>CM038675.1:80463286-81112815 GCA_021605145.1 Aegilops bicornis | reverse complement strand
TGGCGCAGCCCCTCCCTCCTCCAACACCTCCTCCTCCTCTGTAGTGCTTGGCGAAGCCCTACCGGAGAACCACGAGCTCCATCGTCACCATGCCGTCGTGCTGCTGGAGTTTTCCCTCAACTTATCCTCTCCCCTTGCTGGATCAAGAAGGAGGAGACGTCCCCGGGCTGTACGTGTGTTGAACGCGGAGGCGCCGTCCGTTCAATGCTTAGATCGGAATCGACCGCGATCTGAATCGCTGCGTGTACGACTCCACCAACCGCGTTCTTGTAACACTTCCGCATCGCGACCTTCAAAGGTATGAAGATGAACTCTCCTCTCTCTCGTTGCTAGTCTCTCCATAGATTGATCTTGGTGATGCGTAGAAAATTTTGAATTTCTGCTACGTTCCCCAACACATGGCTCCATCATGAACGTGGCGCCGTCCACTGTCAGCCCCCCTGCCGAACCACCAGGTCCTTGTGGGCTGACAGGTTGAAGGGGGTGAGGAAGTCATACGGGTCATGGCTGGTGACGCGGAGGAGGTGTGTAGGGATCTTGAACTCCTTCTTCACCACCCTCTAGATGGAGTACAGGCTTGCGACATGGAGCTTGCTAACGGCGGTGACCACGACCGCGTGCTGCTGCAGCGGGAAGATCTATTGCTCCAGCCCTGGCGAAGACTCAATCACCTTGTGGTTCTTGCATGGCCGGCGCCCTGGTCGATGCAGGGGGCGTCAACCGAAGCCAGCTGCCTGTCGAGCGGTCGTGCACTGGGTGGGTCGGCGACAGACCGCTCAACCTCTCCTTCAACGTCCCCCACCCCTCTGATTCCTTGGGTTTGGGGGGCACTCTTTGCCGAAGTGGTCGCGCTACTTGCATATGATGCATTGGAGGAGGTTGCGGCAGTCTACTCTACGATGATGGGTGTTGAGGCAACGAAACAAAGGCCCTTGAACTTGCATAAAAAGTCTGCGCGGACAGGCGAGGAACCGCGGCTAGACCGCCTCATGGAGCCGCTCTTTTGTTGGATCGACGAACTGCCCCTTGGATCCTTGCGTGCGTGCTACAGGATTGATAGCGCGTCCATCCCTCATCAATGGTGTCGGTGGCCTCGGTTGCCTGAAGTGGCCATGGGGGAGGTCGGACTACGATGGATCTGAGGTGGGGTTGCTCTATTTCCAGAATTGGCGACGGGGAGGGCTAAACCACGGTGGATTTGAGGTGGGGGCGCTCGAAAGGGGGTTGCGCACCTGGCGATTAGAGAAATTCCGACTCACTAATAGGGAAAAGCTTATACATAGAAGCTTATCAGTAGTGCGTGTTAAAATCCGGCGCTACTGCTACTTAGTAGTAGCGCGTGGTAGGAAAAGGCGCTACTGCTATCCACATAGCAATAGCGCGTGGTAGCAAAACGCGCTACTGCTAGGTTTGAACTGGGCGCGCATGACGAGCCCTACTTAGCAGCAGCACAGATCGATATTCGGCACTACTGCTATGCTCCGTAGTAGTAGCGCTTGTCCCCAACCCCCGCTGCTACTAACCCTAGCTTACCGTCTTCCCCGCGCGGCTGGCCCTCACTCTCCCTCTCATCCGCTCTTCTCACTCTCGCTCTCCACTCTCTCCCGGCCGTCCTCCTTGTCGCCGCCGCCGCATTGCCGCCGCCGTCCTCCTCCTTGGTATGCCCCCTCCTCCCTCCTCCTTCCACCGCCCTCCTCTCTCCTCCTCCAACCGTGCCCTCCTCCTCCTTCTCCTCCTCCAGCCACTTCCTCCTCCTGTCGTGCCCTCCTCCTCCTCCGTCGTGCCCTCCTCACTCCTCCCCCCGCCTACGGTCGCCCTCCTCCCTTCTTCCACTGCTCTCCTTCTCTCTCCTTTCTCCTCCCTCTTCCCACTGCCCCTAACTCCTTCCTCCTCCTCCTCCTCCTCACTCCTCCCTCCTCCCACCTCTCTCCGTATAGAAATTTTGAGTAAAAAAAATAGGTATACAAATTTTTAGTAATAAAAAATAGTTAGAATTTTATTGTAGAATAGCTAGGTAGTATTTTACTAATTTTGTTCATATATATGAACCCTGGGTGTTCATATATATGAGCCCATTTCATCATTAGAGGACTAAACTAGTTATATGTAATTAACCCTAGGTGTTCATATATATGGGTGGAAGATTTATTTATTTTTGTAATGCTTGGATAGATAGATGGGTATACAGATGGATTAAACTAGTTTTTTTAGTAATGCTTTGAATAGATAGATGGATGGATGGATAGCTATTTAGGATTAGAACTAGGTTTTACATTTTTTTAGTAAATGTAGGTCTTTTGAATCAGCGTAATAATGTTTAGTTCATATCTTATAGGGTTTCACTAAGTACTAAAATGAGGATAATAATGTTTTTGTTTATATTTTGCTTTTTGCAGAAATCAAGGAGCCATGCATCATCCCCGCCGTCGTCGCCGTCACCGACCCCCTCCGACCTCGAGTTGAGACCAGCCAAATCCCCATGTTGATGATGATGTAGATGTTTTCATATATGTAGTAGAGTAGTAGATGAGTAGCTGTGACCATTTCCATGGAATAGAAAATTTTCAATGTAGGTCTTTCAAATACGATGGAGATTTAGACATGTGATATGTAGTGTTGTGTAGTATTAGTGCTTGCCCAAGTGGCCTATGTTTGCAGGGAACACCTCACAGTGGCCTATGTTTTGCCAGAGTGTTGATAAATTTCTATTCCAGTAAATTTCAGGCGCTCGATATATGTCCTTTTTAGCAAAGGTCATGCTGGATTTTTCTGTGAATTTTGGCATAGCTTGTGCTAGAATATGTAGGAAATATCGAGTGGCCCGGATTTGTAGAAAGATAATTAGACGACATTTCGGATTGACTTTAAGTCTGTCGGGACTCCACCATATATATGAGAGGACGAACAATCCTGACTGTTGTCGAGTGGGTAGCTTCTTCTTCATTCCAAGGTGCTAGACATTTTGGTGTAATGCACTTTGGAATGACAGGAGTAGCTACCATCACCGACGGTTGCAAATGACAGAGAGGAAGAATCCCGACTGTTGTCATGGGGGTCACTTCTCCTTCGTTCCCATGTGCTAGACATTTTGGTGTAATGCACTCGGGGACCAAGGGAAGAGCGACCATCACCGACGGTCGAATATATAAACCACGTGAGATGAGAGTTTTCAAGAAAAGACTTGACAGACCGATCGTGATAGTCAACCCGTGATGAATAATAATGATCTAATTTAGTTTTTTGTAGTACATATATTTAATTGCACAAGTTTAATCTTTGAATTATGAACATAGGAAATGTCTGACGACGACGATAGGCTCCCAGAGTGCGACTGGTGCGGCGACGACCGGGGTCTGTGCGACAGGCCTCACCTGGTAGACGGTCGGCGCTTCAGTATTAAGCTTGATGAGACATTCGATGTTGAAATGGTACGCAACGACGACAAGTGTTTTTTTCATAATTAAGCATGACTTCTGCTTCTTCAACGTGTAATTTCCGTCTTTTACAATTCTACTAGCTTATCCCATACTATGCAAGACGCTATAACTTGGAGAAGCTGGATTTTGAAGATCATGAAAATATGGAGACAAAATTAGTTCACCTAAGGACCCATCATGGTTATGATTTTGCTGTAAATCTATACAAATCTGAGAGCGTATCCCATTTTGGTTGCTCGAATTGGGAAGCACTGTGCAAGGCGTATGATTTTAAGGAGGGTATGCTTGTCACTTTCGATCTTGGTGATCCTGACATCAACGAAGATAATATGGACATTTGGGTCCTTGTTGATATGCTTCCATTTCTACCTTTATGTGAGTTTCTCAAACATATTTATTAAGTAATTTATATTGTTTATTTTAAAATAGTTGACAGCTTATTTTCATTCTTCAAAAAATGTATGGAAGATGGTAGACAGAACCTACTACACCGATGGCGCAGAATTAACTTATCAGAAGAAAGATCATGTTATCTCATTTATTATTAATGTTGAGAATTACAATATCAATCATGAAACTCCTGCATATTTTGTTCAATACATGCCACTAGTGCACGTGTTGAATTACGGTAACATCAATGGAGATGGCATTGTAAGATTTTTTTTACTATTACGACATCCGTGCATCTTTTGCATAAATTCTTCTAAAGCTAAACTACATTGCTAACTACGACATTATTATTATGTTTTTCAACAGAAATCCCGAAGGATTGTGTGCCTGATCTGATGTTTCCGAAAGGTCGCCTTGATGTTATTAGCTTACGGCCAGGTCATCCTAGGCTTCACCGTTGTTCATACCAAATCTCTAAAACCGATGAAGACATGACAATCAAAGAATGGAAAAAATGTGTGGACAATCATAGGGAGGTACTTGGAAGCAACATTGTGCGAAGCGCAAGAATTGGAGACAGGATAATCTCCATTCTCCATAATGGAGCGTCGGGGCCTATCTTGTTTTATGTTATTTTTCCTTAGAGAGGGTAGTAGGTCCTAACTAATACTCATGATCATGTGCTAAGAACAATTAATTATAGTTGATTAGATGACTATGATGATGATGAGTATGACTTGTTATTATGATAACGATGAGGAGTTCTTAGATTACTATGATGATGATGAGTATAACTTTTTATTATGATAACGAGTAGAAAGTTGTTAGATGACTATGATGATGATGAGTATGACTTGTTATTATGATAACGAGTCAAAGTTGTTAGATGACTATGATGATGATGAGTATGACTTGTTATTATGATAACGATGATGAGTTATTATTAATTATATATATATATATATATATGTGTGTGTGTGTGTGTGTGTGTGTGTGTGTGTGTGGGTGAAATAAACATGGATTAGATTCAAGTGGAGGCAACACATGGTGCAGATCGAAAGTACTACTAATCCAAACTGGATCATACGAATCTAAACTAAAGTGATCAAGTTTGGATTAGTAGTACTTTGGATATGCACCATGTTGCCTCCACTTGAATCTAATCCATGTCTCTTTCACCCATTGAAATAATAACTCATCATGATCATAAAATCCTATGGTGAGAGTACTATAAACCAGTACAAATATAGCGGCAATATGCAGTAAAAAAGAAATGGCAAAATTTAGCAGGTGGTAGCCCAAACGCGCTACTGCTATGGAGGTGTAGTGGTAGCGCTGGGTTGGGAAACATGCTATTGCTAGGAAGGATTAGTAGTAGTGCCGTCCTTGGAGGATCTTCCCTAGATGGGGTCTTGAATCCACTAGGGGATCATCTCACATGGAGGCCTTAGACTCAATGGGAGCATGGTAGTGGATGACAAATACTCAATCTCAAATGAGATAAACCTTTGCTAACCCTAGTTGGGAGGAGGAGAGGGTCTATATATAGTGTTCCACGAGATGAGAAGGGGAAAGAGGGGATACATGGGCCTCTGGCCCAGTTAGGCACTCGCAGGTGCCGGATGTCCGGGCTGAGGGCCGGATGTCCGGCGGCTCACGTCGAGCCGGATGTCCGAGTTGGGGTGGCCAAACTTCTGTTGCTCTCGGGTGTCCTCGGGTCGAATATTCGGGGCGGAGGCCGGATGTTCGACCGTTGTAGCATCTCAGCGGCCCTCTTCATCCGTGTACTTGGGGATTTGGTCTTCATTCCGAGCATCCCCGAGGTGGTCTTCTTGATGCCTAAGCACACACGACATTCCCGATTGAGGTAGTAGCCATGTCTCGTGTGGTTCATACAGAAGCTTGTTAAGGGGAGATGTCACCTCGGTCTCGATAGCTCTTGCACGTGCTCTTGTCGTCGACCCACTTGGCACTTGCGAAGACGAAGGTAGGTCCATGGGGATGACCGTAGGATGCTCCGCATCAATTGCCCTCGTTTGTCACAGTTGGGTTGTTGACTTCAACGTCCTCCCATTCTCCACATTAATCCATAGACCCAGTAAATGAATCATCCTTGAAGTTGGATCTGCACGTATACGAGTTGATTCACTGAGTATATTCAGCAACAATTGAAGGACTACACATAATGAAAGCATGTACGATGGTAGATATACATTCTCTTTGCTCTCCTTGTGATGGTGGGTATTGCAAGCTTTGCAGCAACTGCATGAATGTCATAGACGGATCAAGCAGATTTCTAGCCTGAATTGAGATAATATGGCAATACGGATGGCCAAACCTATAAATTTACACGAACTTGCATCTTCGGTAACGCATATCTCACTCCGCAAATTGTAGAATAATGTAGAAATGTGTAGCTACAAACCCGGCCGAATTGATCCACACGCCGATCTCCGGATCCATGTTGCAGCCGCCATGCGGTGTACTGTTCCCGTACCCAAGCCGCCAGGAACAAACTAGATTGAGTACAGCCGTGCCTCGCCTCAATGCTATGCCCTAGATAATGTCTGGCCCCGCACCTGATCCATACTGTATCCAATATAATGATATCCAACATGTACAGGTGTACGCATGGGTTTCGATTCGGTACACAACCTATCCTATACATGTTGACCGCTGAATACTGCACGAATCTCATCGCTATATCATGCGGCATCAGCGTACACGGTAGAAACCGTTGAATTGAATATAACATACTCCCTCTTAAGAAATATAAAGACTTTAATAATCTAAATGCTCTTATATTTCTTTACGGAAGGAGCAGCAAAAAAGAGCACCACATGACACTTCCATGGCACAAAGTGATCTAATATAAACGCTCTTATATTTCTTTACAAAGGGAGTAGCAAAAAAGAGCACCGCAAAACAATTTTACTAGCTTGCGATTTAACTGAGCAACAACTACCACATTATTAGCATGAGATCCACTGTACGTCCTTTATCTCTGTATATATGCATCCGGTTAACTCAAACATATATATCTCCAACTAAAACTATTCAAAACTTCCATGGCACATCATGGCCACGATCTAATCCCACGTGTGAACAACAGTTTGTAAAGGTTGTGGTTACGCTACAAACATGAAACATGTACCAGCACGTGCAGATCCATCTCACACGGCAACAGTCCGCTTCGGAGGAGGATGCCGATGCGCCGCGAGCCTCGACGCCATTCTCCTCCTCAAGAGAAGGTAGAGGGCCAGCAGGAAGAACAGGACCAGGAGATACAGCCAGAGGTAAGCTTCCCGGAGGAGGAACGGCTTGTTGCTGCCACCGTCGTCGTTGCAACTGCAGCCGCAGTCGTTGCGCAGCGGCTTGGTTCCCTTGAGGGCTCCGTCTGGGTCCAAGATGAAGTCCAGATTCATGGCTTCGCGCCCCAGCATGACACGTGTTCTTTTCGGTTTGAAGCCCTCCATCGACGCAACGACTGACAGTAAATTAAAGAGAGAAAGCCCCATTGGTGGTGTTAGCAATGGATTAGCCCTATCGATCCAAGATTTTCTACTGAAAATTTCTTTTCTTTTAAAAAGGAATCTAGGCCAAGTGAGGAACGTTAAAATCCTACCTTCATAACTCTGACCAGGTGCAAGAATCCGGTGGTAATCGCCAAAAGTTCCGCTAGCATTTATCTATGATCAAGCATGCATGGGGCAAGTATTAGGATCTCTCAAATGATAAACCCAGAAATCTCTAGCATGAATTTGCCAGTTCAGCCATAAGACCACAAAATAATCAAACTGCATTCAGGATCCAGAAAACGCTTACATATACCTCACTGGATATAGGTTAAGGTTGCCAAATAATCTCACCTTTGAATCGATTCCCTTCACCATGAGTGATCCCGGTATAGGACGGCCAGTATCTGCAGCAAATATCCTTCCATGAACTCCTGTCTGAAACCAGAGTTAATATAGTGCACACAGTGATAAACATTGTTATGTCTTCAAGAAAATGAACAACCAGGAGCAAAACCCAAAGGAACAACTTTGATAACACCGGAAGGTACTATTTCAGAAGGGACAGAGAATGAAATGGTGACACGGTGCCTCAACCCATACCCTGGTACAAACATAACAATTGAAGAACCATGTGCCTCAACCCATTTACTAACCGACACCAGTTCACTTCAAATAGGTCAAGGTTCTTAATTCTTTCTGGTGCATAACCATAGGAATCTAACAGTAGGAATATCTTACCTTTACAAGGCTTGCAACAAGGTTGAGCATGCTCATCTTATTTTGCTTCCATATGACAAGAAGCTGTAGCAGAAGGTTACACAGAATATCACCAAGTGGTCTACAACAACAGCAGCAGAAGCAGAAGCAGAAGCATAACAAGATGCAGAAGTACCTCAGATGCTTTTGGCCATTTTACATCACTAATTTCAAGTGTTAACTCAAAGCAACCTCCATGTATATAGTTCCAGTCTTGCATGCCGCCATAAATTGGATACCTTCATCACAAATCATAAATTGCTATGTTCGGTCTTGAAAAGTAGCAACACTCACTGGAATGTTAATACATCAAAAATTCAATATAGAGTAGCAAAAAGATGCTATTGGTTTGTTTCTTTACCAGAGTGCTCCATTTGTAATGCCTCCTTCGAATTCCTTGCTCAAAGACATGTTATAGTGTGACTGACTGTAAATTGACGCCATGTAACGGAATGCCTTGTCATCAGGACATCCATAATACTGTTTTCTGTAAGCAAGATAATCTATGTGAGAATGCTTAAGTCTGAAACTAAGCAAGTTTGTGGTCCTAAAGACTAGGTGAATGAAAAATTGCATTACAAGATAATATCGTATGACATTAAATTCCAAGGGTTCCGACAGCGCCACTAGTGAAATCTTGATTAACAGCCCATTATGTGGATGACTGTTGATCAGCTGCTCATAAAACTTTAGCTGTGTGCTGCTTATCTATCTTGATGGTCCTATAAATAAGAAAAGGTACATCTAACAAATCTATGGGGTGTCAAGAGAATGTTGCTGTTTAACAAGCATGCGTGGCCACATGCAATCCAACCTCTGAATAAACCACTTGCAAACATAAAAATTCAAGTACCAGCATTAGCAAGGACTCAACGAGGCAAACAAAAGATATGAATGTACATCATTCGAGAAATATACTGACACATCTGTGGACAATCCTTGGTTAAAATCTTATTGCTGGGTCTCAGTAAGATGTAGAGAAACAGGACACACAAAGCAGGGGATCCTGAAACTGAATGTAAATTAGGAAACTGGCTACCTTGTATCTCTAGATCCATCCCATGGATAATTTGCAACAAGAGCACCCTGCAAAACTCAAATCAGGTGGCAATGGATGACAATCAGTTAATCAGGAGCTAATTGGTAATGACTTAAGAACTATATATCAGAATAATGTCCATGAAACCAAGAAGGATCTGAAAATGAAAAAAAAAAGTGAATTCCTAGTATTGGACCTTCAACAATTAGTCCTGAAAATGGATGGATGGTAGAGTCTAGAGTGGTATACAATGACCATTTTCTTTTACATACATCCTGATCTTATTCTTACATATTGTAATTGGTATCCTCCTATTTGTTAACGTCACCTTTCTAGTATTAAAAACTGAAAAAATCTTCTACCATCTGCTATTGTTGTTATTTTTCTTCCTTTAACCAATTATGTTCGCACTTAAGATCAAATGGAAGTGCCCCAGAGGTGCCCAGAGGAACTACTAGGTTAAAAAAATAGTTCAAGAATTACAGGGCCTGACCGGATCCAAAACATCCACTTTTAGAATTTAATACTCCCTCCGTCCCATAATATAAGAACATTTTTGACACTAGTGTAGTGTTAAAAGCGTTCTTATATTTTGGGACAGAGGGAGTAGTATACTTCACCCACATAGCAGATTGAGAAGAAATAAGACTAAATATAACAACATCCAACCCACCAATTGCAGCGCAAATATGATTTGCCTATGCATTTTCTGTGAGAAAGCTGATAAATTGAGCATGAAGTGATTAGAAGCAAAGTTAACAAGTGACCACAACCACTCCATATAACAGGCTGAGAATAAAAATGACACAAGACAAAATAGGTTTGCTCTGGATATGACTTTTTGGGGCACATGAAAGTTGGGGCATTCCCATAAGCAGAACATGACAGACAGTAACCCAGAAATAGAACCAAGATGTGGCTCACTACTTGACGAAGTGGCCTTGACCACAGAAACTGGGCGGTCGACAGCATTTAACTAATAAAGTAATTTCACAAACAGTGTAAGGGAATAATAATTACCCCATGCAAACTAGCAGAGGCTGTGAAGTGTTCTTGCTTTATCCAGTTCATAATAGCTCTAGTTTCAGGTTGCCGTTGCTTAATATCATCGTTGTTGGGGAAATACTGCCAGTAAAAAAATGACAATATAAATTGAACAGCTCCAAGAAAAAGGTAAAAGTGCAAAGGGGGTTATAGAATCTTCCATAAGGAAAATTAATGCATCGAGTATGTACTTGGTCAGGAAAGTCCCTGTTGAGATCAACATTGTTTGCATTACCACGCCTTCTAAGAGCAAATCCATCTGGATTCATTGATGGAAGTATATGAAGGTGTGTGTTCTCCACAATGAGAGTTGCCTACAAAATTAATTTAACAGCTAAGTTTTGAGCATAGCATATTAGTATCAATTTCCATAAAACTGGTGGAAATATTTTGGAGCAACTTTTCATAACAGCTTTGTTCAGATAAAAAAGTGAGCACATTATCTCCAATGTTGAAAAATATGTTGCACATTAAATGATCCATAGCAATGCAACCAAAACAACATAATTCGCAGCCTGTTTAAGAATCTAAATTTTGTTCCATAAATTAATTGATTTCTACTCAGGTTAGGTACTATGTTTCCTTTTCATGTCATGTAACAAAGAACTCAAAATACTATAGATCATTTATCACATAACCAAACTGTAAGTGGTTGGCCAGTCAAAACCTCCACGACTGAGCAAAGAGCATATAGCGACTAGGGAACCTTGCGTACCAAAGGATCCTTCAGGTAGTTATCACACAGCCAATACGCAAGTTGCATAAGGACCTCTCTTCCAACAGGCTCATCGCCATGGACATTCCCAATGAACTGGAAATTTTCAAAACAAAGGCTACATCAAAAATCAAAATTACAGTCTTGGTACCATTAACACTGAAATAGGAGAATGGCAACATAGATAGCCCTTACTTACATTATACTACTATAAAAACTGAAATAAAAGAGTTGAAGCAAGTTAGCTGAATTATTGCCAACATAGCCTTGTATGCTAGTTTCTACAGGAAAATCATGTGCTTGGATTTTGGATGTGATTCCATTATAACTTCGTCAACTCTCATCGACATGGGAAAAGGGGGTAACCCCATGAAAACTCACAAAGAAGAAGAGGAACATAATAGTTATACCGTCAAGGAAGTCATTCTAAATATGAAAGAAAAGACTCCCATTGCCGTTGACGCAAAGCTGTTCTTTTAGAGCACCGGAGATAAAAGGAATGATAAAGCAAGATGGTCGACAGGTGGCTCAACTTATAGAACACTTCCTTTCAGAATTTTATAAGAACAACCCACTTCTTAAGGATAAAGAGACGACAAACCTTGAATGCTGGTTCAGCTTCTTTCATCCCAGGCTTGTCTGATATTTCAATGGCCCACTACAAGAGCAATCAGAAAAGTTATCCAGTACACAATCTTGACAACGAATAAAGCATTAAAGCTGTCATCGGTAAGTTACATACCAATGGGGAACCATTTACACTCTTCCCGATGCTGATAACAGGTTTGTGTAATCCCTCAAAGAGAGAAGAAAGAATAGGTAAGTGAAGTTTGGATATATCATATATGAGCATAGTGGAGATCTATCAGACTGGAGAGATTACAGTTGTACGCATTAAACTGATTATCCCAACCAGAAGATTAAGTTACACATGCATAGTACTTTTGAAGCTTGCTGCTCAAAAGCCAGGTAACTAGGGACTGCAATCCAGAATTTCACATATAAATAGACACGCCTTTTATCAATGGACTTAGGTTTTGAATTTAACATGCAAAAAGACTACCTTTCAGTATTTGCCCTTCCATTTACTTTTACATTACCTATCTATCAGTGTAAGTATTAACTACTGAATCCCATTGTGATCAGCAATGCTTTTAATTCTATTGTCTACCCACCACAGTTGGATACAAACCAATCAAAGCAATATTTATATGACACTGCTAAACAAACTGGGGACCCCAAAAAATGGTCGAGAGACTCTGAGCATACTACTCATCGACAGGGAGCAAAGTCTTACACATCATATACCTGTATATCCTGGAGACATTAGCACAGCGCCTCCCAAAGTCCTGTATAGCACCCTCAAGTTCAGAGTTGCTCATATATCCGCGAGTCATTTCTTCCCTAACGTTGGTAGAAAAAGCATTGCCATACATGTTACGGCAAATATTTTCGTGCAACTTAAACATGAATAGAAACTAAAAGCTCCAATTTAAAAACATACGTGATCTCAGGCATATCCTGAAGAAGACCACGCGAAAATGCCCCATGTTTCTCAACGGCGATACCTGGTTGACAATAACAGATTATTACTTGGGTAAGAAACAGCTGCCCACATGCTGAGAGCCGCAGGCTGAAGTCTGTGGAGATGCTAAATTAAACCATGTCTGCAAGCAAACTCGCAAAGTGTATTCATTACTGACTGGTGAAACAAGCTTGGGGACAGGGAGAAGATATGCCCATTTATGAATATAGCTTGGTAGTAATATTTTAGGGATATAGCTTGAGATATGCCAATTTATGACAGCGAGTTTTCCATTTTATTAACTACCGACACATCATCGGCCACTGAAGTATAAGGCAATCATCATGCATCCAAGGTGCTCCTACTGCTCACAACTAACGATGTTCCCAATCCGTACAGGTTCTACCGAAACGAACTGAGCCCCAGGCACATCCGCACTGGCTAGGCTCGTGAATAGCAGCGGCAGACCCTACCAAATCCGCCAAAATCGAGCCAACTAACGGATCCGCGTCCCGCCAAGCTAGCTAGCTAGCCACCCGTCCCAGATGGATCGAGGTCTGGCACGGCGTCATTGCACAGACAGACACCGCAAAAGGTAACAAGGACGGGGAGGGAGGGAACGGAACCTGGCGGCGGGCCGAGGCCGCCTCTCGCGGCGGCTTGCGTGGGGAGGGAGGCGAGGGCGCGGAGGAGGAGGAGGAGGGGGAGGGGGAGGAGGCGGAGGTGCGAGATCGCCATGGCCGCCCTGCGGGAGGGAGGGAGGGAGGGGAGGGGGGGTGGGGGTGGAGTGAGTGGCGTGCACTTTTCCGTTTGACTCGCCTCCACCTGCGCCGGTAGTGGACACGATTGCACTCAAGGTCAAGCGAAACGTGTTTGCCTCTGTCTTATAGTAGTTTCCAACCTCATACTAGAAGACATAGCAGCACCAGTGGTCTAGTGGTAGAATAGTACCCTGCCACGGTACAGACCCGGGTTCGATTCCCGGCTGGTGCAACTTTTTGAAATTTTCCACCCTTTGTTTTTTCTTTTCAGATTCAGATTCAGATAATTTACACATAGTTTTTCAGATTCAGATAACTTTCCTGCCACTCGCTCGCTCTCTTTTACGTTACGAACTTGCTTATGAATGAATCATTACGGGAATGCTCCTCAAGTTTTCTTTCATCGCGGAAAATAGCTCAAGGGGCAACCTCACTTGTTCCATATTATTACTTTTCCAATAAGATACAAAGGAGATCTACAGAAAACCTCAAAAAAATAAAGCTATAGGAATGAATCTCCCTAATAATAAAGAAAAACAAAGTAGGAGTATGATCTGAGCCACTGTTTCGCCGTGCACAGAAGTTTCAATAAACAAGACTGTTAGCAGCATTCTTTGCTGCTCTGCTTCCACAAACTGTGCAGTAAAGCACGACATCAGGCGTGTGGCCGCACCAACAATGAACCAGCCGGCGCTGCCCATTTATAACTCGGGGTCAGGGTGCGGTGCTGAAGTTTCTTCTGATCCACAGTCCAGGGTGTGTATGTTCTAGACGCGATTAAAACAGCAAGCGCCACCGAAGGTAGAAACTTCTCGCGGTGAACTAAGCACTCTGGACCAGTGTTTCACCGTTGGGCCCAGCACAACAATGGCAAAGGTGCAGCCCGCAACATGGTAGGGTACCCACTTAACTAGGATGAAGACCTGCAACACAACACAAGATGTGTGAGGCCAGACTAACTCTGGAAGGTGGGGACACGGTGTGCGAAACCACGTGCAGAAACTTACCTTCCAGGAGATGACTACACTGAGGCTACAACACTAAAATACGGCCGTCTACTTTGAACTGGAGACCTTGAGTAGCTCGTGGAATGCCTCTTGGGGAATATCGACGGATCCGACACGTTTCATGCGCTTCTTCCCTTCCTTCTGCTTCTCTAGCAACTTCTTTTTGCGAGTGATATCACCTCCATAGCACTTGGCCAGAACATTCTTTCGCATTGCTGACAGACTGGAAATGACACAAGACAACATGTTCAATTATGTAGTAGTACTTGTCAAATGCACATGTTTTTACTTACAAGATTACTCCAGTTCAGTAACCTGGTACCAAACAGAATGTTTGTCATGCAACTGCATAATGCTATGGACACTTGGACATAAATTAGGACCGAGTAACTAACTAGTACTCCAAACCAAGAATAAACTGGGAGTCCTAGACAAGCTACCTGGACCTTTTTCACATGTTTCACAACCAAGATACAGAATAGGACAATACAGTGGACCATGGGACTGATTGGTCATGATATGCAGGCACATAGTTTTATTTTAGGCCAATAGAAAGGTAAATATGAAACCAGCATCAGGTAGAGAAAGAGCTCAACAGTTGGTTCTAAGAAACTAATAGAAAAATCAAACACACTTCCCATGACACCAAATGCTAAAGGAGCAACTGATGTTCTAATGAACACACTCAATCAGGCAACTACAAGCCTGAAACTGAAAGCATAAATCTGATTTTACTTGGAACTGAAAGTGCATTTCATCTTAATAACCTGTATACTTATTCACGGAGAAGTTCAATTCCTGCGTAGCTACAGATGCACTCGCAAACATAATGAAGTACATACAAATGATAAATTCAAAGCACTTTAAATGCACACGGATCTTTAACAAAAAGACATGCAAGGAATGATATGATCTTTTAAATGCACACGGACTAAAAGCAGAATTGATGACCCTAAAAAAAAGCAGAATTGATGTCTTACGTTTCCCTTGCGATAACTTTTGAACCAATTGCTGCTTGTATAGTGATCTCAAACATTTGCCTGCACAATCAGAGACCAAAGCGTAAAGATTGAACTTAAGTAGGAGTGGTGAAAGGAAATGAACTGTCCCCACTCGGTACAAGGATTGAAAAAATTGCAATAGCATTTTGCCCAATAACAAATTCCATTTTTCTCCTTCCGGAGATTCTTTTCCGTTCCAATTGTAATTTATAAGTCATGAAAATGCTAAGAAGCAATCTAATCAAAGAGCACTGCCCATCATTGCACATATGTCGACAAAACATTAGGAATTTTCAGAGTGCAATGAGTATTACCCAATAAACCAGTAAAATAATATAACAAGTCCAGTATAGGGCATTCAAATAGTTACCCACTGCCGAAGGGATAATAAATTATGTGGATTGCTTGGATTAATTATTAAAACTGAACACAAGCGTCACTTAAGGATAGGGTTCAACTTCAATTCTTCAAGTTACTTATCTCATGATTAGACAGATGTAGGATCTAGATCTGCCAAGCTCATGATTTTCTATACAAATTACTATAGATATAGACTTGATCAAAAAACTGTTTTACACATCAGATTCCCAAAACAAGGACCATAACGAATACCTTTCTATAAATTTCTTGAGCTTGTCCACTAATTCTCTTCCAACCTTCTGAGCTTTTTGGTTATGGATTATAGTTGCCATAGCATCAACAGGCTGGCCATTAAGTAGAATATCCATCTTAACAAGATCAGACTTTTGATACCTGTTGAAGTGAATTAAAGTTAGGAAACCTAACAAGAACCAGAAATAAAGATACGTACTTGTGGTATTTTTTCCTTTCTGTGATAGAAGAAACTCCTATGTGCTACTTGAATAGCCATCTCACATCCATTGCAAATAATTCTATATACCACTTGGCAAATTCATCCAGTAAGTGAAAACATTTCAGATCATTTAACAACTCGAACAGTTACTATTCTAGCCACTAGGAGATATTCCCTCGAAACATAAGATGTCTAAAGCAAAAGTTCGTTCTGGTACTTAGCAGGCTGGATTACTACACAAGAGTTGCACTAGAGACCACATTCATGAGCAAGGCCTATAATTTTCAAGACAAAGGGGATGTGAAATGTTCAATGGAAAATAACAAGCACAGGAATTCAATGAACAACCACCTTACAACCATATTCATTTTCATCTCAAAATCTCTAAAATGGCAAAACAGTAGTGTAGCCAGACCTTGTCTGATTTTTTAAATTGAAAATGATACATACTCAGAATCTTCATAGTCAAAAGTAGCATAGCCAGAAGTTATGCTTTTCAACTCATTGTAGAAGTCAACAATGATTTCCCTCAAAGGTAATCGGTACTTCAATAAAGCTCTATGACTGCATCAAACATAGCCACTGTAAGCAAAAATAGAAAGCATTTACTTTAAAAATGTGATTTGGGTCAAAAAATTACGAATCAATGAATGTATATTCTTGCTGCTCGCCCCTCCTTTCTGAACAAAGCATGATTACAGGCCCAACATACCTAAAAGTGGTTGATCATCATCAAAAACTTCCTAGTTGTAAATGAAAGAGAAAAACAAATGAGAAAGGAAGCAGATCTTACTCACTAGGAATAATAATTGTTGCAATGACTGTTGGCTCCCAGCAGGCCGTTATACGTTTTCCAGCATTAAAAGACAAGGCCGCAGGGTTCTCAATTTGCACTTTGCTGAACAGAACAATGTAAGCTCAGATATCCTAGCAGAGAACAAGTATAATACCATTGTAAATGCTCACCTTTCATCACCATATTCAAAGATATATGGTACAGTTGGTATGGTGGATATGACCTGAGCTCCATATTCCTAAACAAAATATTGTGACAAATTAATATCTCATGAATGTGGATTTTTACATAGTTTCAACAGATGATGCAAAAACACTGTCATCGTCCTTTTTCCATCAACTTCTCGGTGAGAGCAGAAATGCATGTGCACATGGTTCAACAGAGACAAAAAGTCTCTGTTATTGAATTGTGACAAGGTGCATAGATATTGCAATCTTAACAGTGGGTGTAATTATGTAAAGTAATTTCATTTAAATTTTAAATCTACACAACGAAAATGTTAACAATTTCCTCTTCTGAGGCTAAAGGGACCACAAAACCTTCCAGGTATTGATTATTACTAAACATGAGGTATCATGCAAACTAAAATCTAAAATCAAAGATTTTGCCTTAATACACTTGGCTACCGGCGCACTAGCAACACACCTGTTCCGTCTGGTATTATAACCAATGTACTGAAAACAGGTCTACTAGGCCGTATAGTACTCATGATCGGTACCCTCGCCGGTTACAAGTAGGTAACAGGTTTAGTATGTATAACAGGCCGATTAATCAGTATAATCATCCATCATAGGCAAGATAGACCCCCTTATAATCAACTAGCAGGGATGCTTAACTGGCCTCTTCGAGTAACAGCAATGCAAATTTTCCTAAGAGAGTATACTGACCCATTTTTCGTGTTCGAAATAACTCGAGCTGGTATTGATTAAGTGCAAAGCTGTTTACAGCTGTGTACAATAAAACTTATAGTTACATGCCACCAATAAACTGAAAATTGTTTGCAAAAGTAATAGCAAAACTATACTTGTTCAAGCCGTTGATGAAACACATCCATGTGCAGCAATCCTAGGAAACCACATCTGAAAAGATACACATGATACAAACTCTTGTACGGATCAATAATGAATTGAGGCATGTTTGGACACTTGATAGCATGTGATCAACGGAAGGGGAATATACTGAGCATGCAGAAAAGCTTATACCTGAAGCCCATGCCAAGTGCAGTGCTTGTCTCTTTTGTAACAGACACGCTGGCATCATTACATGTTAGCTTCTCAATTGCATGGCTAAGAGCCTCAAAGTCAGAACCATCAGCTGGGTATACACCAGAGAAGACCATGTGTCTCACAGGCTTGAAACCTAAATGACTATTTTACATGATGTCACATAATACCACAAAAGAAAAACTAAGAAAAAAAAGTGCATGTAGAACTGTCAATAAATTAAATGAGGTGTTCCCAGGGCCCAACTATCAAATTAATCAGATGATAAAAAATGATTTCAGGAGGGTCTGGAATCCCATACCAGGAAGTGGTTCAACGATAGTCTTAGCCTGATGAAGAGTATCACCAATCCGTGCTTCTTTAGTTGAACGCATTCCAGTTATAACATATCCAACTTGTCCAGTGTAAAGCACTCCGGTAGGGGTAAGCTCAGGATGCATAATGCCAACATCAAAGACTTCATATGTGCGACCAGTCGCAGCTGATGAAATCTTATCTCCCTTGCGCATCGCACCATCAACAATAGCAACATGACATATCACCCCTTTGTATTCATCATAGTATGAATCTAAGAGCAGCATTCGTACAGGTGAATCACAATTCCCAGGTGGGCAAGGTATACGCTCGATAACAGCAGGTAGCACCTGGCTAAGGCCTTGACCAGTTTTGGCAGAAGTGAGCAGAGCTTCACTCGGATCAATGTCAAATAACCTCTTCAACTGGGCCTTTACATTATCTGGGTCAGCAGTAGGCTGATCAATCTTGTTAATGACAGGAATAATGCTAAGGTTTGACTCAAATGCAAGGTAAAAATTTGCAATTGTTTGTGCCTGTACACCTTGGGCTGCATCAACTACTAAAAGAGCACCCTGGCAAGCTGCTAGGGACCTGGAGACCTCATAGCTGAAATCCACATGGCCTGGAGTATCAATCAGGTTAAGCAAATAGCTTGAAGTATCTGTCCCATGGGACTCAGGATTTTCCACTGTATGCTTGTAGAACATAGTCGCGGTTTGGGCTTTGACGGTGATGCCCCTTTCTTTCTCTACCTGTTGATACCAGATATAAATGTTGCAATAAAGGGCTGAAAGTATAAAACTATACAGCAGGGATTTATCAACCTCAGGAACAGGAGGAACTTTAGGAAAATGCGAATATTTAAGAAACAGGGTAAGTCAACAGTGAAGGTATGTCATTCATGCTAATATTACCATCCAGAAATAAGTAATGACACAAATGAGGAAGCCTAAAGAGAAACCAACTGCCTTCAACCATTTTGCAATTTAGAATGAAGAATTCCCAATGTATAATTTTATCAAACTCCATATATTTACCAGATTCCATATTAAGCTAGAGCCTATCTGCTAATCCCTGTAAATCCCAAAGTACTGATAAAAAATGCTAATAATCTTCTTATTACTTATTAGCACACACGGTAGGTTAAATTAGTAGTTACCATATGAGTACTTTATATGGTTTCATTGTGTTGCCTTTTCTAAATCTATCTCAGTTTTTGTGGCTGCGGGTTGTTTGGCGACTGATGTGCCACATGACTTGATTTTTTTATTAGTTTCGTAGCAACACGCAGGTATTCAGCTAGTAATAATATGTAACTGTATGTTGAAAGCCTGTTATCTCTGACGAACTCATTAACACCTGAAAGGAAATCGTCCTTTTATCAAAGTCATGACGTTGCTGGTACTGCAGTTCTATCGTTGCAATATGTTTCCTCATTTAGTGAAATTAAGCAATGAAAGAACCAACATTTCAATCAATTTTCCCTTGTTTCGAGAAGGGGGAGGGGAGGGGGGGGGGGGGGGGGGGTTTTCCGCGGCCCACCAGCAGCTTGACGGGGTAATGAGCCCCATGGCCCTTCTGGATGGTGCCGGTGAGCTCCAGCAGCCGGTCGGCGAGCGTGGACTTGCCGTGGTCGACGTGCGCGATGATGGAGAAGTTCCGGATCCGCTCCGGCGGGTACTGCCCCAGCTCCGACGCCGACACGCCGGGGCGGGGGCGGTGCTCCGGCGACGCCTGGGAGGACAGGAGGCGCTCGGGGAGCACGATTGCCCGGGAGGGGGCGGGGGCGTTGGCCAGCTTGCGGACGGCGCTGCGGGCGGCCCGCCGGAGCGCGGCGGCGCCGGCCATGCGGAACCGCGGGGCGGCGGGGGCTAGGGTTCTGAGAGGGATTTTGGCGAGAAGGGCTTGACCGAGGAGTGGGTGGAAGCGGTGTATAGACCAGCAAAATGTTTGTGCAGACTGTAAAGGTGGACCAGTTTGCACTTTTGCAGCACCCCTGTAGACAACATCTACAAAGAGTAAGGGCCTCTCTGAATCAAAGGATTTTTATATTTGTACTTTTAAAGAATTGTCATTGTTGTTGTCGTAAAGAATTGTCATTGTTATAATTTTTTTCTTACGCTGGTAGTTTGATTTGTAAGATTAAATTATACTCCCTCCATAAGTAGTGATCTAAACGCTCTTATATTTCTTTACAGAGGGAGTATATGATTTCTTTTTCCTAAGAATGCCCTTGACCTACGTTCCATAATGTAGTGTATATAGATTTTTTTTAAGTCAAACCTTAAAACTTTGACCATTTTTGTAGAGAAAAATATTACATTTGGAATGCCAAACATATCTCATTAGATTCATCATAAGATGTAGTTTCATATTGTACATATTTGGTATTGTAGATATAAATATGTTTGTCTATAAACTTGGTCAAAGTTTGCACGGTTTGACTTTTCATAGTTTGACTTTTTTTAAATATACACGCTACATTATGGAACGGAGGGGGTACTATATTGCGTATAAATTTTAGTATACACTCAAACATCTTGAAAATAATCCTTTGTTTTTTCAGCAAAGAAATCAAACAAACCAAAATCATGTCTCATATGGTCATGACATTGTAATCATGTAGAATTCTTATATATCAGTACATGATTTTGGTTTGTTTGATATGGGTTTGGTTTATTTGATTTGTGGTCATATGGTCATGATTTTGTTTTGATTTTTGGTCATAAGCTTGTGTTTGTTTGATTTTGCTTGAATTGTTTGTAGTCATGTGGTCATTATTTTGTTTGATTTTGACCATATGATTGTAGTCATGACCATAACAAACATCTTGAAAATCATGACCATACGACTATAGTCATGCCTAAATGATTTTGTTTGATTTGTACATGATTTGTTTGATTGTAGAATTCATATGGTCATGACATTGTAGTCATACTGGTGTTGGCTTATGTATCCCTGCCACTATTTAATTAAGGATGTAGAAATCCACGAGGAAACTTCCCCACCATATGTATCAGCGGCATTTCGGCCTTGAGTTTTGTGGCATCTTTTCATAGGTCGGCACCACTAATACGCGGCACAAAATATTAAAAGAATAATGTGATCAATAAATGTAGTGTGAAACCAAATAGGTTTCTACTTTGCACGAATGTTGTTCATGTCCCAGTATACATGAACAACATTCATATATGGAAAATCCATCCTACCACCCGGTGGTAGTTACCCCACATACCTCATATACTACCATGTGCTATTATATATACTATTTTATTATTTTAAATATATTCATATACTATGTCTAAGATATTTCAAAGCAAGTTACATAAAAAAATTGCTTATGAACCCATAGTTTTTTTTATATTTGTGAAATGCGTACATATTTGTACGTAAAAAAGAGCATACTCAAAATATGGTACATACTACCTAAAAATTAGTATATATACTACCTAATCATTATTATATACTACATACTACACGTACATACTCTCGGTTTCGGTAGATACTACATACAACATACAAAACGCAAGTGGTGGTAACTACCACTGCTTACACATCTGGGCTATTCTGTTACGGTAACAGAATATTATTCTGTTTCCCTTCTTGAACTGACGTGGTTTGCAGGTTGGACTGACGTAGTTTTCCTCTTGAATTGATCTTCCTGTGTGTACGACGGGCGGAAACAGGGGATGCAACGTGGAGCTTCCGGGCGTTCTCCGGCGCGATGCTGCGGGCTATTCGTTGCTAGAGGAGACATATAAGGGGTTCCGCACGCGCCGCTACCACCGGGTCGTCTTTTGCGATCTGTAGTCACCGGAGGTGACGGCGTGGGTATTTTGGCGGCGGACGTGTTCTGGGCATTGGTGTTTACGGTGGTGTTCGTAGGCCTCAATTTACGTCATGTTTGTTGTTTTGGATGTGGGAATTATCGGTATTTTAGAGTTTTTGGATATTAATTTCATTTTTAATTTCTGATTACAGGTTTTGGTGTTCTTGGTCGTTTTCCACGTCCGCCATGTAAATGTGTTCTTCTTTTTCTGTTGTTTTACTTTCGAATTGGTGTTGCAGGGAGAGTTATGAGGATTGTATGAAAAGATTTGCGTTGTCAATTTTGCTTCTTTTGAGTTGTTTCTACCCTGGATTCCCATGTTATTTAGTCGTTGGCGGAGGTGGTGTATGGCGGTTGACTGTAGGCTCTGATTTTTCTTGTAATCTGGTCAAACTGTGTAATTAAGTTTCGTGTTTTTCAGTGTTTGTTTTGAATTGCTGCCGTATGTGTAGTTGGACTGCTGCGTGTCAAAGTTGTGTTACTGCGCGTTGACATTGGAACTGGCTGCCTACCGATACTTCTGCACTTTGATTATAAAGCCCGAGCCCTCTGTCACTTTTCATTCTACCAGCTGCAAGCAAAGAATAGCGAGATGGATCCTGAGTTGGGGGATGCCGTCGATGTGAGGGCTGCAATAGTGGAGCAGAGGAGGAGGAGGCGCAGGCACAGGCAGATGGCACGACGTGCTGCCGAGGAGGAACTGGAGGCAGAGTTCAACAGACGCCTTGCGCGCGAGGTGATGGATACTTGCAACTCCAATGAATTAGAGCTTCTTTTCCCAGAGGGCAGGGGAAGGAACCATATTCAGATCATCAGTTGGGCTAGGGCAAGAGCAGCCACGGCTCCACATCCATCCACCAGGGCCAAATGGCGTCGTTTCTTTGATCGTTATGACTGAAGTAGTGAAGATTATGTTTTTAAGATTTTTGTTGTGAGGGAGCAGATGTTTGAATGACTAAATGAATTGAACTGTTTTATCTCTGAATGTGTTGTTTTATCTGCATATGTCGAACTGCTTGTTTGTCAGAAGTTGAACTGATTTGCGGTCAAATGTTGCCTGGCTTGTATAATAACTATTTCCTACCAGCTGGCTACCCACCTGCCTATTTATTATTTTTATAATCTGTGAGTCTCCCTGGCTATAAATTCTATCCATCTATGTGTGGTGTGTGGCTCAGTCTCCCCGTCCTTTTTCTTCCTTCTTCCAGAATTAGATCTAGGTTCCTCCCTCTTCTCTTCATTGTTTTCTTTCCCTGTTCTTGTGAGTTCCATGGAGGATTGTTCATGCGGATGCCTGGCAGAGATGCCGTGCATAGTGGCGGTGTAATGTCTGAATCTGGTTTGGAGCTCACCTGTTCAATGGCGTGGGCAACTTTCTTGTCTGGCTGCACGGCAACCATGGGTTTCGTGCGCCATATGTTTGTCGCCTGACGGTTGGTGACTTGAAGGAATCATGGGTATGTGTTTCTATTCGTTTTGTTTTCTACTTTTTTGTAGGTCTCTTTTTGAATCCCATGCACTGGATCTGTAGTTTAGTGTTATGAATAGTTTGTCGATATTTTTTTATTTGGTTTTGTCAAGTTTTAATAGTAGGGATTTCTGTTTGTATTTGTTCATTACTACACAGTTTTTTATGCATTTTTGTATAATCCTTTATCTGTTTTTTGTCAGATGTTTTTACTGTAGGTGTGTTGATATGTATATTTTTTCAGTTTAGTCAGTTCACATGACTAGTCAGTTATGTGTTATTGTTTTGGTTCGGATTTTTTTTCAGTTTGTTATGCAAACCGTTCATATATCTATGTAAAATTTCAGTTATGTCAGATGTTCACTTTTGTTTCGTACTTCATGCCCATTTGCAGAAAATGTCACCCAGGATCAGGATTGTTGCTCCTAGTTCCGGTGTTCTAAAGATGGAGACTTCAGACAAAAATGGGTATCAGTTGATGGAAGTTGCATACCACATCGACTTTGATGGTTACATCAACCTAACTACTGGGTGGAAGGAGTTTGTGGCAGAGTCTGGATTTGGGGATGGTGATGTGGTTATGGTTATGTTCTCCAGGGAAGATGACTCTCTGACATTCAGAATTTATGTGCTGTAGGTTTAAATGTGGCAAATAACGCCGGTTTGTGAGATTTGTGTGTGGTTGATTATGCTGCAGTATTTTTGTCTTTAAAACTTCTGCATGTGAGATGGTTGAATTCTATTGTATTATCAGATGGTTTGGAACAACTTATGTAATGCTTTTCCTATCTGTTTTGCTCAAGTATAACTGCTTTATTTATATATTCTTTATATTAGTACTGGAACAATTCTATAGTTGAACTGATGGGCATCCTTTGTTTTGACTGGTATATTTTCATGTACATAGCTCGCAGAAGGAACTATACGCTGATGATGTTTGTAGAACCCCTTTTTTTGGGTTCGAGATTGCTGAACTTACATTCTGTTAATGATAGTACTGAACTATTTTAGGTTGTCAATTACCAATCAAATTTGTTTGTTGTATAACATTTTTTCTTACTTTTTTAGATGAATTTTGGATCACATTTTTTTACAGTTAAATAATGATATTTCTAGTATTTTTTAGAATTAAAAGATTTTTATCTTTGCTGCACAGTATTTTTTTTACTTGAACCTTATGAATTGTAGTAGTTGAACTTCTTATAATTTTGCTTCTGAAATTTTGATTTACAAATTTCTATGTTTAATTTTCCAAAAAAATATATGTATTTCTATTTTTTTAGTTCTTACAGTTAAGATATGTTTGAACTTTTTACATTATTTGTTTTTGAACTTATTTCTTGTGAGGTTTTTTTGAAAATATCTGCATTTTTTTTGTCGTGTGTAATCGGCTGGAATTTTGTAATGGGGCGAAGTACTGTGTTGGGCCATCTGGCTGAGTCGTTGTTTTCGGCCCAGATAGCTCGTCCGCGTGCTGTCTTGTGTAGCGGCATCTTGTGAATGCTATGGGTTTAGTCCCACCTCGCTAGTCGAGGGGGTTCTAGACCAGTTTATAAGCGCAGGTGAGGCTCACCAGTCGAACTCCTCTGAAAACTTACCAGAGCGCTTATACACGGCGCTCGCTCTCTCTCTTGACCTATGGGCCATGATCGGTGGGCCCTGCGTTGTGCGGACTACTAGGGATTCGCCTATGGGCTCGAGTTCAAGTTATCTAGCAGCGTCAGGGCCTGCGCCCGTCCTTGGGCGGTCAATTTTTTTTCTTTTTTTGTTGTTGTTTGAATGTAGTACTTGACTCCACCAGTAAATTGGATTGATACTTTTATGATCCTTGGGCGTCAATTTTTTTGCTTGAAACTAGTACTTGACTCCACCAGTAAATTGGACTGATACTTTTTTGTTCTAGTTCTTGTGAGTTTTGTTCTAGGAACGAGCCGTAACATGACTTGCCCCCGCACCGAACCGCACCAAAGGGCATAGTTATACTGACACATCTTCCTTGTATGGACTTGCCCCCATTATCTATCTTTTAGGGGGGGTGTGTGGGTGCGTGTGGGGGGGGGGAAGAGAATAACCGCTGCGCAAACGAAGCGACTGTCGCTGGCCATGAGGCCGAGCAGGGGGGAGGGGGTGGGACCCTCCCCCATCCCGGCGAGGCCGAGCCAGGAACGAGCCGTAGCAGGCGATGATGCGGCGTGCCGTGGCGTCACATACGGAGGCGAGTCCGTAACATGACTTGTCCCCGTTATCTATCTTAGGGGTGTGTGGGTGCGTGTGGGGGTGAGGGAAAACAGAATAACCGCACTGCCCCTTGGTGCATAGTTGTACTGACACATCTTCCTTGTATGGACTTGCCCCCATTATCTATCTTTTAGGGGTGTGTGTGGGGGGGGGGGACAGAATAACCGCTTGCCCTCGGTGCATAGTTGTCTTGACACATCCCCATTATCTATCTTTAGAGGTGTGGAGTGCGTGTGGGGGAAGCAGAATAACCGACTGCTTTGTCAAACGAGCGCCTTTGCCACAGAAGGCGAGGCCGAGCCGGGGAGGGGGGTCCCCTCCCCCATCCCGGCAAGGCCGAGCCAGAACGAAGTCAGAAGCACGACGCGGCGTGCGTGACGTCCGCATGCGGAGGCGTAGTCCGTAACATGACTTGCCCCCATTATCTATCTTAGGGGTGTGTGGGTGCGTGTGGGGGTGAGGGGAAACAGAATAACCACACTGCGCCTCGGTGCATAGTTGTACTGACACATCTTCCATGTATGGACTTGCGCCCATTATATATCTTTTAGGGGTGTGTGAGGGGAAACAGAATAACCGCACTGCCCCTCGGTGCATAGTTGTACTGACACATCCCCCATTATCTATCTTTTAGGGGGGTGTGTGGAGTGCGTGTGGGGTGAAGTGAAGCAGAATAACCGCCTGCGCTTTGTCAAACGCAGCGCCTTTGCCAGCGTTAGCGCGAGGCCGAGCCGGGAGGGGGTCGGGACCCCCACCATCCCAATGAGGCCGCGCCAGAACGAGTCAGCAGGCGACGACGCTGGCGTGCGTGGCCAAGGCCGCATGCGGAGGCGAGTCCGTAACATGACTTGCCCACATTATCTATCTTAGGGGTGTGCGGATGCGTGTGGGGGGTCAGGGTTTACAGAATAACCACACCGCCCCTCGGTGCATAGTTGTACTGACACATCTTCCTTGTGTGGACTTGCCCCCATTATCTATCTTTTAGGGGTGTGGGGGGGAACAGAATAACCGCACTGCCCCTCGGTGCATAGTTGTACTGACACATCCCCCATTATCTATCTTTAAGGGTGTGTGGTTGCCTGTGGAGGGGAAACAGAATAACCGCACTGCGCCTATCAAACGAGCGCACTGCCGCGTTAGCGCGAGGCCGGGCCGGGGGCCCCCTCCCCCATCCCGGCGAGGCCGAGCCAGGAACGAGCCGTAGCAGGCGACGACGCGGCGTGCCGCGGCATCGCATGCGGAGGCGAGTCCGTAACATGACTTGCCCCCATTATCTATCTTAGGGGTGTGTGGGTGCGTGTGGGAGGGGAAACAGAATAACCGCACTGCCCCTCGGTGCATAGTTGTACCAGAATAACCGTGATTGCTGTCAAACGAAGCGACTGCCACAAGAAGCGAGGCCGAGCCGGGGGCGGTGAGGCCGAGCCAGAACGAAGTCAGAGTGAAGACGACGGGCGTGCACACGGCGCCGCATGCGAGGCGAAGTCCGTAACATGACTTGCCCACATTATCTATCTTAGGGGTGTGTGGGTGCGTGTGGGGGTGAGGGGAAACAGAATAACCGCACTGCCCCTCGGTGCATAGTTGTACTGACACATCTTCCTTTTATGGACTTGCCCCATTATCTATCTTTTAGGGGTGTGTGTTTGGGGGAGGGGGACAGAATAACCGCACTGCCCCTCGGTGCATAGTTGTACTGACACATCCCCCATTATCTATGTTTAGGGGTGTGTGGGTACGTGTGGGGGTGAGGGGAAACAAAATAACCGCACTGCGCCTATCAAACGAGCGCACTGCCGCGTTAGCGCGAGGCCGAGCCGGGGAGGGGGGGGGTCGGGATCCCCCCTCCCCCATCTCGGCGAGGCCGAGCCAGGAACAAGCCATAGCAGGCGACGACGCGGCGTGCCACGGCGTCGCATGCGGAGGCGAGTCCATAACATGATTTGCCCCCATTATCTATCTTAGGGGTGTGTGGGTGCGTGTGGGGGTGAGAGGAAACAGAATAACCGCACTGCCCCTTGGTGCATAGTTGTACTGACACATTTTCCTTGTATGGACTTGCCCCCATTATCTATTTTTTAGGGGTGTGTGTGTGTGTTGGGGGGGGGGGGAACAGAAGAACCGCACTGCCCCTCGGTGCATAGTTGTACTGACACATCCCCCATTATCTATCTTTAGGGGTGTGTGGGTGCGTGTGTGGGGGGGGGAACAGAATAACCGTGACCGCTCTGTCAAGCAGCGCCTTTGCCAGCGTTAGCGAGGCCGAGCTAGGGAGGGGGGGGTGGGACCCTCCCCACCCCGGCGAGGCCGAGCCAGGAAAGAGCCGTAGCAGGGGACGACGCGGCGTGCCGCGACGTCGCATGCGGAGGCGAGTCCGTAACATGGCTTGTCCCCATTATCTATCTTAGGGTTGTGTGGGTGCGTTTGGGGTTGAGGGGAAACAGAATAACCGCACTGCCCCTCGGTGCATAGTTGTACTGACACATCTTCCTTGTATGGACTTGCCCCCATTATCTATCTTTTAGGGGGGTGTGTGTGGGGGGGGGGGCAGAATAACCGCACTGCCCCTCGGTGCATAGTTGTACTGACACATCCCCCATTATCTATCTTTAGGGGTGTGTGGGTGCGTGGGTGGGGGGGGGGAACAGAATAACCGCCTGCGCTTTGTCAAGCAGCGCCTTTGCCAGCGTTAGCGAGGCCGAGCCGGGTGGGAGGGGGGGAGGGACCCCCTCCCCCATCCGGTCGAGGCCGAGCCCTCGTGGCAACCGCCCAGTGGGTGGCGTGGGTGGTGGCCTGGAAGAACTAACCATCCAAGACAAAGGTTTTTTATTGATGCACAGAGTAGTCTTGTCAAGCTGTACTTATGACTTGCTAAATCCCACTTGCACGTCTCAGGGGTGGTTATGATGCCATTTTACTGTCGCACTGATTCGTCTCGTCAAGCAGTACTTATCAGCTGCTTATCCCACTTGCACGTGTCAGGGTTGGTGATGATGGAGGTTTGTACTCCTCTACTATGGTACTTGGACTGGCGATTGAAGTGCAATTGAACTTACCAAATACCAGTGAGACTATGTGTGATGCTAATGTTTTTTAAAACATTTTTTGTATTTTTAAAGGATTGTTTATATCAATATAATCTCTGAGTTTGTTTTACAGATAAATTAGATTTTCATCAATACAGAATATATTATATTCACATTTTTGTTTGAGGTAATTATTTTTATGTACTGATGGTCTTTCTGAATTGGGACTGGCAGAAGCAGACATAGCTTTGTTTTTTTCAAAACGATGTTTTTTTGAGGTGTTCACGGGTGTGTTTGTTTTAATCTGCCTTTGTACTGACGACTGAGAACTATCAGTACTGATGTACTATAAGAGTTTAAATTTTCCTTAAAAATTTTGTGCTGAGTTACTGGTCGACAGTAGTGTTTTTGTCAGTACAAATGTATTTGTGACTGCATTCAAAAGGATTATCAAATGTTTTACATAATAATGTGACTGCTCCAGCGGGCACAAATCACAAATTATATCAGTACTGATGTGTACTCTGTCTTTGTACTGACGACTGAGAACTATCAGTACTGATGTACTATAGGAGTTTAAATTTTCCTTGACATATTTTTGTTGCTGAGTTACTGGTCGACAGTAGCGTTTGCATCAAGTAAATCCAGATAAGTTTTCTCAAATGTATTTGTGACTGCACTCAAAAGGATTATCAATTGGTTTACATTATAATGTCACTGGTCCAGCATGCACAAATCACAAATTATATCTTAACTATAGTACTGATCGAGAAATCGATGATAAAGCTAAATAAGTTTTGGTAACGACAGTGTTACTGAAATGTTCCCTCATTGTGTGCCGAGGCAACTGAGACCACTATGTATTGTTCAGTTGTTCAGCCTTGAGCTTCTCCTAACTGGCTCCGAATGTTGTGCCTTGCCCGCGCCCTTTCCTGGTTGAGCCTTGGCAACTTCATCGTCGGTTTCAGTTTCCTCGTCCCCGACACTGTCATCTTCATTGTCTTCGTCTGATTGGTCGTCATTCTCGTCAAACTCTTCTTCTTCATCGTCTTCATTTGATTTTTTAGAACTCTGCACCTTGCCATGTGTTTGTTCAGCACCAATGACCTCCTTGCCCACTTTGCACGTGCGGGCATTATGCCCTTCAGTTCCCCCACACTTGCGGCAAGTGTAGCTGTTACGTGTGTTGTCGCCGTTGGTAGAAACCTGGGTGGCTCCAATCTGCTTGTGCTTGTTGCCAGTGCCATCTGTGCGGAGTGGGCATGTGCGGTAGTTATGGTTGCTCACGACGTTGCAGAATCCGCATGCCCTTATCCCGAGAGGATTGCCGTCCGGGCCAAATTCCACACGCTTGATGGGGCATGGTGGCTTTTTGGCTGCTGCTTTCGCTGCCTGCGTCTTGCTCTTCCTCCCCTTTGTGTTTGAGAATATGGGTGGTTTAATCACTCTTTCCTGCTGCTGGTGGTAGGATGTGCTGTTGTCATGTCGTTCGCCTACAGCACCATCAAGCTCATGATCTCGCATGTGAGCTTGTTCGTGATCTTGAGTGTGCAAATGGGCAAGCTCTGGTTACTGCTGCTCCTCTTCCTCGTTGTCGAACGGGTCAACAGCTCCCATATGATTCATCTCGGATAACATTGTAGCAATATCCTTCTCAATGGCATCATTGTCTGCCACACCTCCATTTTCAGCAGAATGCATGGCGTCGAGTTCTTGTTCAAGTTTGTCCATGACGACCCGCGACCTTGCCATTTGCTCTTGGCTTCTCAAACTTTTTCTGTGCACCCTCATGTTGAGCGTCAGCAGTGAGCTTTCAATGCAGTACTGGAATGCCTTGTTTGATGCTATTGTCCTCAAGTCATTTATGTCGAATGTTGGCTGGATGTTCGGGCGTTTGGTGTATCTCCTGAGGATATATTTCTCTGGAACGCTGGGAGCCTTAATTGTCTGCATCATGCACAGGACATGCACGCAGAAAAGACCTGTATTTGTTTTTGGAAGAGGTGCATGTTTTTTGTCATTTCATTCGAACAAAAACTTTGCAAATAAAGTAGTACAGTATGTAACATCTTTTTTTGTAGCCCTCACATGTGTGGTCCCATAGCCTGCACTCGCACTCATATGTTTCTCCCACAGGGTCTGCAACCACCTGGAACGCGTGCTGAGACCATGCAGACAGTTTTTGCGGGTTGTTGTAGCGCACGAGGTACTTTGTGGGCTCTTCCGTCTCTGTCGTCGTGAAGAGTGTGCTCAGTTTTAGCCTTTTTCTGATCTCGCTGTACACAGCTCGCGAGTAAACCTTTGCCATCTGGGTGTCAAACCCATAGAAGGTCAGCGTGTTTTGTTCATACGCACATGCAAGAATGATGACCAAATTGTTAGTTTTCGCAGCAAAAACTTGTCTAACTAATAAAGTTTCACTTTAGTAAGCATGTTTTTTTGTCTCACGACAGGTGGTAGAGCTATACCCTGTTACCCATTGTCTCTTGGTTCTCTGTCTGCCTCCTGGTTTTGATGCAGGAGTTTACCTGGATGACAAACCGGTGTAGGTTTTGTCTCTCACTTACAAAGTTCTTCTTGAGCACATAGTTCATGCTCTCACTTCACTGTGTGGATGTCATTTTGGCGTAGAAAATTTCTTTAAAGTAGGCTGATATCCATTTCTCACGCTCGTTCCACATGGCCAGCATCGTGGCATCATCATGGAGGTTGTACCTATCGATGAGTCCTTTCCAGGCATCCTCAAACTTAGTTGGCATGAGGGGCCAGTTGAGGATTGATGTGAATTCTTCTTTCAAGTCTTCGTGCAGGTAGTACAGGTATGCGAGGTGTTCCCTGTACTTCTTCATAATGTGCGGTAGCCTGACTTGTATCTTGTGTTCTTGAAAACTTTTGGTATCACCAAAGCCATTGCGAACCTTTGATGCAGTAATGAGAAAAGAGATGGGGAGTGGTTAGCATATGGTGGTGCATATATACAAATAGAAATGACACAACATTTTTACCGTGTTATTTTCCTTTTAGTTTTTGGGGGAAGGGGGTGGTGGTGGTTGGGGGTGGTTTTCGCGGTTGTACCTGTGAGGATGCATGTAGGAGCCTTCCCTCCCATGCACCTTAAAAACGTCTTGAACAGCCATCTGAATGATTCTACATCCTCATCTCTTATCAGGGCGAAACCAAAGAATGTAGTCTAAAAGTGGTTGTTAGTACCGACAAACATCCCAAGTGGCTTATGGTACTTGTTGGTCTTATATGTGGTGTCAAATGTTACGCAGTCACCGAAGTCCTGATAGGCCCCTCGGCAGCTTGCATTCGCCCAGAATATGTTCTTAACTCTGTCGGACTCATCGAGTTGCATGTCACAGAAGAATTCCCTGTTTATAGCTTTCATCTCCCTAAAGAAGTTGACAGTCTTTAGGACATCGTCCACATCATCCATCCTTGAATTCTTTGCTTTCCTGGATATTAAAAGTGAACAGTCATTCAAAAATGCATGTTGAACTGGCGTCAGGTCATGCGTTGCGTAATATGTTTGTACTGACAGAGGAAAAAAGACATATACGGTTTATGGGAGGAGAACAAGTTTGTGCTTACAGGTTAATCAGGTCTTTGGCATTCATTTCGAGGAAGTAGCTACCAGGGTCATCACCGCCCAGTATGCTCATGATTTGCGCGTGTTCAATGCCTTTGAACTGTAGGTACTTGACGTACTCCAAGATTGTTTTGTCAAAGTTTTTGTGGGAGTGCAAGAAGACAAGCATTTGCGGAGTGAGCTGTAGCCTGTGGTTGTGTTCCCAGACTATCTCTTTTACGACAAATGTTCCATCCTTTTCAATCTTCAGCCTCATTTTAGCCCCGCAGTTAGTCCTGGCTGTCGTTTTGTTCCGCTGTCTATTTGCTTCAGACACCTTCGAATGATAGACTCCATAGCACGTGCAATAAAGGTAGGCTCTGATCTTAAACTTGGAGCCTTCCCTGACAGCAAAACCGACGTGCTTCGCATAGGCGTTGTAGAAGTTCTTTGCTTCTTCAAAAGTTTCAAAGCGCTTCTCTAGCCTTGGCAGAACATAAGCTTCAATGTTAGGTGGCTGCACGCAACAGTGAGCAAACAAAAACGCAGTTATGAAAATGTTAGATGGGGTGGTCATAGTACCATGGTATGGACTGTGCTTGTATGTTTTTTCTGAATGGATACTTACATGTGTATAGCTCCGTGCTGCCTCCGGCGTTTGCTGTTCACCCTCGTGTATGGGCTCGGGTGGTGTCACCCTTGGCACATGCAGCAATGCATCTCTTGGAGGGAGTAATGTTGACGAAGATCTCCGTCTCTCATTGTACGGCCATCTCCCCTCAGATTCGTTGTGAGGTTGCTCCTGTCTATATGGCTCATATCTTGTACTTTGGAACCTGCTAGAGTGGCCAAAATTTCTGTCTCTTTGGCCTGGTCTTCCCGTCGCAACCGCTTTTGCAGCACGGATGATTGATGTTGACGGAGCGACTGGTGGAAGCCTTGTTGCAACCCATCCACGGCTTCCTGTCCTTGGCTTTCTGCATGCGCTAGGGAAGGAAAACATTTGTTGTTGGGGATATTGTTGGACTTGTTGCAACCCATGAGTGACAAAGCTTGTATTCCCAGATATTGGTGTTTGCTGCATATAAGAACTTGTCCGTGCTTCTGATGATTCCGGTGTATCTTGAAATCTGCCTGTATTGTTGAAGTATCCAGGTGGTATTTCTAGTGTCACCCAACCAGGTGGTGCGCCATATCTGCTTGGCTCATCAAATGCTCGCTGCGTGTGCCGCCTTGCTCGCTTCTGCAATGACATTCAACAGTTTTGGGATTAATCTTTTCTGCATTTTTCTCGTATACATGCTATGGGTAACATGTCATGCACTGAAGGCAATGTACAAGTTGAACTTGCATCGCTGGTTGTTATTTAAACTTTTGTTCTCTATTTTGTATCTGGTTTCGTTTTCAGTCGAACAGTATAACCGTACATGTTCAACACTGATGTACTGATGTACTGTTTTTTAGCACTGCTTGTAAACTGAACATTGAACTTCAGAGATGTATGGATATGCATATACATAAAACTGATGCATGTCTTCTCTTTTTTTCATCTATAACTTATGCAACTACACTAGAAGTACTCCTAGTTTATGTATCATTGAACTTACTGTGTAACATGTGTATATTTTTTCAACAACATTCTTTCACTAGTTCGAACTGACGCAACTACACGACGTGTACTATTAGAAATAACATCATACAACTTGCGGTGGCAGCTGAACCTTATATAAAGCCTAGTAGCTCCTTGGACTGATGCATAAGATTGTGTTTTTTGGTTTTGAACTGAAGCTATCATATTAGAGGTACTGACAGTAACCTCGACATCCAAATTGTGCATCAAGTGGCAGGGGTGTAATGAACTGATCAGGCATTTGCAATGTACTACCAGGTTCTTCTTTCATAGCAGGACTGATGAACTGATGTACTGACACAAACGTGGGAAGCAGACATTACCTCCAGTTGACTGACTTCTTCTTCTTCTTCCTCTCGTGGTCGGCGTACTGGCATGTTCTTGGGAGGCGGCGCCATTGATGCAGCTCCTGCTTGTGGTGGACGTCTGGCGAAGAGGTCTAGGGAGGCAGCGTCTTGCGGGGATCACTGCCCCGGAGAAGGAGCCCCGGCGATGGAGGGAGACAGGAGGCGGCGGATCACAGCCCCGTCGTTGGATCCAGCGACGGAGGGAGGCAGGAGACGGCGGATCACGGCCCCGTCGTTGGATCCGGCGACGGAAGGAGGCAGGAGACGGCAGATCATGGCCCCGACGATGAATCCGGCGACGGACGGAGGTAGGAGACGACGGCGGATCCGTCGCCGGCCAGTCACGGCGCAGCGGGCTCCCTCGCTCCGGTTGCCGCCGTCGCTCGCTCGCCCATGACGGCTGCTTCCGGCGGAAGAAGGCGGGTTGGGTTCGGTTCGGGCTAGATCGGGGGGATTGTACGGTGGTCGGCGCGTCGCGCCTATATAGGGGGGGGTAACAGAATATTATTCTGTGACTAGAAACAGAATAGTCCACCCCTACACATATATATATATGTTATATATATATATATATATATATATATATATATATATATATATATATATATATGTCCTACCATTTGATCGCCCGGAGGCACAGTCTGAACCTCTCTCTAGTCTTTCTCCCCACGATAGCGTAAATGGACTGAAGATTGAAGTTCACCAAAGAAGATCATCCCAATGGCAGCCAACAAAAAATGTCGTGCGTGTGGTGCCCGTCGTCCCCAGCTCGGGCTGGCTTCGCGCAGAGACGACGAACGTCCTGCCTTAGGACTTGAGGAGGCAGACTGGGGTGTTCCGGAGATGGAATTTTCTGACCAGCGCCAGTACAACTTCATCCCCTAGTGGGACGACGCCATCTTCGTCCAATTCTGGTTCACAAACTCAGTGAACAAGGTCCACGGTCACGTGTGGGGCATAGTGGTGACACCTTCTACTCCGTCCATTCTACATCGTGGATAACATGCATCTGGCATCAAAGAGATGGATCCATATTGTAGGCCCTGTACAATGCAAGGTTCTTAGGGTGAGTGCTTAGTAAACTAAACCAAGCTTTTTGTAAGCACTGGTGCTTATGTCTATATGAGAGGTGCTTAATTAAGCATCTACCCTATGTAAATAGGCACAGAAAAGCCGGTTTATTTCTCTAAGCATCTCCCCTAAGCATCTTGCATTGTACAAGGCCTGAAGATGCAACATCCCGCTTTTATATGTATTTTCCTATTTTTCTTGAAGAAATATATATATATATGTGAACTCTTGTTTTATATTATTTATACTTGGTATTCTATATACCTAAGAGATTCATCCCCACTATCCTATTTATCTTAACATGCAAGCTATCCACATCATCAAGTAGATCCATTATTTAAAAATGATTTCCCACTAACTCTTCATGTACATGCTGTTGGGGAACGCAGTAATTTCAAAAAAATTCCTACGCACACGTGAGATCATGATGATGCTAGCAACGAGAGGGGAGAGTGTCGTCCACGTACCCTCGTAGACCGTTAAGTAGAAACGTTATGACAACGCGGTTGATGTAGTCGTACGTCTTCACGATCGACCGATTCTCAGTACCGAACGTACGGCACCTCCGCGTTCAACACACGTTCAGCTCGGTGACGTCCCGCGAACTCACGATCCAGTAGAGCTCGAGGGAGAGTTTCTCAGCACGACAGCGTGGTGACGATGTTGATGAAGTCGTTACCGACGCAAGGCTTCGCCTAAGCACCGCTACTGTCGGGGAAGCTGATCGTGACCCACGGACACCTATGGGACCGAGTCCCTTTTGGTTCGATGGGGGGGGGGGTGGAGATTGCACGAAGAGCAGATCGAGGCGATGCACACGAGCAGTTTTACCCAGCTTCGGAGCTCTCCGGAGAGATAAAACTCCTACTGCTGCTTGTCTGATTATTTGTGTTCTTGCTAGGGAGCAATGAGAGCTACAAAACCTAGCTTGAGTGTGTCTAGTCTCGAATGAGCCGAATCTGTGAATGAAACGAACCAGCCGAACCCTTTCTACGTTGCACTTGGGCCTCCTTTTATAGGCTCAAGGGGTCACCGGCAGGTGGCAACGTAGATGAGGGTACAAATGGAAAAACAGTAGTTGGTACACCGACTTGTACAGTGTACAGTGCATATACCTAACTCTGACGGCAAGGGACAAGATCAATAAATGCCCGTCCCTGTCGCCTAAACAGTGCAACAGGGACCGTCAAGTGCACCACCGTTTGCCACGATGGTAAGCTTGTCAGCGCCGCTTATCGCTGCTCCCCGCTGGCTGCCTGACCTCTTGACACGCCGCGCTGGAATGGCCCCATGGCGACACGTTGGTGGATGAGCTGGAGCGGAGATGAAGAGAGGTTGCCTACCGCGGCAAGCACCTTGCCGCTGGCTGAATCCTTGTCGCGCCGGAGCTTGTCGCTCACCAAGCCTTCCCGCAAGCTCCTCTTGCCGGGTCTTGTTTCCTTCGTGCCTGAGTGGCCTTCCGGCAAGCTCCTCTTGCCGGGTCTTGAATACTTTGTTCTTGAATGGCTCCAAAGGTGCTGGAGGACCTTGGCGGTCACTAGGCAAGCCCTGCCGCGGGGTGCTGCAACTGCCCGTGCACGAGTTCGGGATACTAGGGTACCCCTACTCTAGTACACCGACAGGAGCCCCCGGGCCTGGGCCACACACGGCGCCGAGCTCTGTTGGGCCAGGCCCAAAACAGTGCACGGGCACGCGCGGCCTAGATCACGCCGTTACTCGCTCCGGACCCACCACGTCTCCCACGAACAGCACGCGCCGAACGTGGCGTCGTGGGAGAGATCGTGGGGGCTTTCTTTAATGGAAAAGCGAACGCCCGCCTCTCCCTCCTTATAAGCGGGGAAACGGGTGCAGGACGCCCACTTGCCATTGCTGTCACATCAAAAACCACCGCCGCTCCCCCCTTCTTCTCAAGTCCGAAGAGAGCGACGCCCCGCCCCCCCCCCCACTGCCACCGGCGCCATCAACGCCGTCGGACTCCTCCACCACCTCCGCCATGGGCCCGAAGGCCGACAAGGGGAAAGGCGTGAAGTCGGCCCGGCGCCTTGGCTGGCGGCGCTGCGGAAGGAGCGGGCCATCTTGACCCCCTTTCGGCCTTACGGGGAGCTGCGGGAGGGGTACTACCTCTTCTGGTCGACGGAGACGCGGGCGCACCCACGCACGAGGGTGATTTCCGCCGCCGCATCCGAGAAGGTTTCTGTCGGGTACCCCTTCTTCGCGCTTTTCTTCTACCGCGGGCTCTGCCCGCCTTTTTCCGAATTCTTTTGCGACATCATGAACACATACGGCCTCCGCCTCCTTGATTTCACCCCAACGCCGTCCTCACCATGGCAGTTTTCGCACACCTTTGCGAGAACTTTGTCGGAGTCCACCCAAATGTAGCCCTCTTCCGCCACTACTTCATGCCCCGCGTTGAGAGAGGAGAGCCACTTGCCGGAGGGATTGCATGGATCTCCAGGATCGGCAAGAAAGAAGCATATCTGGAAGGAGAGCTTCGTAGCAAGTGGGAGGAGTGGAGAGCCGATTGGTGTTGGATCATAGAGGAGAACCCGCAGCCTTTCACAGCCCAACGCCAAAATCCCATAGTGCGCGGCAATGATTGGAGTAACTTGGCGCCGGAGGATGCGAGGTTGAAGATTGCCGTGACCCGGATCTTGCGCCTCAGGCATGCCGGACTCACTGTAGGCGCTGTTGGCGCGGATTTCCTTCGCCGCCGCATTGCGCCCTTGCAGGAGAGGAGGAGGCCTGCTTGGGAGTTCCAAAACGCGGCAGACATCATGAGGCTGCGCCGGGCCTCAACTGGAATTTCATCGTCTTGGAGCTGGATGCGATCTTTCTTGGAGCTGTTCAAGCGACCAGATCGCCCCGAGTGGTTCATGTTGCCGAGGGGGGTCGTTCCTTTGTTGAACAACTCTTCGCTTGACCGCATCCGCGCGATGATGCCGTTGTGCGATTCCCATGGAATCGTTCCAACTTGGCAAGAGCCCGCCGACGACATCGTGCAACTGTTCTTCGACAGCTTGGAAGAAGTGCCGATCCGCGCCGATGAGCAGAAGTGGCTCACCCGCGACACCACCGACGCCGAAGCCGCAGCAGACGCCACCAGGCTGGAGGAGGCGGCGGAAGCTGCTGCCGCCGGAGAGTTCGGGTTCACCGTGGAGGAGGCGGAGGCAGCCGAGGCGGCAAGCCTTGCCGACCGAGAGGAGCTTGCCGGCGCGGAGGAGCAGGCCGAGCCCGATGCTGAGCCGAACGAGCCTGCCGGGGGCGCCTCCCCTCCGCCTTCAGGCAGCTTGCCGCAGGAGGAGCCCGCGGCCCCGCCAAGAAGGCGCCTCCGCAAGACCGGGGAAGTGGCGGGGCGGCAGACGGGCCAACAGCCGTCTCGCCGCGCGACGCGCTCCACCACGACAAGCTCTGTTGCCGCGGGAGCACCTCACGCTGCCACAGCAACCGGAGAAAGGGGCCTTCTGGGACCACGGCTCCCGCACCCGCCAAGCGTCCAAGGGAGCCCACTCTTCCAGCTCGTCGCACCGGAGGTGGAGCGGAATTCGACTTCTCCGCTCTCAGCTCCGAGGAGGAGGAAGAAGAGTAAGATCTTGTCGCTGTACTTGTAATTCTTCAATTTGCTGCTTTGTCTTGTATCTGATTTGCTTTATTCTGAACCCTTTCCTTTTTCAGGACGCTGGCTCAGAGAGCATCGAAGAGGGCCAAGACTCCGGTGGTTGTCATCGAAGACGATCCCCCCGCGGCGACGGGAGGCGCGTCTGAGACCCCCTTGCCGGATCCGGCAACCCTTCATGAGCAGCCCCAGCTGACCCCAGGCGTAAGTAATTGGTTTATTTCTTACGGTTAGGTGTGCATGGGTGCTCCTCCTTTACTGATATCTGACTTGTTGATTTGTGTAGGAGCAGAGCAGCCTCATCAGGAGGCCCCGGAGGTCACTCCCGAAGTTCTGTCTGCTTCAACTACGCCGCCAAGGGAGAATTCTCTGGCAAGGGAGCGCTCTCCGGCAAGGGAGGCCTCTCCGACGAGGGATGCTTCTCCGACAAGGGGCAGCGCCAACGATCCTCCGGTGGTGGACCCCAAGGCCACAGATCCCATCGCAGGTAATCTCCTTGCTTGAAAATTTCCCTTGGGTTCCTTCTCTTCTGTTCTTCTTTTCGAACATTTGTCTGAATGTTCTTTCTTTTTCTGATCATCAGATCCATCTGCCGGAGAGCCGATGGAGACTGAGGTTGCCGGCGAGGAGGACGCGTGCGGCAACAATGACGACGCCGCCAACATGGAAGAGGAGGCCGGCGCCGATGGGTCCGCCGGCGAGGAGGCCGCCAAGGCTGCTGGCGCAAAGGCTGGGGAGGGGTCTGGTGATCGACCGACGACCACGAGGCCGCGGGAGGCGCCAGCGCCACGCCGACCGCCGATCCCTCCGCCACCGATGCAGCACCAGGCTTCGAAGAGCCCCAGCCCGGCGCCCTATCTCGAAGGCCGGCGACGGTCTCTTCATCAAGCTTCCATGGGCGCCGAGCTCTGTGGCGCCGGTCGAGGAGAGACCTTCGACGAGGAGCTGCTCGCCTCCGGGCTGTCGTTAGTTGACGCCAAGCAGCAGCAAGGGCGAGTGCGAGGAGGAACAACTCTTTGAAGAAGCTGCTGTCGCTCTACCGCGCCCGACAAGCTAAGCTGGAGTCCAGGGAAGCACTTGTCGCGAGGGCGGGAGCTGACATGGAGAAGCGCGCAGAAGAGCTCCGGCGCGCCAACAAAGAAACTCTCCGGGACATAGCAGAAGCATGGGAGCAACTCTCCGAAGAGCGCACAGCCTTCATTCTCGAGAAGGCTGAGGTCGAGGAGCAGCAAAGGCTTGCCGGCGAGAAGCTATCTGCGCAAGAAGGCGAGCTGGCGCAGCGGAAGATCAACCTCGACAGCTATGAGGAAGATCTTACCGCGCGCGAGCAATCAATTGGCGGAGCACTCAAGGAGGCAAAGGACGCTGCCGCAGCTGCCGAGGCTGCCAAGAAGGAGTTAGAGACGAGGGTGACGTAGCTGGAGGCCACCCTCCAGAAGAGCGGCGAGGAGGTCACCGCGCTGAAGCACGAGCGTGAGAAGGACGCCTACACTCTTGGCGAGTTGCAGGGCCGCCTCGCTGAGAAGATCAAAGAGCTCGACGCCGCCAAGGACTCCAAGGCAGATCTTGAGCTGAAGCTGTCCACTCTGACGGAGACGCTGGACGGCGCCAAGGAGCGGGAAGTGGGCTTGCTGGAGAAGATCAAGGCCAACGAGGAGTTGTTGGCGAATGCCACGAATGCCCACAACACCTTCAAGCAGAACGTGATGCACTGGACGGAGGGTCTTGTGGATACTGCCGCCGCCATTGACAAGGAGCTGATGGAGATGGGGATGGTGGATCTCGGGTACTCCACCGACGAGCATCTCCAGCCCAGCGCCAAGCTCAGCCTGTTCTTCAAGAGTGTGTTGACGGCTCTCCAGCGGCTCCGGGAGGAGATCCCAAAGCAGCTGGCCGACGAGTCGCGCCAAATCTGTGCAGGGGCTCTTCAGAAGGTGCTGATGAAGGTGGCCTTCCGCAATCCAGGCGTCAGCTTCGCCAACGTCCTCAAGTCCCTGCCGCCGACTGCTGACGTTGAAGCGCTCAAGGCCCTTGTCGCACCCATTGTGGACAGGGTGAGCGGAGTCAAGAGAGTTGATGGCGACCGCGTGGACTAGGCCGCCAAATTTATCTTTCCTTTGTCGCTGTTGATCATGTTTAGAACAATTCATTAGATCTGCGACAAGTTATTTTTGTAATATACTCTATCTTAGGCAATGATTGCAATGTTATTTCCTTTACTTGATTCCTTCCTTTGCATGTTTGTGCCCTACGCTTTTAGGGAACTTGTCGGCGCGGGCACCCTTGCCGCGAGCGCTGAGTGCGGAACGTCAGCAGCCTGCTGGCGGTGCCGCCTCCGACAAGCAACCTTGTCGCAACTAGTTGCAGCTCACTTAAGTTGTTGAGCAGACTCGAAACAAAGTAAGGGCGCAAACCAGCCGCGAGTTGGTTCCTCCGCGCACATGTTTTCCATACAAAGTACTATCGTTCGAGGAAGATAACTTAAAAATTTAAAACGGACTGCTCAAACTTTGGCAACTTAGCTTTTCTGTCGTTTGCTTCTCGGCAAGGCGATACTTCCTCGAGCGACACTTGGTGGCCCACACCATTATCTTCTCCTTCCCCCCGGCTAACTTGTGGGCGAAGGAACCTTCCTTTCTTTAAGAAGAAAGAAGAGAAAATAAAGTTATGGAGCCTAGTGGCTCGTTATTGCTTACCGGGTGTGGATGCTGCACAAAGTGTCAGATAATACATGCAAATTGATTATGAAAGCATGAAATTGACAAGTTGTGTGCAACACATGAGCTTTACTGATGCACGGGGTCTGCGCCCGGCTTTGTACAAAGGATTACATGTAACATCGGCAAGACTTGTACAAAAGGGTGGTTGCCGGAACGGGTTCCGGCAACCGCGCCCTATGGGTAAAACTTACGAAGATGCTCAATGTTCCAGGAGTTGCTCACCGGAATGCCATCTTCGGTCTCAAGCGCGCATAGCGCCAGCCTAGTGACTCGTTTCACCCGATAAGGGCCTTCCCACTTCAAGCGTCAACTTGTTGGAATTCTTGGCGGATTGAACGCTACCGAAGAACAAGGTCGCCTTCCTCGAAACTTCTGGCACTAACTTTGCGGCTATGGTAGCGGCGCAAAGCTTGCTGGTAACGAGCAGCTCATACAGCGGCCTGAAGACGGTCCTCCTCAAGGAGCAGCGCGTCATCTTGTCGCATCTGCTCTTGCTCGAGCTCATCATAAGCGAGTACTCGAGGTGACCCGTATCACGAAGTTCCGTGGGGAGAACTGCCTCTGCTCCGTAGACTAGAGCGAAGGTGTGCGGCGGTGGCTCGATTTGGCGTCGTCTGATCGACCAAAGAACCACGGTAGCTCCTCAATCCGATTTCTTCGCACTTGCAGCTCGCCGAAAGTTCTGGTCTTGAGTCCTCGCAGCACTTCAGCGTTTGCCCTCTCGCTTGACCGTTGCTCCTTGGATGAGCAAAGCAAAAGCAGAACCTTGGCGCCAAGATCTTGGGCGTATTGCATGAAGGTGCGACTTCGTGAATTGTGTGCCGTTGTCGGTGATGATCCGGTTAGGAATCCCAAAACGGCAAACAATTGACTGAAAGAACTTGAATGCTTGTTGTCTTGTCACCTTCCTCATCGCTTCCACTTCCGGCCACTTTGTGAACTTGTCGATTGCAACGTACAAGTACTCAAAGCCCCGACAACTTCGGGGGAAGGGGCCGAGGATGTCGAGCCCCCAGACCGAAAATGGCCAGGATAAAGGGATCGTCTGGAGAGCTTGAGCTGGCTGGTGTATCTGCTTTGAATGGAACTGGCATGCTTCACACTTGGTTACTTGTGCAGTTGCATCCTGGAGGGCTGTAGGCCAGAAGAAACCTTGCCGGAAAGCTTTGCCGGCAAGTGCTCTTGCGCCAATGTGGTGACCACATATGCCTCCATGTATCTCTGCCAACAGCTTCTGTCCATCTTCCCGGCAAATACACTTCAATTTCACACCGTTGAGTCTTCTTCTGTACAAGATGTTGTCAACAAACTGGTACATACTTGACTGCCGGGCTACTCTTTCCGCTTCTTCTTGCTCTTCGGGAAGTTCTCCTGTCTGAAGGAAATGGACGATCTGCTGTGCCCATGTTGGAGCTTGCGGCTCGACAACAAGAACTAAAGGCACATCTGCCGCTGCAGGAACATCACACTACTAGGAAAACGGTTTTTAACAACGGTATATGTGGCCGTTAAAAGTCATATTGTGGTCGTTAAAGGTCATTAACGACCACAATGTGCTGGTCGTAGTAGGCTCCATCGTTAAAAGTATAACGACCACATACCTTTTGTGGTCGTTATTATTGTAACGACGGGATGGTGTGTCGTTGTTAATCCCAAGGCAATAACGACCACAATTTAGTATTAGCAACCACTTTTCTCCTCACTAATAGTGTTATCATGGCAACCACTCTCTTCACAACTTTGATATCCATCAGAACCACTTATATTAATTAGTATAAGTATCTGTTCAGCGATCACTTTATGCAGCATCCAACATTTCAATATTAACATCCACACTAATATAGACAAAATAATATGAATAGAAAAGATTGTAACCTCTTTTATTAATAGAAATACCAAAATTACAGCATACAATTCTTAAGTTAAAATATCGTTTAAGAAATTTGATTCAAAAGCACTCCTTAGATGACCAATCTACTTGCTCATATCTATTCGGAAAACGAGAGAACTAGAAAAGATAATATTTTTAATCTTCAGTCGAGGGACACCATCCTTCTTTGAATGGATATCATTCTTCAACTGTGAGTACAATGCCTCCTGATGCTTCTATATCTTACGGTGGACCATCAGTCCTACAAAATGTTGAGTAGTTTATGAAAGTCGGTCCTTGTTAATAAATTGGCACAAAGTATAACAACATATAATATCAATGTATGAGAACAACTTACTTGATCATGTTGCATTTCATGAGAACTATCACTTAGAGATCTAGCAGACATAAGATGTTTAATTGCTAACACTTCTTGCACCACACCATTGAACTTTTCATCAAGTACTTGTTTCACGTGCTCGAAAGCTTGAAGTTTTGAAACCTATTCAGCCTTCCTTAATGTTAGTCCTCGCAAATTTCTTGTTCTAATTCTACCACCAAAGCCAACTACGCGATCACGCCGCCTAGATGAGTCACATTTCTGCATTAGTTTATCAATTGAAAAATCAGAATTCAAGTGAACTATGGTCTTAATTTGTACCTGAACGGCCAACAGTAAGTTATTTGCATCAACTTCTATCTGTAAGTAGGTATTACACACTTCCAAATCATCATAGTAGTAGGTGCATATAAATTATGTCTTACATGTTTGGCGGAGGCTGTAGAATCAATGAAGGTTGTACCCTTTTTGTCAATCTCAGAAAATTGTTTGTCCATAGTCGGGGCTTGTTTTCCTTTCTCCCTATTCCAACAGAGGCAAGTAGCTATTATTAGTTGAAATAAATGACAAGACAAGTCACACTGGGCTTATATCAATGGAAATGAAAAATGACAAGTCCTAATAGCTGTTCATAAAAACAGAATATCATAAGTACAGCAGTACAGAAATTCAGGTTATGATGTTAGAGCCAATGACCAATTATGTTTCAGAGCAGCTCTAGTAATATTGGACCATGCCTTTACCCTCATCGGGGGTTATTATAGGACTACAGAGGATTCCACCCAAGTGACGTAGAAAACTTTTGGAAAAAGCACGGGGATTCAGTTGCCTGTTTCCATTTCCCGGTGTTCCTCTAGGCAAAGTTGCCATTTCAGTTACAATTGATTCAGTTCAAGAAACGGGGAAAATGCTCCACGAAGGATATAAAACATACACCCTGATGCGTGTAATTCATAGGAAGTGCTATGTAATACAAAAAATTAATCTTATCAATTCTATTAAATACTGCACTTCCAGTGTTGTTGCATTGTTGATCCATCTAATTAAACTTATCTACTAAAACCCAGCATGCCAAGTTCTACCAGATTATATACATGAAATAATTGTGAGATGGTTAGAAATATTATGTATTAGTGTCCTGTTGTTTTAGATAACAAAACTTATTGCACGGAAATAAAAACAAAAAGGAAAAAATGACTATCAAGTACATAGCCTTGCAAAATCTGTTTGCAGACTTCTAAAAAAAATGGAACAATTGAAGCAGCACAAAGTAATCTACAAGAAGATATGGAAACATGTAACGACCATACTCTGCATTTACATTTTACTCTGAACTTGAAGTTTTCTCGTGCGGTGGCCGGTGGGTGCCAAGATGTCAGTGTAGAAGACCAAAATGAAGATGGTGGCTGCTCCCCAGTATAAATTCTTAGGTTCAATTAGTACGAGGGCTCGGCACATGGTAAACAAGAGAGATGCTGTGTTGTAGAAATGTTGGGGTGATCCGCACCTAAAAAATGGTCGAAGACTGGGAGCACACTGGCCGAGATGTATGATACGGAGTCCCCAGTCCCGCCGAGCCAGCTGCGTCGATGGCGCGATCCAACCAACAAGCTGCCGCGCCGGGCAGGGGAAGGCTGATGCCATGGCACGGATGGCCGGGGCCGCCGACACAGATATGAGCAGAGTACGGCCCACCCCACGGGACCCGCTCCAGAGGATGCCGACGGGAAGTCGGGAACTGCAACCTCGTCGACATCACCTCCAGCTCAGACGGAATCCGCTGCTGCGCTCGAGGTCGGGAGGGAGACGGAAGATCAGGAGTGAGGAACGAGTAGGAGGAGGAGGCAGTGGCGGCTGGAGGGCTCGGTGGCCGCTGACGGTGGTGGAACGAGGAGAGAGAGGCGGCGGGGAGAGATCTGTGGGATACGTAGACTTTCCCTTTTTTTAGATGACTTTTCCCTTTTTCTTAGTACAGAGTACTTATCTTCCTTTTTGTCCGTCGTTTCAGCAGATAAGGACGCGTTAAGCATAACAAAACAGCGACCACCAGACGTATACCGTCTTAGCGAGGAGTTACGGGGCTAATTGGAGGTGGAATTGAACTCATCGTACCAATAACAACCGAGAGTTGTCAATCCTTTGTCGTTATTGACCTAATCTCTAGTAGTGTCAGCTTCTACGGCAAGAACCTGCGGCTCAGCCGAAGCTTGATGATCCCCAGCAAGCTTGCCGGAGCAAAACTTGTCGGGAGCGTCTGCTTCAACAAAACAAACCCTAGGGCTTGTCGGAGCAGACTGCTCCTCAGCGATATCTGCGTTGATTTTGGGGACCTTCTTGGCGGCGGTTTCAGGGAGCTCTGCCGGAAAGTAGTCACCAGAAACCAACTTCCTCTTCTTGTTCTGTCCAGTTGATGGTGTTACAGTTGGTTGAGTCAGCTTGAGCACAAAAATCCCTGGTTCCACAGGTAACTTGAGTGCGGCGCACTTCGACAGGCCATCAGCAATATCATTCTGAGCTCTTGGAACATGTTCCATTTGCAGGCCTTCAAAGTGTTCTTCTAGCTTTCTCACTTCATCGACGTAGGCTTCCATCAACGGACTCTGATAATCTTTGTTCACTTGGCGGACGACAAGCTGCGAGTCTCCCCTGACAATAAGCTTCCTGGTCCCAAGGTCCACTGCAATCCTGAGACCGGCAAGCAAACCTTCATACTCTGCAGTATTGTTTGTTGCTTGCTCCTTGGGAAAGTGCATCTGGACTATGTACTTGAGGTGCTCACCGGTGGGTGCGATAAGCGACGCCGCAAGACCGGCGCCTTTGCAGCGAGAAGGCACCATCAAAATACATCAGCCACTCTTTACTTGCTTCCTTGACGGGATGCTCGTCTCTAGAATTTCTTCATCTTGCGTCAAGGCGTCCACTCGCTATAAACTCTGCCGGTGCTTTCTGCTTTGGATAGTTGAAGTGCTTTCAAACTTGAGGCCAAAGCTTGGCAGTTCCAGTGCCCACTCGACAATCTCACTGTTGCTTCGGATTTTGCAATATCCTCTTGTTGAAAACGAGTGACAACTGTTATTTCATGTGCTTGGAAGTAATGGCGCAGCTTTCTCGAGGCCATGAGGAGGCCGAAAAGCAATTTCTGCACACCGTAGTACCTTGACCTAGCCCCCTGCTGTATGGGAACTCGACAAAGTAGATCTGGGCGCTGCACCATCCTTTTAGCATCTTCGCAATCCTGCGCAGATCCGTCCTTGTCGGGACCAGAGCTTGACGGTGAAGCCCCACGCAGCCATTTGGATGTATCTGCCATGGTTACCAGCTCGTCATCCGCCTCCCTCTCCGCTACTAACGCAGCACTAACCACTTGATTGGTTGCCGCTATGTATAGCAGCAACTTCTCTTGTGGCCTAGGTGCAACAAGTATTGGAGTAGAGGACAGGTACCTCTTCAAGTCCTGCAGTGCAGCCTCCGCTTCGGGAGTCCATTTCATTGGACCTGCCTTTTTCAAAATCTTGAAAAATGGCAGGGCGCACTCAGCAGACCTAGAGATAAACCTGCTGAGAGCAGCCACGCAACCGGCAAGTCTTCGTACATCCTTGACGCACTTTGGTGCTTCAATCTGCTCAATGGCCTTGATCTTGTCGGGGTTGGCTTCAATTCCCCGCTGAGACACGAAGAACCCGAGAAGCTTGCCGGAGGGAACTCCAAACACGCACTTCTCGGGATTGAGCTTGAGGTTGATCTTGCGCAGATTTGCAAAGGTCTCATCCAAATCTTGAACCAGAGTTGCTTTGTCCTTGCTCTTGACCACTATGTCATCCATGTATGCTTCTACATTTCTGTGCATTTGGGGCTCAAAACCGTCGTGGACCACTCTTGCAAACGTTGAACCAGCATTCTTCAAACCAAAAGGCATCCGTATGAAACAGTATGTGCCACATGGTGTAATGAATGCGGTTTTCTTCATCCTCTTCGCCATGAAGATCTGATGATATCCTGAATATGCATCAAGAAATGAAAGCAAATCACATCCAGCCGTGGAGTCAACAATCTGGTCGATACGTGGCAAGGGAAATGGGTCTTTGGGACAAGCTTTATTAACATCTGTGAAGTCAATACAAAGTCTCCATTTCCCATTTGCCTTGCGCACAAATACCGGATTGGACAACCACGTGGGATGGAGCACTCCTCTGACAAGGCCTGCTGCTTCCAACTTCTTGATCTCTTCTGCAATGAACTCTTGGCGCTCCACTGCCTGCTTCCTGACTTTTTGCTTGACGGGCGCGCAAGATGAGGACAGACAGCTAGGTGGTGCTCAATTACTTTCACAGGAACACCGGGATGTCGACGGTTGCCATGCAAACACATCGACATTCGCCCGGAGGAAAGCAACGAGCTCGCCTTCCTATTTAGGGTCGAGAGTGGCATCGATGGTGAAGGTACCACCGTCTGCCGTCCTCCTTGGTGGGCACCTTCTTGGTCTTCGGCGGAGCTGCCATCATCTTCTTGCACTTGCCGGTGGAGCTCGATGGTGCGTCCTCGACGGTAGCGCAGCACTCCGAAGAGGTGCGCTTGCCGGAGTGGGCATCAGAGCTCTTGCCGGACAAAGTGGTCTTCTTCTTTCCCCCGGGAGCTTCAGCGGCAAGTGATTTGCTATCCGTCGCAGCTGCTGCATCCCGGTAAATCTTGTCGGCGCAGATAAGGGCATCTTTCTTGTCGCCATGAACAGAAATGACACTTATCGGGCCGGGCATCTTGAGCAAGTTGTATGCATAATGAGAGGCTGCCATGAACTTGGCGAGTGCTGGACGGCCAAGTATTCCATTGTAGGGCAATGGGAAATCAGCAACGTCAAACGTAACCCTCTCAGTCCTGAAATTCAGTTCGCTGCCAAATGTTACCGGCAACGTGATCTTCCCTTTCGGCTTGCTCCTTCCTGGGTTGATTCCTTGGAATGTGCCGCTTTCTTGAGCTCATTGTCGAGGATTTGAAGCTTCGAGTATCATGCGGAGGAGATCAGGTTTAAGCCGCCCCGCCGTCAACTAACATCTTGGTGACCTTGAGGTTGCGGATAGTTGGTGAGACCAACATCGGCAAACACCCGACCGCAGTTACGCGATCAGGGTGGTCCTCAATATCAAAGATGATAGGCGTGTTGGACCACTTCAGAGGTCTACGTGACTCTATGGATGGTTCAGCTGCATTAACCTCTCGCATCCACTGCTTGAGTTGGTGGTGCGAGGTATGCAGAGAAGCACCACCGTCAACGCAGAGGACCTCTGTCGCTTTCTGAAATTCCTGCTCATCAGCTTCGTCATCTTCCATATCTTCATCATCATCATCTTCTTCATCCTTGTCGTGGCCGCGGGGAGGTCTGTCTCCTTGCCGCTGCTTGGCCTTGCCGCGGCGCCCTCCCTGGCCGGGTCTCTTCTTGCTAGCTGCCCCTGCACCTTCCTGGGCCTTCTCCTTGTCTCGCCGCCAGACTCAGCCTTCTGCAGTTCAACAAGCTGCTCGACTTTCTTGCAGCTCTGGAGGTCATGGCCCTTGGTGCGGTGAATCTTGCAGTACTGTTTGTTGGAGCTGTCCTGCTTGTCGGCGGCCGCCACAGCTTGGCGGTCGGTGTCAGCGGCAACCTCCTTGCCGGAGCCACTAGCCTTAGCCTTGCTGGCGCCACCTCCGTTGCCGGACTGCTCGACAACTAGTACCTCTTTGTTATTCTTCCTTCTGTTGTTCCGCCGCCGGCTCTTCTTTGCCGGGGCGGTCTCCTCACTGTCAGATCCTGCTTCCACATTCTCTCCTGGGAGTCTCCTCCCCTCCTCAGCACGTGCACACTTATCGGCCAGGGCGTATAGCTCACTGACGTCCTTGACTTTGCACATCGCCATCTCCTCCCTCATCCTGCGGTTTCGCGACGTTTCGATGAAACGCTGATCACCGCGGCAGGGTGGACATCTGGGATGTTGTAATGTACACGGCTGAATCTCTGGATGAACTTGCGCAGGGACTCTCCTTCCTTCTGGGCGATCAGGTGAAGGTCACTCTCTTGGCCATGAGGCTTGTGGCCGCCTGTGAAGGCGCCAACAAACTGATGGCATAGATCTGCCCAAGAGGATATGGAACTGTCCGGCAAGTGCATGAGCCAAGATCTGACATTGGGCTTGAGCACCAGCGGGAAGTAGTTGGCGAGGATCTTGTTGTCTCGTCCCCCCGCAGCTTGCACCGCAATGGTGTAGATGCTGAGGAACTCCGATGGATGCGTCCTGCCATCATACTTCTCTGGTACATCTGGCTTGAAGTTTTTCTTGTCGGGCCACTGGACTTGCCGCAGCTCACGAGTGAACGCAGGGCAACCTACCGCGTACGGCAAGTCACCTGGTTCCCCTGGAGCTTGCATGTCGACAGTGGGCCCAACGCGCTGATCTGATTGATGCCGCGCTTGTCTTCGGCGCTCGATGCGGGTCCGAGCGTCTTCTTCTTGTCGTTCTTGAAGAACTTGGTGCTGGTCGCGACGAGCTCGCGGATCCGACGATGCAGTGGAGTCGCTGTCGAGGTGGATCCGACGAGTCGGCGATCTTGGCCTTCTGGATGGAGAGTGCATGGTAGTTGCACCCCCATAGGTTTCGTCGCCACCGGCTCGTGCCTTGTCGTCTCGCCGCAGCAAGGATGTAGTTGGTTGCCGTGGGTTATCGCCGTTGGCAAAGCCGATGAGACTTTGAATGGTGGCCCTCCATTCGTCGACCTTGTCAGCCGTTGGAGGGTAATCCGAGGAAGCGATTGAGCCCGCGCCAAAGCTTCCGCTGGAGTGGTGGGTGGCAATGGCGAACGGTGCGAGGAGCGGGATGTGCTCGGACTTCTAAATATATTAGAAGGAGCAACATCCCGTCCAGGCGACCGTGCACCACTCGCACCAGCCTGTTGGCGCGCGAGCTGCTCTTGAGCATCCCTGGATCCGCCAGCTCGATCTTGGCCCAACGAACGCATGGCGCTGCGCGCACCATGACGCTGTCGGTCTCGCGCCTCCTGAGATGGACGCGGTATGTATCCGGATGCCGAGGTCTGCGCCGCCTTGTCCTTGGACTTGGCAGCGTCGTGGGCTCCCTCGACGACGCCCGTTCCTCCGCCAGCGTCTTCCCCACCACTCATCAGCTCTGGTGGTGGTGGGTTTGACGCGGACGGCTCTGCTTCCGCCGAAGCCTTCTTCTTCGGAGGCATGTTGATGAAGATGATGAAGATGATGCTCGTGTGAACGCCGGATCAGGTTCACACAGCCTCGACGCCCCCTACCTGGCGCGCCAAAGATGTCGGGGAAGCTGATCGTGACCCACGGACACCTATGGGACCGAGTCCCTTTTGGTTCGATGGGGGGCGGAGATTGCACGAAGAGCAGATCGAGGCGATGCACACGAGCAGTTTTACCCAGCTTCGGAGCTCTCCGGAGAGATAAAACTCCTACTGCTGCTTGTCTGATTATTTGTGTTCTTGCTAGGGAGCAATGAGAGCTACAAAACCTAGCTTGAGTGTGTCTAGTCTCGAATGAGTCGAATCTGTGAATGAAACGAACCAGCCGAACCCTTTCTACGTTGCACTTGGGCCTCCTTTTATGGGCTCAAGGGGTCACCGACAGGTGGCAACGTAGATGAGGGTACAAATGGAAAAACAGTAGTTGGTACACCGACTTGTACAAAGGTATGCGGTGCATATACCTAACTCGACGGCAAGGGACAAGATCAATAAATGCCCGTCCCCTCGCCGCCTAAACAAAGGCAACAGTGAGGACCGTCAAGTGCACCACCGTTTGCCACGATGGTAAGCTTGTCAAGACCGCTTATCGCTGCTCCCCCGGGCTGCACAGCCTCTTGACACGACGCTGGAATGGCCCCATGGCGACACGTTGGTGGATGAGCTGGAGCGGAGATGAAGAGAGGTTGCCTGCCGCAGCAAGCACCTTGCCGCGGCTGAATTCTTGTCGCGCTCGGGAGCTTGTCGCTCACCAAGCCTTCCCGGCAAGCTCCTCTTGCCGGGGTCTTGTTTCCTTCGTGCCCTGAGTGGCCATCCCGGCAAGCTCCTCTTGCCGGGGTCTTGAATACTTTGTTCTTGAATGGCTCCAAAGGAGCCACAGAGGACCTTGGCGGTCACTAGGCAAGCCCTACCGCGGGGTGCTGCAACTGCCCGTGCATGAGTTCGGGATACTAGGGTACCCCTACTCTAGTACACCGACAACTACGATATGACCGAGGTGGAATATGGTGGAGGGGGCACCGCACATGGCTAAAAGATCAATGATCAATTGTTGTATCTTGGGGGTGCCCCCTGCCCCCGTATATAAAGGAGCTAGGGGGGAGGCGGCCGGCCAAGAGGAGGGTGCGCCAAGGGGGGAGTCCTACTCCCACCGGGAGTAGGACTCCTCCTTTCCTAGGAGTAGGAGAAGGGAAGGAAGGGAGAGATGAAGAGAAGGAAAAAGGGGGGCGCCGCCCCCCTCCTTGTCCAATTCGGAATAGAGGGGGAGTGGGTGCGTGGCTGCCCTGCCGCCCCTCCTCTTCTCCCACTAGGGCCCATGAGGCCCAATTAACTCCTCGGGGGGTTCGATAGCCCCTAAGATTCTAAGATATGCCCGAAACCTCCCGGAACCCTTTCGGTGTACGAACATAGTCATCCAATATATCGATCTTTACGTCTTGACCATTTCGGGACTCCTCGTCATGTCCGTGATCACATCCGGGACTCTGAACTATCTTCGGTACATCAAAGCATATAAACTCATAATACCGATCGTCACAGAACTTTAAGCGTGCGGACCCTACGGGTTCGAGAACTATGAAGACATGACCGAGACACGTCTCTGGTCAATAACCAATAGCGGAAACTGGATGCTCATATTGGTTCCTACATATTCTACGAAGATCTTTATCGGTCAAACCGCATAACAACATACGTTGTTCCCTTTGTCATCGATATGTTACTTGCCCGAGATTCGATCGTCGGTATCTCAATACCTAGCTCAATCTCGTTACCGGCAAGTCTATTTACTCGTTCCGTAATGCATCATACCGCAATTAACTCATTAGTCACATTGCTTGCAAGGCTTATAGTGATGTGCATTACCGAGAGGGCCCAGAGGTACCTCTCCGACAATAGGAGTGACAAATCCTAATCTCGATCTATGCCAACTCAACAAGTACCATCGGAGACACTTGTAGAGCACCTTTATAATCACCCAATTACCTTGTCACGTTTGGTAGCACACAAAGTGTCCCTTCGGTAATCGGGAGTTGCATAATCTCATAGTCAAGGAACATGTATAAGTCATGAAGAAAGCATAGCAGTAAACTAAACGATTAAGTGCTAAGCTAACGGAATGGGTCAAGTCAATCACATCATTATCCTAATGATGTGATCCCGTTAATCAAATGACAACTCATGTCTATGGTTAGGAAACTCAACCATCTTTGATCAACGAGCTAGTCAAGTAGAGGCATACTAGTGACACTATGTTTGTCTATGTATTCACACATGTATTATGTTTCCGGTTAATACAATTCTAGCATGAATAATAAACATTTATCATGATATGAGGAAATAAATAATCTAGATTACACAGTAATGATTCTAACACCCATGGAGTTTTGGTGCTGATCATGTTTTGCTCGTGGAAGAGGCTTAGTAACGGGTCTGCAACATTTAGATCCGTATGTATCTTGCAAATCTCTATGTCTCCTACCAGGACTTGATCCCGGATGGAATTGAAGTGTCTCTTGATGTGCTTGGTTCTCTTGTGAAATCTGGTTTCCTTTGCCAAAGCAATTGCACCAGTATTGTCACAAAAGATTTTCATTGGACCCGATGCACTAGGTATGATATCAAGATCGGATATGAACTCCTTCATCCAGACTCCTTCATTTGCTGCTTCCGAAGCAGCTATGTACTCCGCTTCACACGTAGATCCCGCCATGATGCTTTGTTTAGAACTGCACCAACTGACAGCTCCACCGTTCAATGTAAACACGTATCCGGTTTGCGATTTAGAATCGTCCGGTGATGACCCACAAGTATAGGGGATCTATCGTAGTCCTTTCGATAAGTAAGAGTGTCGAACCCAATGAGGAGCAGAAGGAAATGATAAGCGGTTTTCAGCAAGGTATTCTCTGCAAGTACTGAAATAAGGGGTAACAGATAGTTTTGTGATAAGATAATTTGTAAAGAGCAACAAGTAACAAAAGTAAATAAAGTGCAGCAAGGTGGCCCAATCCTTTTTGTAGCAAAGGACAAGCCTGGACAAACTCTTATAATAGGAAAAGCGCTCTCGAGGACACATGGGAATATCGTCAAGCTAGTTTTCATCACGTTCATATGATTCGCCTTCGGTACTTTGATAATTTGATATGTGGGTGGACCGGTGCTTGGGTGCTGTTCTTACTTGAACAAGCATCCCACTTATGATTAACCTCTATTGCAAGCATCCGCAACTACAACAAAAGTATTAAGGTAAACCTAACCATAGCATGAAACATATGGATCCAAATCAGCCCCTTTACGAAGCAACGCATAAACTAGGGTTTAAGCTTACGTCACTCTAGCAACCCATCATCTACTTATTACTTCCCAATGCCTTCCTCTAGGCCCAAATAATGGTGAAGTGTTATGTAGTCGACGTTCACATAACACCACTAGAGCCTAGACAACATACATCTCATCAAAATATCGAGCGAATACCAAATTCACATGACTACTAATAGCAAGACTTCTCCCGTGTCCTCGTGAACAAACGTAACTACTCACAAAGCATATTCATGTTCATAATCAGAGGGGTAATAATATGCCTATAGGATCTGAACATATGATCTTCCACCAAATAAACCAACTAGCATCAACTACAAGGAGTAATCAACACTACTATCAACCTACTAGCACCAATCCCTGACTTGGAGACAAGAATTGGATACAAGAGATGAACTAGGGTTTTGAGATGAGATGGTGCTGGTGAAGATGTTCATGGATATTGCCCTCTCCCGATGAGAGGAGCGTTGGTGATGAGGATGGCGATGATTTCCCCCTCCCGGAGGGAAGTGTCCTCGGCAGAACAGCTCTGCCAGAGCCCCAGATTGGTTCCGCCAAGGTTCCGCCTCGTGGCGGCGGAGTTTCGTCCCAAAAGGTTGCTTCTTGTTTTTTCTCGACGAAAGACTTCATATAGCAAAAGATGAGCATCGCAGAGCCACCAGGGGGCCCACGAGGTAGGGGGCGCGCCCTAGGGGGGCGCCCCACCTCGTGGGATGTGGTGTGGGCCCCCTGGTCTTCATCTTTGGCGAGGATTTTTCATTATTTATTATAAGATATTCCGTGGAGTTTCAGGACTTTTGGAGTTGCGCAAAATAGGTCTCTAATATTTGCTCCTTTTCCAGCCCAGAATTCCAGCCGCCGGCATTCTCCCTCCTTATGTAAACCTTGTAAAATAAGAGAGAATAGCCATAAGTATTGTGACATAATGTGAAGTAACAACCCATAATGCAATAAATATCGATATAAAAGCATGATGCAAAATGGACGTATCATCCGGATCAGTGTCAAAGCTAGCATCTACATAACCATTTATGACGAGCTCTTTGTCACCTCCATAAATGAGAAACATATCCTTAGTCCTTTTCAGGTATTTCAGGATGTTCTTGACCGCTGTCCAGTGATCCATTCCTGGATTACTTTGGTATGTCGTTGCTAAGCTAATAGCAAGGCACACATCAGGTCTGGTACACAACATTACATACATGATAGAGCCTATGGCTGAAGCATAGGGAACACTTTCCATTTTCTCTCTATCTTCTGCAGTGGTCGGGCATTGAGTCCGACTCAATTTCACACCTTGTAACACAGGCAAAAACCCTTTCTTTGCTTGATCCATTTTGAACTTTTTCAAAACTTTGTCAAGGTATGTGCTTTGTGAAAGTCCAATTAAGCGTCTTGATCTATCTCGATAGATCTTGATGCCCAATATGTAAGCAGCTTCACCGAGGTCTTTCACTGAAAAACTTTTATTCAAGTATCCTTTTATGCTATCCAGAAATTCTATATCATTTGCAATCAGCAATATGTCATCCACATATAATATTAGAAATGCTACAGAGCTCCCACTCACTTTATTGTAAATACGTGCTTCTCCAAAAGTGCAGATAAAACCATATGCTTTGATCACACTATCAAAACGTTTATTCCAACTCCGAGAGGCTTGCACCAGTCCATAAATGGATCGCTTGGAGCTTGCACACCTTGTTAGCTCCCTTTGGATCAACAAAACCTTCCGGTTGCATCATATACAACTCTTCTTCCAGAAATCCATTCAGGAATGCAGTTTTGACATCCATTTGCCAAATTTCATAATCATAAAATGGGGCAATTGCTAACATGATTCGGACAGACTTAAGCATCACTACGGGTGAGAAAGTCTCATCGTAGTCAACCCCTTTGTAGATAATAACATTACGGTCAGCGCCAGTCTTCTTCTTGAAGATCCATTTATTCTCTATGGCTTGCCGATCATCGGGCAAGTCAACCAAAGTCCATACTTTGTTATCATACATGGATCCCATCTTAGATTTCATGGCCTCAAGCCATTTTGCGGAATCTGGGCTCACCATCGCTTCTTCATGGTTCGTAGGTTCGCCTTGGTCAAGTAACATGACCTCCAGAATAGGATTACCGTACCACTCTAGTGCGGATCTTACTCTAGTTGACCTACGAGGTTCGGTAGTAACTTGATCTGAAGATTCATGATCAAGATCATTAACTTCCTCACTAATTGGTGTAGGTGTCACAGAAACCGGTTTCTGTGATGAACTACTTTCCAATAAGGGAGCAGGTACAATTACCTCATCAAGTTCTACTTTCCTCCCACTCACTTCTTTCGAGAGAAACTCCTTCTCTAGAAAGGATCCATTCTTGGCAACAAATGTCTTGCCTTTGGATCTGTGATAGAAGGTGTACCTAACAGTTTCCTTTGGGTATCCTATGAAGACACATTTCTCCGATTTGGGTTCGAGCTTATCAGGTTGAAGCTTTTTCACATGAGCATCGCAGCCCCAAACTTTAAGAAACGACAACTTTGGTTTCTTGCCAAACCACAGTTCATAAGGCGTCGTCTCAATGGACTTCGATGGTGCCCTATTTAACGTGAATGCAGCCGTATCTAAAGCATAACCCCAAAACGGTAGTGGTAGATCAGTAAGAGACATCATAGATCATACCATATCTAGTAAAGTATGATTACGAGATTCAGACACACCATTTCGCTGTGGTGTTCCGGGTGGCGTGAGCTGCGGAACTATTCCACATTGTTTCAAATGTAGACCAAACTCGTAACTCAAATATTCTCCTCCACGGTCAGATCGTAGAAACTTTATTTTCTTGTTACGATGATTTTCCACTTCACTCTGAAATTTTTTGAACTTTTCAAATGTTCCAGACTTATGTTTCATTAAGTAGATATACCCATATCTGCTCAAATCATCTGTGGAGGTGAGAAAATAACGATACCCGCCGTGAGCCTCAATATTCATCGGACCACATACATCGGTATGTATGATTTCCAACAAATCTATTGCTTGCTCCATAGTTTTGGAGAACGGAGTTTTAGTCATCTTGCCCATGAGGCATGGTTCGCAAGTACCAAGTGATTCATGATCAAGTGATTCCAAAAGTCCATCAGAATGGAGTTTCTTCATGCGCTTTACACCAATATGACCTAAACGGCAGTGCCACAAATAAGTTGCACTATCATTATCAACTCTGCAACTTTTGGCTTCAATATTATGAATATGTGTATCACTACTATCGAGATTTAATAAAAACAGACCACTCTTCAAGGGTGCATGACCATAAAAGATATTACTCTTACAAATAGAACAACCATTATTCTCTGATTTAAATGAATAACCATCTTGCATCAAACAAGATCGAGATATAATGTTCATGCTCAACGCTGGCACCAAATAACAATTATTTAGGTCTAAAACTAATCCTGAAGGTAGATGTAGAGGTAGCGTGCCGACCGCGATCACATCGACTTTGGAACCATTTCCCACGCGCATCGTCACCTCGTCCTTAGCCAATCTTCGCTTAATCCGTAGTTCCTGTTTCGAGTTGCAAATATTAGCAACAGAACCAATATCAAATACCTAGGTGCTACTATGAGCATTAGTAAGGTACACATCAATAACATGTATATCACATATACCTTTGTTCACCTTGCCATCCTTCTTATCCGCCAAATATTTGGGGCAGTTCCGCTTCCAAAGGATCAAATCTGCTTGCGGAGAAGCACTCAGTCTCAGGCTTAGGTCCAGACTTGGGTTTCTTCTCCTAAGCAGCAACTTGTTTGCTGTTCTTCTTGAAGTTGCCCTTCTTCTTCCCTTTACCATTTTTCTTGAAACTGGTGGTCTTGTTGACCATCAACACTTGATGCTCTTTCTTGATTTCTACCTCCACAGCTTTTAGCATTGCGAAGAGCTCGAGAATTGTCTTATCCATCCCTTGCATATTATAGTTCATCACAAAGCTCTTGTAGCTTGGTGGCAGTGATTGAATAATCCTGTCAATGACACTATCATCCGAAAGATTAACTCCCAGTTGAATCAAGTGATTATTATACCCAGACATTTTGAGTATATGTTCACTGACAAAACTATTCTCCTCCATCTTGCAGCTATAGAACTTATTGGAGACTTCATATCTCTCAATCCGGGCATTTGCTTGAAATATTAACTTCAACTCTCGAACATCTCATATGCTCCATGACGTTCAAAACATCGTTGAAGTCCCGGTTCTAAGCCGTAAAGCATGGCACACTGAACTATCGAGTAGTCATCAGCTTTGCTCTGCCAGACGTTCTTAACGTCTTTAGTTGCATCTGCAGCAGGCCTGGCACCCATTGGTGCTTCCAGGACGTAATTCTTCTGTGTAGCAATGAGGATAATCCTCAAGTTACAGACCCAGTCCGTGTAATTTCTACCATCATCTTTCAACTTTGATTTCTCAAGGAAAGCATTAAAATTAAACGGAACAACAACACGGGCCATCTATCTACAACAACATAGACAAGCAAAATACTACCAGGTGCTAAGTTCATGATAAATTTAAGTTCAGTTAATCATATTACTTAAGAACTCCCACTTACATAGACATCCCTCGAATCATCTAAGTGATCACGTGATCCATCTCAACTAAACCATGTCCGATCATCACGTGAGATGGAGTGGTGAGCATCACTATGTTGATCATATCTACTATATGATTCACTTTCGACCTTTCGGTCTCCAGTGTTCCGAGGCCATATCTGCATATGCTAGGCTCGTCAAGTTTAACCGGAGTATTCTGCGTGTGCAAAACTGGCTTACACCCATCGTATTTGAACGTAGAGCTTATCACACCCGATCATCACGTGGTGTCTCGGCACGACGAACTTTCGCAAAGGTGCATACTCAGGGAGAACACTTATACCTTGAAATTTAGTGAGGGATCATCTTATAATGCTACCGTCAATCAAAGCAGAATAAGATGGATAAAGGATAAACATCACATGCAATCAATATAAGTGATATGATATGGCCATCATCATCTTGTGCCTTTGATCTCCATCTCCAAAACACCGTCATGATTACCATCGTCACCGGCGCGACACCTTGATCTCCATCGTAGCATCGTTGTCGTCTCGCCAACTATTGCTTCTACGACTATTGCTACCGCTTAGTGATAAAGTAAAGCAATTACAGGGCGATTGCATTGCATACAATAAAGCGACAACCATATGGCTCCTGCCAGTTGCCGATAACTCCGTTAGAAAACATGATCATCTCATAGAATAAAATATAGCATCATGTATTGAACATATCACATCACAACATGCCCTGCAAAAACAAGTTAGACGTCCTCTACTTTGTTGTTGCAAGTTTTACGTGGCTGCTACGGGCTGAGCAAGAACCATTCTTACCTACGCATCAAAACCACAACAATAGTTCGTCAAGTTAGTGCTGTTTTAACCTTCTCAAGGACCGGCCGTAGCCACACTCGGTTCAACTAAAGTTGGAGAAACTGACACCCGCCAGCCACCTGTGTGCAAAGCACGTCTGTAGAACCAGTCTCGCGTAAGCGTACGCGTAATGTCGGTCTGGGCCGCTTCATCCAAGAATACCGCTGAACCAAAGTATGACATGCTGGTAAGCAGTATGACTTGTATCGCCCACAACTCACTTGTGTTCTACTCGTGCATATAACATCTACGCATAAACCTGGCTCGGATGCCACTGTTGGGGAACACAGTAATTTCAAAAAATTTCCTACGCACACGCGAGATCATGGTGATGCATAGCAACGAGAGGGGAGAGTGTGGTCCACGTACCCTCGTAGACCATTAATAGGAAGCATTATGACAATGCGGTTCATGTAGTCGTACGACTTCACGATCGACCGATCCTCAGTACCGAACGTACGACACCTCCACGTTCAGCACACGTTCAGCTCAGTGACGTACCGCGAACTCACGATCTAGTAGAGCTCGAGGGAGAGTTTCGTCAGCACGACATGGTGGTGACAATGTTGATGAAGTTACGGACGCAGGGCTTCGCCTAAGCACCGCTACGATATGACCGAGGTGGAAAATGGTGGAGGGGGGCACCGCACATGGCTAAAAGATCAATGATCAATTGTTGTATCTTTGGGGTGCCCCCTGCCCCCCGTAACAAAGGAGCTAGGGGGAGGCGGCCGGCCAGGAGGAGGGCGCGCCAAGGGGGGAGTCCTACTCCCACCGGGAGTAGGACTCCTCCTTTCCTAGTAGGAGTAGGAGAAGGGAAGGAAGGGAGAGAGGAAGGGAAGGAAAAAGGGGGGCGCCGCTGAGGGAGTCCTGGACTAAGGGGTCCTCGGGCCTGCGGCCTATTATCAATGGGCCAGACTAGTGGGCTTTGAAGACATGAAGGCCGAAGACTGTACCCGTGTCCGGATTGGACTCTCCTTGGCGTAGAAGGCAAGCTTGGCGACCAACTATGAAGATTCCTTCTTATGTAACCGACTCTATGTAACCCTAGATGCCCCCGGTGTCTATATAAACCGGAGGGTGTAGTTCGGAAAGGATATACTCATTACCATAGTCATACAGGCTAGGCTTCTAGGGTTTAGCCATTACGATGTCGTGGTAGATCAACTCTTGTAATAATCATATTCATCAAGATCAATCAAGCAGGAAGTAGGGTATTACCTCCATAGAGAGGGCCCGAACCTGGGTAAACATCGTGTCCCTCGTCTCCTGTAACCATCAACCTTAGACGCATAGTTCGGGACCCCCTACCCGAGATCCGCCGGTTTTGACACCGACATCGGTGCTTTCATTGAGAGTTCCACTGTGCCGTCGACAAAAGGTTCGATGGCCCCTTCAATCGTCGATAGTGACGCTGTCCAAGGAGAAACCTTCCTCCTCGGACAGATTTTCGTATTCGGCGGCTTCGTACTACGGGTCAACTCGCTTGGCCATCTGGAGCAGATCGATAGCTATGCCCCTGGCCACCAGGTCATATTTGGAAGCTTGAACTACGTCGCGGATATCTGTGGAGACTTGATCTTCAACGGATTTGAGACCGCGGCGATCGCTCCCCCTCGCTCCGACGAACATGACTTAAATCTGTCATCGGACCGCATTTAGTAGATGGTTCCTGTAACTGCCACGGCCTTAGATCCGGAGCAGATCGCGCCATTCGAGGCCACAGAGTCCGCGCCGTTGGAGCCACACATAGGCTCAACACCTTGCAATATCCGCGTCAACGGAATTCCGGGCTTGTTTCCGACTATAAGTTCTGAACCACGTACGTCTGCGGACACCGAGCTGGATCGGTTATCGATCTTCAAGTTCAGCACCGCAGACATCTTCCAACACTCGCCCTTGGGCAGTGTGCTAAATTCATTAAAGAACATGTCCTTGGCGGGGGACTCACAGCCGAACTATGTCCAGTCCGAACTGGAGGCTGATGATGGAGAATTTCGCTTCCCACCCGCCACCCACTTCATAGCCACTGTCGAGGACTTAGCCGACATGCTTGATTACGGCTCCGAAGACATCGACGGTATGGACGACGATGCCGACAAGGATCAAGGCCAAGACCCGCCATTCACTGGACGTTGGACGACCACCTCTTCGTACGGTGTGTACATGATTGATACACTTAAAAAAGCTAGCGATGATGACAAAGAAGATCCAGTTGAGAATAAACCTCCTGAGACACAGTCCAAGCGCCGGTGCCCTCAACGCTGCTCTAAGTCACGTTGCTCAAAAGACAGCAACACCGGCACTGGAGAAAATAGTACTCCGGACGACGCCGAAAACAATGAAGACCCTGTTGGAGCAAGATCCGAACAGGAGGAACAAGAAAACGGGCAAGCCAGCCCCGATGAACAGGCCTTGCCCAACCACAATTCGGAGAAAGACAACTACCTTCCGCTCTCTGAAGATGAGGTAATCCTCGACGAGGAAGACTTCATCGTACCTGAAGAACCCCTCGAGCAGGAGCGCTTCAAGCGCAGGCTAATAGCTATTGCAAGGAGCCTGAAAAAGAAGTAGCAGCAGCTCCAAGCTGACCAAGACCTACTCAACGATAGATAGACCGAAGTCCTGGCCGCCAAAGAATACGACCTTAGTGGCCCAGCCAAAATCTCCCAAAGCATAGATTGCTACCTCAGTTTGATGACGAGGCGTTGGAGCCCGTACCATCATCACACAATGCGGCAGGTCGTCGACAACTCGGTCCGGATAAAGAGGCAACTCAAGCGAAACACCAGACCGCCCCACCTCGCCGTAAAGGCAAGAATAACATAGCTCGTGGTTGTATAGACGACCTTCGACGGGACTTGGACAGTAGAGCAGGACACGCAAGATCGATCTATGGATCGCGATGGCATGCCCCGACACGCGACGATGGCTACCTAGTCGGACGTGACAAACCTAGCCATGCCCGAGCCGAAAACTGCAAATGGACTCCTTTGGAGTTACGTCGCAGTGTGGCCCAACATAGAGGTGCCGCACACCCTCTTTGCTTCACTAATGAAGTAATGGCTCATGAATTTCCCGGAGGATTCAAACCCGCAATATTGAATCATACGACGGAACAACCGATCCCGCGGTATAGATAGAAGATTTTGTCCTCCACATCCATATGGCCCGTGGAGACGACCTCCACGCCATTAAATACCTCCCACTAAAGCTAAAAGAGCTAGCTCACCACTGGTTAAACAGCCTACTGATGTCTACTACGCAACCTTCTCCTTGTAGACGTTGTTGGGCCTCCAAGTGCAGAGGTTTGTAGGACAGTAGCAAATTTCCCTCAAGTGGATGACCTAAGGTTTATCAATCCGTGGGAGGCATAGGATGAAGATGGTCTCTCTCAAGCAACCCTGCAACCAAATAACAAAGAGTTTCTTGTGTCCCCAACACACCCAATACAATGGTAAATTTTATAGGTGCACTAGTTAGGCGAAGAGATGGTGATACAAGTGCGATATGGATGGTAGATATAGGTTTTTGTAATCTGAAAATATAGAAACAGCAAGGTAACTAGTGGTAAAAGTGAGCGTAAACGGTATTGCAATGCTAGGAAACAAGGCCTAGGGTTCATACTTTCACTAGTGCAAGTTATCTCAACAATAATAACATAATTGGATCACATAACTATCCCTCAACATGCAACAAAGAGTCACTCCAAAGTCACTAATAAAGGAGAACAAACGAAGAGATTATGGTAGGGTACGAAACCACCTCAAAGTTATTCTTTCCAATCAATCCGTTGGGCTATTCCTATAAGTGTCACAAACAGCCCTAGAGTTCGTACTAGAATAACACCTTAAGACTCAACCAAAACCCTAATGTTACCTAGATACTCCAATGTCACCTCAAGTATCCGTGGGCATGATTATACGATATGCATCACACGATCTCAATTCATCTACTCAACCAACACATAAAACCTCAAAGAGTGCCCCAAAGTTTCTACCGGAGAATCACGACGAAAACGTGTGCCAACCCCTATGCATAGGTTCCCAATGTCACAAAACCCGCAAGTTGATCACCAAAACGTACATCAAGTGGATCAATAGAATAACCCATTGTCACCACGGTTATCCCACGCAAGACATACATCAAGTGTTCTCAAATCTTTAAAGACTCAATCCGATAAGATTACTTCAAGGGGAAAACTCAATCCATTACAAGAGAGTAGAGGGGCAGAAGAAACATAAGATCCAACTATAATAGCAAAGCTCGCGATACATCAAGATCATGCCAAATCAAGAACATGAGAGAGAGAGAGAGAGAGAGAGAGAGAGAGAGAGAGAGAGAGAGAGAGAGATCAAACACATAGCTACTGGTACATACCCTCAGCCCCGAGTGTGAACTACTCCCTCCTCGTCATGGAGAGCGCCGGGATGACGAAGATGGCCACGGGTGAGGGTTCCCCCCTCCGGCAGGGTGCCGGAACAGGGTCCCGATTGGTTTTTCGTGGCTATGGAGGTTTTGCGGCGGCGGAACTCCCGATCTATTCTCTGTTCTGGAAGTTTTAGGGTACGTAGGTATATATGTGTGAAAGGAGTACGTCGGTGGAGCTGGGGGCCCCACGAGGCAGGGGGCGCGCCCTAGGGGGTGGGCGCGCCCCCCACCCTCGTGAGCACCTCCCGTATCTTCTGACGTGGGGTCCAAGTCCATCAGGTGGGTTTCCTTCCAAAAATAACTTCTCCAGTTGATTTCGTTCCGTTTTGACTCCGTGTGATATTTCTTTTCCTCGAAACACTGAAATAGGCATAAAACATCAAATCTGGGCTGGGCCTCCGGTTAATAGGTTAGTCCCAAAAATAATATAAAAGTGGATAATAAAGCCCAATATTGCCCAAAACAGTAGATAATATAGCATGGAGCAATCAAAAATTATAGATATGTTGGAGAAGTATCAAGCATCCGCAAGCTTAATTCCTGCTCGTACTCGAGTAGGTAAATGATAAAAAAGATAATTTTTGATGTGGAATGCTAGTGGGCATAATTTCATTGTAATTCTTCTTACTTGTGATATGGATATTCAGACCCGAAAGATTCAAGACAAAAGTTCATATTGACATAAAAACAATAATACTTCAAGCATACTAACAAAGCAATTATGTCTTCTCAAAATAACATGGCAAAAGAAAGTTCATCCCTACAAAATCATATAGTTAGGCTATGCTTCATTTTCACACACGAAGATGTTCCCAACTTCTATACCCCGATGACAAGCCAAGCAATTGTTTCATACTTAAATAATCTCAAACTTTTTCAACCTTCATGCAATACATGAGCATGAGCCATGGATATAGCACTATGGGTGGAATAGAATATGATGATGGGGATTGTGTGGAGAAGACAAAAAGGAGAAAGTCTCACATTGATGAGGATAATCAACGGGCTATGGAGATGCCCATCAATTGATGTCAACATGAGGAGTAGGGATTGCCATGCAACGGATGCACTAGAGCTATAAATGAATGCTCAACAAAAGAAAACTAGTGGGTGTGCATCCAACTTGCTTGCTCACGAAGACCTAGGGCATTTGAGGAAGCCCATTGTAGGAATATACAAGCCAAGTTCTATAATGAAAAATTCCCACTAGTATGAAGAAGACAACTTATGAGACTCACTATATGAAAAACATGGTGCTACTTTGAAGCACAGTATATGAGACTCTCTACATGAAGAACAAGGTGCTACTTTGAAGCACAAGTGTGGAAAAAGAGATAGTAACATTGCCCTTTTTATTTGTTTTCTTTTTTTGGGCCTTCCTTTTTTTCTTTTTTCTTTTTGGCCTTTCTCTTTTTTTGGGCAATGCTCTAATAATGATGATCATCACACTTTTATTGATTACAACATAAGGATTACAACTCGAAACTAGAACAAGGTATGACTCTATATTGAATGCCTCCGGCGGTGTACCGGGATGGTGCAATGAATCAAAAGTGACATGTATGAAAAACAATGCATGGTGGCTTTGCCAAAAATACGATGTCAACTACATGATCATGCAATGGCAATATGACAAAAGTAAAGTATGTCATGATGATGATGAACAGAACGGTGGAAAGTTGCATGGCAATATATCTCGGAATGGCTATGGAAATGCCATAATAGGTAGGTATGGTGGCTGTTTTGAGGAAGATATAAGGAGGTTTATGTGTGATAGAGCCTATCATATCACGGGTTTGGATGCACCGCGAAGTTTGCACCAACTCTCAAGGTGAGAAAGGGCAATGCACGCAGTCAAGAGGCTAGCAAAGGCGGAAAGGTAAAAGTGCGTATAATCCATGGGCTCAACATTAGTTAAAAGAACTCATATAATTATTGAAAAAATTTAGAATTCATCAAAAACCAAGTACTACGCGCATGCTCCTAGGGGGATAGATTGGTAGGAAAAGAATATCGCTTGTCCCCGACCGCCACTCATAAGGATGCACAAGCTAGGTACACTTCATGTTTCAAATTTGTTACACAACTTTAACCACACGTGCATGCTACGGGACTTGCTAACGTCAACACAAGTATCTCTCAAATTCACAACTACTCAACTAGCATGACTCTAATATCACCATCTTCATATCTCAAAACAATCATCAAGCATCAAACTTCTCTTAGTATTCAACACACTCATAAGAATTTTTACAAATCATTTATGCTTAGCATATTAGGATTATTTAAGAAAATTACCATGCTATTTAAGACTCCCAAAATAATATAAGTGAAGTATGAGAGTTCATCTATTTCTTTAAAATAAAACTACCACCATGCTCTAAAAGATATAAGTGAAGCACTAGAGCAAATGACAAACTACTCCGAAAGATATGTGAAGATCAATGAGTAGTCGGATAATTACGCAACTATGTGAAGACTCTCTAACATTTAATAATTTCAGATCTTGATACTTTATTCAAACATCAAGCAAAACAAAATAAAATGACATGAAGCTCCAAGAAAAACACATATCATGTGGTGAATAAAAATATAGCTCCAAGTAAAGATACCGATGAACGAAGACGAAAGAGGGGATGCCTTCCGGGGCATCCCCAAGCTTAGACGCATGGTTATCCTTGAATATTACCTTGGGGTGCCTTGGTAATCCCCAAGCTTAGGCTCTTGCCACTCCTTATTCCATAGTCCATCGAATCTTTACCCAAAACTTGAAAACTTCACAACACAAAACTTAACAGAAAACTCGTGAGCTCCGTTAGCGAAAGAAAACAAAACACCACTTCAAATTAATGTAATGAACTCATTCTTTATTTATATTGGTGTAATATCTAATGTATTCCAACTTCTCTATGGTTTATAAACTATTTTACTAGCCATAGAGTCATCAAAATAAGCAAACAACACACGAAAAACAGAATCTGTCAAAAACAGAACAGTCTGAAGTAATCTGTAACTAACGCAAACTTCTGGAACTCCAAAAATTCAAAAATAAATTGTTGGACCTGAGGTATTTGTCTAGTAATCGTCTGCAAAAAGAATCAACTAAATGGCACTCTCCAGTAAAAAATTCTAGCTAATCTCGTGAGCGCTAAAGTTTCTGTTTTTTACAGCATGATCATAAAGACTTCACCCAAGTCTTCCCAAAGGTTCTACTTGGCACAAACACTAATTAAAACACAAAACCACATCTAAACAAAAGCTAGATGGATTATTTATTACTAAACAGAACCAAAAAGAAAGAAACTAAAATAAAATTGGGTTGCCTCCCAACAAGCGCTATCGTTTAACGCTCCTAGCTAGGCATGATGATTTCAATGATGCTCACATAAAAGATAAGAATTGAAACATAAAGAGAGCATCATGAAGAATATGACTAGCACATTTAAGTCTAACCCACTTCCTATGCATAGGGATTTTGTAAGCAAACAACTTATGGAAACAATAACCAACTAGCATAGGAAGGCAAAACAAGCATAACTTCAAGATTTTAAGCACATAGAGAGGAAACTTGATATTATTGAAATTCCTACAAGCATATGTTCCTCCCTCATAATAATTTTCAGTAGCATCATGAATGAATTCAACAATATAACCAGCACCTAAAACATTCTTTTCATGATCTACAAGCATAGAAATTTTATTACTCTCCACATAAGTAAATTTCTTCTCAACAATAGTAGTGGGAGCAAACTCAACAAAATAATTATCATGTGATTGAAAATTAAGATCAAGATGACAAGTTTCATGGTTATCATTATTCTTTAAGGCATACGTGTCATCACAATAATCATCATAGATAGGAGGCATGCTTTCCTCATAGTAAAATTGCTCATCAAAGCTTGGGGGACAAAAAATATCATCTTTATCAAACATAGCTTCCCCAAGCTTGTGGCTTCGAATATCATTAGCATCATGGATATTCAAGGAATTCATACTAACAACATTGCAATCATGCTCATCATTCACATATTCTATGCCAAGCATTCTATGTAATTCTTCTTCTAGTACTTGAGCACAATTATCCTTTCCATCATACTCACGAAAGATATTAAAAAGATGAAGCGTATGAGATAAACTCAATTCCATTTTTGGTAGTTTTCCTTTATAAACTAAACTAATGCTAAAACAAGAAACAAAAAGATTCGATTGCAAGATATAAAGATATACCTTCACTTACCTAGCCTCCCCGGCAACGGCGCTAGAAAAGAGCTTGATGTCTACTACGCAACCTTCTCCTTGTAGACGTTGTTGGGCCTCCAAGCGCAAAGGTTTGTAGGACAGTAGCAAATTTCCCTCAAGTGGATGACCTAATGTTTATCAATCCGTGGGAGGCGTAGGATGAAGATGGTCTCTCTCAAGCAACCCTGCAACCAAATAACAAAGAGTCTCTTGTGTCCCCAACACTCCCAATACAATGGTAAATTGTATAGGTGCACTAGTTCGGCGAAGAGATGGTGATACAAGTGCGATATGGATGGTAGATATAGGTTTTTGTAATCTGAAAATATAAAAACAGCAAGGTAACAAGTGGTAAAAGTGAGCATAAACGGTATTTCAATGCTAGGAAACAAGGCCTAGGGTTCATACTTTCACTAGTGCAAGTTCTCTCAACAATAATAACATAATTGGGTCACATAACTATCCCTCAACATGCAACAAAGAGGCGCTCCAAAGTCACTAATAGTGGAGAACAAACGAAGAGATTATGGTAGGGTACGAAACCACCTCAAAGTTATTCTTTCCAATCAATCCGTTGGTCTATTCTTATAAGTGTCACAAACAGCCCTAGAGTTCGTACTAGAATAACACCTTAAGACACACATCAACCAAAACCCTAATGTCACCTAGATACTCCAATGTCACCTCAAGTATCCGTGGGCATGATTATACGATATGCATCACACAATCTCAATTCATCTACTCAACCAACACATAAAACCTCAAAGAGTGCCCCAAAGTTTCTACCGGAGAATCACGACGAAAACGTGTGCCAACCCCTATGCATAGGTTCCCAATGTCACGAAACCCGCAAGTTGATCACCAAAACATACATCAAGTGGATCAATAAAATAACCCATTGTCACCACGGTTATCCCACGCAAGACATACATAAAGTGTTCTCAAATCTTTAAAGACTCAATCCGATAAGATTATTTCAAGGGGAAAACTCAATCCATTACAAGAGAGTAGAGGGGGAGAAGAAACATAAGATCCAACTATAATAGCAAAGCTCGCGATACATCAAGATCGTGCCAAATCAAGAACATGAGAGAGAGAGAGATAGAGAGAGAGAGAGAGAGAGATCAAACACATAGCTACTGGTACATACCCTCAGCCCCGAGGGTGAACTACTCCCTCCTCGTCATGGAGAGCGCCGGGATGATGAAGATGGCCACCGGTGAGGGTTTCCCCTCCGTGGTGCGGAACAGGGTCCCGATTGGTTTTTGTGGCTCTGGAGGTTTTATGGCGAAACTCCCGATCTATTCTCTGCTCGAAGTTTTAGGCACGAGGTATATATGGGTGAAAGGAGTACGTCGGTGGAGCTACGGGGCCCCACGAGGTGGGGCGCGCCCTAGGGGGTGGGTGCACCCCCTACCCTGGTGAGCACCTCCCGTATCTTCTGACGTGGGGTCCAAGTCCATCAGGTGGGTTTCCTTCCAAAAATAACTTCTCCAGTTGATTTCGTTCCGTTTTGACTACGTCTGATATTCCTTTTCCTCGAAACACTCTAATAGGCATAAAACAACAAATCTGGGCTGGGCCTCCGGTTAATAGGTTAGTCCCAAAAATAATATAAAAGTGGATAATAAAGCCCAATATTGCCCAAAACAGTAGATAATATAGCATGGACCAATCAAAAATTATAGATACGTTGGAGACGTATCACCTGCCTGAAAATTCCATAGGCAGCTGGGAGGACTTGGAAGAAGCCTTGCTTGACAACTTCCAAGGAACATATGTCCGGCCACCGGATGTCGATGACCTAAGTCACATCGTCCAACAGCCCGGAGAGTCAGCCAGGAAGCTCTGGACTCGGTTCTTAGTCAAAAAGAACCAAATCGTTGACTGTGCGGATGCGGAAGCCCTCGCGGCCTTCAGACATAGCGTCCGGGACGAATGGCTTGCATGCCACCTCGGTCAAGAAGGACCTAAATCCATGCCAGCCCTTACTGCCCTAATGACCCGCTTTTGCGCGAGAGAAGACAGCTGGCTCGCTCATAGAAGCAACAGCGCCAGCGACCCGGGCACTTCCGAAATCCGAGACGGCAACGGCAAGCCATGACGAAGCAAACACAACAGTCGCAATGATAATAAAAGATCACGTGACACAGCGGTCAACGCCGGATTTAGCAATCCCAAGCCCGGTCAACGGAAGAAGCCATTCAAGGCGAACCGAGACGAACCATCCAACCTAGACAGGATATTGGACCGACCCTGCCAGATTCAAGGCCGCCCTGATAAACCAGCTAATCATACCAACAGAAACTGCTGGGTATTGAAGTAGGTCGGCAAGCTCAACGCCGAACACAAGGGGAGGAGGCCGTCAAGCGACAGGGACGACAGAGAGGCTCACCAACGAAATACCGAGGGTTAGAAGCAATTTCAACCCGAGGATCGACTACTCCCGAAGCGGAAATAGCAGTCCGGCTTCGGCCGCCCACCTCGTATACCTACAAAATTTGTACTGTGCATACATCACTACACACTCAAGACACCATGGGCATTGGCGGAAGCACACTACGGACAAGCCTGCAAGCATTCCCGTAATGTTTTTTTATCTATTTTATTTTTATTTCTTCCTTCACTATCTCTTAAAAACAGGTGAAGAATAGGACAAACATCTAAAACTGACTCTACCGGAGTTCGGATCCGTACACTCACCTATGGGGCTAGTTTCATCAAGGATTCCGCTCGCCGAGGACAGGCGGCGCAGACGTGCGACAGGAGGTCCAAAAATAACTTTTTGTAGACCGCACTCTTTATTTCGAGCCTGTACTATGCCTCTTCCTCCGCCTCCAACCCCGAGCATGTCAAATAGCCGGGGTTGTGGTCTTTATATTAAGTAATCATTGGCATATTGCTCAGGTCCTAGTAAACAGTATCCGAATTAATCATCCGTGTCGTTTCGCCAATGATTATGGCTCCCATGGTTGTTTCACAGATATACCTTGGCATAACCCGCCTGGGGCTCGGTATGGGAACAAATGAGTTGCCAACAAAAGTCCGAACAGCTCTATAACGTACTTCACCGTCGCATGTTTGGCCTTATATGCATCAGCTCCGAATCATTGTCTTGGGTCAATAGTTGGGTTGCCCGGCTCCTGTGCTTGGTACCCTACGTTCCACTCCATCGGCTAGGGTAGTAAAGAGAGAACTACTGCGATTGTGCTTCCGGTTCATCTGGTCAAGTACCTCAGTAGAGAAAGCCGAAAACTGACTGTCATGATGCGACGAGAGCTGGTCAACCACTTGACGACTTATTGGAATCTTTAGTGATTCTCCGTGTCACACGAGGGATCTTTTTCAGATCAAATATGTACAACATCGTATTATAATACGCCGCATACATACCAGGGGCTATGTCGTAGCCCCACTATAAAAATCCTATGGTTAAGTGAAAGTGTTAACGCCCTATAGTCCGATTGCCTGGTTCGCCGCATTATCACCTCCTTCATGGACCAAGACGTTGGATAAAGAGTGATTAAATGCTTTTCCGAACACCCCCGTACTTCCTACGAGGGGGCTGAAGCCGACGACTGGAAAACTTTCAAATTATATTAAAATAGCCGCACAGGAGGAATACAAGCTTTCGAGCAAAATGTAAAATTAGATTAACTATAAAATTGTCTTTTACAATTCTCATACACCTCACTCGAACATTATGTCTTTCGAGTTAATCGACCCTCTATCAAGCGGGCGGCCTCTAGGACGTCTTCAAAATAATGCTCCGGTTCAGGACAGTCCTTGCCCTTGGGTGGACTCTTCGCCGCAACGTCGATGGCCTTCATCTTCCCCCAGAATGTCTTGACTCGGGCAAAAGCCATCTGTGCACCCTCAATGCACGTCGACCGCTTCATAGCGTTGATAATCGGCACCGCGTCAACAAGCCTTTGCACCAAACTGAAGTAGCTATTCGGAACAGGCTTGGTTGGCCACAACCGGATTATGACGTTCTTCATGGCAGCGCCGGATATCCTATGAAGCTCGGCCCATTGGGACATCTGTTCATTCAACAACAGAGGGTGCTTTGATGCGCCAAACTGTGACCAGAAAAGCTTCTCCGTTGCGTACCCCTCTCGCGCTTGATAATACTGCGCCGCGTCAGAAGATCTCTTCGGCAAGTCTAAAAACTCATCCGGAGAACTCCACACTCGGTCAAGCTGAGCATAGTTCGGATCGCCGAACTTAGTGTGTAGCAGAAAGGGTTTACCAGCCGCAATCTCCCCATCTTGCCGGATCTCCTCACGGGCTGCTCTGGATTCCGACCGTGCTTCTCTCGCCTCTTGTAAGGCCTTGTCCAGTTCAGCCGTTTTGGCTTCATTCTCCTTCTCCAGAAATTCACAGCAGCCAGTAGTAGTTTTCAGTTCGAGCGCCATCGTGGATATCTTCTCCTCATCTTGGCGCCGTGCAGCTTGTTCGGCTTTTAACTCAGCCGATGCCTTTTCGGCAGCCGCATTGCTACACCGGGCCTGCTCCTTGGCCCTGGCCAGCTCCGCTCGAAGAACTTCAACGGTGGCAGCACCATCTGGAGCCGTGCATATTCCAGCATATAGATTTTAGCATCATGCTTATAACACAAAAACTGTATGGGGATTTCCCCGAATACATACCTTGCGACTCGTCAAGACGCATATTGATTAACGCAAGGTCATCCCCTGCTACATCAAACTTCAGCTGCAGCTCGGCAATATCCATAGTCTGGAAAGAAGCTAAGGGGGAAACAACCTGCGTTCAAGTTCATCAGATCAGTCCTTGAGTAATTCTTTTCGATCCTCCATTCGCTTCCCAGTAGAAGCCAACCCGAGTCTCAGGGGCTACTACCTATACACAGGTGCATCTTTGCAAAAAAAAACATAGCCTAAAACATTATATCACAAACCTCGAAACCTTTTAGCAGGCTCATGAAGGCTTCATTCAATCCGCTCTTCGCGGACAAAATCTTCTCAACCACTGTACCCATCAAGGTACGCTGTTCCCCCGAGACAGATGCTTTTCGCAACATGTCTCGCAATATATCCGGAGCCTCCGGCTCTAGGAGCACAACCATCCTTTGAAGGAATCCGTTCACCCGTCTCCAGAATCACCGTCGACCGCGAGCCAGATAGTTTGGGGCCTTTATTATCAGCCCCAGAATCCCGGACGGTCGGAGATCCACCTTCGGGTACTGCCTCTTTTATCCCCTGCGTAGCTTGTTGATCAAGAAAAACCCTTCGCCATGACACTTCAGAGTCGTACGCCTTATTGGGCGAGGAGGTTGGGGGAGGCATCTCGCTCTCCATCATCTTTGGGAGGAGACCTCCCGAAGAAGAGGATTGCCCAGAAAAATGATAACCCACAAGTATAGGGGATCGCAACAGTTTTCGAGGGTAGAGTATTCAACCCAAATTTATTGATTCGACACAAGGGGAGCCAAAGAATATTCTCAACTATTAGCAATTGAGTTGTCAATTCAACCACACCTGGATAACTTAGTATCTGCAGCAAAGTATTTAGTAGCAAAGTAATATGGAAGTAACGGTAACAGTAGCAAAGTAATATTTTTGGGTTTTGTAGTGATTGTAACAGTAGGAACGGAAAAGTAAATAAGCGAGGAACAATATGTGAAAAGGTCGTAGGCATTGGATCGGTGATGGAGAATTATGCCGGATGCGGGTTCATCATGTAACAATCATAACATAGGGTGACACAGAACTAGCTCCAATTCATCAATGTAATGTAGGCATGTATTCCGAATATAGTCATACGTGCTTATGGAAAAGAACTTGCATGACATCTTTTGTCCTACCCTCCCGTGGCAGCGGGGTCCTAACGGAAACTAAGGGATATTAAGGCCTCCTTTTAATAGAGTACCGGACCAAAGCATTAACACTTAGTGAATACATGAACTCCTCAAACTATGGCCATCACCGGGAGTGGTCCCGATTATTGTCACTTTGGGGTTGCCGGATCATAACACATAGTAGATGACTATAGACTTGCAAGGTAAGATCAATAACTCACAAATATTCATGAAAACATAATAGGTTCAGATATGAAATCATGGTACTCGGGCCCTAGTGACAAGCATTAAGCATAGCAAAGTCATAGCAACATCAATCTCAGAACATAGTGGATACTAGGGATCAAATCCTAACAAAACTAACTCGATTACATGATAAATCTCATCCAACCCATCACCGTCCAGCAAGCCTACGATGGAATTACTCACGCACGTCGGTGAGCATCATGAAATTGGTGATGGAGGATGGTTCATGATTTCGACGACGATGAATCCCCCTCTCCGGAGCCCCGAACGGACTCCAGATCAGCCCTCCCGAGAGTTTTTAGGGCTTGGCGGTGGCTCCGTATCATAAAACGCGATGAATCCTTCTCTCTGATTTTTTTCTCCCCGAACACTATGGAGTTGGAGTTGAGGTCCGTGGAGCGTCAGGGGGCCCATGAGGTAGGGGGAGCGCCCAGCGCCCCCCACCCTCGTGGACAGGGTGTGGGCCCCCTGACATGGATTCTTCTTCCAGTATTTTTAATATTTTCCAAAAATATGCTCCGTGGAGTTTCAGGTCATTCCGAGAACTTTTGTTTCTGCACATAAATAACACCATGGCAATTCTCTTGAAAACAGCGTCGGTCAAGTTAGTTCCATTCAAATCATGCAAGTTAGAGTCCAAAACAAGGCAAAAGTGTTTGGAAAAGTAGATACGATGGAGACGTATCAACTTCCCCAAGCTTAAACCTTTGCTTGTCCTCAAGCAATTCAGTTGACAAACTGAAAGTGATAAAGAAAAACTTTTACAAACTCTGTTTGCTCTTGTTGTTGTAAATATGTAAAGCCATCATTCAAGTTTTCAGCAAAGATTATAACTAACCACATTCGCAATAACACTTAGGTCTCATGTTTACTCATGTCAATGGCATAATCAACTAGCGAGCAATAATAATAAATCTCGGATGACAACACTTTCTCAAAACAATCATAATATGATATAACAAAATGGTATCTCGCTAGCCCTTTCTGAGACCGCAAAACATAAATGTAGAACACCTTTAAAGATCAAGGACTGACTAGACATTGTAATTCATGGTAAAAGAGATCCAGTCATAGTCATACCCAATATAAATTAATAGTAATGAATGCAAATGACAGCAGCGCTCTCCAGCTAGTGCTTTTTAATAAGAGGGTGATGACTCAACATGAAAGTAAATAGATAGGCCCTTCGCGAAGGAAGGTGGATTTGTAGAGGTGCGGAGGTCAGTTTTGAAATAGAGATAAATAATATTTTGAGCGGCATACTTTCATTGTCAACATAACAACCAAGAGATGGCGATATCTTCCATGCTACACACATTATAGGCGGTTCCCAAATAGAATGGTAAAGTTTATACTCCCCTCCACCATGAAGCATCAATCCATGGCTTGCTCGAAACAACGAGTGCCTCCAACTAGCAACAGTCCCAGGGGGAGTTTTGTTTGCAATTATTTTGATTTAGTTTGCATAAAACATGGGACTGGGCATCCCGGTGACCAGCCATTTTCTCGCGAGTGAGGAGCGGAGTCCACTCCTCTTGAGAATAACCTGCCTAACATGGAAGATAAGGACAACCCTAGTTGATACATGAGCTATTCGAGCATACAAAACAGAATTTCATTTGAAGGTTTAGAGTTTGGCACATACAAATTTACTTGGAATGGCAGGTAAATACCGCATATAGGAAGGTATAGTGGACTCATATGGAATAACTTTGGGGTTTAAGGGATTGGATGCACAAGCAGTATTCCCGGTTAGTACAAGTGAAGGCTAGCAAAAGACTGGGAAGCGACCAACTAGAGAGCGACAACGGTCATGAACATGCATTAAATTTAATAATCGTTGAGTACAAGCATGAGTAGGATATAATCCACCATGAACATAAATATCGTGAAGGCTATGTTGATTTGTTTCAACTACATGTGTGAACATGTGCCAAGTCAAGTCACTTAAATCATTCAAAGGAGGATACCACCCATCATACCACATCACAACCATTTTAATAGCATGTTGGCACGCAAGGTAAACCATTATAACTCATAGCTAATCAAGCATGGCACAGTAACTATAATCTCTAGTTGTCATTGCAAACATGTTTATTCATAATAGGCTGAATCAGGAACGATGAACTAATCATATTTACAAAAACAAGACATGTCGAGTTCATACCAACTTCTCTCATCTCAATCAGTCCATCATATATCATCATAATTGCCTTTCACTTGCACGACCGAACGATGTGAAAATAATAAGAGTGCACGTGCATCGGACTAAGCTGGAATCTGCGAGCATTCAATAAACAGGAGAAGACAAGGCAATATGGGATCTTGGTTAAATCAACAATAATGCATGTAAGAGCCACTTCAACAATTTAATTATGGTCTTCTCCTATCGACCCCCAAAGAAAAGAAAAGAAATAAAACTATTTACATGGGAAAGCTCCCAACAAGCAAAAGAAGAACGGGAAATATTTTTGGGTTTTCTTTTAATTATTACTACTACAGCAAGAAAAGTAAACTAGCTAAAGCTATTACTATTTTTTTGGTTTTTCTTAAGATTTATCAAACACACAAGAAGAAAGCAAGAAAAAGAAAATAAACTAGCATGGATAATACAGTGAAAGAGTATGAGCACCGACATCTAGCAATGAGTGTGTGAACATAAATGTAATGTCGGTGAGAAATACGTACTCCCCCAAGATTAGGCTTTTGGCCTAAGTTGGTTTATTGCCTCGGATGGCCTGGCGGATATCCGTAGTTGTAGCTGGGGTTGTACTGAGATGCAGCGGCTATTGTCTCCTGAGCTGCAGCGTGGCGGCGAGCTGCCTCCGCCCTCCTATCGTACTCATCTGCCTCCTCTATGGTAATAACATGTCTTCCTTTTGCCTGATAAACAAAGAAGGCAGGAGCAGGGAGAATAATATTGACAGGGCGACGGCTGTCAAAGATTAGTCGGTACTGAAGAGGTGGTTCATTTCTCTCGACAAACTGATGGTGAATGATGAAGTCATGTACCTGGGGTAGGGTCATAGACCTGCCCAAAGGTACCCCCCCAAGGACACTCGCGAAAGAAGCGGCCTTCCAGTCGACCTGGTAGGTTTCCACTCGACAGATTCAAAGACACTCAACCATGAAGACCCACTCGACCACCAGGAGTCCAAGAGCCACTCGGCGTCCAAACGGTCTGTAGTTAAATAGTCTTTATGATCATAATGATACTTTATGTAAGGCGTTACGATGAACGCCTAGCCTTAACGTACCTTAAACCCTGCACTTTCATTGGGCTGGCTGGGGTCTGGCGCACTCTATATAAGCCACCCTCCACAGGTAGAGGGGTTGGCACCCCTGTAACACATACGCATATAATCGGTCGACCGCCTCTGGGCTCCGAGACGTAGGGCTGTTACTTCCTCCGAGAAGGGCCTGAACTCGTAAATCCCTTGCGTATACAACGACTCCATAGCTAGGATCTTGCCTCTCCATACCTACCCCCCATTCTACTGCCAGACTTAGAACCACGACAGTTGGCGCCCACCATGGGGCAGGTGTTCTAGCGATTTGTTGGAGAAGTTGGAATTCTTTCGATTTCCTACATCATGGTTTCAGGTGGAGTTCTGGTCGAGGGCCGCGAGATCTGTCTCGGTGCGCTCACGTTCGTCGCCGACGACTCCGCTTGGCTTCAGGGAGGCTCCACTCGGCGTGACGCGCTCCCCGTTCGCTGGGCGACGACTTTCACGCTGCGTGTGTCCTGGCGTCCTCCTGCGGCAACGTCGACCCAGTATGGGTCGGCTCCTGTCATCCTCGCTCCCGATTTCCCTTGGCGCAAGCGTTCCGGTCGGTCGAGGCTTCAACGGTGGGTGAGGCATTCAGTGGCCCGCCAGTCGGCCACCCCCCAAGTCGTGGTGATCGAACCCGACGAATCTCTCTACGGCCTGTTCGACCTATCGACTGGCTCCGCAGAGACTGCGTCCAAATGCGATAGCAGTGACCCGGCGGCAGAGGTTCTGATGGTCGATGGACCACACAGTCCCCCCCGGATTCACCCGCACCAACGGAGGTGACACTGGAGACGATCCGGAGCAAGCCCACGAAGAGTACCTGCCCGAGACCCTCACTTCGATTCAGAGGGAGGAGCTTCGCCGTCGGAACATGGATGCACTTCACACTCCTATCGTTGGAGAAACTCCTGAGGCTCGTGCCTTGGAGGATGCGTGCTTGGCCACCCTGGCTGAGCGCAGTCGACTGGAGAACCTTCAGCGAGTACTCGACGAGCGCGCGCGACCAAGGGTTCCAGAATCCAGTCGACGTCAGCTCTTCCAGCCACCAACTCAGGTATATCGAACTCCGATCCAGAATTTAGCAGCTGCCGCCCGTATAGCAGAGTCAATTCAGCCTTCCCAGTCGGAGGCAGGTAGAGGTTTGTTACAAATCAGAGATTTGCTCCGGGCGGCAGGAGACCAAAACTCAGTCGTATCACAGTCACGGAACAGGATTCACAGCCGATTCGTCGCTGCGAATTCAGTTCAGTCGGCTCATAGTCCGAGATCGCCCCTGAGGCGTGAGGAACGTGGAGGCCGGCGTGATGATCAAGATACAAGAGTCATGAGCAGTATGAGCACCGATTCGATCGCAATGATCGACGCCGTAGTGCCCACTCCTCCCCAAGGGGTGGATCATACGCCTCCTCGGCAGCAGGATCTACGACGCAAGACGCATGTTGGGCGAAGAGTTCGGTCGACCTGTGGAACCAGGCTTTGATGCGAGATCTATTATCGTTCAAGGCTTGGTCGACAGGAATAGAGCTCACCGAGACGGCCATGACAGAGATGTACCCTCCAGCAGCAGAGTTCATGTCTCGTGACCGAGTGTTTCAATGAGCCATCGAGTCAGCGGTGATTCCTCCCAACTTCAGGTTGGCAACCTGAGTCGATAAGTTCCTTTGGTGAATCCAAGCGACACTTGGCTTGAAGATTACCGAGTGGCTGTTCAGATCGGCGGCGGCAACGATGAGGTAGCCATGAAGCATTTGCCTCTTATGTTGGAGGGTTCAGCCAGAGCGTGGTTGAATCAGTTAGCACCCATCAGTATTTACACTTGGGAAGATCTTGCCCGAGTGTTTGTCAGGACATTTGAAGGGACTTGCAAACGACTAGCAGGGTTGACGGAGTTGCAGTCGTGTGTGAAAAAGTCGAGTGAAACTTTGAGAGATTATATCCAGAGGTGGATCACTTTGCACCACACAGTTGAGAATGTATCTGATCACCAGGCAGTCTGTGCCTTCAAAGAAGGTGTCAAGAACAGAGAGTTTAGTTTGAAATTCGGTCGAACCGGAGATATGACCCTGAGTCGGATGATGGAGATTGCCACCAAGTATGCAAATGGTGAAGAAGAGGATCGGCTCCAGAGTGGTAAATACAAATCGGCCGCCAATGAGGCCGCCGGAGGAAATTCCAATGGAAGCGTAAGCGCAAAAGCCGAGCCAGCTGCTCCGGAGAGGCCTTGGCTGTGACCTCAGAAAGTTCAAGGAAACCCAAGGGTCCCTGGAATCCCAAGAAGGTGAAAGACCAGGATGGAAATGACGTGTTGGATTTACCATGTCATATTCACACGAAGAAAGACGAAGAGGGTAAACTCATTTACCCGAAACATACCACTCGACAGTGTCGGCTCTTGATTCAGCAGTTTCAAGGGAAACAGCCCAAGGATAAGGATAAGGAAACGGACAAAGTTGAGGACAAAGATGACAGTGATGATGGATATCCCCAGGTCAATTCCACCCTGATGATTTTTGCTGACGTCGAAAGAAAAAGTCGATTGAAGGTTATCAATCGGGAAGTGAACTTGGTCGCTCCAGCGACGCCCAATTATCTGAAATGGTCCTAGACCGCCATCACATTCGACCAGTCTGATCACCCGATGCACATTGCGACCCCTGGGAGGCAAGCATTGGTGGTCGACCCAGTCGTTGAGGGCACTCAACTGACCAAAGTTTTGATGGATGGTGGTAGTGGCTTGAACATATTGTACGCAGAGACGTTGAAAGGGATGGGCATTCCGATGTCCAGACTCGATTACCCGATAATATGAGCTTCCACGGAGTCATTCACGGAAAGAAGGCCGAGTCACTCGGCCAAATTGCTCTTGATGTAGTTTTTGGTGATTCAAGCATTTCCGAAAAGAAAAGTTGACCTTTGAGGTCGTGGATTTCGAGCGCTTATCACGCTTATTACGGGAAGGCCGGCATATGCACGCGTTCATGGCCCGACCATGTTACGTGTATCTTAAACTGAAGATGCCTGGTCCCAAGGGCGTGATCACATTACGGGCAATCGGAAGAAGGCGGAAGAGTGCTTCCAGAAAGGCTCTAAGATCGCCGATGCTCGGTTGGCGATGGTAGAGCTACAAGAGTATCGAAAACTGCAGATCCGAGTGATTTGTTGCGAGCTAAGAAGCCGCCACGGAGTCGACATTCGATCGACCGGTGAGATGAAACAGGTTCACATTCACCCGACCGATCCCAATGCTGCTCCGACCAACATCTCAACAACGCTCGACTCAAAATAGGAAGAAGCGCTCATCCAGTTCCTCCGTGAGAACTGGGACATCTTTGCATGGAAGCCTGCTGACATGCCGGGTGTTCCCAGGGAGCTGGCTGAGCATCGCCTACGAGTCGACCCAAAAGTCAAACCGGTTAAAGAATATCTTCGGCGGTCCGCCGTCCAGAAGAGAAAGGCCATTGGCGAAGAGGTGGCTCGGCTCTTAGCGGCAGAGTTCATCCGAGAGATCTACCACTCCGAGTGGCTCGCCAATGTCGTCATGGTCCCCAAGAAGGACAAGTCGTTACGCATGTGCATCGATTTCAAGCATATCAATCGGGCCTGCCCGAAAGATCATTTCCCTCTTCCTCGCATTGACCAAATAGTCGACTCAACTGCGGGATGTGAGAGGTTGTCTTTTTTAGACGCCTATTCCGGGTACCATCAGATCCGTGTGTATGGACCCGATGAGATTAAAACAGCGTTCATCACTCCATTCGGGTGCTTCTGTTATGTCACCATGCCATTCGGTCTCAAGAATGCCGGAGCCACATTCATTAGGATGATTCAGAAGTGTTTGCTCACTCAAATCGGTCGGAATGTGGAAGCGTACATGGATGATATAGTGGTCAAGTCACGAAAGGGTTCCGACCTGTTGACTGACCTTGCTGAAACATTTGCCAATCTCAGGAGGTATGATATCAAGCTTAACCCATCAAAGTGCACATTTGGAGTTCCTCGTGGAAAGTTACTCGGTTTTCTTGTTTCTGAGCGAGGAATCGATGCTAACCCCGAAAAGGTTGGCACTATACTCCGAATGAAGCGCCCTGTGCGTGTGCACGATGTCCAGAAGCTTACTGGATGCTTGGCCGCTTTAAGTCGATTCATCTCTCGCCTCGGTGAAAAGGCATTGCCTCTTTACCGATTGATGAAGAAGTCAGACAAGTTCGAGTGGACTCCAGAAGCTGATGCAGCGTTTGCAGAGCTAAAAGCTCTGCTCTCCGCCCAGCCGTTGCTTGCTGCTCCAATCAGCAAAGAGCCTTTGTTGCTTTACATTGCAGCCACTGGACAAGTTGTCAAGACTGCATTTACTTACGGCCGAAAGGTGAAGAAGAAGGAAAAGCCTTCAAAGTTCAACGCCCAGTTTATTATCTTTCTGAAGTGCTGACCCCATCAAAGCAAAGATACCCTCACTATCAGAAGCTTGTTTATGGGATCTATATGGCCACAAAGAAGGTTGCTCATTATTTCTCTGATCATTCCATTACATCGTCAGCGACGCCCCATTGTTGGAAATTCTTCATAACAGAGGTGCAACTGGTCGAGTGGCAAAATGGGCGATTGAACTCCTTCCCCTTGATATCAAATTTGAGGCAAAGAAAGCCATCAAGTCCCAAGCAATAGCAGTATTCCTCGCCGAGTGGACTGAACAGCAGCTTCCGACTCAAGTTCACTCGGAGCACTAGACTATGTTTTTCGACGGTTCCAAGATGCTGAACGGTTCTGGTGCGGGGGTTGTATTGGTTTCCCCCCGAGGAGATAAGCTCAAATATGTTCTCCAGATTCACTTTGGTTCTTCTAACAACGAAGCAGAATATGAAGCACTCCTGTATGGGTTGCGCATGGCCATTTCACTCGGCGTCCGTCGCCTTATGGTCTACGGCGACTCGGATCTGGTTGTTAATCAAGTGATGAAGGAGTGGGATGTCAGAAGCCCAGCTATGACAGGTTATTGTAATGTCTGATGAGAAAATTTGGAGAAGAAATTCGAGGGGTTAGAGCTTCATCATATACCCCGACTGAAAAATCAAGCTGCGGATGATTTGGCGAAGATAGGGTCCAAGAGGGAAGCCATTCCCATAATGTATTTTTGGAGCACATTCATGCACCATCAGTGCAGGAGGATCCTTTCACAGAAGAAGCCCCGCAGCAAAAAAGTGCCAATGATCCGGTGAAGTTGAGGTCCCGGCCGTGGTTGACCTGATTATGGAAGTTGTGGTCGTCACTCCCGACCGGATGGTCTGCCGTACATCGCATATATCCTAAGGAAAGAGCTCCCAGAGAATGAAGAAGAGGCTCGACAGATCGTCAAATCGATCCAAGGACTTTACTGATGATCAAGGGACGGTTGTTCGGAGAAAGCGTGATTGAGTCGGCGAAGTGTATCACGCCGTAAGAAGGTCGAGATAATTCTTGAGGATATCCACTCGGGGACTGTGGCCATCATGCGTCCTCTCGGACCATCGTGGCTAAAGCATACCGAGCGGCGAAAGCAAATGAAATGGCAAAAGAAATAGTTGACAAGTGTGAAGGGTGTCAGTTCTATTCCAACATGTCACACAAGCCCGCCTCAGCCTTGAAGACCATTCCACTCGTCGGCCCTTCGCTGTTTGGGGGTTAGACATGATTGGACCGCCGAGAACTGGCGTAAGCGGCTTCACCCAATTGCTTGTAGCAGTCGACAAGGTCACCAAGTGGAGCGAAGCCAAGCCCATCAAGAACCTCGATGCATGTACTGCTATCAGTTTAATCAGAGGGTTGATATTCAGATATGGAGTTCCGCATAGCATCATCACCGACAATGGGTCAAACTTCGATAATGATAAGTTCAAAGCCTTCTGCGCCTCTCAGGGCACGCGGGTCGACTATGCTTCAGTTGCTCATCCTCAGTCGAATGGACAAGCAGAGCGTGCAAACGGCCTCATTCTCAAAGGGTTGAAACCACGGCTGATGCGTGATCTCAAGCACGCAGCAGGAGCTTGGGTCGACGAACTTCCATCAGTTCTCTGGGGATTGAGGACCACTCCTAATCGGTCGATCGGGAGAACTCCATTGTTCCTGGTCTATGGAGCTGAAGCAGTTACGCCGAGTGACTGCTTCACAACGTGCCTCGAGTCGAACTATACTCTGAAGAAGAAGCGGAACTAGCCCGGCAAGATGCAGTCGACCTCTTGGAAGAGGAGAGAGAGATGGCCCTGATCTGCTCGACTATCTATCAGCAAGACTTGCATCGATTCCATGCCAGAAATGTGAAGAGTCGAGCCTTCCAAGAGGGAGATTTGGTCCTCCGAGTGGATCAACAGAAACCACACAAGCTCGCTCCCACTTGGGAAGGTCCCTTCATCGTCACAAGAGTTCTCCACAACGAGCGTATCATCTCTACAATGTTGATCGCCAGGATCGACGAGCCTCGAGCTTGGAATGCGGAGCTGCTCCGCCTTTTATACTTAAATACTCACTCGGTTGAGATGTAATAAAAGTACTTTTGTATTTTGTTTATCTAAGACAAGAATGTTATAATTTTCCCAGTGATTGTTATTACTTTTTGTTGAAATTTCCCCCAGTGGGTGGCTTAGCTGCGAATCCGGTTCACCTAAGTTTGTAAAAAAAAATCCTTTCCGAGTGGCGAGCCAGTCTCTCACTCGAGGGTTTAGCTGCGAATCCGCTTCGCCTAAGTATTCAAAATCCTACCGAGTGGTGAGCCAGCCTCCCACTCGGGGGCTTAGCTGCAGTCCAAATACTCACCTAAGTATTCAAAATCCTACCGAGTGGTGAGCTAGCCTCCCACTCAGGGGCTTAGCTGCAGTCCAAGTACTCGCCTAAGTATTCAAAATCCTACCGAGTGGTGAGCCAGCCTCCCACTCGGGGGCTTAGCTGCAGTCCAAGTACTCGCCTAAGTATTCAAAATCCTACCGAGTGGTGAGCCAGCCTCCCACTCGGGGGCTTAGCTGCAGTCCAAGTACTCGCCTAAGTAATAAAAATCCTACCGAGTGGAGAGCAAACCTCCCACTCGGGGTCTTAGCTGCAGTTCAAGTACTCGCCTAAGTATTTAAATCCTATCGGGTGGAGAGTCAGCCTCTCACTCGGGGACTTAGCAACAGCCCAAGGATTCGCCTTAACATCCAAAATAATGAACGCTTCGCAAGGACGACGAGGTGCAGGTAGACTGCTACCTTCTCCTTCAAAGCTACACCATAAAAATCATACCGAGTGGAGAGCAAACCTCCCACTCGGGGGCTTAGCTGCAGCCCAGTGCTCGCCTAAGTAATAGTAATCCTTCCGAGTGGAGAGCAAACCTCCCACTCGGAGGCTTAGCTGCAGCCCAGTGCTCGCCTAAGTAATAGAAATCCTACCGAGTGGAGAGAAAACCTCCCACTCGGAGGCTTAGCTGCAGCCCAGAGCTCGCCTAAGTAATAGAAATCCTACCGAGTGGAGAGCAAACCTCCCACTCGGAGGCTTAGCTGCAGCCCAGTGCTCGCCTAAGTAATAGAAATCCTACCGAGTGGAGAGCAAACCTCCCACTCGGAGGCTTAGTTGCAGCCAGTGCTCGCCTAAGTAATAGAAATCCCACCGAGTGGAGAGCAAACCTCCCACTGGGGCTTAGCTGCAGCCCAGCGCTTGCCTAAGTAATAAAAATCCTACCGAGTGGAGAGCAAACCTCCCACTCGGGGGCTTAGCCGCAGCCCAGTGCTCGCCTAAGTAAGGAATTCATCCCAATCCGCAAGGACGACGAGGTGCAGGTCGACTTCTACCTTCTCCTTCGGAGCTTCGCCACAAGTGCAACGTGTGGTCCATCCCAATCCGCAAGGACGACGAGGTGCAGGTCGACTGCTACCTTCTCCTTCGGAGCTTCGCCACAAGTACAACGTGCGGTCCATCCCAATCCGCAAGGACGACGAGGTGCAGGTCGATTGCTACCTTTTCCTTCGAGCTTCGCCACAAGTACAACGTATGGCTCATCCCAACCATAAGAACGACGAGGTCGATCGCGATCGTGCTCCATCTCTACCTGCAAGATAGATGAAGTACAAGTCGACTGGAGTTTCACCTCAAGGATACTACTTACAACAACGAAATATCTTCCTAATGAGGAGCAAAGTTCTCTCGAAGGCAAATAAAACATGTTCAAGGATAAATCAAGTTCGGATAAACGTCCTACGGATCCAAAGGTGCTCAGGCATTAAGCCTGTTAAAGTTTGTCGGTTACAAAAACCACTCGGCATTCTGAGGCAAATTTAAGGTGGGACTTAGAAGTTTTTTACTCCTCTGGTGGAGGACTGGAAGGTGCAACAAACTGGTCGAGGTCGATTCCGTTGGCAATACGGGTAGCAGCAGCGATGAAAGTCTCCATGAAAGATCTGAAGTCGTACTTCCTAGTATTGGCTACTTTGAGGGACGCCAGCTTGTCCTCTTGCGCTTCCTTGCAGTGGACACGAACCAGAGACAGAGCAACATCAGCGCCACACCTGGCAGAAGACTTTTTCCATTCTTGCACTCGACTTGGAATCTCATTCAGTCGAGTCATTAAGGATTCAAGGTCATTCTGAAGTGTACGATCCGCCGAGAGTTGAGTCGATCCGCGACACCGCAGCTTTCGGTCGAGCAAGATAATCCACCACGCTTAGCAACGCGAGACTCGACCGGAGCACATTCATAGCAGCTTCGTCCTTCACAGGAGAGTTGATGGGGTCCAAGATGGTTTCCACTCGACTGGTTTCTTCTTCGAAGTTTTGACAGAATTCTAAAAACACAGCTCAGACTCAAAATAACAATCATACGATGAGCCGGTGATAGCAAGACAGTCGGGTAAAAGATATTACCTTCAAGCATGAGAAACAGCTTCTTGGCGAGCCCTCCAAGATAAATCTCCAGGTCATTTTGCTTCCCCGCTTGATTGGCGGCCTTGTCGAACAGAGCAATCTTGTCGTTCTTGATCGATTAACTTCCTTGTTGGCGCACAAGAGCGGCTTTCAGCTTGGCATTCTCGTCTTCAAGTCTGGCTGACCGAGGCAAGTTTCTCTTCAATGAGCTTTGGTTTCTCCAAAGCCGCCTTTCCGTGCCTCTCGCAAGGTCAAGGTCCTTCTTCTTGAGTCTCTTCGGTTTATACGCAAAGCAACAATGAGAACAAAGTTGAGAATGAACAAGAAAAACAAAGACAGTCATCAAAGTTCTCACCAGCCATACCTTTTGCTTCATCCTTCGCCTTCTGCAAATTCTCCTAAGCAAGCTTCAAGTCGAGGTTGAGCTGGATCTGTTTGTTCTCTAACTTAGTATAGCGAGCCACAAGCTCGCAAGATTTCTACAAATAGTCAATCAACGAAAGACATAAAAGACAGATCACTTCCGAGTGATTAAGGAAAAATAGTAGCATTTCTAAGACTACAGTCGAATCAAAACATTCGACAGTAGTCTCGGGGACTACACCCAACGGGTGCACTCAGCGTGTTTGGTTTTACCAATTTGTTCGACCAGTCGACCAAAAGAGGCAAAAAGGTTATGATTCTAAAACCATGGCTAATTGTCAGCGGTCAGCCGCAGTAAAAAACATTTCTTTAGACTATAGTCGACTGCACGCAGTCCACCATAGTCTCGGGGACTACACCCAGTGGGTGCACTCAGCGTGCCCCCACCGTTTTTACGGTTCCATTCGACTTGGTCCGACCAGGTCGAGTGAAGAAGTTCACAGTATAAAGACTATAGTCGACTGCACGCAGTCCACCATAGTCTCGGGGACTACACCCAGTGGGTGCACTCAGCGTGCCCCCACAAAAACTCAATGAACACACCCACCCAGTGGGCGTACAAATATGGAAATCTTCAGAAAGAAGCAGTTTCAGGTAGCATATCCTAACATAGCAAGCAGCGATCGACTTACTTGGACATTGCTCTGGAGAGCTGAACTAGCGTCATAGGCCGTCTGGCTGGCCTCTCGGACTGCCTTCACTTGCTCCATCATGATCCCTGCCTGGCGTATAGCCTCCTTAGCAGCACTCACTTGGTCTTCCGGGATGTGGTGTATAGCAAAGAGAGATGGTGGATCAGCAGTCGACGAAGTGGGTCGGGCACTTGTCAGCGGTACAGCAAAAGACACAGAAGCCCGAGTGGAGTTGCCTCCCTCGTAAACCAGCGTCTCAGGTGTCGTCATGACTGGAGCAGCCTTGCCAGCAGGCACCCTCTTGTTCTTCCTCTTCCTCAATGACGCTTCCTCGTCATCGTCGGGGAGATCAATGACATGAGGCGGAACTACAAGAAAGATTCAAAAGTAAACATGGAAATCCAATCGACTAAAAGCGAAACTATAGAGATCATACCAAGGTTGGAGGTGGCGGCATCTTCCATTTCCTGATCTTCGTGCTTGGCTGAGGTCTCGAAGGTAGCGGCACTGCAGATTTCAAGAATCGGCTGATCAGTCATCAAGTCGACCAAAAGTTCACTCATGTTGAATAAGGAAATACAAGATTCTGCTGGTTACCCGGAGATAGTGGGGATGACCATCCGCATCTTGGGCAGGGCCTTCGCCGGCTTTGACGACGTTGCTCGAGGTTGCTTGGCGGTTTCTCGGTCAAGGGAAGTTGTCCTAGGTCGCTTCATCGACTTGATGGGCGCAACAGCTTTACTGCGCCCGGCCGCCGGGTCATGTGTCAACTTGGACCTCCCCTCCGAGCGGGGAGGATCGACGTCTTCCTCCTCTTCCTCCTCCTCCTTCTCTTCATCAGAGCTGTCATCCCCCTCATCCTCCTCGCCGTTGGACTCCCATTCCTTCTGGCTTTCACCTCCGCTTCCTTCTTCTTCTTCGACTGGTTCCTGCGCCCCGTTGGGCATCAAGTACATCTCAGTGGTGACCTAGAAGACAACAAAACAAGGCGAAAGTCAGTCGACGAATTGGCACCTAAACAGAATGAATGCAGCCGAATCACAGTCGGAGATAACTGGTTGTACCTTGTCTACTTCGTAAGTCTGGTCGAGTGGTGGAATCCTCCTAGCTCTGCGAGGGTTATCTTTGTTTCCTGTGATGGCAGTCATCCACTTCTCCAGCGTGGCGTCATCGACCTCCTCCGGATGGACCCGAGTGGTATCATCCGTGCAGTACATCCACATCGGATGGACTCGGTATTGGAGTGGCTGAATACGCCGTCGGAGGAAAACTTCCAGAAGATCCATGCCGGTCACCCCGTCGCGAATGAGCTGGACTACGCGTTCCATCAACAATTTTACTTGGCCTTCTCCAATGGTAGCACCTTCAGGGAAGATGGCTTGTTCACTCGACTCATGGAGAAAGGAGGGAGTCCGGTCGACTGCCCCGGCGTCGGCTGGTCTTGGCAGTAGTGCCAGGTCGACTGCCACCCTCTAACCGAGTCGGGGAGAGTCATAGCCGGAAAAGCGCTCTTCCCCCTCATCTGGACCCCGAGTCCCCCACACATCTGGATTACTTGGGTTCTCTCGTCATTGGTTCGCTTTTCTTCACCTTCTGAGAGCTACAAGTGAATATATGCTTGAAGAGGCCCCAGTGCGGCCGACAGCCCAAGAAGTTTTCGCATAACGAAATGAAAGCGGCAAGATAGACAATAGAGTTGGGAGTGAAATGATGGATTTGTGCTCCGAAAAAGTTCAGAAACCCCCGGAAGAAAGGATTTGGCGGCAAAGAAAATCCCCGATCTACGTGAGTGGCTAGGAGGACACACTCACCCTCTTCAGGCTGCGGTTGCCACTCTGTTCCCGGAAGGCTCGCCGACCCATGGGGGATCAGTCCCTCGTTGGCCAGATCGGTGAGGTCCTTCTTGGTGATTGTCGAGCGGATCGAGTCTCCCTGGACCCAACCTTGCGGCAGTTTGGACCGCGAAGAAGATCCGCCCCGACTGGGCGCTCTCCCCTTAGCCTTCGCCGCCGCCTTCTTCACCCGTTCCAAGGCTGCGGTCTTCTCCTTCACCATGGTCGCCGGCGAAGCAGGTACTGAGCTGCGGCGCTGAGCAGGCTAAGGGCGCAGCAGGAAGGTTTGGAGGCGGAGGGAGGGGAAGATTGAGGTCGCACTGTTCAAAATACCCCGTCTGATGCTTTATATGGGGCCGCTTCCGAGTGGCTGACCGGTAGGCCCAGGCAATCCCGTCAAATCCCGCAACAGGCGCGCACGCGATACGTGGCGAAAAAGGCGGCGTGAAGATCGAGGCGTCATCGTCTTATCCCATCCGAGTGCCGCAGTTTTCTCCGCTTCGCGCGCTTCCCAAAATTCAGATCCCGCGAAATCCGCTAACCGCGGAGCAATCTGTCAGACAGCAGAGTTCCTCTGATCCGTCGCTCGGAAATTCTCAAGTTCACAAAGTTCACTCGACGAATGTAAAGAATGGATCAAGGCGACTGAAAGAGAAGTTGACACCATCACTAAAAGGTCGTTTGATCCAGAGTAAGACACACTCGCAACACGAAGAACATGTCGGAAATATTATCAACTCCTTCCTCACTCAAACCTCGATCCATTCGGGGGCTAATGATGAAGTCATGTACCTCGGGTAGGGTCATAGACCTGCCCAAAGGTACCCTCCCCAAGGACACTTTCATGAAAGAAGCGGCCTTCGGTCGACCTGGTAGGTTTCCACTCGACAGATTCAAAGACACTCGACCATGAAGACCCACTCGACCACCAGGAGTCCAAGAGCCACTCGGCGTCCAAACGGTCTGTAGTTAAATAGTCTTTATGATCATAATGATACTTTATGTAAGGCATTACCAGTAACGCCTAGCCTTAACGTACCTTAAACCCTCTGCTACGTGGGCTGGCTGGGGTCCTGGCGCACTCTATATAAGCCACCCCCCTCCACAGGTAGAGGAGTTGGTACCCCTGTAACACATACGCATATAATCCAGTCGACCGCCTTCGGGCTCCGAGACGTAGGGCTGTTACTTCCTCCGAGAAGGGCCTGAACTCGTAAATCCCTTGCGTATACAACGACTCCATAGCTAGGATCTTGCGTCTCCATACCTACCCCCATTCTACTGTCAGACTTAGAACCACGACAGTGAACCATAGCATTAAAGTCTAGATAAGTAGGAGGCAATTCAATATCATCATAACGTATGGTTACCTCAAGAAAATTAGCTAGACGGGTTGCATAAATTCCTCCAAAGAAATCTCCATTAACTTTATTATTATGCAACCTCCGTGCAACAATGGCTCCCAAATTATAAGATTTATCTCCTAACACAGCACTCCTAAGAATACTAAGATCAGGGACACACATGTGACATGCTTCATCCTTACCATTAATGCACCTACGTATGAAGAGAGCAAAATAATGTATAGCAGGAAAATGAATACTCCCTATGGTAGCTTGTGTTATGTCTCTAGATTCCCCCACAATTATACTGGCAAGAAAATCTCTAAATTCAGATTTGCGAGGTTCACGAGGACTACCACATTGTGGAAGTTTGCTAGCAGTGGTAAAATCCTCTAAGTCCATGGTATAAGAATTTTCATAAAGATCAAACAGGATAGTTGGAGAATTACGTGAAGATGAATATTCAAACCTCCGCACAAAGGAACTAGTGAGATAGTTGTACTGGGGGCACTTTTCTGCCTCGAAGCTCACAAGATCGGCGTTACGCAAATATGCGTTAAATTATTCCTTGATTTCTACTCGATCCATAAATTTTTCTGAAGGCCATCACAAGGCCGCACTGGCGCGTCCCTTGGTGGCTCATCGTCAGCATCACGCATTGCAAGCCTGGGTCCTTGCTTCCTTGAAGAACCACCTTGGTACATTTTCCTAAGCATATTTCTTCCTCTGAAAAATTTCTGAAATTTTTAGTAACTTCAAATAAAAGTGAAGCAAGCTCAACAAAATTGATAGCAACTACTCCTACAAGTGCCTAGAGCCTATATCATGCATTAGAACTACTTAGAACCATATAAATTTGACATGCAAGCTCAAGAACATGGTCACCTAGGCAGCACAAATTTGCAATGAATAAAGCACTAGAACAAAAACTAATTGGACCAATGGAGGAGTCACATACCAAGGAACAATCCCCCCAAGAAGTTTTGTGAGAGGTGCTTTGAGCAAGGAGATCGAAAATCGCAGCAAAATGAGCTAGAACTCGTGCTTGAGATGGATGGTGATTTTTTTGGGACGAAGAAGAAGTGTGCGGTTGCAGGAATAAGTGTAGAGGGGCCACCATGGGCCCACGAGGCAGGGGGCGCGCCCTGTAGGGGTGGGCGCACCCTGGACCCTCGTGGCCAGGTGTTTGCTCCCCCTACTGTGTTCTCAGTTCCAGATATTCTCAAATATTCCAGAAAAAATCATACTAAATTGGTAGGGCATTTGGAGAACTTTTATTTCGGGGTATTTTTATATTGCAATGGACAAATCAGAAAACAGACAGAAAAAAATACTATTTTTACTTTATTTCAACTAAATAACAGAAAGTAGAGAGAGGGTACAGAAGGTTGTGCCTTCTAGTTTCATCCATCTCATGCTCATCAAAAGGAATCCACTAACAAGGTTGATCAAGTCTTGTTAACAAACTCATTCCGAATAACATGGAACCGGAGAAATTTCGAATAACACTATGTTACCTCAACGGGGATATGCACATCCCCAATAATAGGAATATCATATTTCTTCTTGACAGTAGGAAGAGGAAATTCAAAACCTCCAAAATAATCGATGGAATTTTTCCAATAGAGTTGATACTATGAACTTGAGGTTGTTTCCTCGGAAAGTGTACCGTATGCTCATTACCATTAACATGAAAAGTGACATTGCCTTTGTTGCAATCAATAACAGCCCCTGCAGTATTCAAAAAGGGTCTTCCAAGAATAATATACATACTATCGTCCTCGGGAATATCAAGAATAACAAAGTCTGTTAAAATAGTAACATTCGCAACCACAACAGGCACATCGTCACAAATACCGACAGGTATAGTAGTTGATTTATCAGCCATTTGCAAAGATATTTCAGTAGGTGTCAACTTATTCAAGTCAAGTCTACGATATAAAGAGAGAGGCATAACACTAACACCGGCTCCAAGATCACATAAAGCAGTTTTAACATACTTTCTTTTAATGGAGCATGGTATAGTGGGTACTCCTGGATCTTCAAGTTTCTTTGGTATTCCACCCTTAAAAGTTTAATTGGCAAGCATGGTGGAAATTTCAGCTTCCGGTATCTTTCTATTATTAGTAACAATTTCTTTCATGTACTTAGCATAAGGATTCATTTTGAGCATATCAGTTAATCGCATACGTAAAAAGATAGGTCTAATCATTTTAGCAAAGCGCTCAAAATCCTCATCATCCTTTTTCTTGGATGGTTTCGGAGGAAAAGGCATGGGTTTTTGAACCCATGGTTCCCTTTCTTTACTGTGTTTCCTAGTAACAAAATCTCTCTTATCATAACGTTGATTCTTTGATTGTGGGTTATCAAGATCAACAGCAGGTTCAATTTCTACATCATTATCATTGCTAGGTTGAGCATCATCATGAACATCATCATTAACATTATCACTAGGTTCATGTTCATTACCAGATTGTGTTTCAGCATCAGAAATAGAAATATCATTTGGATTCTCAGGTGGTTCAGCAATAGGTTCACTAGAAGCATGCAAAGTCCTACCATTTTTCTTTTTCTTCTTTTTAGAAGGACTAGGTGGATCTATATTATTTCTCTGAGAATCTTGCTCGATTCTTTTAGGGTGGCCTTCAGGATACAAAGGTTCCTGAGTCATTTTACCAGTTCTAGTAGCCACTCTAACAACATAATCATTTTTCTTACTATTCAATTCATTGAGCAAATCATTTTGAGCTTTAAATACTTGTTCTACTTGAGTGGTAACCATAGAATCATGTTTACTAATGAGTTTAAGTTCACCTTTAACTCTAGACATAAAATCACCCAAGTGTTCAATCATATAAGCATTTTGTTTTAATTGTCTACTAACATAAGCATTGAAGGATTCCTGTTTAACAATAAAATTGTCAAATTCATCTAAGCATTGTCTAGCAGACTTATAGCGAGGAATATCACCTTCATCAAATCTATAGAGAGAATTTACCTTTACTACCTGTGTCGAGTTATCAAGACCATGAGTTTCTTCAAAATATGAAGTATTACGATCATATGTTTCTTCAACAGACGGTAAATTTAGACCATGTATTTCTTCAATAGGAGGTAAATTCTTAACATCTTCAGCTTTAATACCCTTTTCTTTCACAGATTTCTTTGCCTCTTGCATATCTTCAGGACTGAGAAATAGAACACCCCTCTTCTTTGGAGTTGGTTTAGGAATAGGCTCAGGAATTGGCTTAGGAAGCGTCCAACTATTTTCATTTGTCAACATATTATTCAATAGAATTTCAGCTTCATCCGGTGTTCTTTCCCTGAAAACAGAACCAGCACAACTATCCAGGTAATCTCTGGAAGCATCGGTTAGTCCATTATAAAAGATATCAAGTATTTAATTTTTCTTAATAGGATGATAAGGCAAAGCATTAAGTAATTGGAGAAGCCTCCCCCAAACTTGTGGGAGACTCTCTTCTTCAATTTGCACAAAATGATATATATCCCTTAAAGAAGCTTGTTTCTATGAGCATGGAAATATTTAGCAGAGAAGTAATAAATCATATCCTGGGGACTACGCACACAACCAGGATCAAGAGAATTAAACCCTATCTTAGCATCACCCTTTAATGAGAACGGAAATATTTTAAGGATATAAATGTAGTGAGATTTCTCATCATTAGTGAACAGGGTGGCTATATCATTTAATTTAGTAAGATGTGCCACAACAGTTTCAGATTCATAGCCATAAAAAGGACCAGACTCAACCAATATAATTATATCAGGATCAATAGAGAATTCATAATCCTTATAAGTAACACAGATAGGTGAAGTAGCAAAAGCAGGGTCAGGTTTCATTCTAGCATTAAGAGATTGCTGCTTCCATTTAGCTAATAACTTCTGTAGATCATATCTATCATTGCAAGCTAAAATAGCTCTAACAGCTTCTTCATCCATAACATAACCCTCAGGAACAAGAGGCAATTCATATTTATTAGCGGGAGAGTCCTCATCATCACTATCTTCAATATTATCAGTTTCAATAATTTCATTCTCTCTAGCCCTAGCAAGTTGTTCATCAAGAAATTCACCAAGTGGCACACTAGTATCAAGCATAGAAGTAGTTTCATCATAAGTATCATGCATAGCAGAAGTGACATCATCAATAACATGCGACATATCAAAATTAATAGCAGAAGCAGGTTTAGGTGTCGCAAGCTTACTCAAAACAGAAGGTGAATCAAGTGCAGAGCTAGATGGCAGTTCCTTACCTCCCCTCGTAGTTGAGGGATAAATTGTTGTTTTCTCGTCTTTCAAGTTCTTCATAGTGACCAGCAGATATAAATCCCAAGTGACTCAAAGAATAGAGCTATGCTCCCTGGCAACGGCGCCAGAAAATAGTCTTGATAACCCACAAGTATAGGGGATCGCAACAGTTTTCGAGGGTAGAGTATTCAACCAAAATTTATTTATTCGACACAACGGGATCCAAAGAATATTCTCAAGTATTAGCAGTCGAGTTGTCAATTCAACCACACCTGGATAACTTAGTATTTGCAGCAAAGTATTTAGTAGCAAAGTAATATGGAAGTAACGGTAACAGTAGCAAAGTAATATTTTCGGGTTTTGTAGTGATTGTAACAGTAGCAACGGAAAAGTAAATAAGCGAGGAATAATATGTGAAAAGGTCGTAGGCATTGGATCGGTGATGGAGAATTATGCCGGATGCGGTTCATCATGTAACAATCATAACATAGGGTGACACATAACTAGCTCCAATTCATCAATGTAATGTAGGCATGTATGAATATAGTCATACGTGCTTATGGAAAAGAACTTGCATGACATCTTTTGTACTACCCTCCCGTGGCAGCGGGGTCCTAACGGAAACTAAGGGATATTAAGGCCTCCTTTCAATAGAGTACCGGACCAAAGCATTAACACTTAGTTAATACATGAACTCCTCAAATTATGGCCATCGCCGGGAGTGGTCTCGATTATTGTCACTTCGGGGTTGCCGGATCATAACACATAGTAGATGACTATAGACTTGCAAGATAAGATCAAGAACTCACATATATTCATGAAAACATAATAGGTTCAGATCTGAAATCATGGCACTCGGGCCCTAGTGACAAGCATTAAGCATAGCAAAGTCATAGCAACATCAATCTCAGAACATAGTGGATACTAGGGATCAAACCCAAACAAAACTAACTCGATTACATGATAAATCTCATCCAACCCATCACCGTCCAGCAAGCCTACGATGGAATTACTCACGCACGGCGGTGAGCATCATGAAATTGGTGATGGAGGATGGTTGATGATGACGACGACGACGAATCCCCCTCTCCGGAGCCCCGAACGGACTCCAGAGCAGCCCTCCCGAGAGGTTTTAGGGCTTCGCGGCGGCTCCGTATCGTAAAACGCGATGAATCCTTCTCTCTGATTGTTTTCTCCCCGAACACAAATATATGGAGTTTGAGTTGAGGTTGGTGGAGCGTCAGGGGGCCCACAAGGCAGGGGGCGCGCCCAGCTGGGGCAGGCGCGCCCCCCACCCTCGTGGACAGGGTGTGGGCTGATACGTCTCCAACATATCTATAATTTTTGATTGCTCCCTGCTATATTATCTTCTGTTTTGGACATTATTGGGCTTTATTATTCACTTTTATATTATTTTTGGGACTAACCTATTAACCGGAGGCCCAGCCCAGAATTGCTGTTTTTTGCCTATTTCAGAGTTCCGCTGAAAAAGAATATCAAACGGAGTTCAAACGGAATGAGACCTTCGGGAACGTGATTTTTGGAACGAACATGATGCATGAGACTTGGACCCTACGTAAAGGAAGCTTCCAGGGAGCCACGAGGTAGGGGGGCGCGCCTACGTCCCCAGGCGCGCCCTCCACCCTCGTGGGCCCCATGTTGCTCCACCGACGTACTCCTTCCTCCTATATATACCTACGTACCCCCAAACGATCAGATATGGAGCCAAAAACCTAATTCCACCGCCGCAACCTTCTGTACCCACGAGATCCCATCTTGGGGCCTGTTCTGGAGCTCCGTCGGAGGGGGCATCGATAACGGAGGGCTTCTACATCAACACCATAGCCTCTCCGATGAAGTGTGAGTACGTAGTTTACCTCAGACCTTCGGGTCCATAGTTATTAGCTAGATGGCTTCTTCTCTCCTTTTGGATCTCTATACAATGTTCTCCCCCTCTCTCGTGGAGATCTATTTGATGTAATCTTCTTTTGCGGTGTGTTTATTTAGACCGATGAATTGTGGGTTTATGATCAAGTTTATCTATGAACAATATTTGAATCTTCTGAATTCTTTTATGTATGATTGGTTATCTTTGCAAGTCTCTTCGAATTATCAGTTTGGTTTGGCCTACTAGATTGATCTTTCTTGCAATGGGAGAAGTGCTTAGCTTTGGGTTCAATCTTGCGGGGTCCTTTCGGTGTGATGGGGGCAGCAAGGCACGTATTGTATTGTTGCCATCGAGGATAACAAGATGGGTTTTTTTTTCATATTGCATGAATTTATCCCTCTACATCATATCATCTTGCTTAAGGCGTTACTCAGTTCTTATGAACTTAATACTCTAGATGCATGCTGGATAGCGGTCGATGTGTGGAGTAATAGTAGTAGATGCAGGCAGGAGTCGGTCTACTTGTCTCGGACATGATGCCTATATACATGATCATACCTATATATTCTCATAACTATGCTCAATTTTGTCAATTTCTCAACAGTAATTTGTTCACCCACCGTAAAATACTTATGCTCTTGAGAGAAGCCACTAGTGAAACCTATGGCCCCCGGGTCTATCTTCATCATATTAATCTTCCAACACTTAGTTATTTCCGTTGTTTTTTTACTTTGCTTTTATTTTACTTTGCATATTTATCATAAAAATACCAAAAATATTATCCTATCATATCTATCAGATCTCACTCTAAGTAAGTATTTGTGTAGGGATTGACAACCCCTTATCGCGTTGGTTGCGAGGATTTATTTGTTTTGTGTAGGTGCGAGGGACTCGTGTGTAGCCTCCTCTTGGATTGATACCTTGGTTCTCAAAAACTGAGGGAAATACTTACGCTACTTTGCTGCATCACCCTTTCCTCTTCAAGGGAAAACCAACGCAGTGCTCAAGAGGTAGCAAGAAGGATTTCTAGCGCCGTTGCCGGGGAGGTCTATGCAAAAGTCAACATACCAAGTACCCATCATAATCCTTATCTCCCGCATTACATTATTTGCCATTTGCCTCTCGTTTTCCTCTCCCCCACTTCACCCTTGCCGTTTTATTCGCCCTCTCTTTTTCGTTTGCTTGTCGTCATGGCTAGTCCTTTATCTTCTCCGTTGTCTCCCAAAAATGAAGTTCTCAATTTTAAACAAAGGGAGGGAGAAAATCTAAAAGACGCTTGGTATAGAATTTGCAATGCTCAAAATAGATCTACCTGGAAGCAATCTACTTCCGTTCTTCTCCGCAATTTTTATGTAGGCGCTAATCCTTGGTATAGATATATTCTCGACACCATTACCGGAGGGAATTTCTTGGGTAGCCATACTTTTGATTCTTATAATGCTATGATAGATTTGTTTGGCTCACCACCTCTTTTGGTTAATGGAACTATGTTAACTTTGGAGCATGTAATGCAAAGACTTGAAATTATTGAAAATAAAGTTGCTACTGTAGAGTTGATTGAAAATCTGGATAAAAAGATCCACAAACAAATTACCCAATATGGATCTAGGGTAGGAGTCACTTTGAAAAATATTAAGGAGAAGGAACCCATAGTTAATGAAAGAATAAATCAAGATTCTACTAGAATCGATAAACTTGAGGGTATCATTACCAACTTGGGAACCGCTTTTACTTCCGTAAAGAATACTCCAAGTCCTCCAACTAAAATTGCCAAGCTTATGTATGTTCCTAAAAATAAGGGTGAATCCTCTAGTAAGGAAACTGCGGATCTCAAATCTATAAGTATTCTCCCAATCTTTTCGTTATCATAAGGAACCATTTGCTACAAATAAATTTTTCGATCTTGTGCCTAAAAGTTTGATAATTAATAAAAATAAAGAAACTCCTAAGGATGATAGATGTCTCATTGAAGAATTGCCTACCAAAGATGGCAATACCAAGATCTATCCTTGCTTTTATGCCTAGCTAGGGGCGTTTAACAATAGCGCTTGTTGGGAGGCAACCCAATTTTATTTCTAGTTTTTTGCTTTTTGCTTCTGTTTAGGAATAAATATTTGATCTAGCCTCTGGTTAGACGTGTTTTATGTTTTAATTAGTGTTTGTACCAAGTTAAACCTATAGGATCTTTTTGGATGATAGTTATTTGATCTTGCTGTAATTTCCAGAAACTTTCTGTTCACAAAAATAATTGTTAAAAATCACCAGAACGTGATAAAATATTGATTCCAATTTCTGCCGATCAATAAACAAATTCTATATGTCTTCCTATTTTGGATGATTTTTTGGAGTTCCAGAAGTTTGAGTTAGTTACAGATTACTACAGACTATTCTGTTTTTGACAGATTCTGTTTTTCGTGTGTTGTTTGCTTATTTTGATGAATCTATGGCTAATAAAATAGTTTATAAACCATATAGAAGTTGGAATACAGTAGGTTTAACACCAATATAAATAAAGAATGAGTTCATTACAGTACCTTGTAGTGGTATTTTGTTTTCTTTTCGCTAATGAGCTCACGAGATTTTCTGCGCTGAGTTTTGTGTTGTGAAGTTTTCACGTTTTGGGTAAAAGATTTGATGGATTATGGAACAAGGAGTGGCAAGAGCCTAAGCTTGGGGATGCCCATGGCACCCCCAAGATAATCTAAGGACACCAAAAAGCCAAAGCTTGGGGATGCCTGATACGTCTCCGTCGTATCAACTTTTCCAAACACTTTTGCCCTTGTTTTGGACTCCAACTTGCATGATTTGAATGGAACTAACCCCGGACTGACGCTGTTTTCAGTAGACTTTCCATGGTGTTATTTATGTGCAGAAACAAAAGTTCTCGGAATGAGCTGAAAGTCCACGGATCGTCTAGTTAAAAATAATAAAAAATCCTCGCCAAATATGAAGACCAAGGGGCCCACACCCTGTCCACGAGGGTGGGGGCACGCCTCCCCTACCTCGTGGGCCCCCTGGAGCTCCTCCGACGCCAACTCCAACTCTATATATTTGCTTTCGGAGAGAAAAAAATTAAGGAGAAGAAATCGTCGCGTTTTACGATACGGAGCCGCCGCCAAGCCCTAAAACCTCTCGGGAGGGCTGATCTGGAGTCCGTTCGGGGCTCTGGAGAGGGGGATTCGTCGCCGTCGTCATCATCAACCATCCTCCATCACCAATTTCATGATGCTTGCTGGACGGTGATGGGTTGGTTGAGATCTATCATGTAATCGAGTTAGTTTTGTTAGGGCTTGATCCCTAATATCCACTATGTTCTGAGATTGATGTTGCTATGACTTTGCTATGCTTAATGCTTGTCACTAGGCCCCGAGTGCCATGATTTTAGATCTAAACCTATTATGTTTTCATGAATATATGTGAGTTCTTGATCCTATCTTGCAAGTCTATAGTCACCTACTGTGTGTTATGATCCGACAACCCCGAAGTGACAATAATCGGGACCACTCCCGGTGATGACCATAGTTTGAGGAGTTCATGTTTTCACTAAGTGCTAATGCTTTGTTCTGGTTCTCTATTAAAAGGAGGCCTTAATATCCCTTAGTTTCCATTAGGACCCCGCTGCCACGGGAGGGTAGGACAAAAGATGACATGCAAGTTCTTTTCCATAAGCACGTATGACTATATTCGGAATACATGCCTACATTACATTGACGAATTGGAGCTAGTTCTGTGTCACCCTATGTTATGACTGTTACATGATGAACCGCATCCGGCATAATTATCCATCACCGATCCAATGCCTATGAGCTTTCCATATACTGGTTCTCGCTTATTTACTTTCCCGTTGCTACTGTTACAATCACTACAAAATACCAAAAATATTACTTTTGCTTTCATTACTCTTTTGTTACCGTTACCACTACTATCGTATTTCTTGGCTACTAAATACCTTGTTGCAGATATTAAGTTATCCAGGTGTGGGTGAATTGACAACTCAGTTGCTAATACTTGAGAATATTCTTTGGCTCCCCTTGTGTCGAATCAATAAATTTGGGTTGAATACTCTACCCTCGAAAGCTGTTGCGATCCCCTACACTTGTGGGTTATCAAGACTAATTTATGGCGCCGTTGCCGGGGAGCATAGCTCTATTCTTTGAGTCACTTGGGATTTATATCTGCCGGACACTATGAAGAACTTGAAAGACGCTAAGACAACAATCTATTCCTCAACTACGAGGGGAGGTAAGGAACTGCCATCTAGCTCTGCACTTGATTCACCTTCTGTTTTGAGTAAGCTTGCGACACCCAAACCTGCTTCTGCTATTAGATTACGATATGTCGCATGTTATTGATGATGCCACTTCTGCTATGCATGATACTTATGATGAAACTACTTCTATGCTTGACACTACTGTGCCCCTTAGTGAATTTCGTGATGAACAAATTGCTAGGGCTAGAGAGAAAGAAATTATTGATACTGATTATAATGATGAAAGTGATGATGAAGATAGGCCTGTTATTCCTGAGGGTTATATTTTTTATATGGAAGCCTCTGCTGCTATTTTGGCTTGCAAAGATAACGATGAGTGTCGGTGTCAAAACCGGCGGATCTCGGGTAGGGGGTCCCGAACTGTGCGTCTAGGCGGATGGTAACAGGAGACAAGGGACACGATGTTTACCCAGGTTTGGGCCCTCTTGATGGAGGTAAAACCCTACGTCCTGCTCGATTGATATTGATATTGTGGATGATTACAATAGTGGATCTACCACGAGATCAAGGAGGCTAAACCCTAGAAGCTAGCCTATGGTATGATTGTAAGGGTTGTTGTGATTGTTGTCCTACGGACTAAAGCCATCCGGTTTATATAGACACCGGAGAGGGCTACGGTTACATAGAGTCGGTTACAATGGTAGGAGATCTACATATCCGTATCGCCAAGCTTGCCTTCCACGCCAAGGAAAGTCCCATCCGGACACAGGGGGAAGTCTTCAATCTTGTATCTTCATAGTCTTGGAGTCCGGTCGATGATGATAGTCCGGCAAATGATAGTTCGGCTGATGATGATAGTTCAGCTATCCGGACACCCCCTAATCCAGGACTCCCTCAGTAGCCCCTGAACCAGGCTTCAATGACGATAAGTCCGGCGTGTATATTGCTTGGCATTGCAAGGCGGGTTCTTCCTCCAAATGATAGAAGATTGTGAACACCAGGATAGTGTCCGGCTCTGTAAAATAAATTCCACATTCCACCGTAGAGAGAATAATAATATGTACACAAGATCAATCTGCTGACGTTTTCCGTGGCATGACGTCACACCACTACCAAGCCATTACTCGAATTGTTTTTTAATTTACCACCTCAGTGCATTTAGTGAAGCGGTTTCCTTGGCACGTCTTGTCGAAGCAGAGATCGTGTTTCCCCTTAATCCGGGATTCTCATCAATACGGGCGTGGGTAACCCAACCGCGTCATTGATGGTGACGCTTGGGAGATAAGCGAGTTTTACCAGGCCGGTGGGGGACGCGTAAGACTTCGCCCGCCCATATAAGGGATAAGGATTCACCTTCTCACCTACGCCTTCTTCCTCCTTTGCTTACCCATCTCCACAAGACTTTTCGAGCTCCAGCGCCCAAGTTCGCGCATCTCGCCTCAACCTTCTCCGACCATGTCCGGAGCGGGAGGTAAATGGTTGGCCTCCACCGTTAAGGAGGAGCAAATCGCCAAACTGCGCGACGCCGGATACCTCTCCGGCGACATCAGCACCGGCTGCCGACGAGGCAGCTCATCCCCAACCAGTGCCCCATGAGAGGGTTGTCTTTCTTTCCCACTTCCTCCGCGGACTGGGCTTTCCACTTCACCCCTTTGTCCGGGGGCTCATGTTCTACTACGGCCTGGATTTCCATGATCTGGCGCCGAACTTCATCCTCAACATCTCGGCGTTTATCGTCGTGTGCAAGGCCTTCCTCTGCATCCAGCCCCACTTGACTTGTGGCTCAAGACCTTCAATGTCAAGCGAAGGTAGTGAAGGGCATTCAAGCGGAGTCTTGGGCGCCATGTTGGGCAAGATGCCCAACGTCCTTGGTTCGAAGGGCCTTCGTGGAATCCGTCAAGGGGTGGCAATCGGGTGGTTCTACATCACCGAGCCGCTGAACCTAAATGGGCGGCGGCCCGAGTTTAGATCTGGTATCCCCACGCAGCTCACCTCCCGGAAAGAGAAGGGCTTCTTGTGGGGCAGTTTGAAGGTGACGGGACTCCGGACCTGTATCAAGAAGCTGGTGAAGAAGCTCAGGCTGGTTAACGTGGTCCAAGTCATGCTCGTCTGCCGGATTCTCCCATGCCAAGAGCGGGCATTCAATCTATGGGAGTTCGATCCGGAACAGCACCAGGCGCTAAACAATCTCTTCGACACAACGTCTGAAAGGCGCTGGAAGGTGCTGTTCAAGGCGCCAAGCGCCCGCATCCGCATGACGGAAGATCGTGGATTTCACTTTCATGGCCTTGGTGACGAGGTAAGTGATTCTACCCCTTCTGGGACACTTGTTTTCATAGTTTGACTCTATGCGGTTTTAATTTCCCTTTTCCTTTGACAGAATTTGGATGAAGAAGGCGGACTAGATTACTGTCCGGCTCCTATGCCAGAAAATCCGATGAGACGCTTCGTCTAGCGAGGCTGCTGGTTCCGCACCGCACGTGGTGCGGAGAAGAAGGCCAAGAAGGAGGCCACGGGTGCTCGAAAGAGTGCCCTTTTTTAGGTGTCCGACGACTCCGGGGCGGACTCCTCCCCCGAAGATGAGGAGGAGGAAGAGGACTCTTTCCCAGAGGAGGGAGAGAGGAAGAGGAAGGCTTCCCCAACAGGGGAGGCCGGAGGGTCCATGAGGGGAAGGACTATTCCCCCGGACAGCTCTGCCAACATCAACGTTGGCGAGGAAGAATGGCCTTCAAGGGCCAGGCCTCCGGCGAGATCGTAAGTATCCGGATTCCTGAATGATTTATAATTTCTGTTTTTGCGTCACGTAGTGTCATTCTAATGCCGCTTGCTGAAACTGTTGAATCTGAAACTGTTGTGGCACATCTTACCAAATTAAATGATATAGCCACCATGTTCACTAATGATGAGAGATCTCGCTACTTTTATATCCTTAAAATATTTCTGTTCTCATTAAAGGGTGATGCTAAGATATGGTTTAATTCTCTTGATCCTGGTTGTGTGCATAGTCCCCAGGATATGATTTATTACTTCTCTGCTAAATATTTCCCTGCTTATCAGAAACAAGCCGCTTTAAAGGAAATATACAACTTTGTGCAAATTGAAGAAGAGAGTCTCCCACAAGCTTGGGGAAGGCTTCTCAAGTTACTTAATGCTTTGCCCGATCATCCTCTTAAGAAAAATGAAATACTTGATATCTTTTATAATGGACTAACCGATGCTTCCAGAGATTACCTGGATAGTTGTGCTGGTTCTCTTTTCAGGGAAAGGACACCGGATGAAGCTGGAATTCTATTGAATAATATGTTGACAAATGAAAATAATTGGGCATCTCATGAGCCAGCTCCTACTCCAATTACTGAGCCTATTCCTAAACCGACTCTGAAGAAGAGAGGTGTTCTATTTCTCAGTCCTGAAGATATGCAAGAGGCAAAGAAATCTATGAAAGAAAAAGGTATTAAAGCTGAAGATATTAAGAATTTACCTCCTATTGAAGAAATACATGGTCTTAATCTATCGCCTGTTGAAGAAACTTATGATATTGATCCATTACCTATTGAAGAACCTGCTGATCTTGATAACCCGACACAGTTAGTAAAGGTAAATCCTCTCTATAGATATGATGAAGCTGAAGTCCCTCCTACTAAAATTGCTAGTCAGTGCTTGGATGAGTTTGATAACTTTATGTTTAAGCAAGAAGACTTCAATGCTTATTTTGGTAGAAAATTAAAACAAAATGCATATATGATTAAATACTTGGGTGATTATATGGCTAATATTAGAGGTGAACTTAAACTTGTTAGCAAACATGCTTCTATGGTTACCACTCAAGTAGAACAAGTACTTAAGGCTCAAAATGATTTGCTCAATGAAATGAATAGTAAGAAAAATGATTATGTTGTTAGAGTGGCTACTAGAACTGGTAGAATGACTTAGGAACCTTTGTATCCTGAAGGCCACCCTAAGAGAATTGAGCAAGATTCTCAGAGAAATGATATTGATGTACCTAGTTCTTCTAAAAGGAAAATGATAGGACTTTGCAAACTTCTAGTGAACCTATTGCTGAACCACCAGAGAATCCAAATGACAAATCTATTTCTGATGCTGAAACACAATCTGGTAATGAACATGAACCTAGTGAAAATATTAATGATGATGTTCATGATGATGCTCAACCTAGTAATGATAATGATGTAGAAGTTGAACCTGCTGTTGATCTTGATAACCCACAATCAAAGAATCAACATTATGATAAGAGAGACTTTGTTGCTAGGAAACATGGTAAAGAAAGAGAACCATGGGTTCAGAAACCCATGCCCTTTCCTCCCAAACCATCCAAGAAAAAGGATGATGAGGATTTTGAGCGTTTTGCTGAAATGATTAGACCTATCTTTTTGCGTATGCGATTAACTGATATGCTCAAAATGAATCCTTATGCTAAGTATATGAAGGATATTGTCACTAATAAAAGAAAGATACCGGAAGCTGAAATTTCCACCATGCTTGCTAATTATACTTTTAAGGGTGGAATAGCAAAGAAACTTGGAGATCCAGGAGTACCTACTATACCATGCTCCATTGAAAGAAATTATGTTAAAACTGCTTTATGTGATCTTGGAGCGGTGTTAGTGTTATGCCTCTCTCTTTATATCGTAGACTTGATTTGAATAAGTTGACACCTACTGAAATATCTTTGCAAATGGCCGATAAATCAACTGCTATACCTATCGGTATTTGTGAGGATGTGCCTGTTGTGGTTGCAAACGTTACTATTTTAACGGACTTTGTTATTCTTGATATTCCCGAGGACGATAGCATGTCTATTATGCTTGGAAGACCCTTTTTGAATACTGCAGGGGCTGTTATTGATTGCAACAAAGGCAATGCCACTTTTCATGTTAATGGTAATGAGCATATGGTACACTTTCCGAGGAAACAACCTCAAGTTTATAGTATCAACTCTATTGGAAAAATTCCATCGATTATATTTGGAGGTTTTGAATTTCCTCTTCCTACACTACAAAAAAAAGACACATCCGTGACATTTTGGGCTGAACGAAATTTTTTTCTGTCATACATATGACACTTCTATGACAATAATTGTGACAAAACACGGTATCATCATAGATGTGGTGGGCTCCTACTTCTATGACAAAAATCATGATGAAAATGGGCTTTTCGTCACAGGCGGGCGGAGACGCAGCTGCATGACATTCTTTGGGCCGTCCATGACGGAAAAACCGTGGTAGAAGCGAGGGGGAGGAAAATTTCGGGGAGTTCCCGGTTACGGTGGGAGGTCGGGGGCCGAGCGATGCACGTTTCTCTCGTACACGTACGCGCGTGTGTGCGAGGCGTTGGCTCTAACTGAACCCGAGCGAGGCGTTGGGCTCTAACTGAACCCGAGCGATTGCACTGCAGGCTACGCGTTACTGAACCCGAGCGATCGATCGATGGCTGTTAACTGAACCCGATGGAGCGATTCCTTCGCTACTGCTGCTAACTGAAGCTGATCGATGCTGCCTCTGGGATGAACAGTGAGCGTTGCGGGGGGGGGGGGGGTTGGATGAACAGTGAGCGGTGGCGTTGCCTCTAGATGAACAGGACCCCGTGGTGTGGAGGGCTGGATGAACAGTTATTGGTGGAGGGGTGCCCGTGGGGGGTGGTTGAATAGGACCCTGTGGTGTGGAGGGCTGGATGAACAGTAGACGGTGAAGGGGTGCCCGTGGAGGGGTGGTTGATGGAGTAGCGCGCGGTGGAGGCTGGATGAACAGGAGCCCGTGGAGGCTGGAGGAGGTCGACGGTAGCCCGTGGAGGCTGGAGGAGGTCGACGGTGGAGATGAACAGCATCCCGTGGAGTCCCGTTTTGCGGTACGCCACACCCCTCCCGATGAACAAGACCCCCGTTTCAACCGTAGCGCTCCAACACAAGTCTGTTTCGTCCGTTTTGTGGTACGCCACACCCCTCCCGATCAACAGGACCCCCGTTTTGACCGTAGGAGGTACGTTCGTCCGTTTTGCGGTACGCCAGACCCCTCACGATCAACATGACCCCCGTTTCGACCGTAGGAGGTCCCTTTCCTCCGTTGTGCGGTACGCCAGGCCTCGTTTCCATCGCCTGTTCCATCCAAGCCCTCCCGATGAACACGACCATGCATTCCGTTCCGACCCAGCCGGTTGGCTCCCACGCGTTCCGTTGCCTCCCGATGAACACGACGCATTCCGTTGCCTCCCCATGAACACGATGACGACGCTGTTTCTCTGTTCCGACCCAGCCATGTACGTATGCGCGAGTAGGCATTCGAGACCCTGCCCGTATGTACGTACGTGGCCATATTTTCTTTCTTGCACCCTCGCTGTCAGACGTGCGTGTACATGCTACGGCGCGGCGCATCTACTACGACACGCGGCGCCGCTTCCACATCGACCAAAGATATATGTAATGCATATCGTTCGCGACCAGAATGACAACGCTACGTACGCTTCGACCAGGTGGGTCCCGACTATCAGGCACTTCCTTGCCTGCGAAGATGTAGCTGGTGGGTCCCAGCAGTCAGGGGGGCAAATCGCTTCTTTTGCCTGGACGCACTTCCTTGCGTGCGAAGATGTAGCTGGTGGGTCCCAGCAGTCAGGGGGAAATGTTTTTTTTCGTGAAATACGGTGGTCCGTCCGATGGGTCCCTGCTGTCAGGTGGAGGAATAATTATTTTGCGCGTAATAAGGAGGCACTTGCTTGTTGCGGCCGTGAACCCAGCTGTCAGCCTCTCTATGTACAGTCCACGTCCGATGGAAGCCCTTCCTTGACCACGTTGACCATGCCGCGCCGAGAGCACCAGGGCAGTGGACGACGGCGAGGCCTAGGAAGGGGACGACGCGGAGCCGGGGAAGACGCAGCAGTGGATGCCCACGCGTAGAGGAGTATGAGGGTTCACTCGTTCGGCTGCGGTGTGAGGCTGCCGTCGCCGCAGAATAACAGGGGGTGTGGGTGCATAGAGGGATGGCCTGGCTAGCGGTGAGAGTAGTAGGGGGCGGTGAGGCCTCAGCGGCATCACAGCCGGCCACGGGCGGTAGGAGCAGGCGGCACGACCGGCGCTGCTTTGGGCAGCTGGAGCAAGAAGACCAGAGGTTGAAGAAGCACTACATCTGTTGGATGGACATCATATGGTCACTAGAGCTAGAATCGTTCATATATTGACTAAAGTTGACAAACGAATCCGTCCCAGTCAACTTAGTAGCCCCACAAGTCAGCCTCCCACCAAGGTGGGTCCCAGCTAGCAGGGGGTATTCATTTTTTTGTGCGTAATAAGGAGGCACTTCCGGTGGGTCCGAGCTGACAGCGGGGGGAACGTTTTTTGGCGAAATACGGTGGCCCGTCCTGTGGGTCCCAGCAGTCAGGGGCAAACGTTTTTTTCGTGAAATACTGGTGGCCCGTCCGGTGGGTCCCTGCTGTCAGGTGGAGGAATAATTATTTTCCGCGTGATAAGGAGGCACTTCCTTGCGGCTGTCGTGGACCCAGCTGTCAGCCTCTCCACGTACAGTACTCTTCCAATGGAAGTCGGTCGTTGACCACATTGACCACGCCGCGCCGAGAGCACCATGGCGGTGGACGACGGCGAGGCCTAGGAAGGGGACGACGCGGAGCCGGGGAAGACGCGGCAGTGGAAGCCCGCGCGGAGAGGAGTACGAGGGTTCACTAGTTCGGCTGCGGTGTGAGGCTGTCGTCGCCGCAGAATAATAGGGGGTGGGTGAGTAGAGGGATGCCCTGGCCAGCGGTGGGAGTAGTAGGGCGCTGAGGCCTGTGGCAAGAAGACACCGCCACGGGAGACGGGAGCAGGCGGTCCCGCCGGCGCTGCTTTGGCGGCTGGAGCAAGAAGATCAAAGATTGAAGAAACACGACGGCTGTTGGATTGACATCCAACGGTTACGTATGCTAGAATCATTTGTTGACGTATATAATAACTAAAAAAATCTTGCATACATGTCAGCTAAAAAGGCCCCCAAGTCAGACCACTCCCTCTTTTTTTAATAATTTATATATAGCTCATGGCAACTTCTTATGCAATTTATTGCAGTCGTTTTTTTGGTTGGCCAGGGCCAATTTCGCATATTTCTGTTGGTTCCAAACTATTTTTAATACCGAAATGTCGAGCCAGATTTAAAGTACTTTGAAGATATATTTAAATTAGGTTAATTCCCAGTGAAATAGGAATCTGAAAATGTGAAAAAAATCAGAAATTACAAAGTAATTGCCAATTTGTCATCTGTTTTTATATTTACAACCCATTTCATATTACTTTCAAGATTTGCAGGCGTCTTGAAAGAGTTGCAGCTCATCAGGTCGTAGAAAAATAAGTAGGCCTGGATTGGGTATTCTTCAGAAAAAATAAACTGGGCTCATTTTCACAAAGAAAAAATAGCTGGGCTGGTCACATGGTGAACATAAAATATAAGCCTGGGCTAGACGGGCCACAGCCAGTTCAAACCCTGCTCCGTCTCAACAATACCAAACAAAAAAATACTGCTCGAGTAGCTACGTCCCAGGTGTCGGCCGATCTTGTGCTGTTCTCTTGTCTATTGACTATATACACTCACAATGTCGTGGGTCCCAGATGTCAGGAAAACATTAGGAGGAAGCATTTTATTTTTCATACGCTGACGTGATGGGCCCCTACTGTCATCCTCTCCACGTACTTCTACCGATTCCTGTTGTTTGTTGACCATGTTGACAACGCGAGAGGGCGGCGCCGCGGCGAGCGCACCAAAGCGCGCAGAGGACGTCGGCGTTAACGATTTAGGAGACGGTGGGGCGGCGATGCGTGCGCTGAGGCGCAGCCAGCCGTGGGAGGCGGAAGCAGGCGGCCCCGCCGGTGCTGGTTTGGTTTTGGCGGCTGGAGGAAGACAGGACTGAAGAAACACGACAGACTGTAAAAGCAGCAGGAGTACTTAACAACCTTAACTGAAACCAGCAGGGGCACTTAACAACCAAAGCTGAAAGCAGTATGAGTACTTATACAGGTTCAACCGTACAAAGCACGCCTTGAACAGTGCTACTTTGCCTACAGTTAACCAAGGGTGAGGCCGCCAAGCCCCAGGACAAGGCCTAGGCGCCACCCCGCGCATCCACAACCTTCTGACAGCGGCTTCATCTCGCAACGTGGTCAATAAATAGGATATTCGCTTTAGAGCCATGGAAAAGCATGAACATAATCTTCTGTCCTATTCTCCAAGATGGACGGGCCTTCATTATTTGAGACCACCCATGAATACGTATCTTTTCACCTCCAAGGGGAATTGAGTAGGTCGACATAAACATCATGTTGCGACCAAGCGCAAGTCTGACCCGACCATGGTCAGGCATCTGTATAGGAACAATAGAATTCGGCAGTTCCTGTTTCAAGAAGATCACAGCTGTAAAACTGTGTATAAGCAATAGTTTATGAACAACATATATAACAGAAAACAGCTCGTACCATAAGTTTCTCAACACAGTTGGACATGTTCAACGAGTGCAGCAGTGGCACAAATATCCCACGTGGCCTTCCACCATTTAAACGCCCCACAAGGACCTCAAGACGATCAATAAAGTGTAGGAACTTGTGGATGTCGATCCAGTCAACTTCAGTGCCATTAGTAACAGCCGAGTTATTACAGAGTAACAAACGAGCAGACTGCTTAACTCTAAAAAAACCTACACGTGCCACCAATTATAAGAAAATATTAGTTAGAAGTAGCATCTTCGTGAGAGATTTGTTGCTACTTCTAAAGTTAAATTGTGATTAGTTACACAGAATAGGTGGATTAAGAAGTAATAGAGGCAACAAGCAAGAACCAGATACAAAACTAACATGGATGAACAATCGGAACGACGTCGGGGTGGAAGATCGCAGTGAAGATGAGACCAGGTTCTGCTATTTCCATCAACATTCGTGCGCCAACTTTCAGTCCGTAACACTTGAGAAAGTTTATCCAAGTTCGGCCATAAAAAAGCAGCGATCTTCTTGGTTCATGAACCCAATTCGGAACTTATATCCATGGCTTGGCTTCACTTTGACCATTAAACTAGTGTATTCAGTTATAGAAAGGCTGAGCATCTTGAGTACATGTGTTCTGGCAGAGCAAATAATACACTTCAGGAAAAATAATATGAGAACACAGCATGTTCAAAAAACCCCCACCCTCCCGGATAGAAAAGAGGATTCTAGGAACATACTGTGCGCGTTTCAAAATGTTGTGTGAGGATGAGAAGGAACAAGTGTGGCATCTCGCCGAGGGCGCAGAAACCTGTAGGGTACTCGAACTTTGGGCACTGCAAATGAAACACACTAGATTCAGTAGGAAGAAAAATGCATCAATGGCGGCGGCTGCCATCCTAGGATTACCTGCGACCAAGGGACTTGGATTTATCGGGGATGGATGAAGAATTGTACTGGTTCTCCATGAGAAAACCCTATGCAATCGCCGAGAGGGGTTTTCTACGAACAAGCGACGAGGGAGAAGGGGATTCAGGCCAGTGAAATATTTCCGTCATTCGTCCAGCTTATCGCTTAAGCTGGAAAGGGGGGTTGTGATTTGACGGCTCGACATTCTTGGGCGCCACGACCGGGGTGTGTCTACCGTGAAGTTGTGCACTCTAATTTGTGCATATGGCACGTGGACCCCCTAGCCGGTTGCCCCACATATCAGCGAAAGGAAGTAGAAAGACAGGAGTAACTAGTTACACATAAATATATTTTTGTGAGAGATACTCCCTCTGTAAAGAAATATACGAATCTTTTATATCACAGGCTGACCTTGCCGAGAAATATACTCCCTCTGCAACGCACGGGAATTATGGGGTTCAGCTTTTTTTATGGGGGTTCAGCTTTTTTTATGGGGGTTCAGCTGAGAATATAATACTCAGATAGGCTCACGGTTCTGGACTTTGGGCCGCAGGCCGACCCTGCATGTTTGGGGGCCCATGTGTTCTACCTCAGCGCTTTTCATATTGCAAGCAATCGGTACGGCGCTGGTTTTAGATGCTGTCGCAAGGCGAATAGACAAAATTTGAATAAAGCACAACAGCTGTTGGAATGAAAACAAACGACAGTTCCTAACCAGCAGTCAGAGTTGCAATTCTATCAACGATATACCATGTGATAAATAATACTATCGTACTACTTATACACACAGGACACTTGTTTCACCATGCCAGATTATTACATCAAAATCTCTCGGAGGATAGATCAGTTCGGCAGTTGTGTGCTGCTACTGAAGAATTTCAAAGTTGATTTGGACCAGCTCTCCTTGCCGAGAAGGTTCGATTTTTACATCATCCCCTACCGCAAGATATGATTTAGATTTGAACCTTGAACAACCTTTAGCATCAATCATCATGCGACCATCCTTTGTACTTACGGTATATTGAGCAGGTTCATTCACACCAAGGCTGCGCATGGTAAGAGAAACTTGGCCATTGTCGCCCGGATTGTTGAACGACTCCCTCGTTGCTCTAGGAATTCTCTGTTTGCAAACAAGAAGACATACCCAAACAGTTAGATCAACACAATGAATCATGTGAAACAACATGGAAAGAAAAAAGAACGAAGCACTTGGGCGGCCAATGCTTACCAAGAAGGTGGGCATGTCGGTTTTTGTAAGGACTTTGGTATATGAAGTGCGAACTGCAGCCCAGTCTGTTGCCGGTGCAACTGCACGGGCTGGAGCAGATGCAAGTGCAAGTGTTGGTGCAGGTGCCGAAGCCGCTGCTGCTGCCGGAGATGGTGCTCCTTGTAGAGCTGGTGCCGGTGTCGGAGCTGGTGCCGGTGTAGATGCCTAATCCTCCAGTAGATCAGACTGATCCACTGACGCGGTCGGTGCCCAATCCTCAGCTGGATCAGACTGAGCTGCTGCCGCTGTCAGTGCTAGAGCAACTGCCGGTGATCGATCTGTGCGAGACAGCGGCGATCGTGTCTGGTCTGCTATGATCAGCTTTCTAACTTGACTAGGATCCGTGACCATGATCCAGTTTTTTTCTTCATTTCTTTTAAACGCGAGAAGGACTAATTGTGGCGTTTTTTGTTAAACCAAACTGCAGTTCATCATAGGGATTCAACTTGTACTCAGACAATGATCGATCCAATTTTTTCCAGTAATATAAGTGATGGACAGTGACTTCGTTACTAACACGACATAAGAAGTGAAATCTGCAAAAATAGCCATCGTAGAGCAAACCAAACGGTTTATTCTGTGATGAATGTCACATGGCAAAACCTGCATCATAAAATTGCAGGAAAAGAAAGAAAACATGACATTAAATCAATGAGATTTAGACAGTAAATCAATAAGATTTACTTGATGTGACACGAGCGAATCCTTACCAGGAAACCACTATGTTGAATTACTAAATAGAAGATTGATCGTCCAACTACGCGTGGCATGCAGGGCCCCCGCCTACTCCCACAAGCAGGACAATCCAAAGGTCGTGACAAATCGTATGGACCGAACATCGATGGAACTAGAAATCCTGGTGGGTGCGATAAACCCTGCAATGCATACAGATATTGGAGTGTAACCACAATTGATAAACCGTCCTCACAAAAAATATGATCTGGATACTTCAAAATGTACAAACTGAATTGAGTGGACAGACATTAACATAGAACGTTCTCAGGACTGACCACACCAAAAGCGGCAGTACTAATAAACAATACAGGGTTCACAAACACAAATCAAGTACTGAACAATAGTACTTACTACAGACAAGCAAAGTTGCACTAACTAAACTCTGCAGACTATTTCTTGCCACCGACCTACGGGATGAAACCCGCATAACTGACTAGGCCATGGACTTCGTGTGAGATGTGTACATGCACCATCACCATCTTGTCAACCTTGGAGAACCTAACAGAGTGGTCTTTCCACTCATAAACATGATGATGAAGACAGGCCGCATCAGATTTGTTGGGAAGCTTTACAAGAACCACACCCTTCGTAATCGAAGGCACAGCCAGGAAATTGTTGTGGTCAAGTACAGCCTCGAGAACACGCCTGACAACAATGGTACAGGAAAACACTAGTTCAGGACATGTGGCAACAGGGACACAACAGTTGGATAGTTCAGTAGTAGAACTCATCATCAGGTCTTCCAGTTCACACGGCATGACTTTGAGAACTTCATCTCCACCGCGGACCTGGTTCTAATTCAAACAGAAACCATATTTTATTACAACCTCCGTTCAGAAATATAAGATGATTTACGATATTATACTCCATATATGACTACATATACGCACAGAAATGAGTGAACAAATACACTAGAACATGTCTTCAAAGGCATGAGAGCAGAGGGATTACATGCAATATCCATAACACAAGTTACTGAGGCAAATATACCCTCTTAAAAGGTAGCATTGATGTTCATAAAGTACTCCCTCCGTCCCAAAATTATTGTCTTAGATTTGTCTAGATACGGATGTATCAAGTCACATTTTAGTATTAGATACATCCGTATCTTGACAAATCTAAGACAAGAAATTTGGGATAGAGGGAGTAGTTGAAAGTAATCTATAAGAAATCAGTGTCAACCTCTCGCATATTTTGGTCAAAAGAGGAATTTAGAACCGTCATTTGGCACACTAAAATCACATGCAAGATCACCCAGAAAGTTGTACTACCAGTACTAGTACTGCGTGTTAGATGAAAAAACACAATCAAGATCGAGAAAAAGATCGTCAACAAGAGACATTACCTGGACTTGCTTAATGAGGGATCCCGGAGAGGGGGGCTTGGACAGGGCGATGGCTTTGAGCTTGTCTGTGGTAGTCTCGGCGGGGTGCTTGCGCTTCTTCGTACCATGAGCCTCGACGGTTTTGGCCAGAGCCATAGACATCACGTCGGCCGGTGCTCCGGCGTCCATCCAAGAGAGGAAGCTGAGAGAGAAGAGTGAAAGGAGGAACGAGATGAGGGAGAAGCGAAGCGAGTGGGGGTTTTCTTCAAGAGAGGAAGCTGAGAGAGAAGAGTGAAATGATGGTTGCTTCGTCCGTCCAACTTTCTGCTGGAAAGGAGGGGGTTTTGTGATTTGACGGCTCATTGGGCATTACTGCGGCGGTTCGATCGGGGTAGTCTACCGTCACTCTACTACGGAGTAATTTAGTGCATGGCTGGTGGACCCAGGTGCTGGCTGTCCCACACGTCGGCGAAAGTGAGTAATTTAGTGCATGGCTGGAGGAGGATCCGCACGGTAGAGCGTGTCCACTGTTTTTCATTCTGAAGAAAAAAATGATTACAACAAGCGTTTCCACTCTTACGACGGAGGAGTGCGAAACAAGGCAGCCACTTGAACATACACAGTGCTCCTACTACTAGGCATTGATGTCTACTACACAACCTTCTTGTTGTAGACGTTGTTGGGCCTGCAAGTGCACAGGTTTGTAGGACAGTAGCAAATTTCGCTCAAGTGGATGACCTAAGATTTATCAGTCCGTAGGAGGAGTAGGATGAAGATGGTCTCTCTCAAGCAACCCTGCAACCAAATAACAAAGAGTCTCTTGTGTCCCCAACACACCCAATACAATGGTAAATTGTATAGGTGCACTAGTTCAGTGAAGAGATGGTGATACAAGTGCAATATGGATGGTAGATATAGGTTTTTGTAATCTGAAATAATAAAAACAGCAAGGTAACAAGTGATAAAAGTGAGCGTCAACGGTATTGCAATGATGGGAAACAAGGCCTAGGGTTCATACTTTCACTAGTGCAAGTTCTCTCAACAATAATAACATAGATAGATCATATAACAATCCCTCAACATGCAACAAAGAGCCGCTCCAAAGCCACTAATAGCGGAGAACAAAGTAGAGATTATGGTAGGGTACGAAACCACCTCAAAGTTATTCTTTCCAATCAATCCATTGGGCTATTCCTATAAGTGTCACAAACAGCCCTAGAGTTCGTAATAGAATAACACCTTAAGATACAAATCAACCAAAACCCTAATGTCACCTAGATACTCCATTGTCACCTCAAGTATCCGTGGGCATGATTATACGATATGCATCACACAATCTCAGATTTATCCAACCAACATAAAAGCACTTCAAAAAGTGCCCCAAAGTTCCTACCGGAGAATCAATAACGTGTGCCAACCCCTATGCATAGGTTCATGGGCGGAACCCACAAGTTGGTCACCAAAACATACATCAAGTGGCACATGATATCCCATTGTCACCACGGATAAGCACGACAAGACATACATCAAGTGTTCTCATAAAAGACTCAATCCGATAAGATAACTTCAAAAGGGAAACTCAATTCATTACAAGAGAGTAGAGGGGGAGAAGAAACATAAGATCCAACTATAATAGCAAAGCTCGCGATACATCAAGATCGTGCCAAATCAAGAACACAAGAGAGAGAGATCAAACACATAGCTACTGGTACATACCCTCAGCCCCGAGGGTGAACTCGCCTCCTCGTCATGGAGAGCACCGGGATGATGAAGATGGCCACCGGTGACGGGTTCCTCCTCCGGCAGGGTGCCGGAACGGGCACCCGAGAGGTTTTTGGTGGCTACAGAGGCTTACGGAGGCGGAACTCCCGATCTATCTTCTGTTCGGAAGTTTTAGAATGCGTGAGGTATATATGGGTGAAAGGAGTACGCGTCGGTGGAGCAGGGGCCCCCCGAGGTCGGGGGCGCGCCCTAGGGGGGTGGGCGCGCCCCCACCCTCGTGGACAGCTCCCGTATCTTCTGACGTAGAGTCCAAGTCTATCCGGTGGCTTTCCTTCCAAAAATAACTTCTCCAGTTGATTTCGTTCCATTTCGACTCCGTTTGATATTCCTTTTCTTCGAAACACTGAAATAGGCAAAAAACAGCAAATCTAGGCTGGGCCTCCGGTTAATAGGTTAGTCCCAAAAGTAATATAAAAGTGGAAAATAAAGCCCAATATGGTCCAAAACAGTAGATAATATAGCATGGAGCAATCAAAAATTATAGATACGTTGGAGACGTATCAAGCATCCCCAAGCTTAATTCCTGCTCGTCCTGAGTAGGTAAATGATAAAAAAGATAATTTTTGATGTGGAATGCTAGTTTGCATAATTTCAACGTAATTCTTCTTAATTGTGATATGAATATTTAGATCCGAATGAATACAAAATAAAAGTTCATATTGATAAAAGAAATAGTAATACTTCAAGCATACTCATCAAAGTAATCATGTCTTCTCAAAATAGCATGGCAAAAGAAAGTTCATCCCTACAAAATCATATAGTTAGGCTATGCTTCATTTTCATCACACAAAGATGTTCCCAACTTCTATACCTCCGATGACAAGCCAAGCAATTGTTTCATACTTAAATAATCTCAAACTTTTTCAACCTTCACGCAATACATGAACGTGAGCCATGGATATAGCACTATGGGTGGAATAGAATATGATGATGGGGATTGTGTGGAGAAGACAAAAAGGAGAAAGTCTCACATTGATGAGGATAATCAACGGGCTATGGAGATGCCCATCAATTGATGTCAACATGAGGAGTAGGGATTGCCATGCAACAGATGCACTAGAGCTATGAATGCTCAACAAAAGAAAACTAGTGGGTGTGCATCCAACTTGCTTGCTCATGAAGACCTAGGGCATTTGAGGAAGCCCATCGTAGGAATATACAAGCCAAGTTCTATAACGAAAAATTCCCACTAGTATAAAAAGACAACTTATGAGACTCACTATATGAAAAACATGGTGCTACTTTGAAGCACAATATATGAGACTCACTACATGGAGAACAAGGTGCTACTTTGAAGCACAATATATGAGACTCACTACATGAAGAACAAGGTGCTACTTTGAAGCACAAGTGTGGAAAAAGAGATAGTAGCATAGCCCTTTTTTTGGGCCTTTCTCTTTTTTTATTTGGGCAATGCTCTAATAATGATGATCATCACACTTCTATTGATTACAACATAAGGATTACAACTCGAAACTAGAACAACGTATGACTCTATATGAATGCCTCCGGCGGTGTACCGGGATGGTGCAATGAAGCAAGAGTGACATGTATGAAAAATAATGCATGGTGGCTTTGCCACAAATACGATGTCAACTACATGATCATGCAATGGCAATATGACAAAAGTAAAGTATGTCATGATGATGATGAATGGAACGGTGGAAAGTTCCATGGCAATATATCTCGGAATGGCTATGGAAATGCCATAATAGGTAGGTATGGTGGCTGTTTTGAGGAAGATATAAGGAGGTTTATGTGTGATAGAGCGTATCATATCATGGGGTTTGGATGCACCGATGAAGTTTGCACCAACTCTCAAGGTGAGAAAGGGCAATCCACGTTACCGAAGAGGCTAGCAAAGGCGGAAAGGTAAAAGCGCGTATAATCCATGGACTCAACATTAGTCAAAAGAACTCATATACTTATTGCAAAAATTTAGAAGTCATCAAAAATCAAGTACTACGCGCATGCTCCTAGGGGGATAGATTGGTAGGAAAAGACCATCGCTCGTCTCCGACCGCCACTCATAAGGATGCACAAGCCAGGTACACTTCATGTTTCAAATTTGTTACACAACTTTAACCATACGTGCATGCTACGGGACTTGCTAACTTCAACACAAGCATTATTTAAATTCATAATCACCCCAACTAGCATGACTTTAATATCACTACCTCCAAATCTCAAAACAATTATCAAGCATCAAACTTTTCTTAGTATTCAACACACTCATAAGAATTCTTACAAATCTTGTATGCTTAGCATATTATGATTATTTAAGAAAATTACCATGCTATTTAAGACTCTCAAAATAATATAAGTGAAGTATGAGAGTTCATCTATTTCTTCAAGATAAAACTACCACCATGCTCTAAAAGATATAAGTGAAGCACCAGAGCAAATGACAAACTACTCTGAAAGATATAAGTGAAGGTCAATGAGTAGTCGAATAATTATGCAACTATATGAAGACTCTCCCACATTTAAGAATTTCAGATCTTGGTATTGTATCCAAACAGCAAGAAAAACAAAATAAAATGACAATGCAAGGATAGCACAACTCATGTGAAGAAGCAAAAACTTAGGCTCAACCGATACTAACCGATAGTTGTTGAATAAGAAAGGTGGGATGCCTACCGGGGCATCCCCAAGCTTAGATGCTTGATACTTCTTGAAATATTATCTTGGGGTGACTTGGGCATCCCCAAGCTTGAGCTTTGTGTCTCCTTAATTCCTCTCATATCATGGTTTCTCTTTTTATCAAAAGCTTCATTCACAACAAACTCAACAAGAACTCGTGAGATAGGTTAGTATAAACCAATGCAAAACCTTATCATTTTCTACTGTCGCAAATCTCTAACATTATTATTCAACATTTCATACTAAATGCCTCTGCATATTTAACACTCCTATACTTAAATAGAATCATTAAACAAGCAAACATATGCAAACAATGCAAACATAACAGCAATCTGCCAAAACAGTACAGTCTGTAAAGAACACAAGAGTATCAATACTTCCCTGACTCCAAAAATTATGAACTAAAATTCCCACTCTAATAAATTTATCAGAGCTCAATATTAAAAAATATTCAACATTATACCGCTCTCTGACTTTTCTATGGAATTTTTGCAACAGAGGTAAACTTTCTGTTTTCTAACAGCAACATGTATACTAGCAAAATAAGCATGGCAAAGGCTATCCTTGACTTTTTTTATTGAAACTAAAGATGCAAAACATTATTCTAACTAACAGCAAGCAAAGATAAATAAAATAAAATGACACTCCAAGCAAAACATGTATCATGTGGTGAATAAAAATATAGCTCCAAGTAAAGTTACCGATGAACGAAGACGAAAGAGGGGATGCCTTCCGGGGCATCCCCAAGCTTAGGCTCTTGGTTATCCTTGAATATTACCTTGGGGTGCCTTGTGCATCCCCAAGCTTAGGCTCTTGCCACTCCTTATTCCATAGTCCATCGAATCTTTACCCAAAACTTGAAAACTTCACAACAGAAAACTCAATAGGAATATCATGAGCTCCGTTAGAGAAAGAAAACAAAAGACTACTTTAAGATACTGTAATGAACTCATTATTTATTTATATTGGTGTTAAACCTACTGTATTACAACTTCTCTATGGATCATAAACTATTTTACTAGCCATAGATTCATCAAAATAAGCAAACAACACACGCAAAAAACAGAATCTGTCAAAAACAGAACAGTCTGTAGTAATCTGTAACTAACGCAAACTTCTGGAACTCCAAAAATTCTAAAATAAATTGGTGGATCTGAGGAATTTGTCTAGTAATCATCTGAAGAAATAATCAACTAAATAGCACTCTCCAGTAAAAAGTTCTAGATAATCTCGTGAGCGCTAAAGTTTCTGTTTTTTACAGCATGATCATAAAGACTTCACCCAAGTCTTCCCAAAGGTTCTACTTGGCACAAACACTAATTAAAACATACAAACACATCTAAAAAGAAGCTAGATGGATTATTTATTCCTAAACAGAAGCAAAAAGCAATAAACTAAAATAAAATGGGGTTGCCTCCCAACAAGCGCTATCGTTTAACGCCCCTAGCTAGGCATGATGATTTCAATGATGCTCACATTAAAGATAGGAATTGAAACATAAAGAGAGCATCATGAAGAATATGACTAGCACATTTAAGTCTAACCCATTTCCTATGCATAGGGACTTTGTGAGCAAACAACTTATGGGAACAAGAATCAACTTGCATAGGAAGGTAAAACAAGCATAACTTCAAAACTTTGAGCACATAGAGAGGAAACTTGATATTATTGTAATATGTAGAATCATATGATCCTCTATAATAAAATTTTCAGTAGCATCATGAATGAATTCAACAGTATAACCAGCACCTAAAGCATTGTTTTCATGATCTACTTGCATAAAATTTTTACTACTCTCCACATAAGCAAAATTCTTCTCATCAATAGTAGTGGGAGCAAACTCAACAAAACAACTATCATGTGATTGAAAATTAAGATCAAGATGACAAGTTTCATGGTTATCATTATTATTTAAAGCATACGTGTCATCACAATAATCATCATAGATAGGAGACATGCTTTCATCATACTAAATTTGCTCATCAAAGCTTGGGGGACAAAAAATATCATCTTCATCAAACATAGCTTCCCCAAGCTTGTGGCTTTGCATATCATTAGCATCATGGATATTAAAGGAATTCATACTAAAAAAATTGCAATCATGCTCATCATTCAAAGATTTAGTGCCAAACATTCTATATAATTCTTCTTCTAATACTTGAGCACAATTTTCCTTCCCATCATTTTCACGAAAGATATTAAAAAGATGAAGCGTATGAGACAAATTCAATTCCATTTTTTGTAATTTTCTTATATAAACTAAAGTAGTGCTAAAACAAGAAACGAAAAGATTCGATTGCAAGATCTAAAGATATACCTTCACTTACCTAGCCTCCCCGGCAACGGCGCCAGAAAAGAGCTTGATGTCTACTACACAACCTTCTTCTTGTAGACGTTGTTGGGCCTGCAAGTGCACAGGTTTGTAGGACAGTAGCAAATTTCCCTCAAGTGGATGACCTAAGGTTTATCAATCCGTAGGAGGCGTAGGATGAAGATGGCCTCTCTCAAGCAACCCTGCAACCAAATAACAAAGAGTCTCTTGTGTCCCCAACACACCCAATACAATGGTAAATTGATAGGAGCACTAGTTAGGCGAAGAGATGGTGATACAAGTGCAATATGGATGGTAGATATAGGTTTTTGTAATCTGAAATAATAAAAACAGCAAGGTAACAAGTGATAAAAGTGAGCATAAACGGTATTGCAATGATAGGAAACAAGGCCTAGGGTTCATACTTTCACTAGTGCAAGTTCTCTCAACAATAATAACATAGATAGATCATATAACAATCCCTCAACATGCAACAAAGAGTCAATCCAAAGCCACTAATAGCGGAGAACAAACTTAGAGATTATGATAGGGTACGAAACCACCTCAAAGTTATTCTTTCCAATCAATCCATTGGGCTATTCCTATAAGTGTCACAAAAAGCCCTGGAGTTTGTACTAGAATAACACCTTAAGATACAAATCAACCAAAACCCTAATGTCACCTAGATACTCCATTGTCACCTCAAGTATCCGTGGGCATGATTATACGATATGCATCACACAATCTCAGATTTATCCAACCAACATAAAAGCACTTCAAAAAGTGCCCCAAAGTTTCTACCGGAGAATCGAGAACGTGTGCCAACCCCTATGCATAGGTTCATGGGCGGAACCCGCAAGTTGGTCAACAAAACATACATCAAGTGGCACATGATATCCCATTGTCACCACGGATAAGCACGACAAGACATACATCAAGTGTTCTCATAAAAGACTCAATCCGATAAGATAAATTCAAAAGAGAAACTCAATTCATTACAAGAGAGTAGAGGGGGAGAAGAAACATAGGATCCAACTATAATAGCAAAGCTTGCGATACATCAAGATCGTGCCAAATCAAGAACACGAGAGAGAGAGAGAGAGAGAGAGAGAGATCAAACATATAGCTACTGGTACATACCCTCAGCCCCGAGGGTGAACTACTCCCTCCTCGTCATGGATAGCGCCGGGCTAATGAAGATGGCCACCGGTGATGGGTTCCCCTTCCGGCAGGGTGCCGGAACAGGCTCCCGAGAGGTTTTTGGTGGCTACAGAGGCTTGCGGCGGCGGAACTCCCGATCTATCTTCTGTTCTGGAAGTTTTAGGGTACGTAGGTATATATGGGTGAAAGGAGTACGTCGGTGGAGCTTCGGGGGCCCCACGAGGCAGGGGGTGCGCCCTAGGGGGATGGGCGCGCCCCCCACCCTCGTGGCCAGCTCTCGTATCTTCTGACGTAGAGTCCAAGTCTATCCGGTGGCTTTCCTTTCAAAAATAACTTCTCCAGTTGATTTCGTACCGTTTCGACTCTGTTTGATATTCCTTTTCTTCAAAACACTGAAATAGGCAAAAAACAGCAAATCTGGGCTGGGCCTCCAGTTAATAGGTTAGTCCCAAAAGTAATATAAAAATGGGAATAAAGCCCAATATTGCCCAAAACAGTAGATAATATAGCATAGAGCAATCAAAAATTATAGATACGTTGGAGACGTATCAGGCATGTGCAGTGGTTCATACGTCAGTACTACACAATCTTGTTGCTAGTGTAGTAAGATATGACGATAACAAATGATGTTGTGCGCATGTCAACTACTCCTATATGTAACATAGTACCGCTTTTTCGACTGTCCGGTCGAGAATGAACGGTGAGATCAATGTTAACAAAACTAGGTCCACAGCGCACAGAGAGTACGGTGCTACAGTACTCCACGAAACATGAACCATATGAAGCACGAATAGTGTTAGGCAGGGTGTATGAAGGGTGCACGGGATGGGAGCAAAAGTTCCCTTCTCGACCCACTTTTGGGTGTTTGGTAGAGTGCATGAAGGGTGCAGGAGTCCACACTAGTAGGTTGACAAAAATACATGAAAAGGAAACAACTATATTGAGATGAGAATGCAACCAAAGACACCCACATGCTTTGTGCTACAGTGACTGATCTGCACCGTCTGAGTTTGATCCAACGGTCATGTTGCGCCGAGATATGGACATGCCCATGGAGAGGGCGCCTAAACACCACCGAAGTCCCTCTGCTTCTTGAGGCGCACGACGTTGGTGATGCAGGGTGCAACCGCCCGCAGAGCCCGCTCCCGGTTGACGGGAGCCAGCTCCTCAAAGACGGCGTCCAATGGCACGAATGGATTCCAATGACGGAGCCCTGAAAGGATTCGCCCGGCAACGGCGACGGCAGCCCGCAACCCCTCCCTGTCCAGCTCAGCCCCCACCATCGCGCGGAGACGGCTCAGCTCCTCGGAGATATAGGTGAAGAAGGAGACCAGGTCAGGAAGCCGCTGCTCGTTGAAGTCGACCGGGTGGTCGAACGGGTTTAGCCCGGCGACCGGCATCGTCACGCTGGCATGATGGTAGGCATCGCGCAGCCGCAACACGTGCGTGGCAACTTGGTTCACCAAGTGGCTGAGGCGATCCTGGACCTCGTCACGATCGGCCTGCTCGAGCTCCAGCCGGCTCCCCTGATGGCCTATCGTATCTCCCGCTTTCTGCAGCAACGCTGCCGACGCCTTGAGCATCTTTGTGGTGGACGCCTGCTGCTTTTGAAGCTCCTTGAAGTCCCGCACATAACGGAGGAGCATGGCACTCCTCTCCTCCATGAGCTCACGGAGCTCCACGTCCTTGGCCCCGAGCTCCGCATCCTTTGCATGGAGCTCCTGTGTCAGGCGCCTCACCTCGGACTCCGTGCTCTGCTGCGCCGCGATGGCACCAGGTAGAATCAATGGGGAGAGGAAGCAAAGGGGGCGAAACGGCTGAAAGGCAATGCAATCTACGGGAAGGCGGAGGGAGCAGGGAATCTTTTGGTTTTCACCATGGTAAAACACCAGTCGACGACTTCTCACATCAGGGAGCAGTGGGTTTTTACAGGTGGAGTCATTGTGACCAATTGCTGTTGCGCTTGCTCCCGTCAATCAAAAAATTTAAAATCCTGCCGCGCCTGCTCCCGTCAATCAAAAAATTAAAAATCCTGCCGCACCCAAACACCAGAGCAACGCCGCGGTGGATATTTAAATTTACATGCCGGCAAGTAGATAAAAAAGGGGTGAAAAAACAAATGTGGCGGCGGCCTAGCTAATCGGTCGAACTAGCCCAACTAGCTAGCCACCGTGCTTCACTGATGTACTCGGCGGGAAAGGTGGTTGAGGGAGTTCCGGACTAGGGGTTGTCCGGACAGCCGAACTATCATCATCGGCCGGACTCCAAGACTATGAAGATAGAAGATTGAAGACTTCGTCCCGTGTCCGGATGGGACTTTCCTTGGCGTGGAAGGCAAGCTTGGCGATATGGATATGTAGATCTCCTACCATTGTAACCGACTCTGTGTAACCCTAACCCTATCCGGTGTCTATATAAACCGGAGGGTTTTAGTCCGTAGGACGAACAACAATCATAACATAGGCTAGCTTCTAGGGTTTAGCCTCCTTGATCTCATGGTAGATCCACTCTTGTAACACACATTATCAATATTAATCTAGCAGGACGTAGGGTTTTACCTCCATCAAGAGGGCCCGAACCTGGGTAAAACATCGTGTCCCTTGTCTCCTGTAACCATCCGCCTAGACGCACAGTTCGGGACCCCCTACCCGAGATCCGCCGGTTTTGACACCGACATTGGTGCTTTCATTGAGAGTTCCTCTGTGTCGTTGCCATCAGGTAGGATGCCTCATCTCGTCTTTAGAGACGATACTATCGCCAAAGGAGCCTTGGCCGTTGGACAGAGTCTTCGGCTAGGTGGTTTTCTTATGACCGCCAGTCTGGCCACCGCGCCGACGATGACCTCTCGAGTCATCGAAACCAATCTCCATGTTAGTTCGGAACTTGCCGAACAGTTAGATCCGACCGAGCTCTCCTCCATAAACGAGCTCTTGGATCGCATCGCTGCCCTGGGAGTAGCCACAGACTACAACCGGATCAGGCTTAAAACCGATCTGAGAGAGATCAACTCTCCCCAGGCTACCCATCATGTTGCTGTGATAAAGCAGCAATGCGGCGATTCTTCTTGTATCTTAAAAACTAGTTGCTTCCGGATTCCCGATCCCTCCATGCCGGATTCCTGCTGAGGGACGGACATCGACCAAGCCCTGAACTTAAAGTCAGGCGGCGGGTTGGACTCATTGGATAACACTCAAAAATCCAAACTTCCAAGTTCGGAAACTTCTCGGCCCTTGAGTCCTGAATTGGACAGGGTTCGGATCTAGTTCCACCCGCCCACCCAAGCGTTAGCAATCTCTCTCGAATTCGGCAAGAGCCCGCTGAAACAAGACATCATTCTTGGGCCAGATTCCTCCCGGTTAAGAACAGGATAAAGGACTGCCGAGAGGAGGACGCAATCCCAATTTTCTGCAATAATTGCAGACAAAGGGAATCCTAAACGCCATAAGTCATCGCGAAATTACACGCTTTATCGACTTGGCGACCATAGTACAAAAGTACTGTGCGATGGAGAGCGCCTGGAAAACCGAAAGTAAATTTTGGGATAATCCGGCCCCGAATACATCCCTAGTCCGGAACAAAAGGGTGCATCATTATCAAGCACCCGGGTTGAATACCAAAAAACCAAAACCCCTAAAGGGTACGGAACTGTACTGGAGGGTTGGCTCAACGGACCCTGCAAAATCCACAAAGACGGAGGGCGCCACTCCAACACACAACCTTCGAGCGTGTTGGATACTACGGCAGTGGCCAAAAGTGGCATAGGCTTTTTAGCCCCGGCAACCAACCCAGTAGTACCAAAGACGGTATTAACAGTCTTGAGACTTTCGCATCAAATAACATGCGGAAGCGAACAATCCGCAGCCTCGCCAAGTCTACCAAGTAGCAACAACAAATCCATGGAGCGACACGGCTATCACCTTCAACGCCAGCGACAAACCTAAATTCCGAACAGCTAGAGCACCAGCCGCATTGGTCCTCAGTCCGATAGTGGACGGTTTTTGTCTTACTAAGTTACTCATGGATGGCGGCAGCGGATTAAACCTCATATATGAGGAAACCCTTCAAAAAATGGAAATTGACTGGAGCCGCATTGAGCGAAGCAGCACAACCTTCAGAGGGATAATCCCTAGTCGAGAAGTACGCAGTGCAGGAAAAATCACACTAGATGTAGTGTTCGGCTCATCGGACAATTACAGGTCCGAGGAGGTCACGTTTCAAGTGGCCCCATTCGGCAGCGGATATCACGCTTTGTTAGGGCGAGAGGCATTCACAATCTTCCAAGCTATATCCCACTACGGGTACATGAAGCTCAAAATGCCCGAAGCCAATGGGATAATCACTCTCGCTAGTGATCCAGATACGACACTCCGCGCCGAAAATAAGACAGCCGCACTGGCCCTAGCGGCAGAGGAACTAGCTACGCTGCGCTCCACGGTGGATAGGGACGATGTGATACTCGATAAGAGGTCCAAATCCACCTCTTTTAAACCAGCAGACGAGATAGTCAAATTTCAGGTCCATCCAACGGACCCCACAAAGACGGCCTCCATTGGGGCACAATTAAGTCCTGATGTCGAGGCCGCACTACGAGAATTCCTTCGGGAAAATTGGGACATTTTTGCCTGGCATCCTTCAGACATGCCAGGAATCCCACGCAGGCTGGCAGAGCACAGCCTAAATATCCTAAAAGGATTCAAGCCAGTCAAACAAGCTCTTCGGCGATTTTCCGAGCCCAAAAGACAGGCAATGGGAGAAGAGCTAGCCAAACTCTTAGATGCCGGATTCATCAGAGATATAATGCATCAGGACTTGCTAGCCTATCTAGTAATGGTACCTAAAAAGGACAAATCCTGGCGCCTGCGTCGATTTTAAAAACCTTAACAAGGCCTGTCCAAAGGACCCTTTCCCTCCCTCGCATCGACCAAATCATCGATGCTACCGCGAGGCACGATTCATTGTGCTTTCTCGACGATACTCCGGATACCATCAAATCAAGATGGCGGAGAAAGACCAGGCCGCAACGGCATTCATTCCTCCATATGGGCGATTCTACTTCTCCACAATGCCCTTCGGACTCAAAAACGCCCGGCAACATATCAGCGCATGATTCAAACATGTCCGGCTACCCAGATAGGCAAAACAAGAGAGGCATACATAGACGATGTGGTCGTCAAGACCAAACACGCCGGAACTCTAGTAGAAGACTTGAGGGTGACATTCGACAACCTCCGAGCATATGACATTAAGCTCAATCCGGAAAAATGTGTCTTGGCGCATCAGCCGAAAGCTCTCAGGCTTCATCAGATCCGGTCGAGGAATTGAAGCAAACCCGCCAAAATCCGAGCTCTGTCACAATTGGATATTCCAAAAGACCTCAAGCAGATACAAAAACTAACCGGATGCGTGGCGGCCTTAAGTCGCTTCATCTCTCGCTTTGGGAGAAAAGGCTCGCCCTCTACCGCCTCCTCCGGCGCACCGAACATTTCGAATGGACGGATGCTGCCACAGCCGGACTCGAAGAAATAAAGGCCATACTGGCAACAAATCCGGTCCTGGCCGCGCCCAACCTGGGCGAGCCTATGTTATTATATATCGCAGCAACACATCATGTTGTTAGCGCGGTACTCGTTGTTGAACGAGAAACAGAAGGGCACAAATTCCCTCTTCAAAAACCAGTGTACTACGTATCCACTGTTCTAACTCCATGCAAATCCCGGTACCCACATTATCAAAAGATAGCGTATGCAGTGTTCATGGCATCCCGGAAGCTGCGTCACTACTTTCAAGAGTGTTCAATAACGGTGTCCTCCGAAGTACCTCTCAACGATACTATAAACAATCGCGACGCAAGGACAGGATTGCAAAATGGGCTATCGAGCTCTTACCATTTGACATAATCTACAAACCACGGCGAGCTATAAAGTCGCAGGTTCTGGCGGACTTCATCGCCGAATGGACCGAAGCCGAACTCCCTAAAGAGTACGGCGCGTACTCCAACTGGATCATGCATTTCGACGGATCCAAAATGTTGGCTAGCTTGAGGGCTGGCGTCGTCCTGACGTCCCCAATGGGAGACACAATCCAATACGTACTTCAAATAATGTACATGGACTCCAACAACGCAGCCGAATACGAGGCCCTCCTACATGGCCTCCGGATGGCAATCTCCATGGGCATTCAACGCCTAGAGGTGCGCGGGGATTCAAACCTCGCAATATCCCAAGTAAATGGACACTTCGACGCCAAAGATCCAAAAATGGCAGCTTACCGCAATGCCGTCCTAAAAATGTCAGCTCGGTTCGAAGGACTAGAATTCCATCATGTAGCCCGGGATAATAACCAGGCAGCAGACGTGTTAGCACGCATCGGCGCGAAACGAGACGCCGTCCCTCCTAACATCTTCCTGGAACGGCTCTTTAAGCCATCCGTTTTATGGGAAGAGGAGTCCGGAAATAACAATCCGGAGCCAGCTGCATCATCCAACTCAGACCATTCTGACACAATCGGCGGCTCAGCCAACGAAATAACACCTTCAGCTCACGAAATAATGGCAGTCATTGCCCCGTGGATAGAACCATTCCTAGCCTACTTAATGCGGCAGGAACTTCCCGAAGACCAAAATGAGGCCCGCTGCATAGTTCGGCGATCTAAAGCCTACAAGGTCCATGAGGGAGAGCTTTATAAGAAAAGCACAACCGGAGTCCTTCAAAGGTGTATCTCCGAAGAGGAAGGGCGAGATCTCCTGGCTGAAATTCACGCCGGACTCGGCGGGCACCACGCTGCAGCCCGGGCCCTTGTAGGCAAGGCCTTCCGTACAAGATTTTATTGGCCGACAGCCCGGCAGATGCTCAGGATTTAGTCCAACGATGCGTCGGTTGCGAGCTCTTTGCTAATCGAGCCATATGCCACCCACCGCCTCAAAACTATACCCATTACCCGGCCGCTTATGCGGTCCGGGGCTTGACATGGTCGGACCCCTTAAAGGGGGAACCCACAAGCACAAATACTTATTGGTCATGGTGGACAAATTCACCAAATGGATTGAGGCCAAGCCGGCAGAATCCGGACCGGTGATAGACATCATATCCGGGGTAGTACACCGTTTTGGTGTCCCCCACAGCATCATCACTGACAACGGCAGGAACTTCACGGCCGACGAGGTTAAACTCTGGTGAAAAAACATGGGCATTAAGCTCGATTACGCTTCAGTCTATCACCCCCAAACTAACGGTCAAGTTGAGCGAGCAAATGGTCTAATCATGAGCGGCATCAAACCCAGACTAGTGCGGTCCGTCAAGGAATCTAACACGCCTTTGGGTAGAGGAGCTCGACTCCGTACTCAGGGGCTACGGACCACGCCAAACCAAACTACCGGATTCACACCATTTTCATGGTATACGGCGCAGAGGCAGTCCTGCCCTGCGATATAATTCATGACTCACCTCGTGTGCGCATGTACGAAGAAAGAGAAGCCGAGCTAGATCGGCAGGACAGTCTGGACGCCTTAGAGGAGGAGCAGGACGTGGCAAAGGCTCGTTCCGCATTTTATCAGCAGCAGGCTCGAAGATATCAAAGCAGAGAAGTACGGGCCAAAACTTACAATGTTGGCGAACTTGTTCTACGCTCACGGACAAGAAAAAGGACAAACTCAAGCCCAAGTGGGAAGTTCCCTTCATCATCGACCAAGTCCTGACCAGCGGAGCGTACCGTCTACGTAACGCATCGGACAACCGACTCGAGCTGAACCCATGGAACGCAGCACGTCTCCGAAGATTCTACGCCTAACGCCGGACTCCGGGTTCGTCTCACTCCCCCATCCACTCCTTGTTTTTTACTGTCTCTCCTCCTCCTTCTTCCCAATTTTTTTTACCTTTTATGGGCTGATTTGCGCTTTGTTCAAGACACACTTGATGTGCCCTCGCACTCATTATACCTGGGGGCTTCTTTAACAGAAGCTTATTCATACGGGCTTCATGCCCAATACATGTGTCATACTTCCGCATGTACCTTTTATTCACCATTATATGCATCGATATGACTTAAGTTTTGGCCAAGCTGGGTTGCCTAGCTCCTGTGCTTACCCCTACGGTCCCGATTGTTCGGCTAGGAGGTAAATGGAGCACCTCTGCGATTGTTACTTCCGGGTCAGCCGGATGTGTACCTCAGATCGGGTGAAGCCGAAGCTAGCGTTCTTAAGAGAATATTCGGTCGGTGACTTGAAAGATGATTTATTACTTACTTATTTATCTGCCCCAGATGCTTTTTTCTGCTATTTTCGCAGTCCGTATTGCACTTTAGGGCATGCCTCCTGTGGAAAGGAACCCTTAACGGAACTATTCTCCCCGGAAGATGTTTCTTACTAACCATGTAATATAACATAACTAGTTGGGCACTTGTCTGATAAAGCAATTATGACCCCGACGCCTTGTCTCCATGCATGCCCCGGTTCTTTTATAACTGTAAGGGTATTCGGACACACTCCGGACTGTTGGGTCCCGAGGTTGAAGCGAAACGATCCGCAAAGACAAATGATCTACAATCCGGCTAGAAGGCATTTTACATGTCATTTCAAATTACATCGTCAAACCGACTGATTGTACTCCTCTTCAATCCCATCTAACAGGCTGTCTAATTTACAGTCCTGTTGGGAATATTCATGCCAGTTCTACTTGGCCGTACATCCAACTCTCACAAGGATCTCCTTCCCATCAGGCCCCGCAGTCCGACCTCGGCCATGTGGTTTGGGTCGACTTGGTAACGTGTCTTCACCATGGCCCAGGCCTCCTGGGCGCCTCGACGGCAGGCCGATATCTTCCACAAATGGAGGCGCCGTGGTCCCCAAGCTTCTCAAGCAAGCTCACCAAGGCCCTCGGGTAGGGAGACGGATGGCCATAAAGCATGAACGATGCCACTCATCGCCCGGCCGAACACGCTCGAGCAATTGCACTAGCTCGGGAAGTTGGTCACCCGTTGACTCAGGCATTTCCTCCAAGAGGCGACCTGTGAGCACACCTAAAGACATAATTCTGTCAATCGCCTTCCTCGCCAATTCTTCTTTTCAAAGGAATTTGTTCAAGCACTTACTATAAATGCTGCTGACGAAGCCGATTCTCCTTCACGGAGCTGCACAGCTGGGCCCGAACACCTTTCAGCTCTTCTCCTTGCCGGGTGTGGGCATCTTGGAGCTTGTTTCTCTCTGCTGCACCTTCAAGCACCCTCTCGCGGCCTTTAGTCGACGCAGTAGCTGTTGCTTGTCCGGATCTAGTCCGCGCCTCTGCAATATTATTGTGAGATTCACGCCACACTTTGCTAAATAATTATCTTTTCAAAGTACGTCTTACTAGCGGGGTCTCTGTGGCTCCCCCGTGGGCGGCCGGCGGCTTCAAGTTGGGCCTTGCACTCTTGGAGCTCCCGGGACAGCCGGGTATTCTTCTCCGCAAGACCTCAGATAATAATTGATCCTTAAATCAGTTATTTCAACTATTTTAAGTCTCGGGGCTCTTGGCATATATAACTATTAAAATTACTTACCCGTATGTCTTTCACATACCGCCCGTGGCTCGTTAACCCATCTTGAGCGGCACGGAGGTGCTGCGTTCCGCTTTAAAGGCATTTAACGCCTTCGGGGAGAAACACGCGTCACGAAGAACTGTCAGGCGACGCCTGTGATTCATGGCGCTCTCCACCTCAGACCGGGTGGCGGACAGCCTGTCGGCATCCTTCGTCGGCGGAGCATCCGGTTTACGCCTTGTATTCACCTCCCCTCTCGGACCGTGCGTTGGAGCATGGCCGGCGGAGGCTTGATTGGCAACCTCTCCGGACACTGTCCGGCGAGTGCTCTTTCTGGAAAAGTTATGAGTATTAATATACCTTCTGGGGATCCTTCCCTTAAAAATAGCGGTGCTCCGTGCCGTTCTTGGCGCGACGTTCTGTTCGCGTCGCGCTCCTTCTTCCTCTGGGCCGGATCGACCCTTGTTGTCCGGCCGCCGCGGGTTCGGCTTCCCACCTTAAAGGCACCTCCTGCGATGCACCATCAGTATGGGATGGTTAGAATTGAGCGCGGATCAAATGATGGTGTCAAGACCTTGGTCACAGTCACCTGGGAAGCCGAACAAACCGGGTAGTCAGCCGTAATGGCGACTAGGGCATTGTCTATGCTACGTTTGTGGAACACCCCGTCAATCAGCTCCACCTTTATGTCCGGATCCTCTTCGGAGGTCGGATCAAGGGATCGTTCCGGCTGTGGAGCTAGGCTTTGTATGCCCTCCACGTCCCGGCGCAGCTCCTGCGTCGAAATCACAGAGTAAGATACTTGACTTTAAAAAAGGTATGGATCGGGTAGATGAACATCCGCCTACCCAGCTCCGAGGGTTATGCATAGAAAATCCATTCAACAGATTCTTGCGGAGGAAGTCCTCCTCCTCTCCCTTGTACAAGCCGGACATGATATTTGCCAGATCGGCTGCCGAGCCTAGCCCTTTGCGGCCATGACGGGTGGCGTCATCTTCCCCGTTGAAATCCCACATAGGGTGGCCCCTATATTGGAGTGGCTGCACCCCTCGCATAATGCACGTGGCCATGACTCCAATCATGGTCAATCCGGAATGGGCCAGTAACCTAATCCGGCCCATCAGATAATGGACACTCCTGTCATCTTCCCATTGAGGGCTCCGCGGGCGCCAACTCAGGCGTTTCTTCAACTCCGGGAGGCCGATCCGGACTGGATCCGGCAGAGAGGCGTCCTCCATGTAGAACCATTCCGAAGGCCAATCTTCGGACGCCTTCTTCGGGGTGCCGGATAGATATCCGGTCCCGGCGATGCGCCATATTTCGGCTCTGCCCACTTGGTATATCGACCCCTCATGAGAACGGGGTACGAGACAAAACAATCTCTTCCACAGGGCAAAATGGGGCTCGATGCCCAAGAACAGCTCGCTAAAAGCTATGAAGCCCGCGATGTGCAAAATGGTGGCGGTCGTAAGGTGGTGAAGTTGGAGTCCGTAGAACTCTAGGAGCCCCCGGAGAAACGGATGTATGGGAAATCCGAGTCCCCTTATTAGATAGGGGATAAAGCATACCCGCTCCCCTTTGGAAGGGTTGGGGACGCTCTCCGCCTGCTTTCCACCCTTGTAGGTGGCCATCCGCTCGAACTGGAACCATGAAAGCTGGGGAAGATATCCTCGGTTTGAAGCACCACTAGCTCGCTATGTGGAACTGAGCATCTCCCCAATCTCCTGGCTTAGGGCTGGGAGCGCGAGAGGAGGAGCCGTCGGCTATCCATGATGGAATGGATTTTTGTCGAGGCGCTCGATGAGAACTTGCGGATGGAGGATGGTGTGAGCTGGATCTAGATCCTCGCCTCTCTTGTAGGCGGCTCGTTCGCACGGCTAGGGGGTAAAATCTAAAAATATCCCAGCCTTTCGCATTCGTACGACACGTGGAAGAAGGCCATTATTGGGTGTAGAAGCCAAGGAGCGCAACATTTATAAAGAAGCCGGACACTATTCGACGGGAACATGAAGACTGAAGGAGAACCAGCCTTGCAATGCCGAAGACAACATGCGCGCCGGACTCGTCGTCATTGAAGCCTGGTTCAGGGGCTACTGAGGGAGTTCCGGACTAGGGGGTGTCCGGATAGCCGAACTATCATCATCGGCCGGACTCCAAGACTATGAAGATAGAAGATTGAAGACTTCGTCCCGTGTCCGGATGGGACTTTCCTTGGCGTGGAAGGCAAGCTTGGCAATACGGATATGTAGATCTCCTACCATTGTAACCGACTCTATGTAACCCTAACCCTATCCGGTGTCTATATAAAACGGAGGGTTTTAGTCCAGAGGATCGAACAACAATCATACCATAGGCTAGCTTCTAGGGTTTAGCCTCCTTGATCTCGTGGTAGATCCACTCTTGTAACACACATTATCAATATTAATCTAGCAGGACGTAGGGTTTTACCTCCATCAAGAGGGCCCGAACCTGGGTAAAACATCGTGTCCCTTGTCTCCTGTAACCATCCGCCTAGACGCACAGTTCGGGACCCCCTACCCGAGATCCGCCGGTTTTGACACTGACAGTGGTCTTTCGTGATTTGACGACTCATTTACTTGCTTCGGCGCTACGACCGAGGAGGACCCAGAAAACGCGCGGTAGGGCGTCCCACGTCAGGAAGAATATATGCATGCACCACCCGGGAGGACCCCAAAACCGCGCGGTAGGGTGTGCCACGTCTCGGCACGGAGGAAAAATGTGCGTGTAAAAATATATTGTATCAGACGTAGTACCTATGGTTCGACCTCGGGACCCAGCCAGTCGGTCGAAAATACCCCACTAGCCACACAACTTCATCACGCAAATGTGGCATGGAGGATAGATGTGGTTAGCTCCGTCTCGACCAGCCACAACGTCTCTTGTTCTAGGCGATTCTTCTATTTTCCAAGCTTTTTTTAGTTGTAATAACACCACGGCAAGCTAGCGCCGCTCTTCGTATGTGCCCATGCAAAGGTTAGACGATGGAGAGAAGAGAGATTGAGATCGTAGACTGGGACCCACCAAGAAGTGAGACAACGGTCATGCACGTGTTGACGAGGCACTCCTCTACTCTACTCAACACAAGTACTGTATAAAATCAAGTTATGGGACAAAGCCAACAACCGCTCGCTTTTTCAAAGCTATCGACTAACGCTTTGTAGTCCAGGTTGCCAGTTCAAATCTCGTCTTTCAGATTTGTTAGTTTTAGGTCCAAATTTGATTAATGACAAGTGGGACCCCCGTGTCTTGTTCCGATATTTTAGTGTAGGATGGTTTTTTTGAACAAACACTTTGTGCGGTTAGACAAGTAACGGCACGAGTTACACGTATTTTGCAAGTTTACAAACAAAATGACAGCGGCATAGAATATCACATCCACCCCGCAGCTTAGATACTATGGTGATACGAGTTTTTACACCGTTGGAAGTGAGATCCAATGGCTTGGGAGTAGTCTTTGTAATTATGCGCAATTTCCAAACTCTCCAAAGGTTTTTTTTGCAAATAAAACATTCAAGCCTCGTGTGTACCGCTGCATCTTCGATCCAACGGCTCCCCGGTGCTCATATTAGGTGTTCCTCGTAGCTTAGTTACCCGCTACAGTGATATGTGCATCTAGGTCGTATGATCAGTGATCAGATGGCACATGCATAGTACTTGTACTTTCTGCGCATTTCCCAAACTCTATCAGCCGTATGTTGCAAAAACATTCAAACCTCCTACTGTGGGCCGTTAGATCTTAGTGAACTCGTATCACCATGGAATCTACGGTGCGGGAGCACCTCATACTCTCCCGTTGAGAAAACATAAGGTGCTATCGCAGCTTGGATGCTACGGTGAGACAAGCTTGGAGGTCTTTGTGCTTGTAAGCAGTGGCCGAACTCTTTTGGGGCTTTTCTGCAAAAAACCATTCAAACCACCGAGGAGGTGTTGGGTCACAAATCCAACGCCTCCGAAGAGCTTGTATCACCAAAGCATCTAAGGTGTGGTAGCACATGATATTCTTACATACATGAGAATATGATGTCCTCCTTCATCTTAGATGCTACGGTGATACGAGCTTCGAGGTCGTTGGATATGGGATCAAAGGGCATCTAAGTAGTTTTTGTACAAATTGTGTGCAATTCTCAAACTCATCAAGGTTTCCTGCAAAAATATTAAGACACATCATGTGAGCTGCTATATCTCATATCTACAAGCTCCAAGCAACTCGTATCGACATATAGCATCTAAGGTATGGGGGCACATGATATTCTCCCGGGGAGTTGGGGTGGGGGGTGCACAACCAATCGGTGGTTGGGAGACTGGGGACAAATATAATCTAAACAACCCTAAACAAAGCTCCACAATTTAGCTAAGGTCGAGGGGTTTACCCCCGACAATCATAGCTCCGCCTAAACACAACATTTGCATGTACTGTAGTACTAGACTTAATATTCATGTTTCAGTTTCATGTTCATTTTAAATATTGAACCGAGGACGATGGATGTCTTACATTTTACTCCCTTCGTTCCTAAATATTAGTCTTTTTAGAGGCTTCAAATGGACTGGCACATACGGATGTATATAGACATATTTTAGAGTCTAGATTCACTCATTTTGCCCCGTATGTAGTCACTTGTTGAACTCTCTAAAAGACTAGTATTTAGGAATAGAAGGAGTATTTTTGAATTCGTGTCATACATGCATGGTTTGGAAAAATAGATGCACTATACTTATTGGATTGTTGTTGTGTTCGTCCGTGTGTGTCTCTCTCTCTCTCTCTGTGTGGTCATATGCTTGATACATACAAAGTTTTCTCACCTCCGTATTGTTCATCTTTTAAATTTGAATCTGCATTGGAAAACTTCCTAGGGATACCATGAAATGTGAAATCCACGTTGAGATCACTATATCACAAACTCACTCTAATTCAACAACTCGTCATAAATCAATTACCACGTTGAGATTAGTATTTGCATAGAAAATACGGGTATTGTAATACACATAGATTCGTTCGGCAATTTAAAAGGTTCCTTTCGTATTCTCGAATGGTAGGACCCAACGGCGTACCAGCCAGACCTTGGCTTGTGTTGATCCTAAAAAAAACCGGGCTCGTGTCCTTCGGTGGCGTGCGTGGTACGCACATTAGGCAACCCCAACCACCGAGCCTCGGCGTTTCAAGTCGAAATATCTGGCGGCCAGAATTCCAGCCCTAGGAAATTCCCCTCATGTCCCCGGTCCATAATGACTACCGATGAACAACGGAGGGATGCTTTAGTAAGTAAGACAACGTTACCTACCGTGCTGAGCACGGTTCAATTCCCTCGGTCGCCGCTCGTCAAGGTCACCCGTCAACTGCATTGCCTACTACTACTACTACTACTACTACACCAGGATGAGCACAGAATTGAGCCCGTTTGCTCGTGCCTAGTACTTGAGTTAATATATCAGGCAATGCACTGGTACGGAGGGATTATCCTTTTACTCTGCATATATAACTTGTCTGAAGTCTAACTAAGCAAAATGTTTGACCAAATCCTTTCTTAAGAAATACAACAGGACAGATGTATGGCTTGAAAATTTACTGCATGATGCAGGTTATGATATTGTTTCGAATCCTGGATCTTAAATTTCAGAGAATCCAAAAGTGAGCATAAATTCTTGAAACTGAGCATGGTCACGTGATATGGCACAAATATTACTTCATAAGTTTTTTCTTCAATTCGAGACAAGCTGCTTATGACAAGTTGCACAAATGAAGAGCCAAGGTATTTTGGAACAAAGACCTGTCACGTTAAGGCGAACGCTTTCACTATTGAAACCGTGGGCGTTTACATGCCGCCATGAGTCCCCAATTCTCATCGACAGGTGCCGTCCCAGCAAGCCTGTGAGTCGATGGGAGGCGTGCGAGCAGACCGCTACGCCGGCTGTCAGGGAGGCGTGCGAGCAGACCGCTGTGCAGACTCACCGGGAGGAGAGCCCTTTGACCAGGCTCCGCCGCCCACCATCATCCCAACTGCTCCCACTTTTAATGTCGCCGGCGCCGCAGTTTAAAATCAACCCCGCACTACCCGGTATCGCTACAATCCTCTCTCTTCCTCTCCGATTCTCGTGTCGTCTACCGCCAACTAGCCTGACCTAAACGTACGCCATGCTGCATCACGATGGTCTGCCCTTAGTGTTCCAGTTTCCTGAGGAAGACACCCAGCCAGAGTCTCAAGAACATAAGGCGCTTTGGGACGAGCTTGAACTGGCCTTGCGGGAAGACGCCGCGCCTGTCCCCGCTCCCGTTCCGGCTCCCGTCGCCCCGACTGCACCAGCGCCCATCCCCGTGGCATTGATGGGCTGGGAGCCGCACATTGTCGCCGAGCTTGATGCCACGGGGTTCCACGAGGTCCCCGCCGACTTTCACGCGCCCGTGCACCTGCCAGCGCATGTGCCTGCGCGCGCACGTCACGTGCCGGTGCCCGTGCACACGAACGTCTCTTCCATGCCGTTGAAAGCGCCTGTCCCCGCGCGGGTGCCAGTGCACCCCTCAGCGGCATGGATGGCCGCCGTCGACCACTTCCTTGCACCAACGCCAGTCGCCTCCTCCCGCCAGTTGACTTGCTCCAAAGTCTAGAACATTTTGGCATTCCTTGAAGCTAGGCCAACGTCCAGGAGTACGCCAACAACGGCGCAAGACGCCGCCATCGCCGTTGGTCAGTGGCCCGAGACACACAGAGCACGACAGAGGAGCCGCTTCCCACCGCGATCCGCCGCCGCCGCCGCCGCTACGTAATCTAAATTTTCCATGAAAAACGTTCGGATTGCCATGCTTAAAATCCGAACATTTATCATTTCCGTTTATTTTATATGGATCGTCGTATAATTTAAAGTCAGAGTCTGATACGTCTCCAACGTATCTATAATTTTTGATTGCTCCATGCTACTTTATCCATTGTTTTGGACTATAATGGGCTTTATTTTCCACTTTTATATTACTTTTGGGACTAACCTATTAACCAGAGGCCCAGCCCAGAATTGCTGTTTTTTGCCTATTTCAGTGTTTCTAAGAAACGGAATGTCAAACGGAGTCAAAACGGAATGAAACCTTCGGGAACGTGATCTTCTCACCAAACGTGATCCAGGAGACTTGGACCCTACTCCAAGGAGTGCCAGAGGCGGTCACGAGGATGGGGGGCGCGCCCTCGCCCCCTGGGCACGCCCCCCAGCCTCGTGGGCCCCCTGACGCTTCACCGACGTACACCTTCCTCCTATATATACCTACGTACCCCAACAGATCAGGGACGGAGCCAAAAACCTAATTCCACCGCCGTACCTTCCTGTATCCACGAGATCCCATCTTGGGGCCTGTTCCGGAGCTCACGAGGGGGCATCCACCACAGAGGGCTTCTACATCAACACCATAGCCCCTCCGATGAAGTGTGAGTAGTTTACTTCAGACCTTCGGGTCCATAGCTAGTAGCTAGATGGCTTCTTCTCTCTTTTTGGATCTCAATACAATGTTCTCCCCCTCTCTCGTGGAGATCTATTCGATGTAATCTTCTTATTGCGGTGTGTTTGTTGAGACCGATGAATTGTGGGTTTATGATCCAGCTTATCTGTGGAAAATATTTGATTCTTCTCTGAATTCTTTTATGTATGATTGAGTTATCTTTGCAAGTATCTTCGAATTATCCATTTGGTTTGGCCAACTAGATTGGTAGTTCTTGCAATGGGAGAAGTGCTTAGCTTTGGGTTCAATCTTGCGGTGTCCTTACCAAAGGATGTAAAGGGTTGCAAGGCACGATTGTATTGTTGCCATCGAGGATAACAAGATGGGGTATTTATCACATTGCATGAATTTATTCCTCTACACCATGTCATCTTGCTTAAAGCGTTACTCTGTTTTTAACTTAATACTCTAGATGCATGCTGGATATCGGTCGATGAGTGGAGTAATAGTAGTAGATGCAGAATCGTTTCGGTCTACTTGTCACGGACGTGATGCCTATATACATGATCATTGCCTGGATAACCTCATAACTATGCTCGATTCTGTCAATTGCTCAACAGTAATTTTTTCACCCACCGTAGAATACTTATGCTCTTGAGAGAAGCCACTAGTGAAACCTATGGCCCCCGGGTCTATTCTCATCATACCAATCTCTATCACTTTTATACTTGCTTTGTTTTACTTTGCCTTTTACTTTTCACTTTGCATCTTTATACCAAAAATACCAAAAATATTATATCTATCAGATCTCACTCTTAAGTGACCGTGAAGGGATTGACAACCCTTAATCGCGTTGGTTGCGAGTAGCTATCGTTTTGTGCAGGTACGAGGGACTTGCGCGTGGCCTCCAACTGGATTGATACCTTGGTTCTCAAAATCTGAGGGGGAATACTTATGCTACTATGCTGCATCATCCCCTCCTCTTCGGGGAAAACCAACGCAAGCTCGAGACGTAGGAGAGTCAGACTGAACGAAATGTATGGTTTGATCGATTGAATGTTCTGCTAGAGCCGTATCAAATTAAATATAAAACGTCATCAAGCCACATGTATTCCTTGTCATCAAACGACCTAGACTGCTTCAATGTCGGGCGCTCAACACGTTTAGTGTGCAGTTAATTTCATGCCAAAAATAATGCTAATCACATGACAACACGCAAATAATATCCTATTAGTTAATATCCGCATGCACTTCATATACTTCCAAATTAACGTGCATTGCACGTACACACTGACTAGTGCTGCTAGTACGTGAAACTGGTGCCGTGACTTGTGAACGCGTCCAGATATGGTCAACGGCAACATCGCCCGCGAGTTCTTCCTGTTTGTCCGCAAGGCCTAAACGCAGAAGGGAGGAGAGAGAGAGAGAGAGAGCACACATGGAACCCACCAGTAAGTGAAGGCGAATAGTACTAAAAATAATATTACATGTTATCCATTAATTAGGCTGTGGTAATATAAAAACATTATGTGAACAAAGGGGGTACAACAAACACTACTATTCTACGTATGTTTCCTATTGACGTGCGGCTTGAAGGCCCGGTCGCATGTTCGATCCTTGTCCTTTATTTTTTAATTTGTATATGGGTCCAAATTTGTTTCATGACATGTGGGCCCCTCGGTGTGTAGTTTGTAGCACTCTAATTTGTGGGTCGAAATTTGTTCCATTCCAAGTGGACTATCGTGTGTAGTTTTGTCGGTTATTTATAATAATTAAAGAGAACAACATAGTTTTTTCAATAATACCATGGTGCGACGTTGAAGGCGAGAAAGGACGTGCGAGAGAGAAATGACCGAGCCAGAGGGAAATCAACTAGGGGAGTTGCGTGGGTTGCAACAGTGTTTGTAGTAGTTGTGGGCTGAATGCTACGAAAATAAAATCTAAACCGACCGGAATAAATGCATACACAAATTAATGCAAGGTTGCAGTGCCCCTCGCGATGTAAATAGCTCCGGCTTTGCGAGGGATGGAGAGGTAGTAGCTTCAACGCGTGGAAGATACGATGTGAGAAAGCGAGGTCAATCGACAGACATATAGATAGAGAGACAAAGTGAGTGTGGTCCGACATTCATTGAACAAATATATATGCTGGAGAGATATTGTCCGATTGAGCTTTTGGCAAGGGTGAGGGCTGTAAGATAGAGCTTGAGAGATGATCCAGATCACAGACGTGTAGATATATTTTGTGCGTGGGAGGAAGAAGGTCAACCGATCACATAGGGTCGCTGTGATCGAAAGAGTGAGACGGGTTGGAGAGAGTGACCTAGATAGACGATGTGCGTGAGAGAGTATACAATGTGAATAGGTCGAATTGGGCTCAAACATGGTGATATATCATTTTTGTCCGAGAAAGAGCGAGGTCAATCGAGACATACAGAGAGAGAGAGAGAGAGAGAGAGAGAGAGAGAGAGATTGAGTGAGTGTGGCCCACCATGAGGTCGAAAGAGTGGCGGCGGCTTGGATGGACTGACCTAGATAGACAATCTGCGTGAGAGAGTATAGAGTGTGTCGATCGAGGCCCGAAGAGGGAGATATATCATTTGTGTGTGAAAGAAAACGAGGTTAAACGAGACTCAGATAAAGAGAGCGAGATTGAGCGAGTGTGGCCTGCCGTGCGGAAGAAAGAGTGAGACAGCCTCAAGGAGTGACCTAGCTAGACCCCGTGCGTGCGTGCGCACGAGAGGTTGGGGGGGCTAGATAGGCAATGCATGTATTTAGCGTGAGAGGGTGAGAGGGAGAGGGGGGAGAGAGAGAGAGAGAGCTCGGCATGGGGTGCAATGGCGGGTGTGTGAGGTAAATACATTTGGTAACAGAGTGGAAAAAGGGGTTGTGTAGTTGAGAGACTTAGAGATCGAAACATGGAGAGAAAGAATGAACGTGTGTTGGAAACTGATAGCTTCCTAAGGTGGTTAGGAGAGGAAGATTGACCGATACAGGAAGTATGTAGCGTTAAAGGGGGGGGACTCAAAACAACATTTGAATGTACATAGTACGAGACTTAATATCGATGTTTCAATTCGGTGTACATTGTAAGATTTGAACCGAGGACCAGACTTACGTGTAATTATTTTGAACTCGTGCCATACTAAGTTTCGAAAAGTTGACATTGACTCAATTTGTTGTGCTATTTCGTAGGTCATATGTTTGAATCCATCCAAAAGTTTTCTCACTACCATGGTGTTTATCATATACATATGAATTTGTATTAAAAAAGTAGCGTGGATACAGTGAAATGCGAAATCCACGTTAGAATTTGAGATCGCTACGTGACACACACTCTAATTCAAAAATCTAACTACGTGACACACACTCTAATTCAAATAACTAATTATGTGACACACACTCTAATCCATGTTAGCGTGGGTACCGTTTCGACTTTTTTCAAATAACTCCTCATTAATTAATTTATAGTACTCCCTCTGTTCACTTTTATAAGACCTTGAAGACATTTCAGACAATGTGCAAAACAGTTCATTTTAAGTTGTCTGAAACGACTTACAAAAGTGAACGGATGGAGTATCTCATTTCGAATGACTAATTATTGCAAGGAAAACACGGCCATGGTAATACATACAGATTCGTTTGCAAATGAAAGAAGATTCATTTGCATCCTCAAATGTAGGCGCACCAGGCAGACCAGGGTCGTGTCGGGGTGGACGCTGCTTCGGTGCCTTAAAGACAACTGCCTTTGGGTGACTGACATGTGGGCCAGCAACCTGTTGGGCCCACATGTCATGGACACAAAGGCAGGTGCCTTAAGGAACCGAAGCATAGTCCTGTCGGGGTGGTCGCATGTGTAGGACGGACGCGTAGCACCCAGCCACCCACCCCCTCCCCCAAAAAATAAGGACGACGACAATATAAGTTCGCGCTTCCATGTTTCGGATTGAAATATCTGGCCGCCCCAATTCCAGCCCTGCAAAATCTCTCTTCTCCACCGTCCCCTTCCGCGCGCAGATTGCTCAAATCCCTTATTCGCCGGCAACCCTTGAATCAACCCTCGTCTCTTCTCTCTCCCCACCGTTCCCCACCTCTGTGCCGGACGACGACGACGAAGACGACGGTCGCGCTTCACCACCGCACTGGAGCTACCTCATCTACGCCCTCGTCCACTGCACCGGGTGGTCCACCGACAACGTCGGCCGCCGCGAATCGACGCGTGCCTCACGTATACACCGAAGTTCCACCGCATCAGGTGCGCTTTCACCAACGCCGTCTCCCAGCTCACCGGGCCTACTTCATCGAAAGCACATCGTCGCACCTCTTCGCTTCGAGGCCGTTGGGGCTTCACCAACGGTCTCGCCCACATCATTAGAAGCGCCCGCTGCCACTCAAGATCTGTGATCCGCGCGGCCAGCCAACGCCAGCGTATCACCGACAACGGCTCTGAAGTGACCCGCACTCTAGCTAGGCGAGCATGCCCAAACGCCGGCCCGAACTAGGTATCCACACATCACTCCCTTGTGCACTGTTCCGAGGATGTTTGGATATCCTTTCACTGCTCTCTTTTCTTACATGCCTATGCAACTCTGACTTTAATTCTTATTTCGTTCGGAGATATCATCTGAAACAAGCAAATCCATTTTTTAGCGAAGCATGACGGCGCTACGGGATCTGGTACACATCCTGCACACCCGTATAACCTTGTAAGTATCTATCCTCCGGTACAACATCAAGGTCGATTCCTCTTATTTGATCAACCATTCGTCGTGTCAAAAATGCAGAGGGGGATGCAAGGAGCACAAGGCCTGCACATCCAAGCAAGTGGTAACATGGACTTGTGCATGGAACATCCCAAGCGCAAGCAGAGCTGCAGTGAGCCTGTACAACGAGCTAGCGTAAGTCCCTGCATTTCATTTAATTCAGACTAGCATTCGTGGTATGATTTGTGTGCAGTGGCTGATCCACGAATTGAAGTTACCAGGCTTAATATTTAACTTAAAAAATACGAAGGCACTTGCACTCCAGAAATCAACATAACTTGAGAAATGTGAAGCTACATGCACTTTGAAAACCAGCTAATGATCCAAAGTAGTTCAGATTATGAACACTAAATGATGCAAGCACCAAAAAACACAAAATTCAACATGGTGTACAAGGACTACAAACATGGTCTGTACCTGCTTGAATTATTCGTTCTCTAGCTGAAAATATTAAAGTGTAATTGCACGTATAACCAGTGCGCAAACTGCATATCAATATATCTATCCTACACAAGTATGCCAATAGTTTCAAACAACAGATTAGAAAAGTATTTATGCTATGTTGTCATGATACAGGGACTTTCTGGTAGATGGCCTCGACGTTTCCTCAAGCAATGAAAATGCACTATAATTTGCTTGACATCAATGCCTGCAAATATCTGTCTCTCTCAACATAGTAGATCATCATTAGACACTAAATCCTTCAATGAGCTTGCAAAATGCTTGCATTAGATCCCTCATTAGACACTATATGTTCATCACTGTGAGCACATGTAAAATGTTTGCATCAAATCCTTCATTAGCAAATTGCTCATTAGACACTTCAGGCTCAAGAACAACATGAGCTTGTATGTTTGCACCGGAAACTTGATTAGATACATCAGATTCAGTCAGTTCAGGATTGATTGGGGAGTTATAAAATAAGTAGAAATTGGTTTCATTTTCTCATAGATTCCCTACATACAAGCAGTTTTGCAACACCGTCAGTTTAACTATTGGCCAAAAATTGAAGAGTTGAATTAGATATAATCAGGGATGTGATGTACCTACTGCTATGCATGGTACTCTTGCAAGCTGCGATCGTCCGCTTGGCGCAAGCTCGATGACATGCCCATGCTGCCGCCGCTGCCTCCCACGTAGGCTACACCCAGGGTTGGATCTTCATCTTCTTGTCCTTCCGTTCGCTCGAAGCCCGGCGACCGCCCTCGAACGAGGGTGTGAGGAAGTGCTGTGTCGGTCTTTCCAGCGGCGGCTAGGTTATGAATTTGGATTTTTCCTACTGTCGATCGATATGGGAGGCGCTCGTTTGGGCCGCGAGCCTGCTATAGGGCCTGCCTTGCACTTATGTTATTGGCCCATCCAAATTGAAACATTTTTCTTCATTTTTTACATTGCCTTCTCGTGCGTTGGGCCAACCTGGACGACTCAAACTAAGTGCACACTTTCCATCCACCTGAGGCGGCCGCCCATACCAGCCCCTATGGTGGCATCGCCCCCTTTTTGCGTGTATGACTGGATAGTGAAAAAATATTCCAGTGGCGCTTTTGTTTTACCCACAGAATGGTTGAATTGCTTGTTTCTATGAACTGAGTTCGCCAATAATGTGAAGGATGCCAGTCTTTTCATCCTATTGTAGATTGCTTAGATCTCGATATGCCGAAAGTAATCGCATGAAATATACAAGAAAAGCCGCAGTGATGTGTTTGGCTACAACTAGTCTGACTACATGTCCTCATATAACATATCAAGGACGCACCAACTTACCAGATTAACCATTCGACTTACCCATGCAGTGTGGGAAGAAATAAGTATTGGGACTGCGTATCCAAGAAATTGATGCCATGGACTCCTTCGTATAACCTTGTAAGCGAAAAAGAAGTTGCAGTCTGCCTGTACAAAGAACTAGCGTAAGTTCAATTACCCGCTTCTCGGAATTTTAGTTAGCCACTTTTTGAAAAATTGTTCAATTATGTTGCTTGGCTTAATTTAGTTTGCTACTGATTACATAATGGCACATCCTGTTAATCATATTGTAGACTGCGGCTATCAATGTGTTTGATGCTTACTGTTAAGAATTACCTGTTTGCCTTAACTTAAATATCTACTTGTTTGTTTAACTGCACTGCTGCTGCAACAGCGGGTTACAATGATGTTAAAAACTACTTTTCAGCATCCAATTGATAATCTTTAATTCCTTGTTTGTTTAACTGGTTTGCTGTTATAACTCCCAGTTGAGATGTTTTGCTAGCTTCAACTTTTCTGAATCCAATCAGATCTTTAATGGCAAAACAGGTTAGCCCAAGATCAAAGAGCGAGGTCCCCATGGACATTGCATCATCCCACAGCAGTGGCACCGGCCCAATCGTGCATTATGAATTGCCAACTGCTGATGCTCTAAAGGCTAAACTAGTGGTAGAAAGAGATTCTGCTTCTGCACTTAGAGATGAAGTTGACATGTTGAGGAAGCAAACATCACAATCACAAGCAGTACTCAAGACAACCATTAAATATTTGGTGGACTTCGAAACGAAGCAAGCTGAGACTGACGAGGTTGTTAAGGTCCGGAACGAAAAAAGGAAATTAAATTCCTACTTGGTAAATCATAGGTGAAATGTTCTTTCCATAGTTGAATAACCTTTGTGTTGTCTGTTCATGTAATCAATCAAACCATTTGTTTTAGAGATCATGTAATAATTGATAAGACTCGGAGACATTTCATTTGGATTGCTGTGCCAGACCTACAAATATGCCAATCGGGCTGAATGTGCATTAAGCAATAGTAGTAGTATAGATGGACCATAAGTGGCACGAATCGGAAAGGGCCAAGATGCTAGCTAAAAAGGATGCTGTTGTAGCCAAAAAAAAGTACAACGGCCTGGCTTATGTATGTTAGTTGATATTATTGATCCATATACTATATGAGTGTTTATATGTTCGTTCGTTGTGTACATTATTGGTTGATTGACTCAGTATTTGAACCTTGATACATCGCTTGTGTACATATCTAAATGGGAGTACACATTATGTTGCGTGTGACATTTGAGTTGGACATAAAGTGTTCCAAATATTTGAATTCACCTTAAACTGGATTCTAGCTTCTGAATTCGAGTATCGACATTTGTAAATAATATTCATATATGACAGTGGAATACATCTTTGTCGTGTTTTTGAAGATATATAAAAACACATAGACTAATTTATAAAGATTCGTATAGGAATACAAAATGGATTCGAATTTAGTTGCCAGGGTAAACGTGGATGCTTATTGTCCCAAAATTCGAAAGAAGCGCCAAAATGTCCACTCCCACGTCGTCTGCCCGAAGCCTAGTGTTTGGGAGATGGAAATTACTGTCTACCCCTTACACAGACAATCCATCGGCCCGATTTCCACTGCTCTCAATAGGGGTAGGTTAGTAACTTCAACTAGACGTGACACGACCGCCTCTGAGCCCATTCCGACACGGTGGGCGCCAAACATGGGCGGCAAAACACCTTTGATTCAAGCTCGTCCGAAATACCTCTATTTCTCCCTCCATTTCCCCATTTATACACGGTGGGCGGCAAAACAAACTCGACTCGGCCGAAATCGATGAAGGCAAATATTTTCAATAGGGGCAGGTTTGTAACTTCACTCAGACGTGACACAACCGCCCTACCTGTCAACCCTGTTCATACACCGTGGGCGCCAACCATGGGCGCCAACCACCCTCTCCTCGCCCGAAATTGCTCCGGGCAAATATTGGCGAGATGCGAGATTACTGTCCTATCCCCAACCGACGAGACGTCCAAATTTTAAACGGGGGCAAAGTTCGTAACTTTCCCATATTTGAGACAGGCGCGTCCCAAAAACATGGTTCGCCGTACCTCTCCCTCCATTTTCCCATTCATACACCGTCCGCGCTAGAACACCCCATCCCCACACCAGCCTCCGTCCGCCACCCCATCCATCGTCGCCGTCCTCCACCACATCCATCGCCACCGTCCTCCACCATGCCGGAGCACCTACCTAGACCGCGTCGTCCACTACTAGAGGTGGTCGTTTCTCATCCATGGCGACGGACCAACAGCCTTGCATCGTCCTCTCGCTTCATCGGCGCGCTTGCCCTCTTTGCCGGGGCCGCTCACATGACCTTCTCTTCCACCGCAACGAGACTTATCCCCCGATGCACCCGTCTACCGTCGCAGATATGCTTCAACGCCACCGATAGCTATCGCACCCCCGATGCCTACACGGCGCCGCAAGAGAGGTGGTAATTCATATCTCCTCTACTTTTTGATCTCAACCAGAAAATAGATCTTAACTTGGTTACTCTACTTTCTTTTCAGCTCTTAAAATTTAGTTCTTAGTTCGAAGCAAACAATGGATGCTAAATATCATTTCTCCGTTTTGCAGCTTCAAATCTGCCATGGCACAGCCATAATACGGTTTAATTGATCATGCTTAGGGTTTAATTGATCATGTTGGTTCCGTGGTGGTTTCTTTAATAGAAATCAGAGGGGAAACCCTCTTTTGCTAAAAAAATATGCTTAGAGTTTCCCCCTTTTATGATCACTATACGATCAGAATACGTGCTTCGTGTCATAATAGCACTGCTCTAGCCATCAAGCTAAACAAGCTTAGTTGTGCAAATACGAATCTGATATTATTAAAACAGAGTTGTTTAATTGGTCAACTAAATGTTCCGAAATTAGTTTCGAAAATGCATGTTCGCCGCTCGGGTGTGTATCTCTACAGGGTGCCCACGGTGGGCCGGCCCACCCTTGGATTTTGGGTCGTCCCAGGCCCCGATTACCCTCTGTTCTGCTGCGCGCTGCCGATCTCTACTCACCCCCAGCCGCCTGCCTCGCCGGCGACTTGCCGTCCCCGGACGGCATGGCTCTAGGAGGAGACGCTAGACTAACAGGTGGCCAGGAGCCGCTCGCCCAACAGCATCACCGTTGCCGGGCGCCTACCGCCTACCTTCCCAAATTGCTCAGGGCTCAGGCATGCCGCACCCACCAAGCCAACCCGATTTACACTGAGATACGTCCTCAACACTCAGCAGCCACTCCTCATCACCCATTTTCAAATTGATTCATTACTCATTAGGCAGGACTATCATTAGGGTTTGTTGTGTGCTCAGTGCTACCTACACTTAATGGTTCAGATGTATTTCTGCAATCTTTAGTACATCTAAAGTTCACAGGGTTTTCAAAATTCCGGCCCTCGGAACAGAAGCTAGTCATTTTGGATTGCTGGTCGTAGTGACATTGACCCAGATTACTACTGCAAGCCAGGTTTGTTGACAATTTTACTTGTCTTTCTTACTCATTCGATATTATATCCAATTAATCACGTCGATTAGTTGCAAACAATAAGTGCTAGACAAACTTCTTCATTTAGATTTTGGACGGTGTCTTACTGCAGTTACAATTCTGCATACTTGTCCTAATAAGCTCACAAGTAAATGATTGATTCACTACATCTATGCTTGCCTTGTCAAATTTGTTGTCAATATTCTTTTAGGGTGGACCACCCTGTTTCTAAATACTGGAACCGTAGACATGAGTGAATAGTATTTCTCTATGTGATCTCTTTCATCATGTGTGGGTGACGAACACTGCATTGTAGTTCTAAAAAAAACGAACACTGCATTGTATAGAAAGAAAGTGTCATTTCCAGCTTTTACATAGGTTTCGATCTTTTACATGGAATAGAATCTGCCTACTTGCTTTGTGTCGCACTACCAACACTCCACCCTTGAAGCTAAACATTACGCCACTCATAATTGCTTAGTTTATTTGTTCAAAGACGAATTTCATATGATTCTAATGTTCCTACTTCAGTTTTGAAATGTGTGCCTGTTATAGAGACATAAGGGGTTTGTATTTACGTGTGTGTGGTCTCACAAGACGGTTGGGGAGGTGAACTTTGCATATGTAGGGGTTTATAGGGAGACACTCTCCGAGTTGAATCCGCAATGCATTCCATAGATAATCTAACTACTTTTTATGTTTTCATGAATCTCAGATTCTGAACAACATCATAATGATTATGAGCTTGCGCGCATGAAAAGAATAAAGAAGAACAATCCGCAATGCAAACAGTATGATTATGCCAGTTGACATAGCAACAACAGTACGACGCAAAACCCCCATTCCAGCAAAGAGTACACCAAATCCAGTTGCCAAATCCCTTTTCGAACCAGAGAGAGCCCCAATTGCAGCAAATAGGACCCCTGTTCCATTTCTTCCCAGTTTAGAAGATGAAGCTTATGTTGTTGTCGAACTTTGTGCGCATCTTTCCTTCATGGAAAGATTATATCACGTACACCGAACAATTTCGGTCTTCCTCCGCAACTTACGGCGTAAGTAATGTACTAATGTTATTCATGGTCATTAATGCATATGTTTCGCTAATGTAAGAAACAAGATTTCATTCTTTTAAATAGGCGAGGAGCAAACTGGATTGTGATGACGAGCAAGGGTTGGTTGCGCTTTTCAAGCACTCGTTGATGAAGTATCGTTCCTACCCGAGGCAAGCGCATTTCAATGGCAAGCCTCTGAACGAAATTTCTGTAAAGTCTCTGGTGCTACATTTATCCGACGGTGACTGGAATAATCTTGTTACACATTGGTCTCGGCTGCAGCGTAAGGTACTGTCTATGATATCACATCACAATTTGAACTACATTTCTGCATTTGCCTTAATGCCTCACTTGTACGAAAACTATTAGCAGAAGAACATTCGTTCTCAAGGGACCATGTAATCTCGCAACTATACCGCATTAATCGCATTGCTCTTGTGAGTACCTCTTGCCTGTATGACCATACTTACTTCCATAGCTGTTTGATTATGTAGCATCACCGCACATGTTAGCCTCGTAATCGTCCATTTGGTGGACATTATAAGATCCGTATGGACTCTTACATAAATTTAGAATCAACCCAATGCTTTTGAAGAGGTTTAGCTCTGCAGTCCTCTTGTAAGGACTGAACGTGGTCTATCACTGTACTTACATTAATAGCTACTTCTAGGGATTTGTAGTTGATTATGTAGCATCAATATGCATCTTATCTTCATTATCCTCTATCCCTTCCAGTATTATCATATCTATAATTACTCTCTACAAAATGTAGAGTATGTGCAATGCTTATGAAGAACATTATGTGCTGAAATTCTTGAGTTATCCTTCCTTGACATGGAGAAGGGCATTATAAAGCCGGTGTTAACTGTTAATGTAAGTCAGTCCTTCTAAAGCCTTTATCCTCAACTGTTGTTTAATTTTCTCATACTCCCTATCATTTACTGCTGTTTAGTTTGCTGTTTCTACCAAAATGCATGTTCGTAAGAACCGTAAGTTCTAAGTTTTACTTGTAAAACCAAATTCCTTTTTCATACCATGCACATTATTTAATACTCCCTATATGTATGCTTGTTTTTGTGGATCTAAAATCCAGTGTGTGGTGAAGTAGCCCACGTATGCACCTTGTCATCTCCTGTTTTATCTTACTGATGTGGCTAATGATATGAACAACATGCCATGCACATTATCCAAAATAGATACAATGATTTTCTTTTCCCTTCATCTATGCTTGTTATGTTGAAATGGTAATCCAGTAGTGTGGTGAAGCTCCCCGCATTATGAACAATGCCAAATTATGCTACTGATATTTGGAACTTACTCTTTATTTTCTAATTTGAAATTGGATAGGATTGACAAAATAGTTATCATCTTTGTTTATACACGTGCAAACCTTTCATCTCTTTGCTTTGTTTCAGGGTAATATGCCTGATGGCATGGACAAGTCTGCTGAAGGATGTGAGACAAACCCAACATATATTGCAGCAAAGAAGGCAAAACATCTAGAAGAAAGCGAGACAACCCCAAAGTCTTGTCTTGATGCGTGTTCAAGTTACTTGAGACTAACAAATGACAGTGCTCACGTAATTGGTGTTATGCGAATCGGTTCGACTTCTTCAGTCCCAAGTTCTAGCAGAAAGGCATTCTGCAACTCAACTTCGACTTGAAGTCCTATCTCTAAGAAAGATTGCAGAGAACACCAATGAGAACCTCATCGCTAAACAGCTACACCTGGAAGCTATGACCGACATGCTAGGCCGGTCTCATAGCCTTGCTCAGCAGCTTGCGCAGCAGTTCCCCCGCAAGGCTAACCTTTCTTGAACTATCTTGGAAGTGGTCTCGGTTCAGTATTATTTTGTTACCCTGCAATGGTGCCTAGTTTTTGTAATCTGCTTCTTCGCTATGCTTTATGATCACTGGTGGCGAACTTCGATGCCCAGTGGATGTAATATACCTTAAATCCTTTATTGTATAGTGTAGGTTTATTCTTAGTTACTATGCCGTAATTTCTTTATTGTATAGAGTAGGGTTGTCTTAATTCCTACTAGTTACTGCCATCATTTGCTATCTGGAAAAAAAATCAGATATAGTCGACCGGACCGAAACATTCGACTCTATCGGGCAAGGTTTTTAGCGGGCCACAATTGGACCGGCCTGCGTCTTTCTTGGGCACGAATGATTGGGGCCTTCACACATTGCGCCAGGCCCAAACTTACACCGGACTATATTTTAGTTGGGCCTTTTGTCGACCCAGCTCTTAGTTTGGCCCAGGTAGCGTTGGGCCATTAACAGGCTGAATATTGTACTGGCCTGTTACGGCCGAGATGAAACCATGGGCCTTTAGCAGGCCAAAATGCATGTTGGGCCTCAATTTTCCCTAGTCGTCGACGGGCCTTCAAAGAGGCCAAAATGTAGACCGGCTGTTTTGGGCCCGATTAGCTCACGGGGCGTTATCGTCGAAACATATCTCAGCCTTAGTTGGCCCATCGATATCATGGGCCTTTAAGAGGCCGAAAAGCTTAGTACACGCATCAACGTCAATTACGCCGACAGCCTTTTAACAAGCCCAAAGTCAAGTTGGGCTTAACTATTGCCACCGTAGCACGGTTTTTAGTGGGCCCGATGTCCCATCGGACCATATATGGCCCATGGGCAAGACGGCCATTCCCAGGCCAAAAGTCACACCGGGCTGAAATGGGCCCATGTCTACATCAGGCCTCTAACAGGTCGAAAGTCACTGGGCTGTAGTTGGGCCCAAATATTCGGCGAACAATTAACGGGCCAGATCTGGCTTCGGGCCGCAAATGGGCCCAAATATTGGGCAAACAATTAACGGTCTAGATATGGCTTCGGGCCGTAAATGGGCCCAAATATTGGGCGAACAATTACAGGCCAGATCTAGCTTCGGGCCGTAAATGGGCCTTTATTAAGCAGGCCGTTATTGGGCTGGCCCACTAGTACCTGATTAAGTTCTACGGGCCTTTGACTGGGCCGGCCTTTTTAACCTATATGGGCCTCTGTTGGGCCTAGCCACTTGTCGATGTATCATAGGCATGTCTCCTCCAATGGATGGGCGATATCTGGCCCACTGACGAGGTGACAGCTGTTCCCTTCGGCCAATCAGAATTTTACACGTGGAAATTTCTCATTGGTCAGGGATGTTAACGGGTTATCAGATCCATAATCCGACCCGATAGCTGAACGGTGTTCCGTTACGGTGGATGCCACGTGTCGGTCACCCTTGACGAAAGCACTTCTGTGACGCGCGATTTATCGTCATGGAAGTGGACACTTCCGTGATGATAATTTTGGTAATGTCATGGAACACTTCTCTGACGTACGTGTATGGCTATCTTGATTCTGTCATAAATTTGTCATGGATGTACATGCATGACAAAAAATGCGACATACTGTGACAAACACGTATCATCACGGAAGTGTATTTTTTTGTAGTGCTACTGTCAAGAAGAAATATGATATTCTTATTATTGGGGATGTGCATATCCTCGTTGAGGTAACATAGTGTTATTCGAAATTTCTCCGGTTTCATGTTATTCGGAATGAGTTTATTAACAAGACCTCGATCAACCTTGTTAGTGGATTCCTTTTGATGAGCATGAGATGGATGAAACTAGAAGGCACAACCTTCTGCACTCTTTATACTTTCTGTTATTTAGTTGAAATAAAGTAAAAATATTATCTTTCCGTCTGCTTCTCGACTTATCTCGTGCAATATAAAAATACCTCAAAAATAAAAGTCCTCCAAATGCCATGCCAATTTAATAAGATTTTTCTCGGAATATTTGAGGATTTATGGTAATCGAAAACATCATGGGAGCTGCCACCTGGCCACAAGGGTGGAGGGCGCGCCCTACCCCCCAGGGCGCGCCCCCCTGCCTCGTGGGCCCACGGTGGCCCTCCTCCATTTATTCCTACACCCATCCTCTTATCCTTCCTCCCACAAACACGAATATCCAACTCAAGCACGAGTTCTAGCTCACTTTGCTGTGATTCTCGATCTCCTTGCTCAAAGCACCTCTCACAAAACTGCTTGGGGAGATTGTTCCTTGGTATGTGACTCCTCCATTGGTCCAATTAGTTTTTGCTCTAGTGCTTTATTCATTGCAAATTTGTGCTGCATAAGTGACCATGTTCTTGAGCTTGCATGTCAAATTTATATGGTTCCAAGTAGTTCTAATGCATGATATATCCTCTAGGCACTTGTAGGAGTAGTTGCTATCGATTTTGTTGAGCTTGGCTCACTTTTGTTTGAAGTTACTAAAAATTTCAGAAATTTTTCAGAGAAAGCAATATGCTTTGGAAAATGTTCCAAGGTGGTTCTTCTAGGAAGCAAGGACCCAGGCTTGCAATGCGTGATGCTGATGAGGAGCCCCCAAGGGACGTTCCAGTGCGGCCCTGTGAATGGCCTTCGGAAAATTTTATGGATCGAACGGGAATCAAAGAAAAAATTAACGCATATTTGTGTAACGCCGATCTTGTGAGCTTTGAGGCAGACAAATGCCCACAGTACCATGAACTCACTAGTTCATTTGTGAGGAGGTTTGAATTTTCATCTTCACGTAATTCTCCAACAGTCATGTTTGATCTTTATGACAAATCTTATACCATGGACTTAAAGGATTTTACTTTTGCTTGCAAAATTCCACAACGGGGTAGTGCTAGTGATCCCCATAAATCTGAATTTAGAGATTTTCTTGCTGGTATAACTGTAGGGGAATCTAGAGATATAACACAAGCTACCATAGGGAGCATTGACTTTCCTGCTGTACATTATTTTGCTCTCTTCATAGGTAGGTGCATAACTGGTAAGGATGAAGCATGTCATATGTGTGTGCCTGACCTCAGTATTCTTAGGAGTGATGTGTTAGGAGACCAATCTTATCATATGGGAGCCATTGTTGCACGTAGGTTGCATCATAATAGATATAATGGAGATTTCTTTGGAGGAATTTATGCAACCCGCTTAGCTAATTTTCTTGAGGTAGACGTCAGTGAGGATGATATGGAGTTGTGACGCCCCGATTCAATCAGACACTAATCATACACGCAAACGTGTAATGATCAAGATCGAGGACTCACGGAAGATATCACAACACAACTCTAAAATAAAATAAGTCATACAAGCATCATAATACAAGCCAGGGCCTCGAGGGCTCGAATACAAGTGCTCGATCATAGACGAGTCGTGGAAGCAACAATATCTGAGTACATACATAAGTTAAACAAGTTTGCCATAAGATGGCTAGCACAAACCGGGATACAGATCGAAGAGGCGCAGGCCTCCTGCCTCGGATCCTCCTAAACTACTCCCGGTCGCCGCTGGTTGCACGTAGTAGTTGGCACCTCCAGCGTAGTAGGAGTCGTCGTCGACGGTGGCGTCTGGCTCCTGGGCACCAACATCTGGTTGTGGCAACCAGGTAGAAGGGAAAGGGGAAAAGGGGGAGAAAAGCAACCGTGAGTACTCATCCAAAGTACTCGCAAGCAAGGAGCTACACTACATATGCATGGGTATATGTGTAAAGGGCCATATCAGTGGAGTGAACTGCAGAATGCCAGAATAAGAGGGGGATAACTAATCCTGTCGAAGACTACGCTTCTGGCAGCCTCCATCTTGCAGCATGTAGAAGATGGTAGACTGAAGTCCTCCAAGTAGCATCGCATAGCATAATCCTACCCGGCGATCCTCCTCGTCAGCCTGTTAGAGAGCGATCACCGGTTGTATCTCGCACTTGGAAGGGTGTGTTTTATTAAGTATCTGGTTCTAATTGTCATAAGGTCAAGGTACAACTCCAAGTCGCCCTGTTATCAAGATCACGGCTATTCAATATATTAACTTCACTGCAGGGTGCACCACATTACCCGACACGCTCGATCCCATTTGGCCGGACACACTTTTCTGGGTCATGCCCGGCCGCGGAAGATCAACACGTCGCAGCCCCACCTAGGCACAACAGAGAGGTCAGCACGCCGGTCTAAACCTAAGCGCACAGGGGTCTGGGCCCATCGCCCTTAGCACACCTGCACGTTGCGTATGCGGCCGAAAGCAGACCTAGCCTAGCAGGCGTTCAAGTCCAATCCGGCGTGCGCCGCTCACTCGCTGACGTCACGAAATGCTTCGGCTGATACCGCGACGCCGGTTGCCCATATCTTCTCCCACGTGGCGGTTAGTGCGTATAAGGTCAACGACCCAACTCAGATCAAATACCAAGATCTCGTTAAGCGTGTTAAGTATGCGCGAACGCCGAACAGGGCCAGGCCCACCTCTCTCCTAGGAGGTCTCAACCTGCCCTTTCGCTCCGCCACAAAGATCCACTCGCGGGTGCTCCTACGAGCCGACCCGTCTTTAGTCACCACATGTATCATGTATAATATATAGGTATATACCCGTGATCACCTCCCGAGTGATCACAACCAAATAGTATAGCACAGCATTTGACAAGAATGTAGGGCCACAGATGGAAATACTAGCATCCTATACTAAGCAAGTAGGATTGCAGGTAAGGTATCAACAGTAGTAGCAAGGACATGCTATGCATCAGGATAGGAATAACGAAAATCAGTAACATGCTACACTACTCTAATGCAAGCAGTATAGAGGAGAGTAGGCGATATCTGGTGATCAGGGGGGGGCTTGCCTGGTTGCTCTGGCAAGTAGGAGGGGTCGTCAACTCCGTAGTCGAACTGGGTAGCAGCGGCGTCTGTCTCGGTGTCTAGCGGAAGAAGAGGGGGAAGAAACAATAAATACAATGCAAACAAACGCATGACGATGCATGACATGACAAAACGCGGTGCTAGGTGTGCCCTAATGCGGTGGGAGGTTGTACCAGTGAAGGGGGGGGGGGGACATCCGGGAAAGTATTCCCGGTGTTCCGCGTTTTCGGACAGATGAACCGGAGGGGGAAAGTTAAGAGTTCGATAGGTTAGGGATGTGTGGCGGACGAATGGGCTGCGTATCCGGATTCGTCTCTTCGTTCTGAGCAACTTTCATGTAGAAAGTATTTTCATCCGAGTTACGGATTAAAAGATAGGATTTTTCTAAAGATTTAAATCATTTTCTGATTTTAATTATTTATTTAAATCCAACGTTATCCAGTACAGTGAATGATGACACAGGCATGACATCAGAGTGATGTCAGCAGGTCAACCGGTCGGTTGACCAGTCAAACCAGACAGGTGGGTCCAGTGGGACCCACATGTCAATGTTAGGGGCATTAACAGAGTTTTCAAACTAACTAAATAGGTTAATTAGTGGGTGGGCCCCAGAAGTCAGTGTCTAATTAGGTTTTTCTTAATTAATTTAATTAATTAGCAGTTCATATATTTGTTTTTATTTGTTTTATGGCATGGGGCCCGCATGTCAGTGGCAGTAGCTGCCACGTCAACGGAGTTGACCTTGGTCAACGTGACCAGCTGGGGCCCCTAGGCCTGACGATGAAACAAGGGTGGGCCCGTGTACCGGCTTCAGCGGAGCCGTCGGAGTAGCTTCAGCGAGCTTCGCCTGACGCAGCGACCGAACGCCGGCGTCGTCGAGATCGCCACGGGCACCAAATCGAGCGGCCGAGCGTTAGAAGCAACGGCAAGACGGCACAGCGTCTGTTGGTGGTGGTCTGGCGAGCTGTGGTGGCCGGAGAAGGGCGCATCAAGCTCATCGGCGCCGAGGTCTTTCGGGCGAGCAACGGCAACGATGAGGCGGCGCGCTACGGGGCAAACCGGAGGGCGGGGCGAAGCCTTCGCGCGTGCGCGAGCACAACGGCACGAGCCCGGGACCAAAAGGTCACCGGACGGCTGTTGTCGCAAAGTCTCTCGTGGCATCCTTCAATATTTCTGGAGTTACGTTCCAACTTCTGGGTTTCAACATCCTTGGCATGAGCCATGGTTCTACTGTCTTTAGTTCCTGACAAATCTCCGGTATCTTGAGGTTTAGCTCCTCCAGCTTGGCTACTTTCAGCTTCTGGTTCCTGAGTTCTTCATGAATTGCCTCCTTGTCAAATATGACTTCCTAAAGTCCATCTTAAACTTCTTGATGTAATACTCCAGATCATGGTGATGCACCAGCTAAGGTTAAAACTTCATCCTTTGCTGACGGATGCTCCATCATCCTTCTTTCATCCAATCCTTTCATGCATCTGCATGCTTAACCTCAGCACGGTGACAATAGCATAAGCGAGCGATAACATCATGGATAGCATGTTTCTGCTCTTGTCATTTCCATGTGCTATCATTCCGTAGTTGATATCTCCTGCCTTAGGGTTTTCCTGACAAAAACTTTGAGTTCTAAGGCTCCATATTCCGGTCTTTCTCCGATACACCTTGATCTCGGGTATTGACAGCTTCCATAGTCTGCCAAGTTCCATAAGGGTAGCCTCCCTAGGTCATAAAAAAGTCTGGGAATTCTTCAGAGCCTTCAAATTCTCCTAGTCTTCAGAGTCTTCAACAGTTGTAGTTTCCATTATCATAATGTATGGTAAAATCCTCTTCATTCCGAATGGTCTTAGTTGCCTAATATCTTGTACTTGGAGTGGTCTCATCGGTCGAATCTTCGAGTGGTCAAAGGAAAAGGGAATGGTCTCACTAAAGGAGAAAGTTTGAATAAGCTCAGAAGAGAAGAGAGGTAAAAGATCCTTTTTGAAAATAAAGTTATAGAGAAAAATCTTTTCCTATGGGCTTGCTAGTTTCTAGGGTCACGTCCTACAGTCAACATGTGCTCTGATACCATCTTGTAGCGACCCGACCTGAATGGATCAAGTCTCTGTGCTTAAGTGTCATCCCTGGATCGGTATCTTTGACACACACAGTACTCGAGGATTTATAACAGAGGTAAATCACATGTATAAAGTAACGTAAATACTATTACCTCAATCCAAAATAGCGGAAGTAACAAGGTTGTGGATTCCCATCAACACCAACGGCAAAGTTGAGTGTAGAGAATCGTAACCCTAACGTATCACTTACTCGTCGTAAGATAATCCTGCAACATGAGACGTTGCAGCCACAAAGGGTCAGTACATTGAATGTACTGGCAAATTCACACCATAGAGCAATGATGAATAATGGCTATCTCTACATGTGTATATGGCTGGTGGAAAAGCTCTATGGTTTTAAGGGTTTTCGAAAAGCCAATTTTTCCCTACTGCAAAGGAATAAATTTATTTAACTATCATGGTGGTTGTTAAACATTGAGAATGGTTGAAAGCATCCTCAATCCCAATTAAAGTACTCATTAACAACCCAACCATATTAATTAAAGTAACATGATGAGATTCACATGATATCCAAGTACTAGATACTCAAGATGTCCATAACAGGGGACACGACTGATCATGATTAGTTTATACACTCTGCAGAGGTTTGTGCACTTTTCCCCACAAGACTCGATCTCCTCCGTTTGATTTCTCGCTTTTCTGAGGTGTTTGGGAAGCGGATGACCGAGACATAGTCTTCGGAAGCGCTAGCACCTTACGTATGGGTAGACCGTACCAACCTACAACCCCTACATCAGCTAGTCCACCCGTAAGAGTTCGCACAACTTAGTCAACTACGCTAGAGCCCATAGTAACATGTGGCTGCACACGGAAGTTTCTAGCATGAATAATCTCATGATCCCTTTGAGCCTGGGTGGCGGTCCGAAGAAAAACAGGCAAGTCCTGGAAACCAGGTGCCTCAATCCACCCAGATGTGTGTTTAAGTTGCCACCTTAAATAAACCATTAATTAACAATCTCACATCTGTCATGGATACACTCACCCAATCCACGTCTACTAGCATAGCATGGCATAATAAGCACACGTAGAAGTAACTCCCAAAGGTTTGATAATAAACAGGAAATAGGTACTACCTTATCTACTTCCCATCCCACAATTTAATTAGATCCTAATCATGCAATGTTTGAGGATTGATCTAATGCAATAAAAACTGGGTATGAAGGGGATATGATCAAAGTGTGAACTTGCCTGCAATGTTGATGAAGATGATTTGCACTCAGAAATCTTGATAGGTCTACTCGTCACACTCCGATCAATCTATCGTAAGCAATCAATAGTAACCACACATAAGCAATCACTCAAAAAAATCAGAAAGAACGAAGAAGACGATTCGAAAAACATCAAAACCAAGCAAATAACTCTTGCAACATAAAATTTTTTCTAACACTACCAAAATTATGTGAATTTGGCCTTATCAGAAAGTTTAGGTCAAGAGCTTCCATTTGCAAAAAGAATCAACAAAATTGGAGTTACGAAACTCAAGTTATGATCAAACGAAGTTTGAATTCAAATCTGGTCTAATTCAAATTATAAACTTTCAAAAACATGTTTGAGTTGGATTACTGGATAGAGGGGATCAAAACGAAGAAGTGGGCGTTGGTTTCGTTGGATTTGGACAAGCGAGCAAAAAGTTGTGATCGATTTAAGTACAGGGACAAATGTGTGAACAAAATTTATCAGGAATAGGTCCCTGGCCACGTGTCAGAAAACTGTTGGGTGAAAACCGTTCGCTGCGAGGTTTAATCGAGCGAACAACCGCTACTTAGTGCATAACGGTTCAAAGAAAAAAAATCTAACAGATCTAATCTAGGCCGTCGATTTTAGATCGGACGGAGGTGGCGGCGACAGCGACTTACCGCGGCGGCGGCGACGGTCAACGGCGAGACGGGACGGCGGCGGCGGCTCGGATCCGATCGGAGCAGCGGCTCCGGCGGTCATTGAGGCCGGCGAAGAGCACGGGGAGGGGCGGCGTTGGGCGGCGGGTGCGGTGGTGGTGTCGACGGCGGGCGACGGCGACGAGAGCGGTGGCGGCTGCGGCTTCCGGCGGCGGTGAGATGCGGCGGCGACGGGAGACGCGGAGAGAGGCGAGGCGGGGGGAGGGGGCGGCGGCTTTATAGGGGTCGGGAAGGCTGGTGGCGTGGAGGAGGGGACAAGGCGAGGCGGCGCGAGGAGTCCGCGACGGGGACGGCGGCCATGTCGGCGCTGGCGGGCGGCGGCGGGCGGAGTCCCGCCGGAGGACGGGCGCTACAAGCGGGTCTTTGGCCGTGTCTGGCCGGTTATCGGGCCGCCTAGTTCGGCGGAAAGGTTTTTTTTACATTTTCCAGACGAATAAATTAAACCAATACTTATAAACTAAAAATACAACCTAGGCATATAACATATCAAAATTTCCAGAAAATTATTTTCTACAACATGAACATTATTCTAGCTTCAAATAAAATACACAAAAATTCAAATAATTCAAACAGTGCTACTGCCCTAATAAAATCCACTAAAAATCATTTTAAAAATACTAAAATGACTTCTAATTAATTTCTCTCCAATTTTCTGATGTAGGGAATCATGTTACCCTATTTTCCATATATTTTATTTTTGGAGAAAAATAATTTGAATAAAACTCGAATAACTCCAAATTGAAAATAAATTCAAAAGAACTTTGAATTTAATTCTTTGAAACTCCCAACTCATATTTCATATGTTTTGAAGAAGTCATTTTATCTTTGCTAGTGAAAATCATTGAGTTGCATAAAGTCTCAGAATTGGAAATATTTTCCAAATGAAATTCAAATATTTTCAACACCCCTTGTCATTTAAATAAATGGTAGAAGTCATGTCATCTTCCCTCCAGGGTTTTGTGGTGAAAAGAATTTGAATTCACGGAGATCATAAAATGCAAAAATGAAAGTTTGGGAAAGTCCTTTTATTCTCTCCCATTTAACTTTCAAAAGTTTCGAATTTCACACAATCAATCAAACAATCAATCAAATCTATCTATTTATTATAACATTCCAAACTTTAGAATTTTGGGATGTTACAGGGCGAGTGGGAGGAGGGACCGAGGAGGCGAAAGCGTGGCGACCTTATCCTCTCATCGTCGCCGGCGAGGGGGTCTGGTGGCGACGCGCCCCTATTCCGACCTGGGTCGGGGGAACAAAAAGGGAGACGACAGGGAGAGGCGGGCCGGGCCGGCTGGTCCGGTCGGCTGGGTTAGCTGGGCCAGTTTGCCCAGGGGGGGTTTAGGGGGGGTTTTCCTTTCTCTTTCTTTCTTTCTTTTCTTTATTTTTCTTTTCTGTTTTATTTCATTTTAAAGTATTTAGTCATTTTCTAAAAATGTGTTTACTTCTCCATAATTACCTATGCAATATTTTCCACCCCCCGAACATTTTTGTTTTGACTTTTGGAAACTTTGGGTGTTTGTCGCTAATTCATTTTTGAATTTGAAATGTTTTGAACTAACATTTGATTAGCAACAGTAACAGAGATGACATGGCATCATTAGGAGAGTTTTATTGTAGCCTAATTATCCGGGCGTTACAAATCTCCTCCACTACAACAAATCTCGTCCCGAGATTTAGGAGGTAGAAGGAAACAGTGCGGGGTATTCATCACGCAGGCGATCCTCGCGTTCCCAAGTGGCTTCATCTTCAGAATGGTGCGACCACTGGACTTTGAGGAACTTGATCGCCTTCTGGCGTGTGCGGCGTTCAGCTTGGTCGAGAATGCGGACCGGATGCTCTTTATAGGAGAGGTCCTGTTGCAATTCGAGCACTTCATGATCCACTGCTCGGATTGGGTCCTTGAAGCATCGGCGGAGCTGTGACACGTGGAACACATCGTGAACCTGAGAAAGGTTCGGCGGAAGCTCCAGTTGATATGCCACTTTTCCACGCCTTTCCAGAATAGTGAATGGGCCAATATAGCGAGGAGCTAGCTTGCCCTTGATCCGAAGCGGTGAGCACCCTTCATTGGTGTAACGAGAAGATAGGCCTTTTCGCCAGGTTGATAGACCATGTCTTTATGATGACGGTCATACTGACTCTTCTGACGTGACTGAGCAGTCTTGAGATTCTCGCGGATAACGCGGACTTGTTCTTTGGCATGTTGGATAATATCCGGACCAAAGAGTGGACATTCCCCAGTTTCAGACCAGTTCAGAGGGGTTCGACACTTTCGTCCATATAACACTTCAAAGGGGCCATCTTCAGACTAGCTTGATAGTTATTATTATAAGAGAACTCAGCATACGGGAGAGATTCCTCCCATTTCTTGCCGAAGGAAATAAGACAAGCTCGAAGCATGTCTTCGAGAACTTGCTTGACACGTTCAACTTTCCCTTGCGACTGAGGATGAAACGCAGTACTGAATGACAGATGAGTTCCCATAGCTTCTTGGAAACTAGCCCAGAATCTTGAAGTGAATAAGCTGCCACGGTCCGAACTGATAACCAGTGGAATACCATGAAGTGAAACAATTCTGGACATGTAGAGAGTTGCAAGCTGACTAGCAGTGATCGTTTCTTTGGCTGCCAGAAAATGAGCAACTTTAGAAAGCCGGTCAATGACGACAAGAATTGCATCATTACCTTTCTGCGATTTGGGAAATCCGGATTTAAGTCCATCTCGACATGGTCCCATTTCCATTCAGGAATAGAGATAGGTTGAAGAGTTCCAGCAGGCCTTTGATGTTCTGCTTTGATACGATGGCAAACGTCACACTCAGCAACATAACGAGAAATGTCTTGCTTCATATTAGACCACCAGAGTCTCTGACGGATGTCTTGGTACATCTTTGTACTAACAGGATGGATACATAGAGGCCTATCATGAGCTTCTTCCGTAACTTTCTGAGTCATATCCAGGTTTTCCCTCTTACTCGGAACCACTAGGCGACCTTTGAAGAATAAAGTGCCATCATCAGCAACAGTGAAGAATGAGGGTTTTCCTTCTGCGAGATAGCGTTTAATCCTCTCCACTTCATCGTCAAATTTCTGTATCCATTTGATGGTGTCCACAAGATCTGGTCTAGCAACTATGGTAATGAGAGAACCCCGGGAAACAACGTGGAGGTTCATCTTGCGACACTCCGGAGGAGGGGAGCGAGTGCACCCGGAGGAACAATATGGAGGTTCAGCTTTCTGAATTCTTCAACAAGCGAGGGCTGAACTTTGCGAACCTGGAGATGGTTGCAGTAAGACTTGCAGCTCAAGGCATCAGCCATTACATTAGCCTTGCCTGGTGTATAGGAAATACCCAAATCAAAGTATGCAACAATCTCCATCCATCTCTGCTGATGGAGGTTCAGGTCTGGCTGAGTGAACAGATACTGCAGACTTTGGTGGTCAGTGAAGATCTCGCAACGATTACCGAGAAGGTAATGTCGCCACTGTTTTAGCGCATGAATGACAGCAGCAAGCTTGAGGTCGTGAACTGGATAGTTCTCTTCGTGAGGGCGTAATTGCCGAGAGGCATAACAATCACTTTGCGCTCCTGCATTAGGACACAGCCTAATCCTTGACGAGAAGCGTTGCAGTAAATGAAGAAGTCCTTCTTAGTATCAGGTGGAGCAAGCACTGGAGCAGAAGTCAACTTGTCTTTCAGTGCCTGGAAACTTTCCTGACATTTGTCTGTCCATTGGAACTTGGCGCCCTTATGCAACATGTTAGTCAGGGGCCTGGCGATCTTGGAGAAGTTCTCGTTGAATCGACGGCAATAGATGGCGAGACCGAGAAAACTTCTGACTTGCTTAACGTTCTTCGGAGGAGTCCAATCAAGAATAGCCTGGACTCGTTCAGGGTTAACGGAAATACCATCCTTAGAGATGACATGACCAAGATAGGTTACTTCGGGTAGCCAAAATTCACACTTGGAGAACTTGGCATATAGCTGATGCTCTCGTAGCTTTCCCAGCACAAGACGACGATGTTCAGCATGCTCTTCTTCATTATTGGAAAATACCAGGATATCATCCAGATAAACCACGCATTTAACTTATCGAGGTAATCCATGAATATATAGTTCATCAGACGAGAGAAGGTGGCCGGAGCATTGGTTAATCCGAAAGACACGACGGTGTACTCGTATGAACCATATCGAGTCACGAAGGCGGTCTTTGGGATAACCTCTTCACGAACACGGATTTGGTGGTAACCCAACCTCAAGTCGAGTTTAGAGAACACTGATGAACCAGCCAGTTGATCATACAGATCATTGATCCGAGGAAGAGGATACTTGTTCTGAATGGTAGCCTGGTTAATAGGGCGGTAGTCTTGGACATGTCGGTTTGTCCCATCCTTCTTCTTGACAAAGAGAGAAGGTGCTCCCCAAGGAGAGCAACTTGGGCGAATGAAACCACTTCGAAGAGATTTGTCGATTTCCTCCTTAAGCTCAAGGAGTTCATGCGGAGGCATCTTGTAGGGTCGTTTGGCTATAGGAGTGGTGCCTGGTTTCAAGTCGATGATGAATTCGACAACTCTAGTAGGGGGAATCCCTGGAAGTTATTCAGGAAAGACGTCGAGGAATTCACGAACGACGGGAATGTTTTCAATGCCCTCGAGTGGTGCGGCGTTCAATGCATTCAATGCATAGAGCCTTGCCTCGGCATTTTGCACCAGGTGAGCTTGGTAAGTAACTATTAAATCTGAAGGGTGTAGCAGATGGACGGTCTTAGTGGCACAAACTATAGAGGCAGTATGCGCTTTCAACCAATCCATTCCCAGTATGAGGTCAACATTGGAAGACTTCAGAATAATGGGAGAGGCGCGAAATTCCAACCCTTTGATTTCCATAGGGACGTCGATGCCAACCATGGAGGTCTGACATTTTCCCGCGGGGGTTTTTACCACTACCGAAGTGTTCATCTTCTCACATTTAACGTCGTGCTTGTATGCAAAATCTTCTGACATGAATGAATGCGATGCACCTGTATCAAATAAAACGGATGCTGGTACTGAATTTACGAGGAGTGTACCCATCACAGTAGCAGGCTGGTCTTGAGCTTCGTTCAGATCAACGTGGTTGGCATGAACACGACCATAAGACTTGGCATTGTTGTTGCGGGGCTGGTTGCTTCCACGGCCAGTTGCTGGAAGGGCCAGTTGATTCTGGTTCTGGTTGCATTCCCTAGCACGGTGCCCTGGTTGACCACACCTGAAGCACAAACCATTATTGGGAGTTGGAACATGAGCTTGGGGTGGTGGAGCTGGAAGCCTTGGCTGCCTAGTTGGAGGAGTAGGCAGAGGAGGTGCAGCATAGGTCTGCCTTGGGGCAGGTGCAGTTGGCTGGTACATGCTGTTGGGAATCCATATCTTACGCTTCTGCAAGGACGGGCCCGAAGATGAGCCCGTGTCACGGCTGCGCTTTGTGAGAGCTCACGGTATTCCTGCAGACCAGTTTCGACATTGATGGCCTTGTTCACCAAGGCGGCGAAATCAGTAAAGTCATGCACTAGAAGTGCGAGCTTGATGTCAGCTTGAAGGCCGTCTCGGAACTTCTCCTGTCTACGGGCATTAGTTGCAATGTCTTCTTCAGCATAGCGAGACAAGTCCAGAAACTCTCGCTGATAAGCTTCAACATTTTTGTTGCCTTGGGTGAGGTCGCGGAACTCACGCTTCTTCCGGTCCATGACTCCCTGAGGAATGAAGCGGGCACGGAAAGCAGCTTGGAAGTCTGGCCAGGTGATGATTGTTCCAGGTGGCAGAGTACGCCTGTGGCTGTCCCACCATTGAGCTGCAGGCCCCTTCAGGAAGAAGGAAGCAAAGGTGACAAAGCTAGCAGGGGATACATCAGCAGACTCCATCTCATAGGTGATGTCACGGAGCCAGTCATCAGCATCCAGAGGCTTAATTGAGCTGCGGTACACACTTGGGTTGAGGCGCATGAAATCCTGCAGAGTTACTGGGGCTGGCTGCTGGTTCATATTGGGGCGAGGAAACTGAGCCATTATATTCTCCAGAACTGGCGATTCATCTCGAGCTGTTCGATCATACCAGCCTTGTACTCAGGCGGTGGTGGGGCGTTGCCACCACGACCACGACCACCAGGTCTAACCATCCTGCTAATATATAACAGGGGTAGTTCAGCATTGAGGGATTTGCATAGACAAGAATCATTCATGATGAAACATGCATAAAGAAAGGAGCACGACAGATACTACATAGTAGTCGGCATAACTTACAACAGGGGGGACATAGAGTTCAGTACACAGAGTTCATTACATAGACTAAATCATCATAGGCGGCACGCAGGCTCGCGGCGATAGCAACTAATACTAATAAGCAAGACTACATCAGTTCCACACGGTACTGCGGAGGTAGCTGTAGCCTGCAAGCTGGTAGTGTGGCATCGGGAACTCCACGTCAGCAACCTGGGGTCCGTGGATACTCTGGTGCAGAACCCGACGCTCAGGTGGTAGAAGAGGACCAAGTGCGGGAGAGCAGCCTCCCACATCTGGCCAACCGACACCCTGGGGCATCACGGTCCTGGCTGGGTAGATCGCAGAACGCGGCTGCTCTCTAGATCGGACAAAGGGGTGCAACAGCGTCAGAGCACGGTAAAGGTGCTGACGGGTGGTGTACAACTCGTGGCGAAGAGTTCGGTTAGCTCGATCCAGCCCATCAGCATGTAGAACCAGGTTCTAGTGGTAGAAGGGCTCTCGGGTGACAGTGGAGTAGGCAGCAGTGTAGTAACCCTCCGCACCAACATCAGATGCGATAGCAATGTGCCTGAAGGGAGAGGTGTCCAACTCCCGATACTCTCCACGAAGACGTGTCAGGGCAGCATAAGCAGCATCGTGGACTGCCATATCGATGGTCACTCCAACACCATGAGCGGTGTGCAACACAGTAGTGGAGTCATACTCCCGAGAGTAGAGGTGGACGATGGCACGGTATTGCTCCTGGTTAAAGTCCTGGTACTCCTCGAAGACGTTGTACTCAGGGTGCCAGCAATAACCCAGATAGGTCATCATCTCAGCTAGCACGGCAGGTGATCCCGAGGCACCAACGGTCGTTGTGTGGCGAACGACCTGGCTCGTGGGTTCCATCTGAAAGCAAAGATGTTTCAAAGGAGTCAAATGACAGTGTGGAAATTGTTCAAAATACTATTCTAAGGAATAACTATGGCTTTATCCAACTTTGGGGTGAATGTGGTCACGGGATCCTAGTGTTAGAGTTAGTAAATTCGTTTAACCCGAGTAGAAGAGAGTTTAGAGTCCCAGAGTAAAGGTCGAGGAGTAAAAGATCCTAGTACCACCCGATGGCGACGTGGGCCCGTAAGACACACAACCATGTTAGTAAAAGTTTTTGCAAGGCCTAGACTCGACTTCGGCCAAGGAGTGTGGAAGGGGGGTTCCTACAGGCAGTCAGCTCTGATACCAACTTGTGACGCCCCCGATTCAATCATACACTAATCACACACGCAAACGTGTACGATCAAGATCAGGGACTCACGGAAAGATATCACAACACAACTCTAAAATAAAATAAGTCATACAAGCATCATAATACAAGCCAGGGGCCTCGAGGGCTTGAATACAAGTGCTCAATCATAGACGAGTCAGCGGAAGCAACAATATCTGAGTACAGACATAAGTTAAACAAGTTTGCCACAAGATGGCTAGCACAAACTGGGATACAGATCGAAAGAGGCGCATGCCTCCTGCCTGGGATCCTCCTAAACTACTCCTGGTCGTCGTCAGCGGGCTGCACGTAGTAGTAGGCACCTCCAGCATAGTAGGAGTCGTCGTCGACGGTGGCGTCTGGCTCCTGGGCTCCAACATCTGGTTGCGGCAACCAGGTAGAAGGGAAAGGGGAAAAGGGGGAGAAAAGCAACCGTGAGTACTCATCCAAAGTACTCGCAAGCAAGGAGCTACACTACATATGCATGGGTATATGTGTAAAGGGCCATATCGGTGGACTGAACTGCAGAATGCCAGAATAAGAGGGGGATAACTAATCCTGTCGAAGACTACGAAGCTTCTGGCAGCCTCCGTCTTGCAGCATGTAGAAGAGAGTAGACTGAAGTCCTCCAAGTAGCATCGCATAGCATAATCCTACCCGGCGATCCCCTCCTCGTCGCCCTGTTAGAAAGCGATCACCGGATTGTATCCGCACTTGGAAGGGTGTGTTTTATTAAGTATCCGGTTCTAGTTGTCATAAGGTCAAGGTACAACTCCAAGTCGTCCTATTACCGAAGATCACGGCTATTCGAATAGATTAACTTCCCTGTAGGGGTGCAACACATTACCTGACATGCTCGATCCCATTTGTCCAGACACACTTTTCTGGGTCATGCCCGGCCGCAGAAGATCAACACGTCGCAGCCCCACCTAGGCACAACAGAGAGGTCAGCACGCCGGTCTAAACCTAAGCGCACAGGGGTCTGGGCCCATCGCCCTTAGCACACCTGCACGTTGCATACGCGGCCGGAAGCAGACCTAGCCTAGCAGGCGTTCCAGTCCAATCCGGCGCGCGCCGCTCAGTCGCTGACGTCACGAAATGCTTCGGCTGATACCACGACGCCGGTTGCCCATATCTTGTCCCACGTGGCGGTTAGTGCGTATAAGGTCAACGACCCAATTCAGATCAAATACCAAGATCTCGTTAAGCGTGTTAAGTATCCGCGAACGCCGAACAGGGCCAATCCCACCTCTCTCCTAGGCGGTCTCAACCTGCCCTGTCGCTTTGGCACAAAGATCCACTCGCGGGTGCTCCTATGAGCCGACCCGTCTTTAGTCACCACTCGCGAGTGATCACGGCCCAATAGCATAGCATAGCAGATGGACAAGAATGTAGGGCCACAGATGGAAATACTAGCATCCTATTCTAAGAAAGTAGGATTGCAGGTAAGGTATCAACAGTAGTAGCAAGGACAGGCTATGCATCAGGATAGGAATAACGGTGCAAGAACATGCTACACTACTCTAATGCAAGCGGTATAGAGGAGAGTAGGCGATATATCAGTGATCGGGGGCTTGCCTGGTAGCTCTGGCAAGTAGGAGGGGTCGTCAACTCCATAGTCGAACTGGGTAGCAGCAACGTCTGTCTCGGTGTCTAGCGGAATAAGAGGGGGAAGAAACAATAAATATAATGCAAACAAATGCATGATGATGCATGACATGACAAAACGCGGTGCTAGGTGTGCCCTAACGCGGTGGGAGGTGGTACCAGTGAAGGGGGGGGGGGGACATCCGGGAAAGTATTCCCGGTGTTCCGTGTTTTCGGACAGATGAACCGGAGGGGGAAAGTTGCGAGTTCGATAGGTTAGGGATGTGTGGCAGACGAATAGGCTGCGTATCCGGATTCTTCTCTTTGTTCTGAGCAACTTTCATGTAGAAAGTATTTTCATCCGAGTTACGGATTAAAAGATATGATTTTTCTAAAGATTTAAATCATTTTCTGATTTTAATTATTTATTTAAATCCAACATTATCCAAAACAATGAATGATGACGCAGGCATGACATCAGAGTGATGTCACCAGGTCAACTGGTCGGTTGACCAGTCAAACCAGACAGGTCGGTCCAGTGGGACCCACATGTCATTGTTAGGGGCATTAACAGAGTTTTAAAACTAACTAAATAGGTTAATTAGTGGGTGGGCCCCAACAGTCAGTGTCTAATTAGGTTTTAATTAATTAATTTAATTAATTAGCATTTTATATGTTTGTTTTTATTTGTTTTATGGCATGGGGCCCGCATGTCAGTGGCAGTAGCTGCCACGTCAGCGGAGTTGACCTTGGTCAACGTGACCAGCTGGGGCCCCTAGGGCAAGGGTGGGCCCAGTGTGCCAGCTCAGCGGAGCCGCCGGAGTAACTCCGACGAGCTCGCATGCAACGACCGAACACTGGCGTGCGTCGGGATGCGCCTACGGGGCACCAAATAGAGCGCGGCCGGGCGCGTTATAACGACAAGACGACGACGCGTCGGTTGGTGGTGGTCTGGCTAGCTGCGGTGGCCGGAGAAGGGCGCATCGAGCTCATCGACGTCGAGGTCTTTCGGGCGAGCAACGGCAAGGTGAGGCGGCGCGGTACAAGGAAAATAGAACAGCGAAGCAAAGCCTTCGCGCGTGCGCGAGCACAACGGCACGAGCCCGGGACCAAAGGGTCACCGGACGGCTGTCGGCGACGAGCGCGGGCGGCGACGCGTTCGGGAGCTCGAGGAGAGTGGAGCTGGGGCGATCTAGCAAAGAAATGGAGAGGTTGGGGAGGATCTACGGGGCGTGATGAGTATAACCGGCATGGGCCCGTGACCATTTGGTCACCGGAGACTCGTCGGCGACGAGATCCGCGGCGGGGCGCTCGGGTGCGTCGGCGGCAGCTAGCTAGGGCGTGCAAGGGAGCTAACGGAGAGCAGGAGGGGGTGGAGCTCACCGAGCGGCACACACGAAAGGCCCTTGGGGGTTTAGGATCTGCAGAGTTGACGGAGCTCGCCGGAGACGCGCCGGGGATCCGAGGAAGAAGACAAGGCCGGGGCGGTGTTCGTGGGCGCCTGCCTCGCGGGCTCGGGAGGCGTGGTCGAGGAGATGGAGCGGCAGACATGTCGGAGAGGCTTGGAGGTCGCGGTGGCCGCGAAGTTCTCACGGGCGAGGCCATGGCGGGCCTTCGGTTCTTGATGGGGAACGAGGGTGGAGCGCGGTGGATCTGAGGGGAGGGCGCAGGAACCGAGGGGAGAGTGGGGGCAAGTGGGAGGAGGGACCGCGGACGCGAAGGCGTGGCTACCATGGTGTTCATCATATACATATGAATTTGTATTAAAAAATTAGCGTGGATACAGTGAAATGTGAAATCCACGTTAGAATTTGAGATCGCTACGTGACACACACTCTAATTCTAAAATCTAACTACGTGACACACACTCTAACTCAAATAACTAATTATGTGACACACACTCTAATCCATGTTAGCGTGGTACCGCTTCGACTTTTTCAAATAACTCCTCATTAATTAATTTATAGTACTCCCTGTTCACTTTTATAAGACCTTGAAGACATTTTAGGACAATGTGCAAAACAGTTCATTTTAAGTTGTCTCAAACGACTTACAAAAGTGAGCGGATGGAGTATCTCATTCGAATGACTAATTATTGCAAGGAAAACACGGCCATGGTAATACATACAGATTCGTTTGCAAATGAAAGAAGATTTGTTTGCATTCTCAAATGTAGGCGCACCAGGCGAGCAGTGGAAATGTCGGGGTGGACGCTGCTTCAGTGCCTTAAAGACAACTGCCTTTGGGTAACTGACATGTGGGCCAGCAACCTGTTGGGCCCACATGTCATGGACACAAAGGCAGGTGCCTTAAGGAACCGAAGCATAGTCCTGTCGGGGTGGTCGCATGTGTCGGATGGACGCGGTGCACCCAGCCACCCACCCCCCTCCCCCAAAAAATAAGGACGACGACAATATAAGTTCGCGCTTCCACGTTTCAGATTGAAATATCTGGCGGCCCCAATTCTAGCCCTGCAAAATCTCTCTTCTCCACCATCCCCTTCCGCGCCCAGATTGCTCAAATCACTTATTCGCTAGCAACCCTTGAATCGCCCCTCGTCTCGTCTCTCTCCCCACCGTTCCCCACCTCTGTGCCGAACGACGACGACGAAGACGACGATCGTGCTTCACCACCACACCGGAGCTACCTCATCTACGCCCTCGTCCACTGCACCGGGTGGTCCACCGACAACGTCGGCCGCCGCAACCGACGTGCCTCACAGACACCGAGTTCCACCGCATCAGGTGCGCTTCACCAACGCCGTCTCCCAGCTCACCGGGGCTACTTCATCGAGCACATCGTCGCACCTCTGCCCCCCGAGGCCGTTGGGGCTTCACCAACGGTCTCGTCCACCGCATCGTAGCGCTCCGCTGCCACTCAAGATCTGCATCCGTGCGCGGCCAGCCAACGCCAGCGTATCACCGACAACGGCTCTGAAGTGACCCGCACTCTAGCTAGGCGAGCATGCCCAAACGCCGGCCCGAACTAGGCATCCACACATCACTCCCTTGTGCACTGTTCCGACGATGTTCGGATATCCTTTCACTGCTCTCTTAGCTTACACGCCTATGCAACTCTGACTTTATATCTTATTTCTTCTGGAGATATCATCTGAAACAAGCAAATCCATTTTTTAGCGAAGCGTGACGGCGCTACGGGATCTGGTACACATCCTGCACACCCGTATAACCTTGTAAGTATCTATCCTCCGGTACAACATCAAGGTTGATTCCTCTTATTTGATAAACCATTCGCCGTGTCAAAAATGTCGAGGGGGATGCAAGGAGCACAAGGCCTGCACATCCAAGCAAGTGGTAACATGGACTTGTACTTGGAACATCCCAAGCGCAAGCAGAGCTGCAGTGAGCCTGTACAATGAGCTAGCGTAATCCCTGCATTTCAATTAATTCGTACTAGCATTCGTGTATGATTTGTGTGCAGTGGCTGATCCACGAATTCAAGTTACCAGGCTTAATATTTAACTTAAAAAATACGAAGGCACTTGCACTCCGGAAATCAACATAACTTGAGAAATGTGAAGCTACATGCACTTTGAAAACCAGCCAATGATCCAAAGTAGTTCAGATTATAAACACTAAATGATGCAAGCACCAAAAAACACAAAATGCAACATGGTGTACAAGGACTACAAACATGGTCTGTACCTGATTGAATTATTCGTTCTCTGGCTGAAAATATTAAAGTGTAATTGCACGTATAACCAGTGCGCAAACTGCATATCAATATATCTATCCTACACAAGTATGCCAATAGTTTCAAACAACATATTAGAACAGTATTTATGCTATGTTGTCATGATTCGGGGACTTTCTGGTAGATGGCCTCGACGTTTCCTCAAGCTATGAAAATGCACTATAATTTGCCTGTCATCAATGCCTGCAAATATCTGTCTCTCTCAACATAGTAGATCATCATTAGACACTAAATCCTTCAATGAGTTTGCAAAATGCTTGCATTAGATCCCTCATTAGACACTATATGTTCATCACCGTGAGGCGTGTAAAATGTTTGCATCAAATCCTTCATTAGCGATGCATTCATTAGACACTTGTGCTCAAGAACAACATGAGCTTGTATGTTTGCACCGGAAACTTTATTAGATACATCAGATTCAGTCAGTTCAGTATTGATTCGGGGAGTTATAAAATAAGTAGAAATTGGTTTCATTTTCTCATAGATTCCCTACATACAAGCAGTTTTACAACACCGTCAGGTTTAACTATTGGCCAGAAATTGAAGAGTTGAATTAGATATAATCAGGGATGTGATGTACCTGCTCGTTGCGCATGGTACTCTTGCAAGCTGCGACTGTCCGTTTGCGCAAGCTCGATGACATGCCCATGCTGCCGCCGCTGCCTCCCACGTAGGCTACACCTGTGGTTGGATCTTCATCTTCTTGTCCTTCCGTTCGCTCGAAGCCCGGCGACCGCCCTCCAACGAGGGTGTGAGGAAGTGCTGTGTCGGTCTTTCCAGCGGCGGCTAGGTTAGGAGCGAACCAGACTAGAGGCTGGAGCGAATGAATTGGGATTTTTCCTACTGTCGATCGATATGGGAGGCGCTCGTTTGGGCCGCGAGCCTGCTATAGGGCCTGCCTTGCAATTATGTTATTGGCCCATCCCAATTGAAACATTTTTCTTCATTTTTTACATTGCTCGCTTCGTGCGTTGGGACGAACAAAACTAGCGTGGGCCAACCTGGACGACTCAAACTAGGTGCACACTTTCCATCCACCTGAGGCGGCCGCCCATACCAGCCCCTATGGTGGTGTCGCCCCTTTTTCCGTGTATGATTGGATAGTGAAAAAATATTCCAGTGGCGCTTTTGTTTTACCCACAGAATGGTTGAATTGCTTGTTTCTATGAACTGAGTTCGCCAATAATGTGAAGGATGCCAGTCTTTTCATCCTATTGTAGATTGCTTAGATCTCGATATCCCAAAAGTAATCGCATGAAATATACAGTAAAAGCCAGTGTGATGTGTTTGGCTACAACTAGTCTGACTACATGTCCTCATATAACATATCAAGGACGCACCATCTTACCAGATTAACCATTCGACTTACCCACGCAGTGTGGGAAGAAAGAAGTATTGGGACTGCATATCCAAGCAATTGATGCCATGGACTCCTTCGTATAACCTTGTAAGCGAAAAAGAAGTTGCAGTCTGCCTGTACAAAGAACTAGCGTAAGTTCAGTTACCTGCTTCTCGGAATTTTAGTTAGCCACTTATTGCAAAATTGTTCAATTATGTTGCTTGGCTTAATTTAGTTTGCTACTGATTACATAATGGCACAGCCTGTTAATCATATTGTAGACTGCGCCTATCTATGTGTTTGATACTTACTGTTAAGAATTACCTGTTTTCCTTAACTTAAATATCTACTTGTTTGTTTAACTGCATTGCTGCTGCAACAGCGGGTTACAATGATGTTAATAACTACTTTTCAGCATCCAATGAAACTCTTTAATTCCTTGTTTGGTTAACTGGTTTGCTGTTATAACTCCCAGTTGAGATGTTTTGCTAACTTCAACTTTTCTGAATCCAATCGGAACTTTAATGGCAAACAGGTTAGCCCAAGATCAAAGAGCGAGGTCCCCATGGACGTTGCATCAGCCCACAACAGTGGCACCGGCCCAATCGTGCATTATGAATTGCCAACTGCTGATGCTCTAGAGGCTAAACTAGTGGTAGAAAGAGATTCTGCTTCTGCACTTAGAGATGAAGTTGACATGTTGAGGAAGCAAACATCACAATCACAAGCAGTACTCAAGACAACCATTAAATATTTGGTGGAATTCAAAACGAAGCAAGCTGAGACTGACCAGATTGTTAAGGTCCTGAAGGAAAAAAGGAAATTAAATTCCTACTTGGTAAATCATAGCTGAAATGTTCTTTCCATAGTTGAATAACCTTTGTGTTGTCTGTTCATGTAATCAATCAAACCATTTGTTTTAGAGATCATGTAATAATTGATAAGACTCGGAGACATTTCATTTGGATTGCTGTGCCAGACCTACAAATATGCCAATCGGGCTGAATGTGCATTAAGCAATAGTAGTAGTATAGATGGGCCATAAGTGGCACGCATCGGAAAGGGCCAAGATGCTAGCTAAAAAAAGGATGTTGTTGTAGCAAAAAAAAAGTACAGCGGCCTGGCTTATGTATGTTTGTTGATATTATTGATCCATATACTATATAAGTGTTCATATGTTCGTTAGTTGTGTACATTATTGGTTGATTGACTCGGTATTTGAATCTTTATACATTGCTTGTGTACATATCTAAATGGGAGTACACATTATGCTGCGTGTGACATTTGAGTTGGACATAAAGTGTTCCAAATATTCGAATTCACCTTAAACTGGATTCTAGCTTCTGAATTCGAGTATCGGCATTTGTAAATCATATTCATATGTGACAGTGGAATACACCTTTGTCGTGCTTTTGAAGATATATAAAAACACATAGACTGATTTATAAAGATTCGTATAGGAATACAAAATGGATTCGAATTTAGTTGCCAGGGTAAACGTGGATGCTTATTGTCCCAAAATTCGAAAGAAGCGGCAAAATGTCCACTCCCACATCGTCTACCCGAAGCCAAGTGTTTGGGAGATGGAAATTGCTGTCTACCCCTTACACAAACAATCCATCGGCCCGATTTCCACTGCTCTCAATAGGGGTAGGTTAGTAACTTCAAGTAGACGTGACACGATCGCCTCTGAGCCCATTCCGACACGGTGGGCGCCAAAAATGGGCGGCAAAACACCTTTGATTCAAGCTCGTCCGAAATACCTCTGTTTCTCCCTCCATTTCCACATTCATACATGGTGGGCGGCAAAACAAACTCGACTCGGCCGAAATCGATGTAGGCAAATATTTTCAATAGGGGCAGGTTTGTAACTTCACTCAGACGTGACACAACCGCCCTACGTGTCAGCCCTGTTCATACACCGTGGGCGCCAACCATGGGTGCCAACCACCCTCTCCTCGCCCGAAATTGCTCTGGGCAAATATTGGCGAGATGCAAGATTACCGTCCTATCCCCAACCGACGAGACGTCCAAATTTTAAACGGGGGCTAAGTTCGTAACTTTCCCATATTTCAGACAGGCGCGTCCCAAAAACATGGTTCCCCGTATCTCTCCCTCCATTTTCCCATTCATACATCGTCCGTGCTAGAACACCCCATCCCCACACCAGCCTCCGTCCGCCACCCCATCCATTGCCACCGACCTCCACCACATCCATCGCCACCGTCCTCCACCATGCCGGAGCACCTACCAAGACCGCGTCGTCCACTACTAGAGGTGGTCGTTTCTCATCCATGGCGACGGACCAACAGCCTTGCATCGCGTCCTCTCGCTTCATCGGCGCCGTCGTCCTCTTTGCCGGGGCCGCTCACATGACCTTCTCTTCCACCGCAACGAGACTTATCCCCCGATGCACCCGTCTACCGTCGCAGATCTGCTTCAACGCCACCGACAGCTATCGCACCCCCAATGCCTACACGGCGCCGCAAGACAGGTGGTACTTCATATCTCCTCAACTTTTTGATCTCAACCAGAAAATAGATCTTAACTTGGTTACTCTACTTTTTTTCAGCTCTTAGAATTTAGTTCTTAGTTCGAAGCAAACAATGGATGATAAATATCATTTCTCCGGTTTGCAGCTTCAAATCTGCCATGGCACAGCCATAATACAGTTTAATTGATCATGCTTAGGGTTTAATTGATCATGTTGGTTCCATGGTGGTTTCTTTAATAGAAATCGGAGGGGAAACCCTCTTTTGCTAAAAAAATATGCTTAGAGTTTCCCCCTTTTATGATCACTATACGATCAGAATACGTGCTTCGTGTCATAATAACACTGCTCTAGCCATCAAGCTAAACAAGCTTAGTTGTTCAAATACAAATCTGATATTATTAAAACAAAGTTGTTTAATTGGTCAATTAAATGTTCCGAAATTAGTTTCGAGAATGCATGTTCGCCGCTCGGGTGTGTATCTCTACAGGGTGCCCACGGTGGGCCGGCCCACCGTGGGATTTTGGGTCGTCCCAGGCCCCGATTCCCCTCTGTTCTACTGCGTGCTCCCGATCTCTACTCGCCCCAGCCGCCTGCCTCGCCGGCGACTTGCCGTCCCCGGACGACATGATTCTAGGAGGAGACACCAGACTAACAGGAGGCCAGGAGCCGCTCACCCAACAGCATCACCGCTGCCCGGGCGCGCCGCCCTGCCTACCTTCCCAGTTCGTTCAGGGCTCAGGCATGCCGCACCCACCAAGCCAACCCGATTTACACTGAGATACGTCGTCAACACGCAGCAGCCACTCCTCATCACCCATTTTCTAATTGATTCATACTCATTAGGCAGGACTGTCATTAGGGTTTGTTGTGTGCTCAGTGCTACCTACACTTAATGGTTCAGATGTATTTCTGTAATCTTTAGTACATCTAAAGTTCACAGGTTTTTCAAAATTCGGCCCTCTAATGTAAGCTAGTCATTATGGATTGTTGGTCGTAGTGACATTGACCCAGATTACTACTGCAAGCCAGGTTTGTTGACAATTTTACTTGTCTTTCTTACTCATTCGATATAATATCCAATTAATCACGTCGATTAGTTGCAAACAATAAAGCCTAGACAAACTTCTTCATTCAGATTTTGGACGGTCTCTTACTACAGTTACAATTCTGCATACTTTTCCTAATAACCTCACAAGTAAATGATTGATTCACTACATCTATGCTTGCCTTGTCAAATTTGTTGTCAATATTATTTTAGGGTGGACCACCCTGTTTCTAAATACTGGAACCGTATACATGAGTGAATAGTATTTTTCTATGTGATCTCTTCCATCATGTGAGGGTAACGAACACTGCGTTGTAGTTCTAAAAAAACGAACACTGCATTGTATAGAAAGAAAGTGTCATTTCCAGCTTTTACATAGGTTTTGATCTTTTACATGGAATAGAATCTGCCTACTTGCTTTGTGTCGCACTACCAACACTCCACCCTTGAAGCTAAACATTACGCCACTCATAATTGCTTAGTTTATTTGTTCAAATCTGAATTTCATATGATTCTAATGTTCCTACTTCAGTTTTGAAATGTGTGCCTGCCTATTATAGAGACATAAGGGGTTTGTATTTACGTGTGTGGTCTAGTCAGCACGGTTGGGGAGGTGAACTTTGCATATGCAGGGGTTTATAGGGAGACACTCTCCGAGTTGAATCCGCAATGCATTCCATAGATAATCTGACTACTTTTTATGTTTTCATGAGTCTCAGATTCTGAACAGCTTCATAATGATTATGAGCTCTTGCGCATGAAAATAGTAAAGCAGAACAATGCCATGGCTGTCAAACGTGGCATTAAGGGACTGAAATCAAGTCTAGATGCAATGGAATGCAAATGCTCTCCACCTATAGAATCATGCTCAGAATATGATCCTAACAGTGATTCTGAGCTAGAAGGAGACCTAAGTCAATGTAGCTCCCTAGTGGAGGAGTCAGAGGAAGATGCCCTATCTTATTCACCCATCAAGGTACTTGCTCTAACTTTCCAAGGTTACATTGCTCGCACATATCTTGCAACTTATGCTTTGCATTGCTTCTACTTATGCTTTACACATCGTGTATGTGAATACGCCCTGCCTATCCATTTTCAGTACATATTCCATCTGTCATCGTACCATATTTATCCATTCAAATGCTGTTATTGTGTATCAGACGTTCAAAAGGAAGAGGGTGATTGCTGATCGTGGAGGAGCACAAGCAAAGTATTTGGAAAAGGTAGTGGCACCTGATAAATCAAATAGCCCATTAGGTGTAGTTGCAATATCATCTGACCCACAAAATACCCCAACTCTAGCAGACTCTAGCCCTACTACACTGGTCATTTCTGATGCCCCAACTCAGCAGACCCCAACTGCAGCAAACAGTATGATTATGCCAGTTGACATAGCACCAGCTGTATGACGCAAAACCCCCATTCCAGCAAAGAGTACACCAAATCCAGTTGCCAAATCCCTTTTCGAACCAGAGAGAGCCCCAATTGCAGCAAATAGGACCCCTGTTCCATTTCTTCCCAGTTTAGAAGACGAAGCTTATGTTGTTGTCGAACTTTGTGCATCTTTCCTTCATGGAAAGATTATATCACGCATACGTAACAATTTCCAGTCTTCCTCCGCAACTTACGCGTAAGTAATGTAATAATGTTATTTATGGTCATTACGGCATATGTTTCTGCTGACAGAAGACACAAGATTTCATTCTTTTAAATAGGTGAGGAGCAAACTGGATTGTGATGACGAGCAAGGGTTGGTTGCGCTTTTCAAGCACTCGTTGATGAAGTATCGTTCCTACCCGAGGCAAGCGCACTTCGATGGCAAGCCTCTGAACAAAATTTCTGTAAAGTCTCTGGTCCTACATTTATCCGACGGTGACTGGAATAATCTTGTTACACATTGGTCTCGGCTGCAGCGTAAGGTACTGTCTATGATATCACATCACAATTTGAACTACATTTCTGCATTTTCCTTAATGTCTCACTTGTACGAAAACTGTTAGCAGAAGAACATCCGTTCTCAAGGGACCACAGAATCTCGCAACTATACTGCACACTGCATTCCTCTTGTGAGTACCTCTTGCCCTGTATGACCATACTTACTTTCATAGCTGTTTGATTATGTACCATCACTGCACATGTTAGCCTCGTAATCGTCCATTTGGTGGACATTATAAGATCCGTATGGACTCTTACATAAATTTAGAATCAACCCAATGCTTTTGAAGAGGATTAGCTCTGCAGTCCTCTTGTAAGGACTGAACGTGGTCTATCACTGTACTTACATTAATAGCTACTTCCAGGGATTGGTAGTTGATTATGTAGCATCAATCTGCGTCTTATCTTCAATATCCTCTATCCCTTCCAGTATTATCATATCTATAATTACTCTCTACAAAATGTAGAGTACAGGCAATGCTTATGAAGAACATTCTGTGCTGAAATTCTTGAGTTATCCTTCCCTTGACATGGAAAAGGGCATTATAGAGCCGGTGTTAACTGTTAATGTAAGTCAGTCCTTCTAAGGCCTTTATCCTCAACTGATGTTTAATTTGCTCATACTCCCTATCATTTATTGCTGTTTCTACCAAAATGCATGTTCGTAAGAACCGCAAGTTCTAAGTTTTACTTGTAAAACCAAATTCCTTTTTCATACCATGCACATTACTTAATACTCCATATATGTATGCCTGTTTTTGTGGATCTATAATCCAGTGTCTGGTGAAGCAGCCCACGTTTGCACCTTTGTCATCTCCTGTTTTATCTTACTGATGTGGCTGATGATATGAACAACATGCCATGCACATTATCCAAAATAGATAAAATGATTTTCTTTTCCCTTCATCTATGCTTGTTACATTGACATGGTAATCCAGTAGTGTGGTGAAGCTCCCCACATTATGAACAATGCCAAGTTATGCTACTGATATTTTGAACTTACTCTTTATTTTCTAATTTGAAATTGGATAGGATTGACAAAACAGTTATCATCTTTGTTTATACACGTGCAAACCTGTCATCTCTCTGCTTTGTTTCAGGGTGATATTCCTGATGGCATGCACAAGTCTGCTGAAGGCTATGAGACAAACCCAACATATATTGCAGCAAAGAAGGCAAAACATCTTGAAGATAGCGAGACAACCCCAAAGTCTTGTCTTGATGCAGTGTTCAAGTTACTTTAGACTATGATCGAGACAAGCTCATAGAATTCGTTATGCGAATCGGTTCGACTTCTTCAGTCCCAAGTTCTAGCAGAAAGGCATTCTGCAACTCAACTTCGACTTGAAGTCCTATCTCTAATAAAGATTGCAGAGAAAACCAATGAGAACCTCATCGCTAAACAGCTACACCTGGAAGCTATGACCGACATGCTAGGCCGGTCTCATAGCCTTGCTTAGCAGCTTGCGCAGCAGTTCCCCCGCAAGGCTAACCTTTCTTGAACTATCTTGGAAGTGGTCTCGGTTCAGTATTATTTTGTTATGCTGCAATGGTGCCCAGCTATGACCGACATGCTAGGCCGGTCTCATAGCCTTGCTTAGCAGCTTGCGCAACAGTTCCCCCGCAAGGCTAACCTTTCTTGAACTATCTTGGAAGTGGTCTCGGTTCAGTATTATTTTGTTACGCTGCAATGGTGCCCAGCTATGACCGACATGCTAGGCCGGTCTCATAGCCTTGCTCAGCAGCTTGCCCAGCAGTTCCCCCGCAAGGCTAACCTTTCTTGAACTATCTTGGAAGTGGTCTCGGTTCAGTATTATTTTGTTACCCTGCAATGGTGCCCAGTTTTTGTAATCTGCTTCTTCGTTGCGCTTTATGATCACTGGTGGCGAACTTCGATGCTCAAAGTGGATGTAATATACCTTAAATCCTTTATTGTATAGTGTAGGTTTATTCTTAGTTACTATGCCGTAATTTCTTTATTGTATAGAGTAGGTTTGTCTTAATTCCTACTACTTACTGCCATCATTTGCTATCTGGAAAAAAAATCAGATATAGTCGACCGGATCGAAACATTTCACTCTATCGGGCAAGGTTTTTAGCGGGCCACAATTGGACCGGCCTGCGTCTTTCTTGGGCACGAATGATTGGGGCCTTCACACATTGCGCCAGGCCCAAACTTACACCGGACTATATTTTAGTTGGGCCTTTTGTCGACCCAGCTCTTAGTTTGGCCTGTAGCCTTGGGCCATTAACAGGCTGAATATTGTACTGGCCTGTTACGGCCGAGATGAAACCATGGGCCTTTAGCAGGCCAAAATGCATGTTGGGCCTCAATTTTCCCTAGTCGTCGACGGGCCTTCAGCAGGCCAAAATGTAGACCGGGCTGTTTTGGGCCCAGTTAGCTCACGGGCCGTTACCAGGCCGAAACATATCTCAGGCCTTAGTTGGCCCACTGATATCATGGGCCTTTAAGAGGCCGAAAGCTTAGTACACGCATCACCGGGCCGAATTACGCGACATGCCTTTAACAAGCCCAAAGTCAAGTTGGGCTTAACTGTTGCCACCTGTAGCACGGGCCTTTAGTGGGCCCGATGTCCCATCGGACCATATATGGCCCATGGGAAGCACGGGCCATTCCCAGGCCAAAAGTCACACCGGGCTGAAATGGGCCCATGTCTACATCAGGCCTCTAACAGGTCGAAAGTCACTGGGCTGTAGTTGGGCCCAAATATTCGGCGAACGATTAACGGGCCAGATCTGGCCGCCGCAAATGGGCCCCAAATATTGGGCAAACAATTAACGGTCTAGATATGGCTTCGCCGTAAATGGGCCCAAATATTGGGCGAACAATTCTGAGCCAGATCTAGCCGCCGTAAATGGGCCTTTATTAAGCAGGCCGTTATTGGGCTGGCCCACTAGTACCTGATTAAGTTCTACGGGCCTTTGACTGGGCCGGCCTTTTTAACCTATATGGGCCTCTGTTGGGCCCAGCCACTTGTTGATGTATCATAGGCATGTCTCCTCCAATGGATGGGCGATATCTGGCCCACTGACGAGGTGACAGCTGTTCCCTTCGGCCAATCAGAATTTTACACGTGGAAATTTCTCATTGGTCAGGGATGTTAACGGGTTATCAGATCCATAATCAGATCCATAATTTTGGTAATGTCATGGAACACTTCTACGACAGCACAGGTATGGCTATCTTGATTCTGTCATAAATTTGTCATGGATGTACATGCATGACAAAAAATGCATTTATCTTGTGACAAACACGTATCATCACGGAAGTGTATTTTTTTGTAGTGCTACTGTCAAGAAGAAATATGATATTCTTATTATTGGGGATGTGCATATCCTCGTTGAGGTAACATAGTGTTATTCGAAATTTCTCCGGTTTCATGTTATACGGAATGAGTTTATTAACAAGACCTGATCAACCTTGTTAGTGGATTCCTTTTGATGAGCATGAGATGGATGAAACTAGAAGGCACAACCTTCTGTACCCTCTTTATACTTTCTGTTATTTAGTTGAAATAAAGTAAAAATATTATCTTTCTGTCTGTTTCCTGACTTATCTGTGCAATATAAAAATACCTCAAAAATAAAAGTCCTCCAACTGCCATGCCAATTTAATAAGATTTTTTCTGGAATATTTGAGGATTTATGGTACTGAAAACACTGCGGGGGGAGCTGCCACCTGGCCACAAGGGTGGAGGGCGCGCCCTACCCCCCAGGGCGCGCCCCCCTGCCTCGTGGGCCCACGGTGGCCCTCCTCCACTTATTCCTACACCCATCCTCTTATCCTTCCTCCCACAAACACGAATATCCAACTCAAGCACGAGTTCTAGCTCACTTTGCTGTGATTTTCGATCTCCTTGCTCAAAGCACCTCTCACAAAACTGCTTGGGGAGATTGTTCCTTGGTATGTGACTCCTCCATTGGTCCAATTAGTTTTTGCTCTAGTGCTTTATTCATTGCAAATTTGTGCTGCATAAGTGACCATGTTCTTGAGCTTGCATGTCAAATTTATATGGTTCCAAGTAGTTCTAATGCATGATATATCCTCTAGGCACTTGTAGGAGTAGTTGCTATCGATTTTGTTGAGCTTGGCTCACTTTTGTTTGAATTTACTAAAAATTTCAGAAATTTTTCAGAGAAAGCAATATGCTTAGGAAAATGTTCCAAGGTGGTTCTTCTAGGAAGAAAGGACCCAGGCTTGCAATGCGTGATGCTGATGAGGAGCCCCCAAGGGACGTTCCAGTGCGGCCCTGTGAATGGCCTTCGAAAAATTTTATGGATCGAACGGGAATCAAAGAAGAATTTAACGCATATTTGCATAACGCTGATCTTGTGAGCTTTGATGCAGACAAATGCCCACAGTACCATGAACTCACTAGTTCATTTGTGAGGAGGTTTGAATTTTCATCTTCACGTAATTCTCCAACAGTCATGTTTGATCTTTATGACAAATCTTATACCATGGACTTAGAGAATTTTACTTTTGCTTGCAAAATTCCACAACGGGGTAGTGCTAGTGATCCCCGTAAATCTGAATTTAGAGATTTTCTTGCTGGTATAACTGTAGGGGAATCTAGAGATATAACACAAGCTACCATAGGGAGCATTCACTTTCCTGCTGTACATTATTTTGCTCTCTTCATAGGTAGGTGCATAATCGGTAAGGATGAAGCATGTCATATGTGTGTGCCTGACCTCAGTATTCTTAGGAGTGATGTGTTAGGAGACCAATCTTATCATATGGGAGCCATTGTTGCACGTAGGTTGCATCATAATAGATATAATGGAGATTTCTTTGGAGGAATTTATGCAACCCGCTTAGCTAATTTTCTTGAGGTAGACGTTCGTGAGGATGATATGGAGTTGTGTGACGCCCCCGATTCAATCGTACACTAATCATAACGCAAACGTGTACGATCAAGATCAGGGACTCACGGGAAGATATCACAACACAACTCTAAAATAAAATAAGTCATACAAGCATCATAATACAATCCAGGGGCCTCGAGGGCTCGAATACAAGTGCTCGATCATAGACGAGTCAGTGGAAGCAACAATATCTGAGTACAGACATAAGTTAAACAAGTTTGCCATAAGATGGCTAGCACAAACTGGGATACAGATCGAAAGAGGCGCAGGCCTCCTGCCTGGGATCCTCCTAAACTACTCCTGGTCGTCGTCAGTGGGCTGCACGTAGTAGTAGGCACCTCCAGCGTAGTAGGAGTCGTCGTCGTCAGTGACGTCTGGCTCTTGGGCTCCAACATCTGGTTGTGGCAACCAGGTAGAAGGGAAAGGGGAAAAGGGGGAGAAAAGCAACGGTGAGTACTCATCCCAAGTACTCGCAAGCAAGGAGCTACACTACATATGCATGGGTATATGTGTAAAGGGCCATATCAGTGGAGTGAACTGCAGAATGCCAGAATAAGAGGGGGATAACTAATCCTGTCGAAGACTACGCACGCAGCCTCCATCTTGCAGCATGTAGAAGAGGGTAGATCAAGTCCTCCAAGTAGCATCGCATAGCATAATCCTACCCGTGATCCTCCTCGTCAGCCTCGTTAGAGAGCGATCACCGGGTTGTATATGGCACTTGGAAGGTTGTGTTTTATTAAGTATCCAGTTCTAATTGTCATAAGGTCAAGGTACAACTCCAAGTCGTCACATTCATCAAGATCACGGCTATTCGAATAGATTAACTTCCCTGCAGGGGTGCACCACATTACCCGACACGCTCGATCCCATTTGGCCGGACACACTTTTCGGGGTCATTCCCGGCCGCGGAAGATCAACACGTCGCAGCCCCACCTAGGCACAACAGAGAGGTCATCACGCCGGTCTAAACCTAAGCGCACAGGGGCCTAGGCCCATTGCCCTTAGCACACCTGCACGTTGCGTACGCGGCCAAAAGCAGACCTAGCCTAGCAGGCGTTCCAGTCCAAGTCGGCGTGCGCCGCTCAGTCGCTGACGTCACGAAATGCTTCGGCTGATACCACGACGCCGGTTGCCCATATCTTTTCCCACGTGGCGGTTAGTGCGTATAAGGTCAACGACCCAACTCAGATCAAATACCAAGATCTCGTTAAGCGTGTTAAGTATGTGAGCGCCCGAACAGGGCCAGGCCCACCTCTCTCCTAGGAGGTCTCAACCTGCCCTTTCGCTCCGCCACAAAGATCCACTCGCGGGTGCTCCTACGAGCCGACCCGTCTTTAGTCACCACATGTATCATGTATAATATATAGGTATATACCCGTGATCACCTCCCGAGTGATCACGACCCAATAGTATAGCACAGCAGACGGACAAGAATGTAGGGCCACAGATGGAAATACTAGCATCCTATACTAAGCAAGTAGGATTGCAGGTAAGGTATCAACAGTAGTAGCAAGGACATGCTATGCATCAGGATAGGAATAACGGAAAGAATATGCTACACTACTCTAATGCAAGCGGTATAGAGGAGAGTAGGCGATATCTGGTGATCAAGGGGGCTTGCCTGGTTGCTCTGGCAAGTAGGAGGGTCGTCAACTCCGTGAGTCGAACTAGGTAGCAATGGCGTCTGCCTCTCGGTGTCTACGGAAGAAGAGGGGAAGAAACAATAAATACAATGCAAACAAACGCATGACGATGCATGACATGACAAAATGCGGTGCTAGGTGTGCCCTAATGCGGTGGGAGGTTGTACCAGTGAAGGGGGGGGGGGGGACATCCGGGAAAGTATTCCCGGTGTTCCGCGTTTTCGGACAGATGAACCAGAGGGGGAAAGTTAAGAGTTCGATAGGTTAGGGATGTGTGGCGGACGAATGGGCTGCGTATCTGGATTCGTCTCTTCGTTCTGAGCAACTTTCATGTAGAAAGTATTTTCATCCGAGTTACGGATTAAAAGATAGGATTTTTCTAAAGATTTAAATCATTTTCTGATTTTAATTAATTATTTAAATCCAACGTTATCCAGAACAGTGAATGATGACGCAGGCATGACATCAGAGTGATGTCAGCAGGTCAACTAGTCGGTTGACCAGTCAAACCCGAGCAGTGTGGGTCGATGGGACCCACATGTCATTGTCAGGGGCATTAACAGAGTTTTAAAACTAACTAAATAGGTTAATTAGTGGGTGGGCCCCAGCAGTCAGTGTCTAATTAGGTTTTTACTAATTAATTTAATTAATTCGTTGTTCATATATTTGTTTTTATTTGTTTTATGGCATGGGGCCCGCATGTCAGTGGCAGTAGCTGCCACGTCAGCGGAGTTGACCTTGGTCAACGTGACCAGCCGGGGCCCCTAGGCCCACAGGCAGTGAAACAAGGGTGGACCCCGGTGTGCCAGCTCAGCGGAGCCACCGGAGTAGCTCCGGCGAGCTTGCACGCAGCGACCGAACGCCGGCGTGCGTCAGGATTCGCCTACGGGGCACCAAATCGAGCGCTGCCGGGCGCGTTAGAACGGCAAGACGCCGACGCGTCTGTTGGTGGTGGTCTGGCGAGCTGTGGTGGCCGGAGAAGGGCGCATCAAGCTCATCGGCGCCGAGGTCTTTCGGGCGAGCAACGGCAACGATGGAGGCGCGCTACGGGCAAACCGGAGGCGGCGAAGCCTTCGCAGCGTCTTGAGCATGTAACGAGCCCGGGACCAAAAGGTCACCGGACGACTGTTGTCGCAAAGTCTCTCGTGGCATCCTTCAATATTTCTGGAGTTACTTTCCAACTTCTGGGTTTCAACATCCTTGGCATGAGCCATGGTTCTACTGTCTTTAGTTCCTGACAAATCTCCGGTATCTTGAGGTTTAGCTCCTCCAGCTTGGCTACTTTCGACCACGGTTCTGAGTTCTTCACGAATTGTCTCCTTGTCAAATATGACTTCCTAAAGTCCATCTTAAACTTCTTGATGTAATACTCCAGATCATGGTGATGCACCAGCTAAGGTCAAAACTTCATCCTTTGCTGACGGATGCTCCATCAGCCTTCTTTCATCCAATCCTTTCATGCATCTGCATGCTTAACTCAGCACGGTGACAATAGCATAAGCGGGCGATAACATCATGGATAGCATGTTTCTGCTCTTGTCATTTCCATGAGCTATCATTCCATAGTTGATATCTCCTGCCTTAGGGTTTTCATGACAAAAACTTTGAGTTCTAAGGCTCCATATTCCGGTCTTTCTCCGATACACCTTGATCTCGGGTATTGACAGCTTCCATAGTATGCCAAGTTACATAATGGTAGCCTACCTAGGGCATAAAAAGTCTGGGAATTCTTGAGCCTTCAAATTCTCCTAGTCTTCAGAGTCTTCAACAGTTGTAGTTTCCATTATCATAATGTATGGTAAACTCCTCTTCATTCCGAATGGTCTTAGTTGCCTAATATCTTGTACTTGGAGTGGTCTCATCGGTCGAATCTTCGAGTGGTCAAAAGGGAAAAGGGGAATGGTCTCACTAAAGGAGAAAGTTTGAATAAGCTCAGAAGAGAAGAGAGGTAAAAGATCCTTTTTGAAAATAAAGTTATAGAGAAAAATCTTTTCCTATGGGCTTGCTAGTTTCTAGGGTCACGTCCCCAGTCAACATGTGCTCGATACCATCTTGTAGCGACCCGACCGAATGGGTCAAGTCTACGTGCTTAAGTGTCATCCTGGATCGGTATCTTTGACACACACAAGATTTCGAGGATTTATAATAGAGGTAAATCACATGTATAAAGTAACGTAAATACTATTACCTCAATCCAAAATAGCGGAAGTAACAAGGTTGTGGATTCCAATCAACACCAACGGCAAAGTTGAGTGTAGAGAATCGTAACCCTAACGTATCACTTACTCGTCGTAAGATAATCCTGCAACATGAGACGTTGCAGCCACAAAGGGTCAGTACATTGAATGTACTGGCAAATTCACACCATAGAGCAATGATGAATAATGGCTATCTCTACATGCGTTTAGAGATGACATGACCAAGATAGGTTACTTCGGGTAGCCAAAATTCACACTTGGAGAACTTGGCATATAGCTGATGCTCTCGTAGCTTTCCCAACACAAGACGAAGATGTTCAGCATGCTCTTCTTCATTATTGGAAAATACCAGGATATCATCTAGATAAACCACGACGAACTTATCGAGGTAATCCATGAATATATAGTTCATCAGACGAGAGAAGGTGGCCGGAGCATTGGTTAATCCGAAAGACACGACGGTGTACTCGTATGAACCATATCGAGTCACGAAGGCGGTCTTTGGGATATCCTCTTCACGAACACGGAGCTGGTGGTAACCCAACCTCAAGTCGAGTTTAGAGAACACTGATGAACCAGCCAGTTGATCATACAGATCATTGATCCGAGGAAGAGGATACTTGTTACGAATGGTAGCCTCGGTTAATAGGGCGGTAGTCTTGGACATGTCGGTTTGTCCCATCCTTCTTCTTGACAAAGAGAGAAGGTGCTCCCCAAGGAGAGCAACTTGGCGAATGAAACCACTTGAAGAGATTTGTCGATTTCCTCCTTAAGCTCAAGGAGTTCATGCGGAGGCATCTTGTAGGGTCGTTTGGCTATAGGAGTGGTGCCTGGTTTCAAGTCGATGATGAATTCGACAACTCTAGCAGGGGGAATCCCTGGAAGTTTTTCAGGAAAGACGTCGAGGAATTCACGAACGACGGGAATGTTTTCAATGCCCTTGAGTGGTGCGGTGTTCAATGCATAGAGCCTTGCCTCGGCATTTTGCACCAGGTGAGCTTGGTAAGTAACTATTTCATCTGAAGGGTGTAGCAGATGGACGGTCTTAGTGGCACAAACTATAGAGGCAGTATGCGCTTTCAACCAATCCATTCCCAGTATGAGGTCAACATCGGAAGACTTCAGAATAATGGGAGAGGCGCGAAATTCCAACCCTTCGATTTCCATAGGGACGTCGATGCCAACCATGGAGGTCTGACATTGTCCCGCGGGGGTTTTTACCACTACCGAAGTGTTCATCTTCTCACATTTAACGTCGTGCTTGTATGCAAAATCTTCTGATATGAATGAATGCGATGCACCTGTATCAAATAAAAGGATGCTGGTACTGAATTTACGAGGAGTGTACCCATCACAGTAGCGGGCTGGTCTTGAGCTTCGTTTAGATCAACGTGGTTGGCATGAACACGACCATAAGACTTGGCATTGTTGCTGCGGGGCTGGTTGCTTCCACGGCCAGTTGCTGGAAGGGCCAGTTGATTCTGGTTCTGGTTGCATTCCCTACCACGGTGCCCTGGTTGACCACACCAAGCACAAACCATTATTGGGAGTGGGAACATGAGCTTGGGGTGGTGGAGCCGGAAGCCTTGGCTGCCTAGTTGGAGGAGTAGGCGACGAGGTGCGACATAGGTCTGCCTTGGGGAAGGTGCGGTTGGCTGGTACATGCTGTTGGGAATCCATATCTTACGCTTCATGAGGACGGGCCCGAAGATGAGCCCGTGTCACGGCTGCTTTGTGAGAGCCTGGTATTCCTGCCAGACCAGTTTCGACATTGATGGCCTTGTTCACCAAGGCGGCGAAATCGATAAAGTCATGCACTAGAAGTGCGAGCTTGATGTCGACTTGAAGGCCGTCTCGGAACTTCTCCCGCTCTCACGGGCATTAGTTGCAATGTCTTCTTGACATAGCGAGACAAGTCGTAAACTCTCCGATAAGCTTCAACATTTTTGTTGCCTTGGGTGAGGTCGGAACTCACGCTTCTTCCGTCCATGACTCCACGAGGAATGAAGCGGCACGCGAAGCAGTTGGAAGTCTGGCGGTGATGATTGTTCCAGGTGGCAGAGTACGCCTGTGGCTGTCCCACCATTGAGCTGCAGGCCCCTTCAGGAAGAAGGAAGCAAAGGTGACAAAGCTAGCAGGGAATACATCAGCAGACTCCATCTCATAGGTGATGTCACGAAGCTAGTCATCAGCATCCAGAGGCTTCATTGAGCTGCGGTACACACTTGGGTTGAGGCGCATGAAATCCTGCAGAGTTACTGGGGCTGGCTGCTGGTTCATATTGGGGCGAGGAAACTGAGCCATTATATTCTCCATGAACTGGCGATTCATCTCGAGCTGTTGGATCATACCAGCCTTGTACTCAGGCGGTGGTGGGCGTTACCACTTAATTACGACCACTGTGTCTAACCATCCTGCTAATATATAACGAGGGTAGTTCAGCATTGAGGGACTTGCATAGACAAGAATCATTCATGATGAAACATGCATAAAGAAAGGAGCATGACAGATACTACATAGTAGTCGGCATAACTTACAACAGGGGGGACATAGAGTTCTGTACACAGAGTTCATTACATAGACTAAATCATCATCGGCGGCACGCAGGCTCGCGGCGATAGCAACTAATACTAATAAGCAAGACTACATCAGTCCCACGCGGTACTGCGGAGGTAGCTGTAGCCTGCAAGCTGGTAGTGTGGCATCGGGAACTCCACGTCAGCAACTTGGGGTCCGTGGATACTTTGGTGCAGAACCCGACGCTCGGGTGGTAGAAGAGGACCAAGTGCGGGAGAGCAGCCTCCCACATCTGGCCAACCGATACCCTGGGGCATCACGGTCCTGGCTGGGTAGATCGCAGAACGCGGCAGCTCTCTAGATCGGACAAAGTGGTGCAACAGCGTCAGAGCACGGTAAAGGTGCTGACGGGTGGTGTACAACTCGTGGCGAAGAGCTCGGTTAGCTCGATCCAGCCCATCAGCATGCAGAACCAGGTTCTGATGGTAGAAGGGCTCTCGGGTGACAGTGGAGTAGGCAGCAGTGTAGTAACCCTCCGCACCAACATCAGATGCGATAGCAATGTGCCTGAAGGGGGAGGTGTCCAACTCCCGATACTCTCCATGAAGACGTGTCAGAGCAGCATAAGCAGCATCGTGGACTGCCATATCGATGGTCACTCCAACACCATGAGCGGTGTGCAACACAGTAGTGGAGTCATACTCCCGAGAGTAGAGGTGGACGATGGCACGGTACTGCTCCTGGTTAAAGTCCTGGTACTCCTCGAAGACGGTGTACTCAGGGTGCCAGCAATAACCCAGATAGGTCATCATCTCAGCTAGCACGGCAGGTGATCCCGAGTAACCAACGGCCGTCGTGTGGCGAACGACCTGCCTCGTGGGTTCCATCTGAAAGCAAAGATGTTTCAAAGGAGTCAAATGACAGTGTGGAAATTGTTCAAAATACTATTCTAAGGAATAACTATGGCTTTATTCTAAGGAATAACTATGGCTTTATCCAACTTTGGGGTGAATGTGGTCACGGGATCCCAGTGTAAAGGTCGAGGAGTAAAAGATCCTAGTACCACCCGATGGCGACGTGGGCCCGTAAGACACACAACCATGTTAGTAAAAATTTTTGCAAGGCCTAGACTCGACTTCGGCCAAGGAGTGTGGAAGGGGGGTTCCTACAGGCAGTCAGCTCTGATACCAACTAGTGACGCCCCCGATTCAATCGTACACTAATCATACACGCAAACGTGTATGATCAAGATCAGGGACTCACGGAAAGATATCACAACACAACTCTAAAATAAAATAAGTCATACAAGCATCATAATACAAGCCAGGGGCCTCGAGGGCTTGAATACAAGTGCTCGATCATAGACGAGTCAGCGGAAGCAACAATATCTGAGTACAAACATAAGTTAAACAAGTTTGCCATAAGATGGCTAGCACAAACTGGGATACAGAGATCGAAGAGGCGCATGCCTCCTACACAGGATCCTCCTAAACTACTCACGGTGGTAAATGGTCGTGCGGGCTGCACGTAGTAGTAGGCACCTCCAGCATAGTAGGAGTCGTCGTCGACGGTGGCGTCTGGCTCCTGGGCTCCAACATCTGGTTGTGGCAACCAGGTAGAAAGGAAAGGGGGAAAAGGGGAAGAAAGCAACCGTGAGTACTCATCCAAAGTACTCGCAAGCAAGGAGCTACACTACATATGCATGGGTATATGTGTAAAGGGCCATATCGATGGACTGAACTGCAGAACGCCAGAATAAGAGTGGGATAACTAATCATGTCGAAGACTACGACGCTTCGGCAGCCTCCGTCTTTGGCATGTAGAAGAGAGTAGACTGAAGTCCTCCAAGTAGCATCGCATAGCATAATCCTACCCGGCGATCCCCTCCTCGTCGCCCTGTTAGAGAGCGATCACCGGATTGTATCTGGCACTTGGAAGGGTGTGTTTTATTAAGTATCCGGTTCTAGTTGTCATAAGGTCAAGGTACAACTCCAAGTCGTCATGTTACCGAAGATCACGGCTATTCGAATAGATTAACTTCCCTGCAGGGGTGCAACACATTACCCGACACGCTCGATCCCATTTGTCCGGACACACTTTTCTGGGTCATGCCCGGCCGCAGAAGATCAACACGTCGCAGCCCCACCTAGGCACAACAAAGAGGTCAGCACGCCGGTCTAAACCTAAGCGCCGCGAGTGCGGGCCCATCGCCTTAGCACACACCTGCACGTTCGTCTGTGACGCGGAAGCGAACATAGCCTAGCGAGCGTTCCGGTCCAATCCGGCGCGCCGCTTCGATCGGCCGACGTCACGAAATGCTTGGTGATACCGGGACGCGCGGTTGCCCATATCTTGTCCCACGTGGCGGTTAGTGCGTATAAGGTCAACGACCCAACTCAGATCAAATACCAAGATCTCGTTAAAGCGTGTTAAGTATCATGAACGCATGAACAGGGCCAATCCCACCTCTCTCCTAGGCGGTCTCAACCTGCCCTGTCGCTCTGCCACAAAGATCCACTCGCGGGTGCTCCTATGAGCCGACCCGTCTTTAGTCACCACATGTATCATGTATAATATATAGGTATATACCCGTGATCACCTCCCGAGTGATCACGGCCCAATAGCATAGCACAGCAGATCGACAAGAATGTAGGGCCACAGATGGAAATACTAGCATCCTATACTAAGAAAGTAGGATTGCAGGTAAGGTATCAACAGTAGTAGCAAGGACAGGCTATGCATCAGGATAGGAATAACGAAAAGCAGTAACATGCTACACTACTCTAATGCAAGCAGTATAGAGGAGAGTAGGCGATATCTGGTGATCGAGGGGGCTTGCACAGTAGCTCGGCAAGTAGGAGGGTCGTCAACTCCGTAGTCGAACCGGGTAGCGGCGACGTACATCTCGGTGTCTAAGCGGAATAAGAGGAAGAAACAATAAATACAATGCAAACAAATGCATGACGATGCATGACATGACAAAAGCAGCGGTGCTAGGTGTGCCCTAACGCGGTGGGAGGTTGTACCCGATGAAGGGGGGACATCCGGAAAGTATTCCCGGTGTTCCGCGTTTTCAGACAGATGAACCGGAGGGGGAAAGTTGCGAGTTCGATAGGTTAGGGATGTGTGGCAGACGAACAGGCTGATTATCCGGATTCTTCTCTTCGTTCTGAGCAACTTTCATGTAGAAAGTATTTTCATCCGAGTTACGGATTAAAAGATATGATTTTTCTAAAGATTTAAATCATTTTCTGATTTTAATTATTTATTTAAATCCAACATTATCCAAAACAGTGAATGATGACGCAAGCATGACATCAGAGTGATGTCACCAGGTCAACTGGTCGGTTGACCAGTCAAACCAGACAGGTCGGTCCAGTGGGACCCACATGTCATAGTTAGGGGCATTAACAGAGTTTTAAAACTAACTAAATAGGTTAATTAGTGGGTGGGCCACAGCAGTCAGTGTCTAATTAGGTTTTAATTAATTAATTTAATTAATTAGCGTTTTATATGTTTGTTTTTATTTGTTTTATGGCATGGGGCCCGCATGTCGATGGCGATAGCTGCCACGTCCCGGCGAGTTGACCTTGGTCAACGTGACCAGCTGGGGCCCCTAGGGCAAGGGTGGGCCCGGTGTGCCAGCTCAGCGGAGCCGCCGGAGTAGCTCCGACGAGCTCGCACGCAGCGACCGAACGCTTGCGTGCGTCGGGATGCGCCTACGGGGCACCAAATCGAGCGCGGCCAGGCGCGTTATAACGACAAGACGACGACGCGTCGGTTGGTGGTGGTCTGGCGAGCTGCGGTGGCCGGAGAAGGGTGCATCGAGCTCATCGGCGGCGAGGTCTTTCGGGCGAGCAACGGCAACGGTGAGGCGGCGCGGTACAGGGCAAATAGAACAGCGAAGCCTTCAGCGTCTTGTAACCTGGCAACCTGAGCCGGGACCAAAGGGTCACCGGACGGCTGTCGGCGACGAGCGCGGGCGGCGACGCGTTCGGGAGCTCGAGGAGAGTGGAGCTGGGGCGATCTAGCAAAGAAATGGAGAGGTTGGGGAGGATCTATGGGGCGTGATGAGTATAACCGGCACGGGCCCGTGACCATTTGGTCACCGGAGACTCGTCGGCGACGAGATCATGGGGCGCTCGGGTGCTTCGGCGGCAGCTAGCTAGGGCGTGCGAGGGAGCTAACGGAGAGAAGGAGGGGGTGGAGCTCACCGAGCGGCACACACGAAAGGCCCTTGGGGGTTTAGGAGCTGCAGAGTCGACGGAGCTCGTCGGAGACGCGCCGGGGATCCGAGGAAGAAGACAAGGCCGGGGCAGCGTTCGTGGGTGCCCGGCCCCTGCGGCTCGTCGGGGAGGCGTAGTCGAGGGAGATGGAGCGAGCAGACACGTCAGAGAGGCTTGGAGGTCGCGGTGGCCGCGAGTTCTACGGCGGCGAGGCCATGGCGGCGCTCGGTTGCGGTGGGGAACGAGGGTGGAGCACGGTGGATCTGAGGGGAGGGCGCAGGAACCGAGGGGAGAGTGGGGGCAAGTGGGAGGAGGGACCGCGGAGGCGAAGGCGTGGCTACCATGGTGTTCATCATATACATATGAATTTGTATTAAAAAATTAGCGTGGATACAGTGAAATGTGAAATCCACGTTAGAATTTGAGATCGCTACGTGACACACACTCTAATTCAAAAATCTAACTACGTGACACACACTCTAACTCAAATAACTAATTATGTGACACACACTCTAATCCATGTTAGCGTGGGCACCGTTTCGACTTTTTTCAAATAACTCCACATTAATTAATTTATAGTACTCCCTCTGTTCACTTTTATAAGACCTTGAAGACATTTCAGACAATTTGCAAAGCAGTTCATTTTAAATTATGCGAAACGACTTCTACAAAAGTGAGCGGATGGAGTATCTCATTTGAATGACTAATTATTGCAAGGAAAACACGGCCATGGTAATACATACAGATTCGTTTGCAAATGAAAGAAGATTTGTTTGCATTCTCAAATGTAGGCGCACCCGAGCGAGAACAGGGTCGTGTCGGGGTGGGCGCTTGATGCCTTAAAGACAAGCGCCTTTGGGTGGTGACATGTGGGCCAGCAACCTGTTGGGCCCACATGTCATGGACACAAAGGCAGGTGCCTTAAGGAACGAAGCATAGTCCTATCGGGTGGTCGCATGTAGCCGGACGGGCAGCGTAGCACCCAGCCACCCACCCCCTCCCCCAAAAAATAAGGACGACGACAATATAAGTTCGCGCTTCCACGTTTCAGATTGAAATATCTGGCGGCCCCAATTCTAGCCCTGCAAAATCTCTCTTCTCCACCGTCCCCTTCCGCGCCCAGATTGCTCAAATCCCTTATTCGCTGGCAACACTTGAATCGCCCCTCGTCCCGTCTCTGTCCCCACCGTTCCCCACCTCTGTGCTGAACGACGACGACGAAGACGACGGTTGCGCTTCACCACCGCACCGGAGCTACCTCATCTACGCCCTCGTCCACTGCACCGGGTGGTCCACCGACAACGTCGGCCGCCGCAACCGACGTGCCTCACAGACACAGACTTCCACCGCATCAGGTGCGCTTCACTGACGCTGTCTCCCAGCTCACCGGGGCTACTTCACCGAGCACATTGTCGCACCTCCGCCCCCCGAGGCCGTTGGGGCTTCACCAACGGTCTTGTCCACCGCATCGTAGCGCTCCGCTGCCACTCAAGATCTGCATCCGTGCGCGGCCAGCCAACGCCAGCGCATCACCCACAACGGCTCTGAAGTGACCCGCACTCTAGCTAGGCGAGCATGCCCAAACGCCGGCCCGAACTAGGCATCCACACATCACTCCCTTGTGCACTGTTCCGACGATGTTTGGATATCCTTTCACTGCTCTCTTAGCTTACACGCCTATGCAACTCTAACTTTAACTCTTATTTCTTCTGGAGATATCATCTGAAACAAGCAAATCCATTTTTTAGCGAAGCGTGACGGCGCTTCACGGGATCCGGTACACATCCAAAGACACCCGTATAACCTTGTAAGTATCTATCCTCGGTACAACATCAAGGTTGATTCCTCTTATTTGATCAACCATTCGCCGTGTCAAAAATGCAGAGGGGGATGCAAGGAGCACAAGGCCTGCACATCCAAGCAAGTGGTAACATGGACTTGTACTTGGAACATCCTAAGCGCAAGAAGAGCTGCAGTGAGCCTGTACAATGAGCTAGTGTAATCCGTGCATTTCATTTAATTCGTACTAGCATTCGTGTATGATTTGTGTGCAGTGGCTGATCCACGAATTCAAGTTACCAGGGGCGAATATTTAACTTAAAAAATATGAAGGCACTTGCACTCCAGAAATCAACATAACTTGAGAAATGTGAAGCTACATGCACTTTGAAAACCAGCTAATGGTCCAAAGTAGTTCAGATTATAAACACTAAATGATGCAAGCACCAAAAACACAAAATGCAACATGGTGTACAAGGACTACAAACATGGTGCATGCACGATTGAATTATTCGTTCTCTGGCTGAAAATATTAAAGTGTAATTGCATTATAACGGTCGCATAAACTGCATATCAATATATCTATCCTACACAAGTATGCCAATAGTTTCAAACAACAAATTAGAAAAGTATTTATGCTATGTTGTCATGATTCGGGGACTTTCTGGTAGATGGCCTCGACGTTTCCTCAAGCTATGAAAATGCACTATAATTTGCCTGTCATCAATGCCTGCAAATATCTGTCTCTCTCAACATAGTAGATCATCATTAGACACTAAATCCTTCAATGAGTTTGCAAAATGCTTGCATTAGATCCCTCATTAGACACTATATGTTCATCACCAGGAGCATGTAAAATGTTTGCATCAAATCCTTCATTAGCGATGCATTCATTAGACACTTGAGCTCAAGAACAACATGAGCTTGTATGTTTGCACCGGAAACTTGATTAGATACATCAGATTCAGTCAGTTCAGTATTGATTCGGGGAGTTATAAAATAAGTAGAAATTGGTTTCATTTTCTCATAGATTCCCTACATACAGGCAGCTTTACAACACCGTCAGGGTTAACTATTGGCCAGAAATTAAAGAGTTGAATTAGATATAATCAGGGATGTGATGTACCTGCTCGTTGCGCATGGTACTCTTGCAAGCTGCGACTGTCCGTTTGCGCAAGCTCGATGACATGCCCATGCTGCCGCCGCTGCCTCCCACGTAGGCTACACCCAGGGTTGGATCTTCATCTTCTTGTCCTTCCGTTCGCTCGAAGCCCGGCGACCGCCCTCCAACGAGGGTGTGAGGAAGTGCTGTGTCGGTCTTTCCAGCGGCGGCTAGGTTAGGAGCGAACCAGACTAGAGGCTGGAAGCGAATGAATTGGGATTTTTCCTCATGCCGATCGATATGGGGCTTCGTTTGGGCATGAGCCTGCTATAGGGCCTGCCTTGCAATTATGTTATTGGCCCATCCCAATTGAAACATTTTTCTTCATTTTTTACATTGCCTGCTCGTGCGTTGGGACGAACAAAACTAGCATGGGCCAACCTGGACGACTCAAACTAGGTGCACACTTTCCAGCCACCTGAGGCGGCCGCCCATACCAGCCCCTATGGTGGCGTCGCCCCTTTTGCGTGTATGATTGGATAGTGAAAAATATTCCAATGGCGCTTTTGTTTTACCCACAGAATGGTTGAATTGCTTGTTTCTATGAACTGAGTTCGCCAATAATGTGAAGGATGCCAGTCTTTTCATCCTATTGTAGATTGCTTAGATCTCGATATGCCAAAAGTAATTGCATGAAATATACAGTAAAAGCCAGTGTGATGTGTTTGGCTACAACTAGTCTGACTACATGTCCTCATATAACATATCAAGGGCGCACCATCTTACCAGATTAACCATTCGACTTACCCACTTGGTGTGGGAAGAAAGAAGTATTGGGACTGCATATCCAAGCAATTGATGCCATGGACTCCTTATTATAACCTTGTAAGCGAAAAAAGAAGTTGCAGTCTGCACTGTACAAAGAACTAGCGTAAGTTCAATTACGCTTCTCGGAATTTTAGTTAGCCACTTATTGCAAAATTGTTCAATTATGTTGCTTGGCTTAATTTAGTTTACTCTTGATTACATAATGGCACAGCCTGTTAATCATATTTTAGACTGCGCCTATCTATGTGTTTGATACTTACTGTTAAGAATTACTTGTTTTCCTTAACTTAAATATCTACTTGTTTGTTTAACCGCTTTGCTGCTGCAACAACGGGTTACAATGATGTTAATAACTACTTTTCAGCATCCAATGAAACTCTTTAATTCCTTGTTTGGTTAAGCGGTTTGCTTTGTTATAACTCCCAGTTGAGATGTTTTGCTAACTTCAACTTTTCTGAATCCAATCGGAACTTTAATGGCAAAACAGGTTAGCCCAAGATCAAAGAGCGAGGTCCCCATGGACGTTGCATCAGCCCACAACAGTGGCACCGTCCCAATCGTGCATTATGAATTGCCAACTGCTGATGCTCTAGAGGCTAAACTAGTGGTAGAAAGAGATTCTTCTTCTGCACTTAGAGACGAAGTTGACATGTTGAGGAAGCAAACATCACAATCACAAGCAGTACTCAAGACAACCATTAAATATTTGGTGGAATTCAAAACAAAGCAAGCTGAGACTGACCAGATTGTTAAGGTCCTGAAGGAAAAAAGGAAATTAAATTCCTACTTGGTAAATCATAGGTGAAATGTTCTTTCCATAGTTGAATAACCTTTGTGTTGTCTGTTCATGTAATCAATCAAACCGTTTGTTTTAGAGATCATGTAATAATTGATAAGACTCGGAGACATTTCATTTGGATTGTTGTGCCAGACCTACAAATATGCCAATCGGGCTGAATGTGCATTAAGCAATAGTAGTAGTATAGATGGGCCATAAGTGGCACGCATCGGAAAGGGCCAAGATGCTAGCTAAAAAAAGGATGTTGTTGTAGCAAAAAAAAAGTACAGCGGCCTGGCTTATGTATGTTTGTTGATATTATTGATCCATATACTATATAAGTGTTTATATGTTCGTTAGTTGTGTACATTATTGGTTGATTGACTCGGTATTTGAATCTTTATACATTGCTTGTGTACATATCTAAATGGGAGTACACATTATGCTGCGTGTGACATTTGAGTTGGACATAAAGTGTTCCAAATATTCGAATTCACCTTAAACTGGATTCTAGCTTACGAATTGAGTATCGGCATTTGTAAATCATATTCATATATGACAGTGGAATACACCTTTGTCGTCCTTTTGAAGATATATAAAAACACATAGACTGATTTATAAAGATTCGTATAGGAATACAAAATGGATTCGAATTTAGTTGCTGTGGTAGCGTGGATGCTTATTGTCCCAAAATTCGAAAGAAGCGGAAAAATGTCCACTCCCACATCGTCTACCCGAAGCCAAGTGTTTGGGAGATGGAAATTGTTGTCTACCCCTTACACAGACAATCCGTCGGCCCGATTTCCACTGCTCTCAATAGGGGTAGGTTAGTAACTTCAAGTAGACGTGACACGACCGCCACTGAGCCCATTCCGACACGGTGGGCGCCAAAAATGGGCGCCAAAACACCTTTGATTCAAGCTCGTCCGAAATACCTCTGTTTCTCCCTCCATTTCCCCATTCATACATGGTGGGCGGCAAAACAAACTCGACTCGGCCGAAATCGATGTAGGCAAATATGTTCAATAGGGGCAGGTTTGTAACTTCACTCAGACGTGACACAACCGCCCTACGTGTCAGCCCTGTTCATACACCGTGGGCGCCAACCATGGGCGCCAACCACCCTCTCCTCGCCCGAAATTGCTCTGGGCAAATATTGGCGAGATGCAAGATTACCGTCCTATCCCCAACCGACGAGACGTCCAAATTTTAAACGGGGGCTAAGTTCGTAACTTTCCCATATTTCAGACAGGCGCGTCCCAAAAACATGGTTCCCCGTATCTCTTCCTCCATTTTCCCATTCATACACCGTCCGTGCTAGAACACCCCATCCCCACACCAGCCTCCGTCTGCCACCCCATCCATTGCCACCGTCCCCCACCACATCCATCGCCACCGTCCTCCACCATGCCGGAGCACCTACCAAGACCGCGTCGTCCACTACTAGAGGTGGTCGTTTCTCATCCATGGCGACGGATCAACAGCCTTGGATCGCGTCCTCTCGCTTCATCGGCGCCGTCGTCCTCTTTGCCGGGGCCGCTCACAGGACGTTCTCTTCCACCGCAACGAGACTTATCCCCCGATGCACCCGTCTACCGTCGCAGATCTGCTTCAACGCCACCGACAGCTATCGCACCCCCGATGCCTACACGGCGCCGCAAGAGAGGTGGTACTTCATATCGCCTCAACTTTTTGATCTCAACCAGAAAATAGATCTTAACTTGGTTACTCTACTTTTTTTCAGCTCTTAGAATTTAGTTCTTAGTTCGAAGCAAACAATGGATGATAAATATCATTTCTCCGGTTTGCGACTTCAAATCTGCCATGGCACAGCCATAATACTGATTTAATTGATCATGCTTAGGGTTTAATTGATCATGTTGGTTCCATGGTGGTTTCTTTAATAGAAATCGGAGGAAACCCTCTTTTGCTAAAAAATATGCTTAGAGTTTCCCCTTTTATGATCACTATACGATCAGAATACGTGCTTCGTGTCATAATAACACTGCTCTAGCCATCAAGCTAAACAAGCTTAGTTGTTCAAATACAAATCTGATATTATTAAAACAAAGTTGTTTAATTGGTCAACTAAATGTTCCGAAATTAGTTTCGAGAATGCATGTTTGCCGCTCGGGTGTGTATCTCTACAGGGTGCCCACGGTGGGCCGGCCCACCACAGGATTTTAGGTAAATCCCAGGCCCGATTCCCCTCTGTTCTCTGCGTGCTCCCGATCTCTACTAGCTTCACTACCGCCTGCCTGGGCGACTTTGACTTGCCGTCCCCGGACGACATGTTTCTAGGAGGAGACACCAGACTAACAGGAGGCCAGGAGCCGCTCGCCCAACAACGTCACCGCTGCCCGGGCACGCCGCCCTGCCTACCTTCCCAGTCCGTTCAGGGCTCAGGCATGCCGCACCCACCAAGCCAACCCGATTTACACTAAGATACGTCGTCAACACTCAGCAGCCACTCCTCATCACCCATTTTCTAATTGATTCATTACTCATTAGGCAGGACTGTCATTAGGGTTTGTTGTGTGCTCAGTGCTACCTACACTTAATGGTTCAGAAGTATTTCTGTAATCTTTAGTACATCTAAAGTTCACAGGGTTTTCAAAATTCCGGCCCTCGGAACAGAAGCTAGTCATTATGGATTGTTGGTCGTAGTGACATTGACCCAGATTACTACTGCAAGCCAGGTTTGTTGACAATTTTACTTGTCTTTCTTACTCATTCGATATAATATCCAATTAATCACGTCGATTAGTTGCAAACAATAAGAGCTAGACAAACTTCTTCATTCAGATTTTGGACGGTCTCTTACTGCAGTTACAATTCTGCATACTTTTCCTAATAACCTCACAAGTAAATGATTGATTCACTACATCTATGCTTGCCTTGTCAAATTTGTTGTCAATATTCTTTTAGGGTGGACCACCCTATTTCTAAATACTGGAACCGTAGACATGAGTGAATAGTATTTCTCTATGTGATCTCTTCCATCATGTGAGGGTAACGAACACTGCGTTGTAGTTCTAAAAAACGAACACTGCATTGTATAGAAAGAAAGTGTCATTTCCAGCTTTTACATAGGTTTCGATCTTTTACATGGAATAGAATCCGCCTACTTGCTTTGTGTCGCACTACCAACACTCCACCCTTGAAGCTAAACATTACGCCACTCATAATTGCTTAGTTTATTTGTTCAAATCTGAATTTCATATGATTCTAATGTTCCTACTTCAGTTTTGAAATGTGTGCCTGCCTATTATAGAGACATAAGGGTTTGTATTTACGTGTGTGGTCTGGTCAAGACACAGTTGGGGAGGTGAACTTTGCATATGCAGGGGTTTATAGGGAGACAGTCTCCGAGTTGAATCCGCAATGCATTCCATAGATAATCTGACTACTTTTTATGTTTTCATGAATCTCAGATTCTGAACAGCATCATAATGATTATGAGCTTGCGCGCATGAAAAGAATAAAGAAGAACAATGCCATGGCTGTCAAACTTGGCATTAAGGGACTGAAATCAAGTATAGATGCAATGGAATGCAAACGCTCTCCACCTATAGAATCATGCTCAGAATATGATCCTAACAGTGATTCTGAGCTAGAAGGAGACCTAAGTCAATGTAGCTCCCTAGTGGAGGAGTCAGAGGAAGATGCCCTATCTTATTCACCCATCAAGGTACTTGCTCTAACTTTCCAAGGTTACATTGCTCGCACATATCTTGCAACTTATGCTTTGCATTGCTTCTACTTTGTTGAACTGCCATTAGCTTAGTTTACACATCGTGTATGTGAATACGCCCTGCCTATCCATTTTCAGTACATATTCCATATGTCATCATACCATATTTATCCATTCAAATGCTGTTATTGTGTATCAGACGTTCAAAAGGAAGAGGGCGATTGCTGATCGTGGAGGAGCACAAGCAAAGTATTTGGAAAAGGTAGTGGCACCTGATAAATCAAATAGCCCATTAGGTGTAGTTGCAATATCACCTGACCCACAAAATACCCCAACTCTAGCAGACTCTAGCCCTACTACATTGGTCATTTCTGATGCCCCAACTCAGCAGACCCCAACTGCAGCAAACAGTATGATTATGCTAGTTGACATAGCACCAGTTGTACGACGCAAAACCCCCATTCCAGCAAAGAGTACACCAAATCCAGTTGCCAAATCCCTTTTCGAACCAGAGAGAGCCCCAATTGCAGCAAATAGGACCCCTATTCCATTTCTTCCCAGTTTAGAAGACGAAGCTTATGTTGTTGTCAGGAACTTTGTGCGCATCTTTCCTTCATGGAAAGATTATATCACAGACACAGAACAATTTCCAGTCTTCCTCCGCAACTTCTGGCGTAAGTAATGTACTAATGTTATTTATGGTCATTCTGACATATGTTTCACTGACGAAGACACAAGATTTCATTCTTTAAATAGGCGAGGAGCAAACTGGATTGTGATGACGAGCAAGGGTTGGTTGCGCTTTTCAAGCACTTTCGTTGATGAAGTATCGTTCCTACCGAAGCAAGCGCGCTTCGATGGCAAGCCTACTGAACGAAATTTCTGTAAAGTCTCCGGTCCTACATTTATCCGACGGTGTTGGAATAATCTTGTTACACATTGGTCTCGGCTGCAGCGTAAGGTACTGTCTATGATATCACATCACAATTTGAACTACATTTCTGCATTTGCCTTAATGCCTCACTTGTACGAAAACTGTTAGTAGAAGAACATCCGTTCTCAAGGGACCACAGAATCTCGCAACTATCTTGCTTTGCATTGCTCTTGTGAGTACCTCTTGCCCTGTATGACCATACTTACATTCATAGCTGTTTGATTATGTACCATCACTACACATGTTAGCCTCGTAATCGTCCATTTGGTGGACATTATAAGATCCGTATGGACTCTTACAGAAATTTAGAATCAACCCAATGTTTTTGAAGAGGTTTAGCTCTGCAGTCCTCTTGTAAGGACTGAACGTGGTCTATCACTGTACTTACATTAATAGCTACTTCCAGGGATTGGTAGTTGATTATGTAGCATCAATCTGCATCTTATCTTCATTATCCTCTATCCCTTCCAAAGATTATTATCATATCTATAATTACTCTCTACAAAATGTAGAGTACAGGAAATGCTTATGAAGAACATTCTGTGCTGAAATTCTTGAGTTATCCTTCCCTTGACATGGCGAAGGGCATTATAGAGCCGGTGTTAACTGTTAATGTAAGTCAGTCCTTCTAAGGCCTTTATCCTCAACTGATGTTTAATTTGCTCATACTCCCTATCATTTACTGCTGTTTAGTTTGCTGTTTCTACCAAAATGCATGTTCGTAAGAACCGCAAGTTCTAAGTTTTACTTGTAAAACCAAATTCCTTTTTCATACCATGCACATTACTTAATACTCCATATATGTATGCTTGTTTTTGTGGATCTATAATCCGATTATGCGGTGAAGCAGCCCACGTTTGCACCTTGTCATCTCCTGTTTTATCTTACTGATGTGGCCGATGATATGAACAACATGCCATGCACATTATACAAAATAGATAAAATGATTTTCTTTTCCCTTCCTCTATGCTTGTTACGTTGACATGGTAATCCAGTAGTGTGGTGAAGCTCCCCGCATTATGAACAATGCCAAATTATGCTACTGATATTTTGAACTTACTCTTTATTTTCTACTTTGAAATTGGATAGGATTGACAAAACAGTTATCATCTTTGTTTATACACGTGCAAACTTGTCATCTCTCTGCTTTGTTTCAAGGTGATATTCCTGATGGCATGCACAAGTCTGCTGAAGGCTATGAGACAAACCCAACATTTATTGCAGCAAAGAAGGAAAAACATCTTGAAGATAGGGAGACAACCCCAAAGTCTTGTCTTGATGCAGTGTTCAAGTTACTTGAGACTAACAGTCAGACAGGCTCATAGAATTCGTTGTCTGAATCGGTTCGACTTCTTCAGTCCCAAGTTCTAGCAGAAAGGCATTCTGCAACTCAACTTCGGCTTGAAGTCCTATCTCTAAGAAAGATTGCAGAGAAAACCAATGAGAACATCATCGCTAAACAGCTACACCTGGAAGCTATGACCGACATGCTAGGCCGGTCTCATAGCCTTGCTTAGCAGCTTGCGCAGCAGTTCCCCCGAAAGGCTAACCTTTCTTGAACTAACTTGGAAGTGGTATCGGTTCAGTATTATTTTGTTACGCTGCAATGGTGCCCAGCTATGACCGACATGCTAGGCCGGTCTCATAGCCTTGCTTAGCAGCTTGCGCAGCAGTTCCCCCGCAAGGCTAACCTTTCTTGAACTATCTTGGAAGTGGTCTCGGTTCAGTATTATTTTGTTACGCTGCAATGGTGCCCAGTTTTTGTAATCTGCTTCTTCGTTCTGCTTTATGATCACTGGTGGCGAACTTCGATGCCCAGTGGATGTAATATACCTTAAATCCTTTATTGTATAGTGTAGGTTTATTCTTAGTTACTATGCCGTAATTTCTTTATTGTATAGAGTAGGTTTGTCTTAATTCCTACTAGGTACTGCCATCATTCGCTATCTGAAAAAAAATCAAATGTAGTCGACCGGACCGAAACATTCGACTCTATCGGGCGAGGTTTTTAGCGGGCCACAATTGAGCCGGCCCGCGTCTTTCTTGGGCCCGAATGATTGGGGCCTTCACACATTGCGCCAGGACCAAACTTACACCGGCCTATATTTTAGTTGGGCCTTTTGTCGACCCAGCGCTTAGTTTGGCCCAGGTAGCGTTGGGCCATTAACAGGCTGAATATTGTAATGGCCATTACGGCCGAGATGAAACCACGGGCCTTTAGCAGGCCAAAATGCATGTTGGGCCTCAATTTTCCCTAGTAAATCGGCGGGCCTTCAAAGCCAAAAATGTAGACCGGGCCGCTTTTGGGCCCGATTAGCTCTGAGCCGTTACCAGGCCGAAACATATCTCAGGCCTTAGTTGGCCCACTGATATCATGGGCCTTTAAGAGGCCGAAAGCTTAGTACAGGCATCAACGGGCCGAATTACGCGACAGGCCTTTAACAGGCCCAAAGTCACGTTGGGCTTAACTGTTGCCACCTGTAGCACGGGCCTTTAGTGGGCCCGATGTCCCGTCGGACCATATATGGCCTATGGGCAGCATGGGCCATTCCTAGGCCGAAAGTTACACCGGGTTGAAATGGGCCCATGTCTACATCAGGCCTCTAACAGGCCGAAAGTCACTGGGCTGTAGTTGGGCCCAAATATTCGGCGAACAATTAACGGGCCAAATCTGGCTTCGGGCCGCAAATGGGCCCAAATATTGGGCAAACAATTAACGGTCCGGATATGGCTTCATGCCGTAAATGGGCCCAAATATTGGGCGAACAATTACATGCCAGATCTGGCTTCGGGCCGTAAATGGGACTTTATTAAGCAGGCCGTTATTGGGCTGGCCCACTAGTACCTGATTAAGTTCTACGGGCCTTTGACTGGGCCGGCCTTTTTAACCTATATGGGCCTCTGTTGGGCCCAGCCACGTGTCGACGTATCATAGGCATGTCTCCTCCAATGGATGGGCGACATCCGCCCAATCGACAAGGTGACAATTTGTTCCTTGACCAATCAGAATTTTACACGTGGAAATTTCCCATTGGTCGTGGATGTTAACGGGTTATCGAGATCCAAAATCCGACCACGATAGCTTAACGGCGTTCCGTTACGGTGGATGCCACGTGTCGGTCACCCTTGACGAAAAGCACTTCAGGACGCGCGATTTATCGTCATGGAAGTGGACACTTCCGTGATGATAATTTTGGTAATGTCATGGAACACTTCTAAGACGGCACGGTATGACTATCTTGATTACATCATAAATTTGTCATGGATGTACATGCATGACAAAAACGCGACCTCTTGTGACAAACACGTATCATCACGGAAGTGTATTTTTTTGTAGTGCTCTTGTCAAGAAGAAATATGATATTCTTATTATTGGGGATGTGCATATCCCGTTGAGGTAACATAGTGTTATTCGAAATTTCTCCGGTTTCATGTTATTCGGAATGAGTTTATTAACAAGACCTGATCAACCTTGTTAGTGAATTCCTTTTGATGAGCATGAGATGGATGAAACTAGAAGGCACAACTTTCTGTACCCTCTTTATACTTTCTGTTATTTAGTTGAAATAAAGTAAAAATGTTATCTTTCTGTCTGTTTCCTGAGTTATCTGTGCAATATAAAAATACCTCAAAAATAAAAGTCCTCCAAATTCCATGAAAATTTAATAAGATTTTTTCTGGAATATTTGAGGATTTATGGTACTGAAAACACTTCGGGGGGAGCTGCCACCTGGCCACAAGGGTGGAGGGCACGCCCTACCCCCCAGGGCCCGCCCCCCTGCCTCGTGGGCCCACGGTAGCCCTCCTCCACTTATTCCTACACCCATCCTCTTATCCTTCCTCCCACAAACACGAATATCCAACTCAAGCACGAGTTCTAGCTCACTTTGCTGTGATTTTCAATCTCCTTGCTCAAAGCACCTCTCACAAAACTGCTTGGGGAGATTGTTCCTTGGTATGTGACTCCTCCATTGGTCCAATTAGTTTTTGCTCTAGTGCTTTATTCATTGCAAATTTGTGCTGCATAGGTGACCATGTTCTTGAGCTTGCATGTCAAATTTATATGGTTCCAAGTAGTTCTAATGCATGATATATCCTCTAGGCACTTGTAGGAGTAGTTGCTATCGATTTTGTTGAGCTTGGCTCACTTTTGTTTGAAGTTACTAAAAATTTCAGAAATTTTTCAGAGAAAGCAATATGCTTAGGAAAATGTTCCAATGTGGTTCTTCTAGGAAGCAAGGACAAAGGCTTGCAATGCGTGATGCTGATGAGGAGCCCCCAAGGGACGCTCCAGTGCGGCCCTGTGAATGGCCTTCGGAAAATTTTATGGATCGAACGGGAATCAAAGAAGAATTTAACGCATATTTGCGTAGCGCCGATCTTGTGAGCTTTGAGGCAGACAAATGCCCACAGTACCATGAACTCACTAGTTCATTTGTGAGGAGGTTTGAATTTTCATCTTCACGTAATTCTCCAACAGTCATGTTTGATCTTTATGACAAATCTTATACCATGGACTTAGAGGATTTTACTTTTGCTTGCAAAATTCCACAACGGGGTAGTGCTAGTGATCCCCGTAAATCTGAATTTAGAGAATTTCTTGCTGGTATAACTGTAGGGGAATCTAGAGATATAACACAAGCTACCATAGGGAGCATTCACTTTCCTGCTGTACATTATTTTGCTCTCTTCATAGGTAGGTGCATAACTGGTAAGGATGAAGCATGTCATATGTGTGTGCCTGACCTCAGTATTCTTAGGTGTGATGTGTTAGGAGACCAATCTTATCATACGGGAGCCATTGTTGCACGTAGGTTGCATCATAATAGATATAATGGAGATTTCTTTGGAGGAATTTATGCAACCCGCTTAGCTAATTTTCTTGAGGTAGACGTTCGTGAGGATGATATGGAGTTGTGTGACGCCCCCGATTCAATCGTACACTAATCATACACGCATAAGCGTGTGCGATCAAGATCGAGGACTCACGGGAAGATATCACAACACAACTCTAAAATAAAATAAGTCATACAAGCATCATAATACAAGCCAGGGGCCTCGAGGGCTCGAATACAAGTGCTCGATCATAGACGAGTCAGCAGAAGAAACAATATCAGAGTACAAACATAAGTTAAACAAGTTTTCCATAAGATGGCTAGCACAAACTGGGATATATATCGAAAGAGGCGCAGGCCTCCTGCCTGGGATCCTCCTAAACTACTCCTGGTCGTCGTCAGCGGGCTGCACGTAGTAGTAGGCACCTCCAGCGTAGTAGAATTAGGTAAATGCCGACGGTGGCGTTTGGCTCCTGGGCTCCAACATCTGGTTGCGGCAACCAGGTAGAAGGGAAAGGAGAAAAGGGGGAGAAAAGCAACCGTGAGTACTCATCCAAAGTACTCGCAAGCAAGGAGCTACACTACATATGCATGGGTATATGTGCAAAGGGCCATATCAGTGGACTGAACTGCAGAATGCCAGAATAAGAGGGGGATAACTAATCCTGTCGAAGACTACGCTTCTGGCAGCCTCCATCTTGCAGCATGTAGAAGAGAGTAGACTGAAGTCCTCCAAGTAGCATCGCATAGCATAATCCTACCCGGCGATCCCCTCCTCGTCACCCTGTTAGAGAGTGATCACCGGGTTGTATCTGGCACTTGGAAGGGTGTGTTTTATTAAGTATCCGGTTCTAGTTGTCATAAGGGCAATGTACAACTCCAAGTCGTCCTGTTATCGAAGATCACAACTATTCGAATAGATTAAATTCCCTGCAGGGGTGCACCACATTACCCGACACGCTCGATCCCATTTGGCCGGACACCCTTTTCGGGGTCATGCCCGGCCGCGGAAGATCAACACGTCGCAGCCCCACCTAGGCCCAACGGAAAGGTCAGCACGGCGGTCTAAACCTAAGCGCACAGGGGTCTGGGCCCATCGCCCTTAGCACACCTGCACGTTGCATACGCGGCCGGAAGCAGGCCTAGCCTAGCAGGTGTTCCAGTCCAATCTGGTGCGTGCCGCTCAGTCGCTGACGTCACGAAATGCTTCGGCTGATACCACGACGCCGGTTGCCCATATCTTGTCCCACGTGGCGGTTAGTGCGTATAAGGTCAACGACCCAACTCAGATCAAATACCAAGATCTCGTTAAGCGTGTTAAGTATCCATGAACGCCCGAAACAGGCCGAGCCCACCTCTCTCCTAGGAGGTCTCAACCTGCCCTTTCGCTCCGCCACAAAGATCCACTCGCGGGTGCTCCTACGAGCCGACCGTCTTTAGTCACCACATGTATCATGTATAATATATAGGTATATACCGTGATCACCTCCCGAGTGATCACGACCCAATAGTATAGCATGAGACGGACAAGAATGTAGGGCCACCGATGGAAATACTAGAATCCTATACTAAGAAAGTAGGATTGCGGGTAAGGTATCAACTTGATAGTAGCAAGGACATGCTATGCATCGGGATAGGAATAACGAAAAGCAAGAATATGCTACACTACTCTAATGCAAGCAGTATAGAGGAGAGTAGGCGATATCTGGTGATCAAGGGGGGTTGCCTGGTTCTTTGTGGCAAGTAGGAGGGGTCGTCAACTCCGTAGTCGAACTGGGTAGCAGCGGCGTCTGTCTCGGTGTCTAGCGGAAGAAGAGGGGGAAGAAACAATAAATACAATGCAAAAAAATGCATGACGATGCATGACCTGACAAAACGCGGTGCTAGGTGTGCCCTAACGCGGTGGGAGGTTGTACCAGTGAAGGGGGGGGGGACATCCGGGAAAGTATTCCCGGTGTTCCGCGTTTTCGGACAGATGAACCGGAGGGGGAAAGTTAAGAGTTCGGTAGGTTAGGGATGTGTGGCGGACGAATGGGCTGCGTATCCGGTTTCGTCTCTTCGTTCTGAGCAACTTTCATGTAGAAGCTATTTTCATCCGAGTTACGGATTAAAAGATAGGATTTTTCTAAAGATTTTAATCATTTTCTGATTTTAATTAATTATTTAAATTCAACATTATCCAGAATAGTGAATGATGACGCAGGCATGACATCAGAGTGATGTCAGCAGGTCAACTGGTTGGTTGACCAGTCAAACCAGACAGGTGGGTCCAGTGGGACCCACATGTCATTGTCAGGCGCATTAACAGAGTTGTAAAACTAACTAAATAGGTTAATTAGTGGGTGGGCCCCAGCAGTCAGTGTCTAATTAGGTTTTAATTAATTAATTTAATTAATTAGCAGTTCATATATTTGTTTTTATTTGTTTTATGGCATGGGGCCCACATGTCAGTGGCAGTAGCTGCCACGTCAGCGGAGTTGACCTTGGTCAACGTGACCAGCTGGGGCCCCTAGGCCCACAGGCAGTGACCCAAGGGTGGGCCCCGGTGTGCCAGCTCCGCAGAGCCGCCGGAGTAGCTCCGTCGAGCTCGCACGCAACGACCGAACGCCGGCGTGCGTCATGATTCGCCTACGGGGCACCAAATTGAGCGCGGCCGGGCGCGTTAGAACGGCAAAACAACGACGCGTCGGTTGGTGGTGGTCTGGCGAGCTGCGGTGGCCGGAGAAGGGCGCATCAAGCTCATCGGCGGCGAGGTCTTTCGGGCGAGCAACGGCAACGGTGAGGCGGCGCGCTACGGGGCAAACAGAAGGGCGGGGTGGAGCCTTCGCGCGTGCGCGAGCACAACGGCACGAGACCGGGACCAAAGGGTCACCGGATGGCTGTCGGCTACGAGCGCGGGCGGCGACGCGTTTGGGACCTCGAGGAGAGTGGATCTGGGGCGAGCTAGCGAAGAAATGGAGAGGTTGGGGAGGATCTACGGGGCGTGATGAGTGTAACTGGCACGGGCCCGTGACCATTTGGTCACCGGAGACTCGTCGGCGACGAGGTCCGCGGCGGGGCGCTCCAGTGCTTCGGCGGCAGCTAGCTAGGGTGTGCGAGGGAGCTAACGGAGAGCAGGAGGGGGTGGAGCTCACTGAACGGCACACACGAAAGGCCCTTGGGGGTTTAGGAGCTGCAGAGTCGACGGCGCTCGTCGGAAACGCGCCGGGGATCCGTGGAAGAAGACAAGGCCGGGGTAGCGTTCGTGGGTGCCCGGTGTCCTGCGGATCATCGGGGAGGCGTAGTCGAGGGAGATGGAGCGAGCAGACACGTCGGAGAGGCTTGGAGGTCGTGGCGGCGAGGTCATGGCAGCGCTCGGTTGCGGTGGGGAACAAGGGGGGAGCGCGGTGGATCTGAGGGGAGGGCGCAGGAACCGAGGGGAGAGTGGGGGCGAGTGGGAGGAGGGACCGAGGAGGCGAAGGCGTGGCGGCCTTATCCTCTCGTCGTCGCCGGAGAGGGGGTCTGGTGGCAGCGCCTGTTCGACCGGGTCGGGGAACAGGAAGGGAGGCAACAGGAGAGGCGGGCCGGGCTGGGCCGCTTCATTTGGGATGGCTGGCAGTTGGCCCAGGGGGGTTTAGGGGGGTTTTCCTTTCTCTTTCTTTCTTTCTTTATTTTATTTTTCTTTTCTGTTTTATTTCATTTTAAAGTATTTAGTCATTTTATAAAAATGTGTTTACTTCACCTTAATTACCTATGCAATATTTGGCACCGCCCGAACATTTTTGTTTTGAATTTTGAAAACATTGGGTGTTTGTCGCTAATTCATTTTTGAATTTGAAATGTTTTGAACTAACATTTGATTAGCAACAGTAACAGAGATGACATGGCATCATTAGGAGAGTTTTACTATAGCCTAATTATCCGGGCGTTACAAGAAATCTCGTCCCGAGATTTTGGAGGTAGAAGGAAACAGTGCGGGATATTCATCACGCAGGCGATCCTCGCGTTCCCAAGTGGCTACATCTCCAGAATGGTGCGACCACTGGACTTTGAGGAACTTGATCGCCTATACGGCGTGTAGCGGCGTTCAGCTTGGTCGAGAATGCGGACCGGATGCTCTTTATAGGAGAGGTCCTGTTGCAATTCGAGCACTTCATGATCCACTGCTCGGATTGGGTCCTTGAAGCATCGGCGGAGCTGTGACACGTGGAACACATCATGAACCTGAGAAAGGTTCGGCGGAAGCTCCAGTTGATATTCCACTTTTCCACGCCTTTCCAGAATAGTGAATGGGCCAATATAGCGAGGAGCTAGCTTGCCCTTGATCCCGAAGCGGTGAGCACCCTTCATTGGTGTAACGCGAAGATAGGCATTTTCGCCAGGTTGATAGACCATGTCTTTATGATGACGGTCATACTGACTCTTCTGACGTGACTGAGCAGTCTTGAGATTCTCGCGGATAACACGGACTTGTTCTTCGGCATGTTGGATAATATCCGGACCAAAGTGTGGACGTTCCACAGTTTCAGACCAGTTCAGAGGGGTTCGACACTTTCGTCCATATAACACTTCAAAGGGGCCATCTTCAGACTAGCTTGATAGCTATTATTATAAGAGAACTCAGCATACGGGAGTGATTCCTCCCATTTCTTGCCGAAGGAAATAACACAAGCTCGAAGCATGTCTTCGAGAACTTGGTTGACACGTTCAAATTGCCCTTATGTTGAGGATGAAACGCAGTACTGAATGACAGATGAGTTCCCATAGCTTCTTGGAAACTAGCCCAGTATCTTGAAGTGAATAAGCTGCCACAGTCCGAACTGATAACCAGTGGAATACCATGAAGTGAAACAATTCTGGACATGTAGAGAGTTGCAAGCTGACTAGCAGTGATCGTTTCTTTGACTGCCAGAAAATGAGCAACTTTAGAAAGCCGGTCAATGACGACAAGAATTGCATCATTACCTTTCTGCGATTTGGGAAATCCAGTGACGAAGTCCATCTCGACATGGTCCCATTTCCATTCAGGAATAGAGATAGGTTGCAGAGTTCCAGCAGGCCTTTGATGTTCTGCTTTGATACGACGGCAAACGTCACACTCAGCAACATAACGAGCAATGTCTTGCTTCATATTAGACCACCAGAGTCTCTGGCGGATGTCTTGGTACATCTTTGTACTAACAGGATGGATACATAGAGGCGTATCATGAGCTTCTTCCATAACTTTCTGAGCCATATCCAGGTTTTCCCTCTTACTCGGAACCACTAGGCGACCTTTGAAGAATAAAGTGCCATCATCGGCCTTGATGAAGAATGAGGGTTTTCCTTCTACGAGATAACGTTTAATCCTCTCCACTTCATCGTCAAATTTCTGTATCCATTTGATGGTGTCCACAAGATCTGGTCTAGCAACTATGGTATTGAGAGAACCCCGGGAAACAACGTGGAGGTTCATCTTGCGACACTCCGGAGGAGGGGGAGCGAGTGCACTCGGAGGAACAATATGGAGGTTCAACTTTCTAAATTCTTCAACAAGCGAGGGCTGAACTTTGCGAACCTGGAGGTGGTTGCAGTAAGACTTGCGGCTCAAGGCATCAGCAATTACATTAGCCTTGCCTGGTGTATAGGAAATACCCAAGTCAAAGTATGCAACAATCTCCCTCCATCTCTGCTGACGGAGGTTCAGGTCTGGCTGAGTGAACAGATACTGCAGACTTTGCTGGTCAGTGAAGATCTCGCAACGATTACCGAGAAGGTAATGTCGCCACTGTTTTAGCGCATGAATGACAGCAGCAAGCTCGAGGTCGTGAACTGGATAGTTCTCTTCGTGAGGGCGTAATTGCCGAGAGGCATAAGCAATCACTTTGCGCTCCTGCATTAGTACACAGCCTAATCCTTGACGAGAAGCGTCGCAGTAAATGACGAAGTCCTTCTTAGTATCAGGTGGAGCAAGCACTGGAGCAGAAGTCAACTTGTCTTTGAGTGCCTGGAAACTTTCCTGACATTTGTCAGTCCATTGGAACTTGACGCCCTTATGCAACAGGTTAGTCAGGGGCCTAGCAATCTTGGAGAAGTTCTCGACGAATCAACGACAATAGCTGGTGAGACCGAGAAAACTTCTGACTTGCTTAACGTTCTTCGGAGGAGTCCAATCAAGAATAGCCTGGACTCGTTCAGGGTTAATGGCAATACCATCCTTAGAGATGACATGCCCAAGATAGGTTACTTCGGGTAGCCAAAATTCACACTTGGAGAACTTGGCATATAGCTGATGCTCTCGTAGCTTTCCCAGCACAAGACGAAGATGTTCAGCATGCTCTTCTTCATTATTGGAAAATACCAGGATATCATCCAGATAAACCACGACGAACTTATCGAGGTAATCCATGAATATATAGTTCATCAGACGAGAGAAGGTGGCCGGAGCATTGGTTAATCCGAAAGACATGACGGTGTACTCGTATGAACCATATTGAGTCACGAAGGCAGTCTTTGGGATATCCTCTTCACGAACACGGATCTGGTGGTAACCCAACCTCAAGTCGAGTTTAGAGAACACTGATGAACCAGCGATTGATCATCTGGATCATTGATCCGAGGAAGAGGATACTTGTTCTGAATGGTAGCCTGGTTAATAGGGCGGTAGTCTTGGACATGTCGGTTTGTCCCATCCTTCTTCTTGACAAAGAGAGAAGGTGCTCCCCAAGGAGAGCAACTTGGGCGAATGAAACCACTTCGAAGAGATTTGTCGATTTCCTCCTTAAGCTCAAGGAGTTCATGCGGAGGCATCTTGTAGGGTCGTTTGGCTATAGGAGTGGTGCCTGGTTTCAAGTCGATGATGAATTCGACAGCTCTAGCAGGGGGAATCCCTGGAAGTTCTTCAGGAAAGACGTCGAGGAATTCACGAACGACAGTAATGTTTTCAATGCCCTCGAGTGGTGCGGCGTTCAATGCATTCAATGCATAGAGCCTTGCCTCGGCGTTTTGCACCAGGTGAGCTTGGTAAGTAACTATTTCATCTGAAGGGTGTAGCAGATGGACGGTCTTAGTGGCACAAACTATAGAGGCAGTATGCGCTTTCAACCAATCCATTCCCAGTATTAGGTCAACATTGGAAGACTTCAGAATAATGGGAGAGGCGCGAAATTCCAACCCTTCGATTTCCATAGGGACGTCGATGCCAACCGTGGAGGTCTGACATTGACCCGCGGGGGTTTTTACCACTACCGAAGTGTTCATCTGCTCACATTTAACGTCGTACTTGTATGCAAAATGTTCTAACATGAATGAATGCGATGCACCTGTATCAAATAAAAGGATGCTGGTACAGAATTTATGAGGAGTGGACCCATCACAGTAGCAGGCTGGTCTTGAGCTTCGTTCAGATCAACGTGGTTGGCATGAACACGACCATAAGACTTGGCATTGTTGCTGCGGGGCTGGTTGCTTCCACGGCCGATTCTTTGGAAGGGCCAGCTGATTCTGGTTCTGGTTGCATTCCCTAGCACGGTGCCCTGGTTGACCACACCTGAAGCACAAACCATTATTGGGAGTGGGAACATGAGCTTGGGGTGGTGGAGCTGGAAGCCTTGGCTTCCTAGTTGGAGGAGTAGGCAGACGAGGTGCAGCATAGGTCTGCCTTGGGGCAGGTGCAGTTGGCTGGTACATGCTGTTGGGAATCCATATCTTACGCTTTTGCGATGACGGGCCCGAAGATGAGCCCGTGTCACGGCTGTGCCTGTGAGAGCTCTGGTATTCCTGCAGACCAGTTTCGACATTGATGGCCTTGTTCACCAAGGCGGCGAAATCAGTAAAGTCATGCACTAGAAGTGCGAGCTTGATGTCAGCTAGAAGGCCGTCTCGGAACTTCTCCTGTCTACGGGCATCAGTTGCAATGTCCTCTTCAGCATAGCGAGACAAGTCCAGAAACTCTCGCTGATAAGCTTCAACAGTTTTGTTGCCTTGGGTGAGGTCGCGGAACTCACGCTTCTTCCGTCCATGACTCCACGAGGAATGAAGCGGCACGGAAAGCAGCTTGGAAGTCTGGCCAGGTGATGATTGTTCCAGGTGGCAGAGTACGCCTATGGCTGTCCCACCATTGAGCTGCAGGCCCCTTCAGGAAGAAGGAAGCAAAGGTGACAAACTAGCAGGGGATACATCAGTAGACTCCATCTCATATGTGATTTCACGGAGCCAGTCATCAGCATCCAGAGGCTTCATTAGGCTGCGGTACACACTTGGGTTGAGGCGCATGAAATCCTGCAGAGTTACTGGGGCTGGCTGCTGGTGCATATTGGGGCGAGGAAACTGAGCCATTATATTCTCCATGAACTGGCGATTCATCTCGAGCTGTTGGATCATACCAGCCTTGTACTCAGGCGGTGGTGGGGCATTGCCACCACGACCACGACCACCAGGTCTAACCATCCTGCTAATATATAACAGGGGTAGTTCAGCATTGAGGGATTTGCATAGACAAGAATCATTCATGATGAAACATGCATAAAGAAAGGAGCACGGCGGATACTACATAGTAGTCGGCATAACTTACAACAGGGGGACATAGAGTTCAAGATTACACAGAGTTCATTACATAGACTAAATCATCATAGGCGGCATGCAGGCTCGCGGCGATAGCAACTAATACTAATAAGCAAGACTACATCAGTCCCACGCGGTACTGCGGAGGTAGCTGTAGCCTAAAAGCTGGTAGTGTGGCATCGGGAACTCCACGTCAGCAACCTGGGGTCCGCGGATACTCTGGTGCAGAACCCGACACTCAGGTGGTAGAAGAGGACCAAGTGAGGGAGAGTAGCCTCCCACATCTGGCCAACCGACACCCTGGGGCATCACGGTCCTGGCTGGGTAGATCACAGAACGCGGCAGCTCTCTATATCGGACAAAGGGGTGCAACAGCGTCAGAGCATGGTAAAGGTGCTGACGGGTGGTGTACAACTCGTGGCGAAGAGCTCGGTTAGCTCGATCCAGCCCATCAGCATGCAGAACCAGGTTCTGATGGTAGAAGGGCTCTCGGGTGACAGTGGAGTAGGCAGTAGTGTAGTAACCCCCCGCACCAACATCAGATGCGATAGCAATGTGCCTGAAGGGAGAGGTGTCCAACTCCCGATACTCTCCATGAAGACGTGTCAGAGCAGCATAAGTAGCATCGTGGACTGCCATATCGATGGTCACTCCAACACCATGAGCGGTGTGCAACACAGTAGTGGAGTCATACTCCCGAGAGTAGAGGTGGACGATGGCACGGTCTGCTCTGGTTAAAGTCCTGGTACTCCTCGAAGACGGTGTACTAAGGGTGCCAGCAATAACCCAGATAGGTCATCATCTCAGCTAGCACGGCAGGTGATCCCGAGGCACCAATGGCCGTCGTGTGGCGAACGACCTGCCTCGTGGGTTCCATCTGAAAGCAAAGATGTTTCAAAGGAGTAAAATGATAGTGTGGAAATTGTTCAAAATACTATTCTAAGGAATAACTATGGCTTTATCCAACTTTGGGGTGAATGTGGTCACGGGATCCTAGTGTTAGAGTTAGTAAATTCGTTTAACCCGAGTAGAAGAGAGTTCAGAGTCCCAGAGTAAAGGTCGAGGAGTAAAAGATCCTAGTACCACCCAATGGCGACGTGGGCCCATAAGACACACAGCCATGTTAGTAAAAGTTTTTGCAAGGCCTAGACTCGACTTCGGCCAAGGAGCGTGGAAGGGGGGTTCCTATAGGCAGTCAGCTCTGATACCAACTTGTGACGCCCCCGATTCAATCGTACACTAATCATACACGCAAATGTGTACGATCAAGATCAGGGACTCACGGGAAGATATCACAACACAACTCTAAAATAAAATAAGTCATACAAGCATCATAATACAAGCCGGGGCCTCGAGGACTCGAATACAAGTGCTTTCGATCATAGACGAGTCACCGGAAGCAACAATATCTGAGTCTGAGACATAAGTTAAACAAGCTTGCCATAAGATGGCTGGCACAAAGCGGGATCTGGTCGAAGAGGCGAGGGCCTCCTGCTGGGATCCTCCTAAACTACTCACAGTCGTAAATGCCAGGCTGCACGTAGTAGTAGGCACCTCCAGCATAGTAGGACTCGTCGTCGACGGTAGCATCTGGCTCCTGGGCTCCAACATCTGGTTGCGGTAACCAGGTAGAAGGGAAAGGGGAAAAGGGGGAGAAAAGCAACCGTGAGTACTCATCCAAAGTACTCGGAAGCAAGGAGCTACACTACATATGCATGGGTATATGTGTAAAGGGCCATATCAGTGGACTGAACTGCAGAATGCCAGAATAAGAGGGGGATAACTAATCCTCGCCGAAGACTACGCTCGCAGCCTCCGTCTTGCCAAAGCATGTAGAAGAGAGTAGTAGAAGTCCTCCAAGTAGCATCGCATAGCATAATCCTAACCGCGATCCCTCCTCGTCGCCTGTTAGAGAAGCGATCACCGGATTGTATCCGGCACTTGGAAGGGTGTGTTTTATTAAGTATCCGGTTACGGTTGTCATAAGGTCAAGGTACAACTCCAAGTCGCCCTGTTATCAAGATCACGGCTATTCGAATAGATTAACTTCCCTGCAGGGGTGCACCACATTACCCGACACGCTCGATCCCATTTGTCCGGACACACTTTTCTGGGTCATGCCCGGCCGCAGAAGATCAACACGTCGCAACCCCACCTAGGCACAACAGAGAGGCCAGCACGCCGGTCTAAACCTAAGCGACAGGGTCCGGGCCCATCGCCCTTAGCACACACCTGCACGCTATGCGTGTGATCGAAGCAGACCTAGCCTAGTAGGCGTTCGGTCCAATCCGGTAGCGCGCCCTTTCGATCGGCCAGCGTCACGAAGTGCTTCGGCTGATACCACGACGCCGGTTGCCCATATCTTGTCCCACGTGGCGGTTAGTGCGTATAAGGTCAATGACCCAACTCAGATCAAATACCAAGATCTCATTAAGGGTGTTAAGTATCCGCGAACGCCGAACAGGGCTAGTCCCACCTCTCTCCTAGGCGGTATCAACCTGCCCTGTCGCTCCACCACAAAGATCCACTCGCGGGTGCTCCTATGAGCCGACCCGTCTTTAGTCACCACATGTATCATGTATACTATATAGGTATATACCCGTGATCACCTCCCGAGTGATCACGGCCCAATAGCATAGCACAGCAGACGAATAAGAATGTAGGGCCACAGATGGAAATACTAGCATCCTATACTAAGCAAGTAGGATTGTAGGTAAGGTATCAACTTGATAGTAGCAAGGACGGGCTATGCATCGGGATAGGAATAACAGCGGTAACATGCTACACTACTATAATGCAAGCGGTATAGAGGAGAGTAGGCAATATCTGGTGATCAAGGGGGGCTTGCCTGGTTGCTCACGGCAAGTAGGAGGGGTCGCCAACTCCGTAGTCGAGCCCAGGTAGCGGCGACGATACATCTCGGTGTCTAGCGTAAGAAGAGTGGGAAGAAACAATAAATACAATGCAAACAAATGCATGACGATGCATGACATGACAAAACGTGGTGCTAGGTGTGCCCTAACGCGGTGGGAGGTTGTACCAGTGAAGGGGGGGGGAACATCCGGGAAAGTATTCCCGATGTTCCGCGTTTACGGACAGATGAACCGGAGGGGGAAAGTTACGAGTTCGATAGGTTAGGGATGTGTGGCGGATGAACGGGCTGCGTATCCAGATTCGTCTCTTCGTTCTGAGCAACTTTCATGTAGAAAGTATTTTCATCCGAGTTATGGATTAAAAGATATTATTTTTCTAAAGATTTAAATCATTTTCTGATTTTAATTATTTATTTAAATCCAACATTATCCAAAACAGTGAATGATGACGCAGGCATGACATCAGAGTGATGTCAGCAGGTCAACTGGTTGGTTGACCAATCAAACCAGACAGGTGGGTCCAGTGGGACCCACATGTCATTGTCTGGGGCATTAACAGAGTTTTAAAACTAACTAAATAGGTTAATTAGTGGGTGGGCCCCAGCAGTCAGTGTCTAATTAGGTTTTAATTAATTAATTTAATTAATTAGGAGTTTATATGTTTGTTTTTATTTGTTTTATGGCATGGGGCCCGCATGTCAGTGGCAGTAGCTCCCATGTCAGCGGAGTTGACCTTGGTCAACGTGACCAGCTGGGGCCCCTAGGGCAAGGGTGGGCCCGGTGTGCCAGCTCAGCGGAGCCGCCGGAGTAGCTCCGGCGAGCTCGCACGCAGCGACCGAACGCCGGCGTGCGTCGGGATTCGCCTACGGGGCACCAAATCGAGCGCGGCCGGGCGCGTTAGAACGGCAAGACGACGACGCGTCGGTTGGTGGTGGTCTGGCGAGCTGCGGTGGCCGGAGAAGGGCGCATCGAGCTCATCGGCGGCGAGGTCTTTCGGGCGAGCAACGGCAACGGTGAGGCGGCGCGCTATGGGGCAAACAGAAGGGCGAGGCAAAGCCTTCGCGCGTGCGCGAGCACAATGGCACGAGCCCGGGACCAAAGGGTCACCGGACGGCTGTAGGCGACGAGCGCGGGCGGCGACGCGTTCGGGAGCTCGAGGAGAGTGGAGCTGGGGCGATCTAGCAAAGAAATGGAGATGTTGGGGAGGATCTACGGGGCGTGATGAGTGTAACCGGCACGGGCCCGTGAGCATTTGGTCACCGAAGACTCGTCGGCGACGAGATCCGCGGCGGGGCGCTCGGGTGCTTCGGCGGCAGCTAGCTAGGGCGTGCGAGGGAGCTAACGGAGAGCAGGAGGGGGTGGAGCTCACCGAGCGGCACACACGAAAGGCCCTTGGGGGTTTAGGAGCTGCAGAGTCGACGGCGCTCGTCGGAGACGCGCCGGGGATCCGAGGAAGAAGACAAGGCCGGGGCAGCGTTCGTGGGCGCCCGGCGTCCTGCGGCTCGTTGGGGAGGCGTATTCGAGGGAGATGGAGCGAGCATACACGTCGGAGAGGCTTGGAGGTCGCGGTGGCCGCGAGTTCTACGGCGGCGAGGCCATGGCGGCGCTCGGTTGCGGTGGGGAACGAGGGGGAGCGCGGTGGATCTGAGGGGAGGGCGCAGGAACCGAGGGGAGAGTGGGGGCAAGTGGGAGGAGGGACCGAGGAGGCGAAGGCGTGGCGACCTTATCCTCTCGTCGTCGCCGGCGAGGGGGTCTGGTGGCGACGCGCCCCTGTTCCGACCCGGGTCAGGGGAACAGGAAGGAAGACGGCAGGGGGAGGCGGGCGGGCCGGGCTGGGCCGGTCATTGTTAGTCGGGCCATTGGCCTGAGGGGTTTAGGGGTTTTCCTTTCTCTTTCTTTCTTTCTTTTGTTTATTTTTCTTTTCTGTTTTATTTCATTTTAAAGTATGTAGTCATTTTCTAAAAATATGTTTACTTCACAATAATTACCTATGCAATATTTGGCACCCCCCGAACATTTTTGTTTTGACTTTTGAAAACTTTGGGTGTTTGTCGCTAATTCATTTTTGAATTTGAAATGTTTTGAACTAACATTTGATTAGCAACAGTAACAGAGATGGCATGGCATCATTAGGAGAGTTTTACTGTAGCCTAATTATCCGGGCGTTACAAGTTGCCTCCTGCTTATTTGGATTTTAATTCTATGGCCTCTCACCAGTTTGTTGAGATGAATGAATCACCTCTCCTGTATCGACTAATCTTTGACAAATGGCGTGTTGTCCTTATTACTCCCCCTACTCATGCCTTCTTTTATCATCAGGCAAAAGGAAGATATACTATTACCAGAGAGGAGGCAGATGAGTACAAGAGGGGAGCGGAGGCAGCTCGCCGCCACGCTGCAGCTCAGGAGGCGATAAACGTTGCATCACAGTACGACCCCAGCTACACCTACAGATATCTGCCAGGCTATCCCTGGCAATAAACCAACTTAGGCCAAAAGCCTAAGCTTGGGGGAGTACATATATCCCACCGACATTACATTTATGTTTACACATACTCATTGCTAGATGTCGGTGCTCATACTCTTTCACTTTAATATCCATGCTAGTTTATTTTCTTTTTCTTGCTTTCTTCTTGTGTGTTTGATAAACCTTAAGAAAACCAAAAAAAATAGTAGTAGTTTATTTTTCTTGCTGTAGCAGTAATAATTAAAAGAAAACCAAAAAATATTTCCCATTCTTGTTTTGCTTGTTGGGAGCTTTCTCGTGTAAATAGTTTTTATTTCTTTTCTTTTCTTTGGGGGTCAATAGGAGAAGACCATAATTAAATTTTTGAAGTGGCTCTTATATGTATTATTGTTGATTTAACCAAGAGCCCATATTGCCTTGTCTTCTCCTATTTATAGAATGCTCACAGATTCCAGCTTAGTCCAATGCACGTGCACTCTTATTATTATTCACATCGTTCGGTCGTGCAAGTGAAAGGCAATTATGATTATATATGATGGACTGACTGAGATGAGAAAAGCTGGTGTGAACTCGACCGCTCTTGTTTTTGTAAATATGATGAGTTCATCGTTCCTGATTCAGCTTATTATGAATAAACATGTTTGCAATGACAATTAGAGATCATAGTTGCTCGTGCCATGCTTGATTAGCTATAAATTATAATGGTTTACCTTGCGTGCCAACATGCTATTAAAATGGTTGTGATGTGGTATAGTGGGGTGGTATCCTCCTTTGAATGATTTAAGTGACTTGACTTGGCACATGTTCATGCATGTAGTTGAAACAAATCAACATAGCCTTCACGATATTTATGTTCATGGTGGATTATATCCTACTCATGCTTGCATCCAATGTTTATTAATTTTAATGCATGTTCATGGCTGTTGTCGCTCTCTAGTTGGTCGCTTCCCAGTCTTTTGCTAACCTTCACTTGTACTAAGCGGGAATACTGCTTGTGCATCCAATCCCTTAAACCCCAAAGTTATTCCATATGAGTCCACTATACCTTCCTATATGCGGTATCTACCTGCCGTTCCAAGTAAATTTGTATGTGCCAAACTCTAAACCTTCAAATGAACATTCTATTTTGTATGCTCGAATAGCTCATGTATCAACTAGGGCTGCCCTTATCTTCCATGTTAGGCGGGTTATTCTCACGAGGAGTGGACTCCGCTCCTCATTCACGAGAAAATGGCTGGTCTCCGGGATGCTCAGTCGCATGCTTTATGCAAACTAAATCAAAATAATTGCAAACAAAACTCCCCTTGGGACTGTTTCTAATTGGATACACTCGTTGTTTCGAGCAAGTCATGGGTTGATGCTTGTTGGTGGAGGGGGAGTATAAACTTTGCCAATCTATTTGGGAACCGCCTATAATGTGTGTAGCATCAAATATATCGCCATCTCTTAGTTGTTATGTTGACAATGAAAGTATACCGCTCAAAATATTATTTATCTCTATTTCAAAACCGAGCTCTGGCACCTCTACAAATCCCTTCTTCCCTCTGTGAAGGGCCTATCTATTTACTTTTATGTTGAGTCATCACCCTCTTATTAAAAAGCACTAGCTGGAGAGTGCAGCTGTCATTTGCATTCATTACCATTAATTTATACTGGGTATGAGTATGATTGGATCTCTTTTACCATGAATTACAATGTCTAGTCAGTCCTTGATCTTTAAAGGTCCTCTGCATTTATGTTTTGCGGTCTCAGAAAGGGCCAGCGAGATACCATCTTGTTATATCATATTATGATTGTTTTGAGAAAGTGTTGTCATCCGAGATTTATTATTATGGCTAACTAGTTGATTATGCTATTGATATGAGTAAACATGAGACCTAAAAATTATCGCAAATGTGGTTAGTCATGATCTTTGCTGAAAACTTGAATGTTGGCTTTACATAATTACAACAACAAGAGCACACAGAGTTTGTAAAAGTTTTTCTTTATCACTTTCAGTTTATCAACTGAATTGCTTGAGGACAAGCAAAGGTTTAAGCTTGGGGGAGTTGATACGTCTCCGTCGTATCTACTTTTCCAAACACTTTTGCCCTTGTTTTGGACTCTAACTTGCATGATTTGAATGGAACTAACCCCGGACTGACGCTGTTTTCAGCAGACTTTCCATGGTGTTATTTATGTGCAGAAACAGAAGTTCTCGGAATGACCTGAAACTCCATGGATCGTCTAGTTAAAAATAATAAAAAATCCTTGCCAAAGATGAAGACCAGGGGGCCCACACCCTATCCACGAGGGTGACCCCCCCCCCCTAGGGCGCGCCCCCTACCTCGTGGGCCCCCTGGAGCTCCTCCGACGCCAACTCCAACTCCATATATTTGCTTTCGGAGAGAAAAAATCAAGGAGAAGAAATCATCACGTTTTACGATACGGAGCCGCCGCCAAGCCCTAAAACCTCTCTGGAGTGCTGATCTGGAGTCCGTTCGGGGCTCTGGAGAGGGGGGTTCATCGCCGTCGTCATCATCAACCATCCTCCATCACCAATTTCATGATGCTCACCACCGTGCGTGAGTAATTCCATCGTAGGCTTGCTGGACGGTGATGGGTTGGATGAGATCTATCATGTAATCGAGTTAGTTTTGTTAGGGTTTGATCCCTAGTATCCACTATGTTCTGAGATTGATGTTGCTATGACTTTGCTATGCTTAATGCTTGTTACTAGGGCCCAAGTGCCATGATTTCATATCTGAACCTATTATGTTTTCATGAACATATGTGAGTTCTTGATCCTATCTTGCAAGTCTATACTCACCTACTATGTGTTATAATCCGGCAACCCCGAAGTGACAATAATCGGGACCACTCCCGGTGATGACCATAGTTTGAGGAATTCATGTTTTCACTAAGTGCTAATGCTTTGTTCCTGTTCTCTATTAAAGGGAGGCCTTAATATCCCTTAGTTTCCATTAGGACCCCGCTGCCACGGGAGGGTAGGACAAAAGATGTCATGCAAGTTCTTTTCCATAAGCACGTATGACTATATTCGGATTACATGCCTACATTACATTGATGAATTGGAGCTAGTTCTGTGTCACCCTATGTTATGACTGTTACATGATGAACCGCATCCGACATAATTATCTATCACCGATCCAATGCCTACGAGCTCTCCATATACTTGTTCTCGCTTATTTACTTTCCCGTTGCTACTATTACAATCACTACAAAATACAAAAAATATTACTTTTTCTTTCATTACTCTGTTGTTACCGTTACCACTACTATCATATTACTTTGCTACTAAATACCTTGTTGCAGATATTAAGTTATCCAGGTGTGGCTAAATTGACAACTCAGTTGCTAATACTTGAGAATATTCTTTGGCTCCCATTGTGTCGAAACAATAAATTTGGGTTGAATACTCTACCATCAAAAGCTGTTGCGATCCCCTACACTTGTGGGTATCAATGCCCCGGAAGGCATCCCCTCTTTCATCTACTTCCATCGGTAACTTTACTTGGAGCTATATTTTTATTCACCACACGATATGTGTTTTGCTTGGAGCGTCTTGTATGATTTGAGTCTTTTCTTTTTAGTTTACCACAATCATCCTTGCTGTACACACCTTTTGAGAGAGACACACATGATTTGGAAATTATTAGAATAGTCTATGTGCTTCACTTATATCTTTTTAGTTATATAGTTTTGCTCTAGTACTTCACTTATATCTTTTAGAGCATGGTGGTGGATTTTTTTTATAGAAACTATTGATCTCTCATGCTTCACTTAGATTATTTTGAGAGTCTTAAATAGCATGGTAATTTGCTCAAGTAATCCTAATATGCTAGGTATTCAAGATTAGTAAAACCTTTCTTATGAGCGTGTTGAATACTAAGAGAAGTTTGATGCCTGATGATTGTTTTGAGACATGGAGATAGTGATATCAAAGTTGTCCTAGTTGAGCAGTTGTGAATTTGAGAAATACTTGTGTTGAAGTTTGCAAGTCCCGTAGCATGCACGTATGGTAAACGTTATGTAACAAATTTGAAACATGAGGTGTTCTTTGATTGTCCTCCTTATGAGTGGCGGTCGGGGACGAGCGATGGTCTTTCCCTACCAATCTACCCCCCTAGGAGCATGCGCGTAGTGCTTGGTTTTTGATGACTTGTAGATGTTTGCAGTAAGTATGTGAGTTCTTTATGACTAATGTTGAGTCCATGGATTATACGCACTCTCACCTTTCCATCATTGCTAGCCTCTTGATTGCCGTGCATTGCCCTTTCTCACATTGAGAGTTGGTGCAAACTTCGCCGGTGCATCCAAACCCCGTGATATGATAAGCTCTTTCACACATAAACCTCCTTATATCTTCCTCAAAACAGTCACCATACCTACCTATTATCGTATTTCCATAGCCATTCTGAGATATATTGCCATGCAACTTTCCACCGTTCCGTTTATCATGACACGTTCATCATTGTCATATTTCTTAGCATGATCATGTAGTTGACATAGTATTTGTGGCAAAGCCACCATTCATAATTCTTTCATACATGTCACACTTGGTTCATTGCATATCCCGGTACACTGCTGAAGGCATTCATATAGAGTCATACCTTGTTCTAGTATCGAGTTGTAATCATTGAGTTGTAAATAAATAGAAGTGTGGTGATCATCATTTAATAGAGCATTGTCCCAAAAAAAGGCCAAAAAAAGAAGGCCCAAAATAAATAAATAAAAAGGCACAATGCTACTATCCTTTTACCACACTTGTGCTTCAAAGTAGCGCCATAATCTTCATGATAGAGAGTCTCATGTTTTGTCACTTTCATATACTAGTGGGAATTTTTCATTATATAACTTGGCTTGTATATTCCAACAATGGGCCTCCTCAAGTGCCCTAGGTCTTCATGAGAAAGCAAGTTGGATGCACACCCACTTAGTTTCTTTTGTTGAGCTTTCATATATTTATAGCTCTAGTGCATCTGTTGCATGGAAATCCCTACTCCTTGCATTAACATCAATCGATGGGCATCTCCATAGCTCATTGATTAGCCTCGTTGATGTGAGAGTTTCTCCTTTTTTGTATTCTCCACATAACCCCCATCATCATATTCTATTCTACCCATTGTTCTATATCCATGGCTCGCGCTCATGTATTGCGTGAAGGTTGAAAAAGTTTGAGATTACTAAAGTATGAAACAATTGCTTGGCTTGTCATCGGGGTTGTACATGATGAGAGCATTCTTGTGTGACGGAGATGGAGCATGACTAAACTATATGATTTTGTAGGGACGAACTTTCTTTGGCCATGTTATATTGAGAAGACATAATTGCTTAGTTAGTATGCTTGAAGTATTATTTATTTTATGTCAATATTGAACTTTTATCTTGAATCTTTCGGATCTAAATATTCATACCACAATTAAGAAGAATTACATTGAAATTATGCCTAGTAGCATTCCACATAAAAAATTCTGTTTTTATCATTTACCTACTCGAGGATGAGCAGGAATTAAGCTTGGGGATGCTTGATACGTCTCCAACGTATCTATAATTTTTGATTGCTCCATGCTATATTATCTTCTGTTTTGGACATTATTGGGCTTTATTATTCACTTTTATATTATTTTTGGGACTAACCTATTAACGGGAGGCCCAGCCCAGAATTGCTGTTTTTTGCCTATTTCAGAGTTTCGCAGAAAAAGAATATCAAACGAAGTCCAAATGGAATGAAACCTTCGGGAACGTGATTTTTGGAACGAACATTATCCAGGAGACTTGGACCCTACGTAAAGGAAGCTTCCAGGAAGCCACGAGGTAGGGGGGCGTGCCCTCCACCCTCGTGGGCCCCACGTTGCTCCACCGACGTACTCCTTCCTCCTATATATACCTACGTACCCCCAAACGATCAGATACGGAGCCAAAAACCTAATTCCACCGCTGCAACCTTATCAGACCATGAGATCCCATCTTGGGGCCTGTTCCAGAGCTCCGCCGGAGGGGGCATCGATCATGGAGGGCTTCTACATCAACACCATAGCCTCTCCGATGTAGTGAGAGTAGTTTACCTCAGACCTTCGGGTCCATAGTTATTAGCTAGATGGTTTCTTCTCTCTTTTTGGATCTCAATACAATGTTCTCCCCCTCTCTCGTGGAGATCTATTTGATGTAATCTTCTTTTGCGGTGTATTTGTTGAGACAGATGAATTGTGGGTTTATGATCAAGTTTATCTATGAACAATATTTGAATCTTCTAAATTCTTTTATGTATGATTGGTTATCTTTGCAAGTCTCTTCGAATTATCATTTTGGTTTGGCCTACTAGATTGATCTTTCTTACAATGGGAGAAGTGCTTAGCTTTGGGTTCAATCTTGCGGTGTCCTTTCCCAAAGGATGAGGGGCAGCAAGGCACGTATTGTATTGTTGCCATCGAGGATAACAAGATGGTTTTTTTATCATATTGCATGAATTTATCCCTCTACATCATGTCATCTTGCTTAAGGCGTTACTCTATTCTTATAACTTAATACTCTAGATGCATGCTGGATAGCGGTCGATGTGTGGAGTATTACTAGTAGATGCAGGCAGGAGTCGGTCTACTTTTCTCGGACGTGATGCCTATATACATGATCATACCTAGATATTCTCATAACTATGCTCAATTCTGTCAATTGCTCAACAGTAATTTGTTCACCCACCGTAAAAATACTTATGCTCTTGAGAGAAGCCACTAGTGAAACCTATGGCCCCCGGGTCTATCTTCATCATATTAATCTTCCAACAATTAGTTATTTCCTTTTCTTTTTTACTTTCCTTTTATTTTACTTTGCATCTTTATCAAAAAAATACCAAAAATAGTATCCTATCATATCTATCAGATCTCACTCTCGTAAGTGATCGTGTAGGGATTGACAACCCATTATTGCGTTGGTTGCGAGGATTTATTTGTTTTGTGTAGGTGCGAGGGACTCGCGCGTAGCCTCCTACTGGATTGATACCTTGGTTCTCAAAAACTGAGGGAAATACTTACTCTACTTTGCTGCATCACCCTTTCCTCTTCAAGGGAAAACCAACGCAGTGCTCAAGAGGTAGCAAGAAGGATTTATGGCGCCGTTGCCGGGGAGGTCTACGCAAAAGTCAACATACCAAGTACCCATCACAAACCCTTATCTCCCGCATTACATTATTTGCCATTTGCCTCTCGTTTTCCTCTCCCCACTTCACCCTTGCCATTTTATTCGCCCTCTCTTTTCTGTTCGCTTCTTTTTCGCTTACTTCTCGTTGCTCGTGTGTTGGATTGCTTGTTTGTCACGATGGCTCTACCTAGATTTCGTGATCTTCACGTTAAAAGGTTAGAAGAGATCAAAAGCAACGTCAGGAGTTTTATGGTTCTGCAACTTGAGCATAATAATTTCTTCAGAAACGAGCTTAAGGAACAAAAAAGCTTTATGAGTTATATGAATAAAGAGCTCGATGATATGTCTAAAGAATTTGATGGTTTGAGATCCCAAATTGCTCGTCTTGACAAGTGGATAGCTGAAATATCGGATAAGCAGGCTATGTTAATTAATAAGATGGCTGCTAAACCGGATTTCTATGAAAATAAAGATGGAGATCTAAAAGTTATTGATGTGTTCGCTATTAAATCTTTGTGTTGCAATATTAATCTTGATAATGATGGGACTGAATATGATCCACCTTTACCTAGAAGGCGTTCAAAAAATCCAGAGTTTTTAGATCTTGATGCTAAATTTGACAAAAGTGGGATTGAAGAGATCAAAACCCTAGATGTTAATAAACCCACTATTTTGGATTTCAAGGAATTTAATTATGATAATTGCTCTTTGATAGATTGTATTTCCTTGTTGCAATCCGTGCTAAATTCTCCTCATGCTTATAGTCAAAATAAAGCTTTTACCAAACATATCGTTGATGCTTTGATGCAATCTTATAAGAAAAGATTGAGTTGGAAGTCTCTATCCCTAGAAAACTTTATGATGAGTGGGCACCTACTATAAAAATTAAGATTAAGGATCATGAGTTTTATGCTTTGTGTGATTTGGGTGCTAGTTATTCCACGATTCCAAAAACTTTGTGCGATTTGCTAGGTTTCCGTGATTTTGATGATTGCTCTCTAAACTTGCACCTTGCGGATTCCACTATTAAGAAACCTATGGGAAGAATTAATGATGTTCTTATTGTTGCAAATAGGAATTATGTGCCCATAGATTTTATCGTCCTTGATATAGATTGCAATCCTTAATGTCCTATTATTCTTGGTAGACCTTTCCTTAGAACGATTGGTGCAATTATTGATATGAAGGAAGGGAATATTAGATTCCAATTTCCATTAAAGAAAGTAATGGAACACTTCCCTAGGAATAAAGTTAAATTACCTTATGAATCTATTATGAGAGACACTTATGGATTGACTACCAAAGATGGCAATACCTAGATCTATCCTTGCTTTTATGCCTAGCTAGGGGCGTTAAACGATAGCGCTTGTTGGAGGCAACCCAATTTTTTTTTATTTTTTTTTCTTTTTTGCTTCTGTTTAGGAATAAATATTTGATCTAGACTCTGGTTAGATGTGTTTTTATGTTTTAATTAGTGTTTGTGCCATGTTAAACCTATAGGATCTTCTTGGATGATAGTTATTTGATCTTGCAGAATTTTCCAGAAACTTTCTGTTCCCGAAAATAATTGTTAAAAATCACCAGAATGCGATAAAATATTGATTCCGATTGCTTCTGATCAATAAACAAATTTTATAGGTCGTCCTATTTTGGCTGATTTTTTGGAGTTCCAGAAGTTTGCGTTAGTTACATATTACTACAGACTGTTCTGTTTTTGATAGATTCTGTTTTTCGTGTGTTGTTTGCTTATTTTGATGAATCTATGGCTAATAAAAGAGTTTATAAACCATAGAGAAGTTGTAATACAGTAGGTTTAACACCAATATAAATAAAGAATGAGTTCATTACAGTACCTTCAAGTGGTCATTTGTTTACTTTCGCTAACGAAGCTCACGAGATTTTCTGCTGAGTTTTGTGTTGTGTAGTTTTCATGTTTTGGGTGAAAGATTTGATGGATTATGGAACAAGGAGTGTCAAGGGCCTAAGCTTGGGGATGCCCATGGCACCCCAATATAATATAAGGGCACTAAAAATCCAAAGCTTGGGGATGCCCCGGAAGGCATCCCCTCTTTCGTCTACTTCCATCGGTAACTTTACTTGAAGCTATATTTTTATTCACCACATGTTATGTGTTTTGCTTGGAGCGTCTTGTATGATTAGAGTATTTGCTTTTTAGTTTACCACAATCATCCTTGCTGTACACACCTTTTGAGAGAGACACACATGATTTGGAAATTATTAGAATACTCTATGTGCTTCACTTATATCTTTTGAGTTATATAGTTTTGCTCTAGTACTTCACTTATATCTTTTAGAGCACGGTGGTGGATTTGTTTTATAGAAACTATTGATCTCTCATGATTCACTTAGATTATTTTGGGAGTCTTAAATGGCATGGTAATTTGCTTAAATAATCCTAATATGCTAGGTGTTCAAGATTTGTAAAAACTTCCTTATGAGTGTTTTGAATACTAAGAGAAGTTTGATGCTTGATGATTGTTTTGAGATATGGAGGTAGTAATATTAAAGTCGTGCTAGTTGAGTAGTAGTGAATTGGAGAAATACTTGTGTTGAAGTTTGCAAGTCCCATAGCATGCACGTATGGTAAACGTTATGTAACAAGTCTGAAACATGAGGTGTTCTTTGATTGTCCTCCTTATGAGTGGCGGTCGGGGATGAGCGATGGTCTTTTCCTACCAATCTATCCGCCTAGGAGCATGCGCGTAATGCTTGGTTTTTGATAACTTGTAGATTTTTGCAATAAGTATGTGAGTTCTTTATGACTAATGTTGAGTCCATGGATTATACGCACTCTCACTTTTCCATCATTGGTAGCCTCTTCGGTACCGTGCATTGCCCTTTCTCACATTGAGAGTTGGTGCAAACTTCGCCGGTGCATCCAAACCCCGTGATATGATACGCTCTTTCACACAAAAACCTCCTGATATCTTCCTCAAAACAGCCACCATACCTACCTATTATGGCATTTCCATAGCCATTCCAAGATATATTTCCATGCAACTTTCCACCATCCCGTTTATCATGACACGATCATCATTGTCATATTGCTTAGCATGATCATGTAGTTGACATAGTATTTGTGGCAAAGCCACCATTCATAATTCTTTCATACATGTCACTCTTTGTTCATTTCATATCCCGGTACACCGCCGAAAGCATTCATATAGAGTCATACTTTGTTCTAGTATCGAGTTTTAATCATTGAGTTTTAAATAAATAGAAGTGTGATGATCATCATTTAATAGAGCATTGTCCCAAAAAAAGAGAAAGGCCAAAAAAAGAATGCCCAAAAAAAGAGATAAATAAAAAGGGACAATGCTACTATCCTTTTTTCCACACTTGTGCTTCGAAGTAGCACCATAATCTTCATGATAGAGAGTCTCTTGTTTTGTCACTTTCATATACTAGTGGGGATTTTTCATTATAGAACTTGGCTTGTATATTCCAACAATGGGCCGCCTCAAGTGCCCTAGGTCTTCGTGAGCAAGCAAGTTGGATGCACACCCACTTAGTTCCTTTTGTTGAGCTTTCATATATTTATAGCTCTAGTGCATCCGTTGCATGGCAATCCCTACTCCTTGCATTAACATCAATCGATGGGCATCTCCATAGCTCATTGATTAGCCTCGTTGATGTGAGACTTTCTCCATTTTTGTATTCTCCACATACCATCATTATACTCTATTCCACCCATAGTGCTATATCCATGGCTCACGCTCATGTGTTGCGTGAAGGTTTATAAAGTTTGAGATTACTAAAGTATGAAACAATTGCTTAGCTTGTCATCGGGGTTGTGCATGATGAGAGCATTCTTGTGCGATGAAAATGGAGCATGACTAAACTATATGATTTTGTAGGGATGAACTTTCTTTGGCCATGTTATTTTGAGAAGAAATAATTGCTTAGTTAGTATGCTTGAAGTATTATTATTTTTATGTCAATATTAAGCTTTTGTCTTGAATCTTTCGGCTCTGAATATTCATACCACAAGTAAGAAGAATTACATTGAAATTATGACTAGTAGCATTCCGCATCAAAAATTCTGTTTTCATCATTTACCTACTCGAGGACGAGCAGGAATTAAGCTTGGGGATGCTTGATACGTCTCCAACGTATCTATAATTTTTGATTGCTCCATGCTATATTATCTTCTGTTTTGGACATTATTGGGCTTTATTATTCACTTTTATATTATTTTTGGGACTAGCCTATTAACCGGAGGCCCAACCCAGAATTGCTGTTTTTTGCCTATTTCAGAGTTTCGCAGAAAAAGAATATCAAACGGAGTCCAAACGGAATGAAACCTTCGGAAACGTGATTTTCAGAACGAACATGATCCAGGAGACATGGACCCTACGTAAAGGAAGCTTCCAGGAAGCCACGAGGTAGGGGGCGTGCCTACCCCCCCAAGCGCGCCCTCCACACTTGTGGGCCCCATGTTGCTCCACCGACATACTCCTTCCTCCTATATATACCTCACGCCCCCAAGCGATCGGAATCACGGAGCCAAAAACCTAATTTCACTGCCGCAAACTTCTGTATCCACGAGATCCCATCTTGGGGCCTATTCCGGAGCTCCACCGGAGGGGGCATCGATCACGGAGGGCTTCTTCATCAACACCATAGCCTCTTCGATGAAGTGTGAGTAGTTTACCTCAGACCTTCGGGTCCATAGTTAGTAGCTAGATGGCTTCTTCTCTCTTTTTGGATCTCAATACAATGTTCTCCCCCTCTTTCGTGGAGATCTATTCGATGTAATCTTCTTTTTGCGGTGTGTTTGTTGAGACAGATGAATTGTGGGTTTATGATCAAGTTTATCTATGAACAATATTTGAATCTTCTGAATTCTTTTATGTATGATTGGTTATCTTTGCAAGTCTCTTCAAATTATCAGTTTGGTTTGGCCTACTAGATTGATCTTTCTTGCAATGGGAGAAGTGCTTAGCTTTGGGTTCAATCTTGCGGTGTCCTTTCCCAAAGGATGAGGGGCAGCAAGGCACATATTGTATTGTTGCCATCGAGGATAACAAGATGGGTTTTTTATCATATTGCATGAATTTATCCCTCTACATCATGTCATCTTGCTTAAGGCGTTACTCTGTTCTTATCAACTTAATACTCTAGATGCATGCTGGATAGCGGTCGATGTGTGGAGTAATAGTAGTAGATGCAGGCAGGAGTCGGTCTACTTTTCTCGGACGTGATGCCTATATACATGATCATACCTAGATATTCTCATAACTATGCTCAATTCTGTCAATTGCTCAACAGTAATTTGTTCACCCACCGTAAAATACTTATGCTCTTGAGAGAAGCAACTAGTGAAACCTATGGCCCCCGGGTCTATATTCATCATATTAATCTTCCAACACTTAGTTATTTCCTTTGCTTTTTTACTTTGCTTTTATTTTACTTTGCATCTTTATCAAAAAAATACCAAAAATATTATCCTATCATATCTATCAGATCTCACTCTCGTAAGTGACCGTGTAGGGATTGACAACCCATTATTGCGTTGGTTGCGAGGATTTATTTGTTTTGTGTCGGTGCGAGGGACTCGCGCGTAGCCTCCTACTGGATTGATACCTTGGTTCTCAAAAACTGAGGGAAATACTTACTCTACTTTGCTGCATCACCCTTTCCTCTTCAAGGGAAAACCAACGCTGTGCTCAAGAGGTAGTACTCTAGGGCATATTTCCTTCAGTCTCCCACTTGCACTAGAGTCAATAATCTAGTTCACATCACTATCTGATTTAACACCAACAATTCACATTACCATGTGATTAGTTCACATCGCCATGTAACTAATACGCAAAGGGTTTTACTAGAGTCAATAATCTAGTTCGCATCGCTATGTGATTAACACCCAAAGAGTACTAAGGTGTGATCATGTTTTGCTTGTTAGAGAAGCTTAGTCAATGGGTCTGTCAAATTCAGAGCCGTATGTATTTTGCAAATTTTCTATGTCTTCAATGCTCTGCATGGAGCTACTCTAGCTAATTGCTCCCACTTTCAATATGTATCCAGACTGAGACTCATAGTCATCCGGATCGGTGTAAAAGCTTGCATCAGCGTAACTCTTTACGACGAACTCTTTATCACCTCCATAACCGAGAAATATCTCCTTAGTCTTCTAAGGACAATTTTGACCACTGCCAAGTGATCCACTCCTGGATCACTATTGTACCCTCTTGCCAAACTCATGGTGAGGTTCACAATAGGTTTGGGACACAGCATAGCATACTTCATAGAACCTATGACTGAGGCAGAGGGAATGAATTTTCATTCTCTTTCTGTTTTATGCCGTGGTCGGGTTTTGAGTCTTTACTCAACTTCATACCTTGCAACACATGCAAGAACTCCTTCTTTGACTGTTCCTTTTTGAACTACTTCAAAATCTTGTCACGGTATGTACTCATTGAAAAGAAAAACCTATCAAGCGTCTTGTTCTATCTCTATAGATCTTCATGCTCAATTGTAAGCAGCTTCACCAAGGTCTTTTTTTGAAAAACTCCTTTCAAACACTCCTTTGTGCTTTCTAGAAAAATTCTACATTATTTCCGATCAACAATATATTATTCACATATACTTATCAGAAATGTTGTAGTACTCCCACTCACTTTCTTGTAAACCATATGCTTTGATCACCTTATCAAAGCGTATATTTCAACTCCGAGATGCTTGCACCAGTCCATAGATGGATCGCTGGAGCTTGCACACTTTGTTAGCACCTTTAGAATTGACAAAATATTCTTGTTGCATCATATACAACTCTTCTTTAAGAAATCCATTAAGGAATGCAGTTTTTACATCCATTTGCCAGATTTCATAAAATGTGGCAATTGCTAACATGATTCAGACACACTTTAAGCATCGCTACGAGTGAGAAAATCTCATTGTAGTCAACATCTTGAACTTGTCGGAAACCTCTTTTTGCAACAAGTCGAGCTTTGTAGATAGTAATACTAATATCAGCGTCCGTATTCCTCTTGAAGATCCATTTATTCTCAACGGCTCACCGATCATCCGGCAAGTCAATCAAAGTCCATACTTTGTTCACATACATGGATCCATCTCAGATTTCATGGCCTCAAACCATTTCACAGAATCTCGGCTCATCATCGCTTTCTCATAGTTCGTAGGTTCATCATGGTCTAGTAACATGACTCCTAGAATAGGATTACCGTACCACTCTGGTGTGGAACATATTCTGTTTGACCTACGAGGTTCGGTACTAACTTGATCTGAAGTTTCATGATCATCATCATTAACTTCCTCACTAATTGGTGTAGGCATCACTGGAACTAATTTCTGTGATGAACTACTTTCAAATTTGGGAGAAGGTACAATTACCTCATCAAGTTCTACTTTTCTCCCACTCACTTCTTTCGAGAGAAACTCCTTCTCTAGAAAGGATCCATTGTTAGCAACGAATATCTTGCCTTCGGATCTCTGATAGAAGGTGTACCCAACAGTTTCCTTTGGGTATCCTATGAACACACATTTATCCGATTTGGGTTCGAGCTTATCAGGTTGAAGCTTTTTCACATAAGCATTGCAGCCCCAAACTTTCAGAAACGACAGCTTATGTTTCTTGCTAAACCACATTTCATGTGGTGTTGTCTCGACGGATTTAGATGATGCCCTATTTAACGTGAATGCAGCTGTCTCTAATGCATAACCCCAAAATGATAATGGTAAATCGGTAAGAGACATCATAGATTGAACCATACCCAATAAAGTACTGTTACGACGTTCGGACACACCATTACGCTATGGTGTTCCAGGTGGCATGAGTTGTGAAACAATTCCATAGTTTTAAATGAAGGCCAAACTCATAACTCGAATATTTGCCTCCGCGATCAGATCGTAGAAACTTTATTTTCTTGTTATGATGATTTTCCACTTCACTCTGATATTCTCTGAACTTTTCAAATGTTTCAGACTTGTGTTACATCAAGTAGATATACCCATATCTGCTCAAATCATCTGTGAAGGTCAGAAAATAATGATACCCGCCATGAGCCTCAACACTCATAGGACCGCATACATTAGTATGTATTATTTCCAATAAGTCAGTGGCTCGCTCCATTGTTCTTGAGAACGGAGTCTTAGTCATCTTGCCCATGAGGCATGGTTCGCAAGCATCAAATGATTCATAATCAAGTGATTCCAAAAGTCCATCTGCATGGAGTTTCTTCATGCACTTTACACCAATATGACCTAAACGGCAGTGCCACATCTAACTTGCACTATCATTATTAACTTTGCATATTTTGGCATCAATATTATGAATATGTGTATCACCACGATCGAGATTCAATAAACAATTTATATTGAGTGTATGACCATAGAAGGTTTTATTAATGTCAATAGAACAACAATTATTCTTTGACTTAAATGAATAACCGTATCGCAATGAACATGATCAAATCATATTCATGCTCAACGCAAACACCAAATAACATTTATTTAGGTCTAACACCAATCCCGAAGGTATAGGGAGTGTGCGATGGTGATCTTATCAACCTTGGAATCTCTTCCAACACACATTGTCACCTCGCCCTTAACTAGTCTCTGTTCATTTTGCAACTCTTTTTCAAGTTGCTAATCTTAGAAAGTGAACCAGTATCAAATACCGAGGGGTTGCTATAAACACTAGTAAAGTACACATCAATAACATGTATATCAAATATAGCTTTGTTCACCTTGCCATCCTTCTTATGCACCAAGTATCTAGGGTAGTTCCACTTCTAGTGACCATTTACTTTGAAGTAGAGGCACTCAGTTTCAGGCTTGCGTCTTCATGGTAGTGGCAACTGGTTTGTCATTCTTCTTGAAGTTCCCTTTCTTTCCCTTGCTCTTTCACTTGAAACTATTGGTCTTGTCAATCATCAACACTTGATGCTTTTTCTTGATTTCTACCTTCGCTGATTTCAGCCTCGCGAAGAGCTTGGGAATTGTTTTCATCATCCCTTACATATTATAGTTCATCACAACGTTCTAGTAACTTGGTGATAGTGACTAGAGAACTCTGTCAATCACTATCTTATCTGGAAGATTAACTCACACTTGATTCAAGCAATTGTAATACTCAGACACTCTGAGCATATGCTCACTAGCTGAGCTATTCTCCTCCATCTTGTAGGAAAAGTACTTTGTCAGAGGTCTCATACCTCTCGACTCGGGCATGAGTCTGATATACAAATTTCAGCTCTTGGAACAACTTGTATGCTCCGTGGCGTTCAAAACATTTTTGAAGTCCCGGTTCTAAGCCGTGAAGCATGGTGCACTAAACTATCAAGTAGTCATCATACCGAGTGTCGGTGTCAAAACCGGCGGATCTCGGGTAGGGGGTCCCGAACTGTGCGTCTAGGCGGATGGTAACAGGAGACAAGGGACACGATGTTTTTACCCAGGTTCGGGCCCTCTCGATGGAGGTAATACCCTACTCCTGCTTGATTAATATTGATGATATGGGTAGCACAAGAGTAGCTCTACCACGAGATTAGAGAGGCTAAACCCTAGAAGCTAGCCTATGGTATGATTGTTGTTCATCTATCGACTAGCCTGGCCTCGGTTTATATAATGCACCAGAGGCCTAGGATAACAGGAGTCCTAGCCAAATCGCCCGGTGGGGAGGAGTCCTTGTCTTGATCGCCAAGTCTTGTGGAATCTTCCTTATGCTGGCAACTGTCCGGACTGGCCCATGAGTATCTGACCATGGGGATCCTCGGCCCGATCCAGCTGGTCGGGAGACGACATGGTGAGTACCCCCTAGTCCAGGACACCGTCAGTAGCCCCCTGAACCAGTCTTCAAGTTGGGGACGCTCCTCGATTCTTCCGAACTGTTCTTCATCTTCGATCGTCGGTCTTGAAAACTGGTTCAACAAATCTGCTCATCTTCCATCTTGAGGATCGCCTATGTGCATACGAAGAGTTTAAGCATTGGGTATCCGAGGAGCCCCTTTAAGTTTACGGCCTTTATCAATGCCTTGTTATTTTTATGCCACGCCTCGGGTTTGAAGTTATTCCCGGGAGGCAGTGTCTTCTTGCGTCCGAGCTCTAACGCCGGACTGCATTTGAGGTATCTTTTGCAGCCGAGCACCAATGCCGGACTGCTTCCCAGCTCTATCGCTGGACTATGTATCCGAGCTCCAACGCCGTACGGTATCCGAGCTCTAACGCCGGACTATGTATCCGAGCTCCAATGCCGGACTGTATCCGAGGTGTCGTAAATCACCTTGGTTCAAAGAAGTTTGAAGGACTTTGGCCGAGCTTAATGCCGGAAATGCCCTCTATAGAGCCAGCCACCAGCATCCGAGCTTTATGCCGAACTGCTTCCGAGGTGGTGCACCACCCCGAATGTGGGCCGATTTTTGTCAATATTTTTGATTGGTGCAATTTATTCTCTGCCGAGATAGATAGCCAGTAGCCCACAAGGTGTGTATCGGTCTAAAACCGAGATGCACACGAAGGATGACATAAGACCGCTGATCCCACTAGGCCGAGACTCGGGTTGATTTGCAAAATCGGCTGAGGATCAAGTCCTAACTTCGGCGAGAATACCGGGACACAAAAAGCGGCGTGCTCAGTCCTCGAGACTCGGGTTGGGTGCGGCCGACCAACCTGAGGATCAAAATCTCCTCGGAAACTTTATTGCACTTAAAATTTTCTGCATAGAACATGCAATGCAGTAGCCCCCGAGACACTGGTCGGGTGGCAACACCAGATCAGGGGATTGATGTGCCTCTTTAATATTTGTAAATAATAAGCCCGAAGCCCAGTAGCCCCCGAGCCTTAATGCGGGCACGGGTGGCCGAATTAAGGATCGATATCCATATTAAAATCACAAATTATGTGTAATGACTCAATGTATCCAAGTACTTTATGTCATTAATTCTCGGATCCGCATTGTACAAAACTTTATTCACCGACCATCGACTTCAACCTCCTCGGCCAGTAGCCGAGTAGTGTTTGTCCTACTTTATAAAGCCTTTATGAGGGCAAAGATTTACGACAAACAAGGCAATCTGGCCATAAGGTTTTATAAACAAAGGTACGCAGAGAGATATGTTATATTCTTGTTTATGAAGAAATGTCTTCCAAAGAAAATAATCCCGCTATCGGTTCCTTTTTTGGGTTGTCATGCTAAGCATGATCATGAAACCTCAGCTCCAATGTAAGAGCAAAATATTGAGGATTTAGTTTGGAAGGCCAGTTACTAGCCCCCGGTAGTGTTCGGCGACAGTCGAGGTCAAGCCGAAACATTTCGCCAATGTTATGAATGGCCCGTCATTTAATATAGTCATCGGATCGCTGACCAGTTTACACCTATTGTGACAGTCGGTGTTCGGCTTTCTCCATCGAGGTGCTTGACCATGCGAGCTGGAAGCACAATCGCGATGGTCCTCCTTTGCACACCTAGCCGAACAAAGCGGAACGTAGGAGGCAAGCGCGGGAGCCGGGCAACCCAACTATTGACCGAAGACACAATTCGAAACTGATGCATATATAGCAATATCCGAGAATGTTTTTGCCGAATCTCTAAAGGTGTCCCACGTTGCACTGTGAGACTTGTGCTGAAAACACACAAATAGTTTAAAAGTGCCAAAAGCTTGGAAAACCAAAAAACGTCAGTAAAAACATGACGTCCGAAAAAGATCAAGTGTTCGATGCCAATCCGAAAATTGGACTTTAGAAAAAAAAGTGCTTCTGCCGTGCTTTAACATGACACATCCTATCTCAAGACTTGAAGCGGGTCAGCCTACGACTTCAGTCTCCCATCCCGAAGGTGGAGTACTTCTCATTAGGCCAGTTTAGAAAACTAAACTCTAGCGGTTTTGAGAGAGAAATTAGGCTCCCCGGCTAGTGACCGCTTTTCGTGTCGAGAAAAGGAGTGATAAATAATAATAAAAACTCTACAACGACTAAGAAGAAAAACACTTATTATAAAACGGCTCAAATAAACATAAGAGCCCCCAAGTGACTTGGGTAAAAGAATGACTGTACGTACCTAAGTACTTATATCATATCTATGTTCAACCGAACTTTAAACGCATCTTAACCGACCGTCGGCTTCTCCCTCTTCGGTCAAGGACCGAAAGTGTTATGTACTCCATCTGTCGAGAATATCGACGGTGTTTCCGATAACCATGCAATCAGGTCATAAGGCTGTAACAGACAAAGCACGCTTAGGGAACTTATGCTATATTACTGATAAAGTGTAAGAAGCATCTTCGAAGAAAATAGTACCCCCACCGATACCTTTCTTCGGTGCTCATTGTTAATATGGGACTTGTGCAATAGATTTTTTGTACTCATGAGTTCCGTTGTGTGCCGAACATTATTGAAAACAGTAAGAACACTAGCTTTCGGCTTCACCCAGTCTGAGGTCCGGCTCGGGTGACCCGATCGTGACAATCGCAGAGGTGCTCCCTTTACTTCCTAGCCGAACAATCGGGAACGTAGGGGTAAACACAGGAGCAAGGCAACCCAGCTTGCAAATCACTTAAGTCAATATGGTGTATATTGTGGCGTAATACACGAACAAGGAACGAAGCCGTACAAGTATAATCATGTGCAAGAGGAAAAAACTTCATGAAGGAAGCCCCCAAGTAAACGGGGTATTTGAATTTGCGCGTCACAAACAAAGTTTTGACAAGGAAAAAAATTTACAAGCAACTTTTTCCCAAAAAAGTATAACGCTTGGTCGAGCCGAACACAAAAAATTTAAAACTTTGAGCATGAAGGCAACTTAGCTGGTTAATGTGTTCAGTATTGACGACGCGATCCGAGCTTGATGCGAGACAAGGTTCCATTCCCCAAGCCGATCCCGAGGTGGCGGAGCAAAGAGCTCGGCACTCCGAAGTGGTGACATAGCACGGTCAATGGAGGACGGCAGAGTGATGCCGAAGTCCCCTGCATGGGGTAATGAAGTGTTGACGAAGCCCCCCGTCCAGCCGAGGTGACGCCAAAGGATATAGTCCGGCTGGATCATTTTCCTGTGCACAAAAAATAGTGCAGACCGGGGATAATAGTAATAATAAGAATTAAAAAAAATGTTGCATAATAAATAATTTATGCAAAGTGAGTAATAAAAGAAATATGGTCTGGCGCCAAAGTCAATGTTGATGCAGGTCGTCAGCGTAATGCAATAAAGGCGTGGCAAAGCCTGAATTCACAGGTCGGTCCGAGTTCCGGATGCGGCGTTCGCCGGACTATGTACGGAAACTGACCGAACCACCATGCGATGCGGCCACCATTTGATAGACCTGCGTATATATGATGGAAAAACCAGAGTAATAATTCCTTGGAAAAAATGAACCCAAACAAGCAAAAAATACTGGGATTAATAGCACCTGGTTTATTTGTTGTAGCAATCCGAAGGGAGGTGATTCCCAAAATAGGGACTCGATCCGCGCACCCATTGCCTGATGGGCGATAAAACGACGGCATGGCAATGCTGACAAAGGTTGGCTTGCCGAGGCAAAGCCCTCGGTCCAACTAACGTGACGGAGCTGGTCGGCTAGCGACGCCGAAGCGTCCGGAGTAGGTTGATGAAGAGATGGCGAAGCCCCCGGTCCAGCCTAGATGTCGAAGTAGGTCGGCGTGATGGACACCAGCTTGAAGAAGCAATAGTGCGGCCCTGCCGATGCAGGTCGTGACGTGGTCAATGCCGGCTTTATGAAGCGACCATCCGGCGATGTCGGTATGCCCGCTCCGTGTAATCCGTGGGGCAGCGATGTTGGTGATGATTTATCCTTCGCGATGCCGAACTAATGTTCGGTTGGCCGAGATGATGATCCGAAGAAGTTGAGTTCGGCTCAACAAAGCGACGACGTGTCTAGCACAGGTCAGCCGCCCTGGAGCGATGTTGTCAGGCTAGTTTGACACCAGCGCGACGGTGAAGATTGTATTGGAAAAATACTTGTAGCATTAGTGGGATGTTTTTGAGAATAAGACACAATACCCCATATAAAAACTTCCTTCAAAGAGGAGGTCCGAAATCCCGTTCATAAAGAAGATGAACTGGGGTCGGATTCATTCTCGCTCAGAAAACGGATCCGAAAAGTGATGCCCTAATCGGAAGGTTCCCGGAGTTTGGACGGTCGGATCGAGCTGAATTTTGGACAGGTGGTAGATATAGGAATTCCGCAGCCGATCAACGGTTGGATCTTCCATAGGACGTCTGAGCTAGATGCTGGACACCACGCCCCAAACTCGTCCAGATTCTCGTCCAGATTCAATACGGCTCCGGTATATCGGAGATTGTCGGAGATTCCTCCATCGGAACTCGACGAAATTTTGCCGCTTTGTTGTAGACTAAATTCCGCACAATTCCACCGAAGCGATCGTTTAAGCGACACTCGAGGAGGCGGTGGTGACGAATACAAGTTTGCTGTCCAGAAAAACAACGTGGTCGGCCGAGAGCAATGTTGACGTTGAGCCCCCGAGCTCCATGGATGATTCCTCCACAATCTTGATAGAGATCGGAGTTGGTGTTGATGAAGGCCCTTATCCGAACATGATGATCGGAGGTAGGGCGCAGTCCTTGGTCGAACCAAGGTGACCAGTCGAGCTGGTGACGAAGATGCCAAAGTCGCAGTTGATCTGCATGCGAGCCATCGACCTTTGGCCGAACACACATCGGAGCTGTCAATGAAAGCACCAATGTCGGTGTCAAAACCGGCGGATCTCGGGTAGGGGTTCCCGAACTGTGCGTCTAGGCAGATGGTAACAGGAGACAAGGGACATGATGTTTTTACCCAGGTTGGGCCCTCTCGATGGAGGTAATACCCTACTCCTGCTTGATTAATATTGATGATATGGGTAGTACAAAAGTAGATCTACCACGAGATCAGAGAGGCTAAACCCTAGAAGCTATCCTATGGTATGATTGTTGTTCGTCTATCGACTAGCCTGGCCTCGGTTTATATAATGCACCAGAGGCCTAGGATAACAAGAGTCCTAGCCGAATCGCCCGGTGGGGAGGAGTCCTTGTCTTGATCGCCAAGTCTTGTGGAATCTTCCTTGTATGCACGGCAACTGTCGGGACTGGCCCATGAGTATACGGCCATGGGGATCCTCGGCCCAATCCAACTGACCGGGAGACGACATGGTGAGTACCCCCTAGTCCAGGACACCGTCACCGAGCTTTGCCAAACGTTCATAACGTCTGCATCTGCTCTTGCAATAGGTTCGTCACCTAGCGGTGCATCAAGGGCATAATTCTTCTATGCAGCAATGAGGATAATCCTCAGATCACGGACCTAGTCCGCATCATTGCTACTATCATCTTTCAACTTAGTTTTCTCTAGGAACATATAAAAAATAAAACAGGGGAGCTATACGCGAGCTATTGATCTATAACATAGATATGCAAATACTATCAGGTACTAAGTTCATGATAAATTAAGGTTCAATTAATCATATTACTTAAGAACTCCCACTTAGATAGACATCCCTCTTGTCATCTAAATGATCACATGATCCATATCAACTAAACCATGTCCGATCATCATGTGAGATGGAGTAGTTTTCAATGGTGAACATCACTATGTTGATCATATCTACTATATGATTCACGTTGGACCTTTCGGTCTCAGTGTTCCGAGGCCATATCTGCATATGCTAGGCTCGTCAAGTTTAACCCGAGTATACTGCATGTGCGGAACTAGCTTGCACCCGTTGTATGTGAACGTAGAGCTTATCACACCCGATCATCACGTGGTTTCTCAGCACGAAGAACTGTCGCAACAGTGCATACTCAAGTAGAACACTTATAACTTGGAATTTTAGTGAGCGATCATCTTATAATGTTACCGCCGTACTAAGCAAAATAAGATGCATAAAAAGATAAACATCACATGCAATCAAATAAGTGATAGAATATGGCCATCATCATCTTGTGCCTTTGATATCCATCTCCAAAGCACCGTCATGATCACCATCGTCACCGGCTTGACACCTTGATCTCCTTTGAAGCATCGTTGTCGTCTGGCCAACTATTGCTTCTACGACTATCGCTACCGCTTAGAGATAAAGTAAAGCAATTACATGGTGATTGCATTTCATAAAATATAGCGACAACCATATGGCTCCTGCCAGTTGCCAATAACTGTTAAAAAACATGTTCATCTCATACAACAAATTATGTATCATCACGTCTTGACCATATCACGTCACAGCAAGCCCTGCAAAAACAGGTTAAACGTCCTATACTTTGTTGTTGCAAGTTTTACGTGGCTGCTACGGGCTTCTAGCAAGAACCGTTCTTACCTACACATCAAAACCACAGCGATTTTTCGTCAAGTGGGCGTAGTCACACTCGATTAAACTAAAGTTGGAGAAAAAGACACCCACTAGCCACATGTGTGCGAAGCACGGCGGTAGAACCAGTCTCATGAACGTGGTCATGTAATGTCGGTCTGGGCCGAACAATACCGCCGAATCAAAGTATGACATGCTGGTAAGAAGTATAACCATTATCGCCCACAACTCTTTGTGTTCTACTCGTGCATATAACATCTACGCATAGACCTGGCTCTGATACCACTGTTGGGGAACGTAGTATTTCAAAAAAATTCCTACTATCATGCAAGATCAATCTAGGAGATGCATAGCAATAAGAGGGGAGAGTGTGTCTATGTACCCTCGTAGACCGAAAGCAGAACCCTTTAGTAACACGGTTGACGTAGTCGAACGTCTTCGCGATCTAACCGATCCAAGTACCGAACACACGACACCTCTGCGATCTGCACACGTTCAGCTTGGTGACATCCCTTGAACTCTTGATCCAGTTGAGGCCGAGGGAGAGTTTCGTCAGCACGACGACGTGGTGACAGTGATGATAAAGTTACCAGCGTAGGGCTTCGCCTAAGCACTATGACGATATGACCGTGGTGTTGAACAGTGGAGGGGGGCACCGCACATGGCTAAAATATTGTCTGTTGTTCCTTTGGGGTGCCCCCTGTCCCTGTATATAAAGTAGGGGAGGAGGAGGCTCGCCAACAAGGGGCACGCCAGGGAGAGGGGAGTCCTACTAGGAATCCAGTCCTAGTAGGATTCGACCCCACCTTTTTTTCCTTCTACCGGAGGGGAAAAGGGGAAGGAGAGGGAGTAGGAGAAGGAAAGGGGGGTGGCGCCCCCTTCCCAAGTCCAATTCGACCTCCTCCCTTGTGGGGGGGGGGCACACCAGCCCCTTGTGGGATGGTTAACCTCCCTTCTATGGCCCATAAGGCCCATATCTTTCCCCTGGGGGTTCCGGTAACCTCCAGGTACTCCGGAAAAATGCCCGAATCACTCGGAACCATTCCGATGTCCGAATGCAACCTTCCAATATATGAATCTTTACCTCTCGACCATTTCGAGACTCCTCGTCATGTCATGATCTCATCTGGGACTCCAAAAAAACTTCGGTACATCATATCACACAACTCATAATACAAATCGTCATCGAACGTTAAGTGTGCGGACCCCATGGGTTCAAGAACTATGTAGACATGACCGAGACACATCTCCGGTGAATAACCAATAGCGGAACCTGGATGCTTATATTGGCTCCTAGATATTCTATGAAGATCTTTATCGGTCAAACCGCATAAAGACATACGTTGTTCCCTTTGTCATCGGTATGTTACTTGCCCGAGATTTAATCGTCGGTATCATCATACCTAGTTCAATCTCGTTACCAGCAAGTCTCTTTACTCATTTCGTAATACTTCATCCCGCAACTAACTCATTAGTCACATTGCTTGCAAGGCTTATAGTGATGAGCAATACCGAGAGGGCCCAGAGATACCTCTCTGAAACACGGAGTGACAAATTCTAATCTCGATCTATGCCAACCCAACAAACACCTTCGGAGACACCTGTATAGCATCTTTATAATCACCTAGTTACATTGTGACGTTTGATAGCACACAAGGTGTTCCTCCGGTATTCGGGAGTTGCATAATCTCATAGTCAGAGGAACATGTATAAATTATGAAGAAAGGAATAGATATAAAACTCAACGATCATAATGCTAAGCTAATGGATGGGTCTTGTCCATCACATCATTCTCTAATGATGTGATCCCGTTCATCAAATGACAACACATGTCTATGGTCAGGAAACATAACCATCTTTGATTAATGAGGTAGTCAAGTAGAGGCATACTAGGGACACTCTGTTTTGTCTATGTATTCACACATGTACTAAGGTTTCGGTTAATACAATTCTAGCATGAATAATAAAAAATTATCATGATATAAGGAAATTTAAATAACAACTTTATTATTGCCTCTAGTGAATATTTCCTTCAGCAGGTGGCTACGGTTGCCTCACACCCGACAGTCCTGGTTGAGGAGTGCGCCTACTGGTGGATGCCCCATACCCGGCAGGCGTCCTGGTTGGGACCTCAGGTCTTAGATGTTAGATTTGGCTGCGAGGTCTGTTTGGTATTGAGCCCAGACTATCAGCATCCCTCCATTCATCAACTGGATAGGAGTAGCGACAGATGTTGTTAGACGGTGGCTTTAGTCTTACTGGTGTATGACTTTGTAAGGTTTTGTGTGGATAATTAATAAATTGGTTGCATGCATCGTCCGGATCACGAGGCGAGGTCCTCCTCCATTTCTAAAAATCAAATTTCTTATGAATGCTTACTCTATATAATATTTCTTCCAAACAAATTCTTTACATCTACTTATACTATCTTTCATGAACTTTTATATGTTTTAAACATCAAATTATTTATTAAAAGTTACCAAAGCAACATGTAGGGTATCATCTAGTATGTTTAATTAGTAAGCGCACATATATGTCCAAAGGTTATAACCACAATGCGGTGCTTTAAAATGTCTCTAAACTAATTTATTCAGTTACGTTCTTTGTGCCACCTAAATAAGTTCTAACAATTTGTTTTTGCTTTTTCATTCACCCCCCTCTGTATGCCGAAGAATTCCACAATATGAACAATAATGCATCAAGTCATAACTCAATTAGCCACGTGTTTTGTCACAAGGGTGTGCCGCGCCTCCGCACGACAAGTATACATTATGAGTATAGAATAGCCTATTCTACACCATAGTAAATAGCTTACAAAATTAGTGAAGTACTACTAACATACTATGATACCCAAAGGCACAAGTAAAAGGAGACATGATCCGTGAAGGCTTTATTTCATGTACTTCTCCATAGCTTTCACAAGATGTTTTGCTTTGTTGTTGCCGGTGAAGTGGGAACGTTACCATATGGCCATCATCATCTTGTGCCTTTGATCTCCATCTCCAAAGCACCGTCATGATCACCATCGTCACCGGCTTGACACCTTGATCTCCTTCGAAGCATCGTTGTCGTCTGGCCAACTATTGCTTCTAGGACTATCGCTACCGCTTAGAGATAAAGTAAAGCAATTACATGGTGATTGCATTTCATAAAATAAAGCAACAATCATATGGCTCCTGCCAGTTGCCAATAACTGTTACAAAACATGATCATCTCATACAACAAATTATATATCATCACGTCTTGACCATATCGCAAAAACAACTTAAACGTCCTCTACTTTGTTGTTGCAAGTTTTACGTGGCTGCTACGGGCTTCTAGCAAGTGTTGGGGAACGTAGTAATTTCAAAAAATTTCCTACGCACACGCAAGACCATGGAGATGGCATAGCAACGAGAGGGGAGAGTGTCTGTCCACGTACCCTCGTGAACCCGAAAGCGGAAGCGTTATAACAACGTGGTTGATGTAGTCGTGCGTCTTCACGATCCGACCGATCCAAGCACCGAGCGTCACGGCACCTCCGAGTTCTGCACACGTTCAGCTCGATGGCGATCCCGGACTCCGATCCAGCAAAGTGTCGGGGATGAGTTCCGTCAACCTGACGGCGTGGTGGCGATGATGATGCTCCACCGGCGAGGGCTTCGCCTAAGCTCATGACGATATGACTTCTCCGGCGCGAGGCTTCGCCTAAGCTCCGCGACAATATGACCCGAAGTGGAATATGGTGGAGGGGCACCGCCTGCGGCTAAGGAACGATCCGTAGATCAACTTGTGTGTCTTGGGGTGCCCCCTGCCCCGTATATAAAGGAGCAAGGGGGTGCGGCCAGCCCAAAGGCGGCGCTGGAGGAGTCCTACTCCCAGGGAGTAGGACTCCCCCATTCCTAGTTGGAATAGGATTGGGGAGGGAAGAGGGAAGGCGCCGCCCCTCTCCTTGTCCTATTCGGACTAGAGGGGAGGGGGTCTTGGCCTGCCTGGCGGCCCTTCCTCTTCTCTCTTATGGCCCATTAAGGCCCATAGATCCCCGGGGGTTCCGGTAACCCCGGTGTTAAATAACTTCCTGTTTTCATCCGGAACCCTTCCAAGTCCAAACATAGGCTTCCAATATATCAATCTTTATGTCTCGACCATTTCGAGACTCCTCGTCATGTCCATGATCACATCCGGGACTCCGAACAACCTTCGGTACATCAAAACTTATAAACTCATTATGAACTGTCATCGAAACGTTAAGCGTGCGGACCCTATGGGTTCGAGAACTATGTAGACATGACCTAGAACCATTGTCGGTCAATAACCAATAGCGGAACCTGGATGCCCTTATTGGTTCCTACATATTCTACGAAGATCTTTATCAGTCAAACCGCATAACGACATACGTTGTTCCCTTTGTCATCGGTATGTTACTTACCCGAGATTCGATCGTCGGTATCCAATACCTAGTTCAATCTCGTTGCAGTAAGTCTCTTTACTCGTTCCGTAATACATCATCTCACTACTAACTATTTAGTTGTAATGCTTGCAAGGCTTATGTGATGTGTATTACCGAGAAGGCCCAGAGATACCTCTCCGACGATCGGAGTGACAAAACCTAATCTCGAAATACGCCAACCCAACAAGTACCTTTGGAGACACCTGTAGTACTCCTTTATAATCACCCGATTACGTTGTGACGTTTGGTAGTACCCAAAGTGTTCCTCCGATGGCAGGGAGTTGCATAATCTCATAGTTACAGGAACATGTATAGGTCATGAAGAAAGCATTAGCAATATACTAAGCGATCAAGTGCTAAGCTAACGGAATGGGTCATGTCAATCACATCATTCTCCTAATGAGGTGATCCCATTAATCAAATGACAACACATGTCTATGGTTAGGAAACACAACCATCTTTGATTAATGAGCTAGTCTAGTAGAGGCATACTAGTGACTATCTGTTTGTCTATGTATTCACACATGTATTATGTTTCCGGTTAATACAATTCTAGCATGAATAATAAACACTTATCATGGTATAAGGAAATACTCCCTCCTTCCCAAAATATAAGGCGCGATTGACTTTGCACGGTCTTTGATGCACGACTTTGACCACTAATATATATCAAAGTACATGAAATTAAATATGTATAAATGGCATCGTTGTATTTGTCTTACAAAACAATTTTATTCCATATGTCCATATACTAATTTTATAGAGATGCAATACGTGAAAATCACAGTCAAAATTGTGCAACAAAGACCAAAAAAGTCAATCCATGCCTTATATTTTGGGAAGGAGGGAGTAAATAATAACTTTATTATTGCCTCTAGGGCATATTTCCTTCAGTCTCCCACTTGCACTAGAGTCAATAATCTAGATTACATAGTAATGATTCTAACACCCATGGATGGTGCTGATCATGTTTTGCTCATGGAAGAGGCTTAGTCAACGGGTCTGCAACATTCAGATCCGTATGTATTTTGCAAATCTCTATGTCTCCCACTTGGACTTTGTCCCGAATGGAATTGAAACATCTCTTGATATGCTTGGTCCTCTTGTGAAATCTGGATTCCTTTTGCCAAGGCAATTGCACCAGTATTGTCACAGAAGATCTTCATCGGTCCCGATGCACTAGGTATGACACCTAGATCGGAAATGAACTCTTTCATCCAGACTCCTTCATTTGCTGCTTCGAAGCAGCTATGTACTCCGCTTCACATGTAGATCCTGCCACGACGCTTTGTTTAGAACTGCACCAACCGACGGCTCCACCGTTTAATAAAAACACGTATCCGGTTTGCGATTTAGAATCGTCCGGGATCAATGTCAAAGCTTGCATCGACGTAACCATTTACGACTAGCTCTTTGTCACCTCCATATACGAGAAACATATCCTTAGTTCTTTTCGGTATTTCAGGATGTTCTTGACCGCTGTCCGATTGATCCACTCTGGATTACTTTGGTACCTTCCTGCCAAGCTTACAGCTAAGCATACGTCAGGTCTGGTACACAGCATTGCATACATGATAGAGCCTATGGCTGAAGCATAGGGAACATCTTTCATTTTCTCTCTATCTTCTGCTGTGGTCGGGCATTGAGTCGACTCAATCTTACACCTTATGTCTGGTAAAAACCTTTCTTTGCCTGATCCATTTTGAACTTCTTCAAAACTTTATCAAGGTATGTGCTTTGTGAAAGTCCAATTAAGCGTCTTGATCTATCTCTATAGATCTTGATGCCCAACATGTAAGCAGCTTCACCGAGGTCTTTCATTGAAAAACTTTTATTCAAGTATCCTTTTATGCTATCTAGAAATTCTATATCATTTCCAATCAATAATATGTCGTCCACATATAATATCAGAAATGCTACAGAGCTCCCGCTCACTTTCTTGTAAATACAGGCTTCTCCAAAAGTCTGTATAAAACCATATGCTTTGATCACACTATCAAAGCGTTTATTCCAACTCCGAGAGGCTTGCACCAGACCATAAATGGATCATTTGGAGCTTGCACACTTTGTTAGCGCCCTTTGGATCAAAAAAACCTTCTGGTTGCATCATATACAACTCTTCTTCTAGAAATCCATTCAAGAATGCAGTTTTTACATCCATTTGCCAAATTTCATAAGCATAAAATGCGGCAATTGCTAACATGATTCGGACAGACTTAAGCATCGCTCTGGTGAGAAAGTCTCATCGTAGTCAACCCCTTGAACTTGTCGAAAACCTTTTGCAACAAGTCGAGCTTTGTGAAGCAGTTACATTACCATCGGCGTCAGTCTTCTTCTTAAAGATCCATTTATTCTCAATGGCTTGCCGACCATCGGGCAAGTCAACCAAAGTCCATACTTTGTTCTCATACATGGATCCCATCTCAGATTTCATGGCTTCCAGCCATTTCGCGAATCTGGGCTCACCATCGCTTCTTCATAGTTTGTAGGTTCGCCATGGTCAAGTAACATGACTTCGAGAATAGGATTACCGTACCACTGCAGTGCGTATTTTACTCTGGTTGACCTCACGAAGTTTAGTAGCAACTTGATCTGAAGTTTCATGATCAACATCATTAGTTTCCTCACTAATTGGTGTAGTTGTCACAGAACCATTTCTTGTGATGAACTACCTTCCAATAAGGGAGCAGAATCTGATTATCTCATCAAGTTCTACTTTCCTCCCACTCACTTCTTTCGAGAGAAACTCCTTCTCTAGAAAGGATCCGAATTTAGCAACGAAAATCTTGCCTTCAGATCTGTGATAGAAGGTGTACCCAACAGTCTCCTTTGGGTATCCTATGAAGACACATTTTTCCGATTTGGGTTCCAGCTTATCTGGTTGAAGTTTCTTCACATAAGCATCGCAGCCCCAAACTTTAAAAAATAACAACTTTGGTTTCTGGCCAAACCATAGTTCATACGGTGTCGTCTCAATGGATTTAGATGGTGCCCTATTTAACGTGAACGTGGCCGTCTCTAAAGCATATCCCCAAAACGATAGCGGTAAATCAGTAAGAGACATCATAGATCGCACCATATCAAGTAAAGTACGATTCTGACGTTCGGACACACCATTTCTCTGTGGTGTTTCGGGTGGCGTGAGTTGCGAAACTATTCCACATTGTTTCAAATGTAAACCAAACTCGTAACTCAAATATTCTCCTCCACGATCAGATCGTAGAAACTTTATTTTCTTGTTACGATGATTTTCCACTTCACTCTGAAATTCTTTGAACTTTTCAAATGTTTCAGATTTGTGTTTCATTAAGTAGATATACCCATATCTGCTCAAATCATCTGTGAAGGTGAGAAAATAACGATACCTTGGCGTGCCTCAACATTCATTGGACCACAAACATCGGTATGTATGATTTCCAACAAATCAGTTGCTCGCTCCATAGTTCCGGAGAAGCGGCGTTTTGGTCATCTTGCCCATGAGGCACGGTTACTTAAGTACCAAGTGATTCATAATCAAGTGATTCGAAGCCCATCAAGATGGAGTTTCTTCATGCGTTTTACACCGATATGACCTAAGCGGCGGTGCCACAAATAAGTTGCATTATCATTATCAACTCTGCATCTTTTGGTTTCAACACTATGAATATGTGTATTACTACTATCGAGATTCAATAAAAATAGACCATTCTTCAAGGGTGCGTGACCATAAAAGATATTACTCATATAAATAGAACAACCATTATTCTACGATTTAAATGAATAACCGTCTCACATCAAACAAGATCCAGATATAATGTTCATGCTCAACGCTGGCACCAAATAACAATTATTTAGGTCTAAAACTAATCCCGAAGGTAGATGTAGAGGTAGCGTGCCGACCGCGATCACATTGACTTTGGAACCGTTTCCCATGCGCATCGTCACCTCGTCCTTTGCCAGTGCTCGTCTATTCCGTAGTCCCTGTTTCGAGTTGCAAATATTAGCAACAGAACCAGTATCAAATACCCAGGTGCTACTACGAGCTCTAGTAAGGTACACATCAATAACATGTATATCACATATACCTTTGTTCACCTTGCCATCCTTCTTATCCGCCAAATACTTGGGGCAGTTCCGCTTCCGGTGTCCATGCGCTTGCGGTAAAACACTCGATTTCAGGCTTAGGTCCAGACTTGGGTTTCTTCTCTTGATCAGCAACTTTCTTGCTGTTCTTTTTGAAGTTTCCTTTTCTTTCCTTTGCCCTTTTCTTGAAACTAGTGGTCTTGTTGACCATCAACACTTGATGCTCTTTCTTGATTTCTACCTCCATGACTTTCGGCATTGCGAAGAGCTCGGAATTGTCTTGTTCATCCCTTGCATATTATAGTTCATCACGAAGCTCTTGTAGCTTGGTGGCAGTGATTGAAGAATTCTATCAACGACACTATCATCAGGAAGATTAACTGCCAGTTGAATCAAGTGATTATACCCAGACATTTTGAGTATATGTTCACTGACAGAACTATTCTCCTCCATCTTGCAGCTATAGAACTTATTGGAGACTTCATATCTCTCAATCCGGGCATTTGCTTGAAATATTAACTTCAACTCCTGAAAACATCTCATATGCTCCATGACGTTCAAAACGTCGTTGAAGACCCGATTCTAAGCCGTAAAGCATGGCTGCTTGAACTATCGAGTAGTCATCAGCTTTGCTTTCTGCGGCGTTCACAACTTCTGGCGCAGCTCTGCGGCAGGCACGGCACCCAGCGGTGCTTCGGGGCGTAATTTTACGTGCAGCAATGAGGATAATCCTCAAATTACGGACCCAGTCCGTGTAATTGCTACCATCATCTTTCAACTTTGCTTTCTCAAGGAACGCATTAAAATTCAGCGGAACAACAAAGACGAGCCATCTATCTACGATAAACATAGACAAGCAAAATACTATCGGTACTAAGTTCATGATAAATTTAAGTTTAATTAATCATATTAAAAACTCCCACTTAGACAGACATCTCTCTAGTCATCTAAGTGATTACGTGATCCAAATCAACTAAACCATGTCCGATCATCACGTGAGATGGAGTAGTTTCAATGGTGAACATCACTATGTTGATCATATCTACTATATGATTCACGTTCGACCTTCGGTCTCCGTGTTCGAGGCCATATCTGTTATATGCTAGGCTCGTCAAGTTTAACCTGAGTATTCAGCGTGTGCAACTGTTTTGCACCCGTTGTAGATGGACGTAGAACTTATCACACCCGATCATCACGTGGTATGCGGGTACTCGAACTTTGGCAGCGGTGCATACTCGGGAGAACACTTCTTGATAATTTTAGTGAGAGATCATCTTATAATGCTACCGTCAATCAAAGCAAGATAAGATGCATAAAGGATAAACATCACATGCAATCAATATAAGTGATATGATATGGTCATCATCATCTTGTGCTTGTGATCTCCATCGCCGAAGCACCGTCATGATCACCATCGTCACCGGCGCGACACCTTGATCTCCATCTTAGCATCGTTGTCGTCTCGCCAACTATTGCTTCTACGACTATCGCTACTGCTTAGTGATAAAGTAAAGAAATTACATGGCGTTTGCATTTCATACAATAAAGCGACAACCATATGGCTCCTGCGATTGCCGATAACTTCGGTTACAAAACATGATCATCTCATACAATAAAATATAGCATCACGTCTTGACCACATCACATCACAACATGCCCTGCAAAAACAAGTTAGGCGTCCTCTACTTTGTTGTTGCAAGTTTTACGTGGCTGCTACGGGCTGAGCAAGAACCGTTCTTACCTACGCATCAAAACCACAGCGATAGTTTGTCAAGTTGGTGCTGTTTTAACCTTCGCAAGGACCGGGCGTAGCACACTCAGTTCAACTAAAGTGAGAGAGACAGACACCGCGGACACCTTTAAGCAACGAGTGCTCGGGCGGTGAAACCAGTCTCGCGTAAGCGTCTGGCGTAATGTCGGTCCGGGCCGCTTCATCTCACAATACCGCTGAACCAAAGTATGACATGCAGGTAAGCGGTATGACTTATATCGCCCACAACTCACTTGTGTTCTACTCGTGCATATGACATCAACGCATAAAACCAGGCTCTGATACCACTGTTGGGGAACGTAGTAATTTCGAAAAATTTCCTACGCACACGCAAGACCATGGTGATAGCATAGCAACGAGAGGGGAGAGTGTCTGTCCACGTACCCTCGTAGACCGAAAGCGGAAGCGTTATAACAACGCAGTTGATGTAGTCGTACGTCTTCACGATCCGACCGATCCAAGAACCGAACGTCACGACACCTCCGAGTTACGCACACGTTCAGCTCGATGGCGATCCCGGACTCCGATCCAGCAAAGTGTCGGGATGAGTTCCATCAACCTGACGGCGTGGTAGCGATGATGATGCTCCACCGGCGAGGGCTTCGCCTAAGCTCATGACGATATGACTTCTCCGGCGAGGCTTCGCCTAAGCTCGCGACAATATGACCGAAGTGGAATATGGTGGAGGGGCACCGCCTGCAGCTAAGGAACGATCCGTAGATCAACTTGTGTGTCTTGGGGTGCCCCCTACCCCGTATATAAAGGAGCAAGGGGTGCGGCCAGCCCAAGAGGCGGCGCTGGAGAGTCCTACTCACCGGGAGTAGGACTCCCCCTTTCCTAGTTGGAATAGGATTGGGGAGGGGGAAGAGGGAAGGGGGCGCCGCCCCCCCTCTCCTTGTCCTATTCGGACTAGAGGGGGGAGCGGGGCGCGCGGCCTGCCTGGCCGGCCCTTCCTCTTCTCTCTTATGGCCCATTAAGGCCCATAGATCCCCCGGGGGGTTCCGGTAACCCCGGTGTTAAATAACTTCCTGTTTTCATCCGGAACCCTTCCGAAGTCCAAACATAGGCTTCCAATATATCAATCTTTATGTCTCGACCATTACGAGACTCCTCGTCAAGTCCATGATCACATCCGGGACTCCGAACAACCTTCGGTACATCAAAACTTATAAACTCATTATGAACTGTCATCGAAACGTTAAGCGTGCGGACCCTATGGGTTCGAGAACTATGTAGACATGACCTAGAACCATACTCGGTCAATAACCAATAGCGGAACCTGGATGCCCATATTGGTTCCTACATATTCTCTGAAGATCTTTATCGGTCAAACCGCATAACGACATACGTTGTTCCCTTTGTCATCGGTATGTTACTTACCCGAGATTCGATCGTTGGTATCCAATACCTAGTTCAATCTCGTTGCAGTAAGTCTCTTTACTGGATTCTGTAATACATCATCTCACAACTAACTATTTAGTTGTAATGCTTGCAAGGCTTATGTGATGTGTATTACCGAGAAGGCCCAGAAGATACCTCTCCGACGATCGGAGTGACAAAACCTAATCTCGAAATCGCCAACCCAACAAGTACCTTTGGAGACACCTGTAGTACTCCTTTATAATCACCCGATTACGTTGTGACGTTTGGTAGTACCCAAAGTGTTCCTCCGATGGCAGGAGTTGCATAATCTCATAGTTACAGGAACATGTATAGGTCATGAAGAAAGCATTAGCAATATACTAAGCGATCAAGTGCTAAGCTAACGGAATGGGTCATGTCAATCACATCATTCTCCTAATGAGGTGATCCCATTAATCAAATGACAACACATGTCTATGGTTAGGAAACACAACCATCTTTGATTAATGAGCTAGTCTAGTAGAGGCATACTAGTGACTATCTGTTTGTCTATGTATTCACACATGTATTATGTTTCCGGTTAATACAATTCTGGCATGAATAATAAACACTTATCATGGTATAAGGAAATAAATAATAACTTTATTATTGCCTCTAGGGCATATTTCCTTCAGCAAGAACCGTTCTTACCTACACATCAAAACCACAACGATTTTTCTTCAAGTGTGCTGCTTTAACCTTCAACAAGGACCGGGCATAGTCACACTCGATTAAACTAAAGTTGGAGAAACAGGCACCCACTAGCCACCTGTGTGCGAAGCACGGCGGTAGAACCAGTCTCATGAACGTGGTCATGTAATGTCGGTCTGGGCCGCTTCATCCAACAATACCGCCGAATCAAAGTATGACATTTTGGTAAGAAGTATGACTATTATCGCCCACAACTCTTTGTGTTCTACTCATGCATATAACATCTACTCATAGACCTGGCTCTGATACCACTGTTGGGGAACGTAGTATTTCAAAAAAATTCCTACGATCACGCAAGATCTATCTAGGAGATGCATAGCAGTGAGAGGGGAGAGTGTGTCTACGTACCCTCGTAGACCGAAAGTGGATGCGTTTTGTAACACGGTTGATGTAGTCGAACGTCTTTGCAATCCAACTGATCCAAGCACCGAATGCACGACACCTCCCCGATCTGCACACGTTCAGCTCGGTGACGTCCCTTGAACTCTTGATCTAGTTGAGGCCGAGGGAGAGTTTCGTCAGCACGACGACGTGGTGACGGTGATGATGAAGTTACCAGCGCAGGGCTTCGCCTAAGCACTACGGCGATATGACCGAGGTGTTGAACTGTGGAGGGGGGCACCGCACACGGCTAAAAGATTGTCTGTTGTTCCTTTGGGGTTCCCCCTGCCCCCGTATATAATGGAGGGGAGGAGGAGGCTGGCCAACAAAGGCGCGCCAGGAGAGGGAGTCCTACTAGGACTCCGGTCCTAATGAGTTTCGACCCCACCTTTTTTCCTTCTCTGGGAGGGAAAGGGAAGGAGAGGGAGTAGGAGAAGGAAAGGGGGGTGGCGCCCCATTCCCAAGTCCAATTCAACCTCCTCCCTTGTGGGGGGGCGCACCAGCCCCTTGTTGGATGGTTACCCTCCCTTCTATGGCCCATAAGGCCCATATCTTTCCCCTGGGGGTTCTGGTAACCTCCCGGTACTCCAGAAAAATGCCCGAATCACTCAGAACCATTCCGATGTCCGAATGCAACCTTCCAATATATGAATCTTTACCTCTTGACCATTTCGAGACTCCTCGTCATGTCCGTGATCTCATCTGGGACTCCAAACAAACTTCGGTACATCAAATCACACAACTCATAATTCAAATCGTCATCGAACGTTAAGTGTGCGGACCCTACGGGTTCGAGAACTATGTAGACATGACCGAGACACATCTCCGGTGAATAACCAATAGCGGAACCTGGATGCTTATATTGGCTCCTACATATTCTATGAAGATCTTTATCGGTCAAACCGCATAAAAACATATGTTGTTCCCTTTGTCATCGGTATGTTACTTGCCCGAGATTTGATCGTCGGTATCATCATACCTAGTTCAATCTCGTTACCGGCAAGTCTCTTTACTCATTTCTTAATACTTCATCCCGCAACTAACTCATTAGTCACATTGCTTGGGAGGCTTATAGTGATGAGCAATACCGAGAGGGCCCAAAGACACCTCTTTGAAACACGGAGTGACAAATTATAATCTCGATCTATGCCAACCCAACAAACACCTTCTGAGACACCTGTATAGCATCTTTATAATCACCCAGTTACATTGTGACGTTTGATAGCACACAAGGTGTTCCTCTAGTATTCGGGAGTTGCATAATCTCATAGTTAGAGGAACATGTATAAATCATGAAGAAAGCAATAGAAATAAAGCTCAACGATCATAATGCTAAGCTAACGGATGGGTCTTGTCCATCACATCATTCTCTAATGATGTGATCCCGTTCATCAAATGACAACACATGTCTATGGTCAGGAAACATAACCATCTTTGATTAATGAGGTAGTCAAGTAGAGGCATACTAGGGACACTCTGTTTTGTCTATGTATTCACACATGTACTAAGTTTTCAGTTAATACAATTCTAGCATGAATAATAAAAATTTATCATGATATAAGGAAATTTAAATAACATCTTTATTATTGCCTCTAGTACATATTTCCTTCAGCAGGTGGCTGCGGTTGCCTCATACCCAACAGTCCTGGTTGAGGAGTGCGCCTACTGGTGGGTGCCCCATACCCGGCAGGCGTCCTGGTTGGGACCTCAGGTCTTAGATGTTAGATTTGGCTGCGAGGTTTGTTTGGTATTGGGCCCAGACTATCAGCATCCCTTCATTCATCAACTGGATAGGAGTAGCGACAGATGTTGTTAGACGGTGGCTTTAGTCTTACCGGTGTATGACTTTGTAAGGTTTTGTGTGGATAATTAATAAAGTGGTTGCATGCATCGTCCGGAATGCAAGAGGCGAGGTCCTCCTCCATTTCTAAAAAATCAAATTTCTTATGAATGCTTACTCTATATAATATTTCTTCCAAACAAATTCTTTACATCTACTTATACTATCTTTCATGAACTTTTATATGTTTTAAACATCAAATTATTTATTAAAAGTTACCAAAGCAACATGTAGGGTATCATCTAGTATGTTTAATTAGTAGCGCACATATATGTCCAAAGGTTATAGCCCTGTCCGGTGCTTTAAAATGTCTCGAAACTAATTTATTCAGTTACGTTCTTTGTGCCACCTAAATAAGTTCTAACAATTTGTTTTTGCTTTTCCATTCGCCCCCCTTTGTATGCCGAAGAATTCCACAATCTGAAGAATAATGCATCAAGTCATAACTCAATTAGCCACCTGTTTTGTCACGAGGGCGTGCCGCGCCTCCGCACAACAAGTATATATTATGAGTATAGAATAGCCTATTCTACACCGTAGTAAATAGCTTACAAAATTAGTGAAGTACTACTAACATACTGTCATCCCCAAAGGCACAAGTAAAAGGAGACATGATTCGTGAAGGCTTTATTTCATGTACTTCTCCATAGCTTTCGCAAGATGTTTTGCTTTGCTGTTGCCGGCGAAGTGGGAACGTTACCATATGGCCATCATCATCTTGTGCCTTTGATCTCCATCTCCAAAGCACCGTCATGATCACTGTCGGTGTCAAAACCGGCGGATCTCGGGTAGGGGGTCCCGAACTGTGCGTCTAGGCAGATGGTAACAGGAGACAAGGGACACGATGTTTTTACCCAGGTTCGGACCATCTCGATGGAGGTAATACCCTACTCCTGCTTTATTAATATTGATGATATGGGTAGTACAAGAGTAGATCTACCACGAGATCAAGGAGGCTAAACCCTAGAAGCTAGCCTATGGTATGATTCTTGTTCGTCCTCTGGACTAAAACCCTCCGTTTTATATAGACACCGGATAGGTTAGGGTTACCTGAGTCGGTTACAATGGTAGGAGATCTACATATCCGTATCGCCAAGCTTGCCTTCCACGCCAAGGAAAGTCCCATCAGGACACGGGACGAAGTCTTCAATCTTGTATCTTCATAGTCTTGGAGTCCGGTCGTGACGATAGTCCGGCTATCCGGACACCCCCTAGTCCGGGACTCCCTTAGTAGCCCCTGAACCAGGCTTCAATGACGACGAGTCCGGCGCGTTGATTGTCTTCGGGATTGCGAGGCGGGTTCCTCCTCCGAATACTTCACAGAAGGTTTTGAACACAAGGATAGTGTCCGGCTCTGCAAAACAAGTTCCACATACCACCATAAAGAGAATAACCTTTGCACAGATCTGCTGACGTATTCCGCGGCGTGACATCACACCACGGCCAGGCCATTATATGAATCATTTTTTTTACCGTTCCACCTAAGCGCGTTTAGCGAGGCGGTTTCCTTGGCACGTCTTATCAAACCATAGATCGTGCCCCCTTATTCCGGGATTCTCATCAATACGGACGTGGGTAACCCATCCGCGCCATTGATTACGGCGCTTGGGAGATAAGCGAGTTTTACCAGGCCGGTGGGGGACGCATAACTTCGTCTGTCCATATAAGGGGATAAGGATCCACCTTTTCACCTCGCCTTCTTCCTCCTTTGCTCATCCATTTCGCTTTACGAGCTCCAGCGCCCAAGTCCGTACATCCCACCTCAACCTTCTCCAACCATGTCAGGAGCGGGAGGCAGGTGGATGGCCTCCTCCGTCATGGAGGGGCACATCACAAGACTGCGGGAGGCTGGATACTTGTCCGGCGACATCGCGCGCAGGCTGCCCGACGCGGGGCAGCCCATTCAAACCCCCAGGCCTCACGAGAGGGTGGTGTTTCTCCCGCACTTCCTCCGCGGACTAGGTTTTCCACTTCACCCATTTGTCCTGGGGCTCATGTTCTACTACGACCTAGACTTCCACGACCTGGCCCCGAATTTTATCCTCAACATCTCGGCGTTTATCGTCGTGTGTGAGGCCTTCCTCTGCATCCAGCCCCATTTCGGCCTATGGCTGAAGATCTTCAATGTCAGGCCGAAGGTAGTGGGCGGCCGTCAAGCGGAATGCGGAGGCGCCATGGTTGGCAAGATGGTAAAGGTCCTATGGCTCGAGGGCGCCTTTGTGGAGACAATAAAGGGGTGGCAATCGGGGTGGTTCTACATCACCGAGCCACGCGACCCCGAATGGGTGGCGGCCCCCAAATTCAGATCTGGCTTCCCCACACGGCTCTCGTCATGGAAAGAGATGGGCACGGCGTGGGGGAATTCGGAAGAAACTATCCGGACTCCAAACATGCGTCCGAAACACGGTGGACAAGAATCTCGGGCTTGTCGGCGTAGTCCGGTGATGCTCATCCGCGGATTCTCCCATGCCAACAACGGGCCTTTAACTTGTGGGAGTTCGATCCGGCACTGACACGAACCTTGAGCCGGCTCTTCGACACTACGTATGAAGATGCCTAGAAGGTGCTGTTCAAGGGCGCTGAAGCCCCAGCATCCGCCAACAAAGATCGCGGATACAGCTCGCGGCGTCAAGCCGGCGAGGTAAGTTATTTTACCCTTTACGGGACTCTTTTTTCATAGATTGACTCTATGTGGGATCTAAAACTCCCTAATCTTTGACAGGACTGGTTGAAGACGTCCGGACAGATTAGCAGTCTGGCTCCTTTGCCGGAAGACCCGGAGGACGCCCGATTGACGGGGCTGCTGGCTCCGGCGCCCCATGTGGTGCCGGAGAAGAAGGCCAAGAAGGAGGCCACGGGAACTTGAAGGAGCTCCCGACGCCAGGTGCTGTCAGATTCTGAAGCAGAATCTTCTCCTGAGGACGAGGAGGAGGAAAAAGAAGCTTCTCCCCCAGCGGGGGAGGAGAGGAAAAGGAAGGCCGCTGTTGGGGAACGTAGTAATTTCAAAAAATTTCCTACGCACACGCAAGACCATGGTGATGGCATAGCAACGAGAGGGGAGAGTGTCTGTCCGCGTACCCTCGTAGACCGAAAGCGGAAGCATTATAACAACGCGGTTGATGTAGTCGTACGTCTTCACGATCCGACCGATCCAAGCACCGAACGTACGGCACCTCCGAGTTCTGCACACGTTCAGCTCGATGGCGATCCCGGACTCCGATCCAGCAAAGTGTCGGGGATGAGTTCCGTCGACCTGACGGCGTGGTGGCGATGATGATGCTCCACCGACGCAGGGCTTCGCCTAAGCTCGCTGACGATATGACTTCTCCGGTGCAGGGCTTCGCCTAAGCTCCGCGACAATATGACCGAAGTGGAATATGGTGGAGGGGGGCACCGCACACGGCTAAGGAACGATCCGTAGATCAACTTGTGTGCCTTGGGGTGCCATCTTGCCCCCGTATATAAAGGAGCAAGGGGGGGGGGTGCGGCCAGCCCAAGGGGGGCGCGCCTGGAGGAGTCCTACTCCCACCGGGAGTAGGACTCCCCCCCTTTTCCTAGTTGGAATAGGATTGGGGAGGGGGAAGAGGGAAGGGGGCGCCGCCCCCCCTCTCCTTGTCCTATTCGGACTAGAGGGGGGAGGGGGCGCGCGGCCTGCCTGGCCGGCCCTTCCTCTTCTCTCTTATGGCCCATTAAGGCCCATAGACCCCCCGGGGGGTTCCGGTAACCCCCCGGTGTTCCGGTAACTTCCTGTTTTCATCCGGAACCCTTCCGAAGTCCAAACATAGGCTTCCAATATATCAATCTTTATGTCTCGACCATTTCGAGACTCCTCGTCATGTCCATGATCACATCCGGGACTCGAACAACCTTCGGTACATCAAAACTTATAAACTCATTATGAGCATCGCCGAAGCGTTAAGCGTGCGGACCCTATGGGTTCGAGAACTATGTAGACATCACCTTCAACAATACTCGGTCAATAACCAATAGCGGAACCTTGATGCCCATATTGGTACCTACATAGTCTCTGAAGATCATTATCGCTCAAACCGCATAACGACATACGTTGTTCCCTTTGTCATCTTTATGTTACTTACCCGAGATTCTATCGTCGGTATCCAATACCTAGTTCAATCTCGTTACCGGTAAGTCTCTTTACTCGTTCTATAATACATCATCTCACAACTAACTATTTAGTTGTAATGCTTGCAAGGCTTATGTGATGTGTATTACCGAGAAGGCCCAGAGATACCTCTCCGACGATCGGAGTGACAAAACCTAATCTCGAAATACGCCAACCCAACAAGTACCTTTGGAGACACCTGTAGTACTCCTTTATAATCACCCAGTTACGTTGTGACGTTTGGTAGTACCGAAAGTGTTCCTCCGGTAAACGGGAGTTGCATAATCTCATAGTTACAGGAACATGTATAGGTCATGAAGAAAGCATTAGCAATATACTAAACGATCAAGTGCTAAGCTAACGGAATGGGTCATGTCAATCACATCATTCTCCTAATGAGGTGATCCCATTAATCAAATGACAACACATGTCTATGGTTAGGAAACACAACCATCTTTGATTAATGAGCTAGTCTAGTAGAGGCATACTAGTGACTATCTGTTTGTCTATGTATTCACACATGTATTATGTTTCGGTTAATACAATTCTAGCATGAATAATAAACACTTATCATGGTATAAGGAAATAAATAATAACTTTATTATTGCCTCTAGGGCATATTTCCTTGATCTCCCACTTGCACTAGAGTCAATAATCTAGATTACATAGTAATGATTCTAACACCCATGGAGTCTTGGTGCTGATCATGTTTTGCTCGTGGAAGAGGCTTAGTCAGCAGTGCGCAACATTCAGATCCGTATGTATTTTGCAAATCTCTATGTCTCCCACTTGGACTTGGTCCCGAATGGAATTGAAGCGTCTCTTGATATGCTTGGTCCTCTTGTGAAATCTGGATTCCTTTGCCAAGGCAATTGCACCGGTATTGTCACGGAAGATCTTCATCGGTCCCGATGCACTAGGTATGACACCTAGATCGGAAATGAACTCTTTCATCCAGACTCCTTCATTTGCTACTTCAAGCAGCTATGTACTCCGCTTCACATGTAGATCCTGCCACGGCGCTTTGTTTAGAACTGCACCAACCGACAGCTCCACCGGTTTAATAAAAACACGTATCCGGTTTGCGATTTAGAATCGTCCGGATCGGTGTCAAAGCTTACATCGGCGTAACCATTTACGACTAGCTCTTTGTCACCTCCATATACGAGAAACATATCCTTAGTCCTTTTCAGGTATTTCAGGATGCTCTTGACCGCTGTCCGATGATCCACTCTGGATTACTTTGGTACCTTCCTGCCAAGCTTACAGCTAAGCATCGTCAGTGCAGTACACAGACATTGCATACATGATAGAGCCTATGGCTGAAGCATAGGGAACATCTTTCATTTTCTCTCTATCTTCTGCTGTGGTGGGGCATTGAGTCGACTCAATCTTACACCTTATGTCTGGGTAAAAACCTTTCTTTGCCTGATCCATTTTGAACTTCTTCAAAACTTTATCAAGGTATGTGCTTTGTGAAAGTCAATTAAGCGTCTTGATCTATCTCTATAGATCTTGATGCCCAATATGTAAGCAACTTCACCGAGGTCTTTCATTGAAAAACTTTTATTCAAGTATCCTTTTATGCTATCCAGAAATTCTATATCATTTCCAATCAATAATATGTCGTCCACATATAATATCAGAAATGCTACAGAGCTCCCACTCACTTTCTTGTAAATCTGAGGCTTCTCCAAAAGTGCATATAAAACCATATGCTTTGATCACACTATCAAAGCGTTTATTCTAACTCCGAAGGCTTGCACCGGACCATAAATTGATCGCTGGAGCTTGCACACTTTGTTAGCGCCCTTTGGATCAACAAAACCTTCTGGTTGCATCATATACAACTCTTCTTCTAGAAATCCATTCAAGAATGCAGTTTTACATCCATTTGCCAAATTTCATAATCATAAAATGCGGCAATTGCTAACATGATTCGGACGGACTTAAGCATCGCTTCTGGTGAGAAAGTCTCATCGTAGTCAACCCCTTGAACTTGTCGAAAACCTTTTGCAACAAGTCGAGCTTTGTAGACAGTTACATTACCATCAGCGTCAGTCTTCTTCTTAAAGATCCATTTATTCTCAATGGCTTGCCGACCATCGGGCAAGTCAACCAAAGTCCATACTTTGTTCTCATACATGGATCCCATCTCAGATTTCATGGCTTCCAGCCATTTCCTGGAATCTGGGCTCACCATCGCTTCTTCATAGTTTGTAGGTTCGCCATGGTCAAGTAACATGACTTCGAGAATAGGATTACCGTACCACTGCAGTGCGTATTTTACTCTGGTTGACCCACGAAGTTCGGTAGCAACTTGATCTGAAGTTTCATGATCAACATCATTAGTTTCCTCACTAATTGGTGTAGTTGTCACGGGAACCATTTCTTGTGATGAACTACCTTCCAATAAGGGAAGCAGAATCTGATTATCTCATCAAGTTCTACTTTCCTCCCACTCACTTATTTCGAGAGAAACTCCTTCTCTAGAAAGGATCCGAATTTAACAGCGAAAATCTTGCCTTCAGATCTGTGATAGAAGGTGTACCCAACATCTCCTTTGGGTATCCTATGAAGACACATTTTCCGATTTGGGTTCGAGCTTATCTGGTTGAAGTTTCTTCACATAAGCATCGCAGCCCCAAACTTTAAGAAACGACAACTTTGGTTTCTTGCCAAACCATAGTTCATATGGTGTCGTCTCAACGGATTTAGATGGTGCCCTATTTAACGTGAATGCGGCCGTCTCTAAAGCATGTCCCCAAAACGATAGCGGTAAATCAGTAAGAGACATCATAGATCGCACCATATCAAGTAAAAATACGATTCTGACGTTCGGACACACCATTTCTCCGTGGTGTTAGGGTGGCGTGAGCTGCGAAACTATTCCACATTGTTTCAAATGTAAACCAAACTCGTAACTCAAATATTCTCCTCCACGATCAGATCGTAGAAACTTTATTTTCTTGTTACGATGATTTTCCACTTCACTCTGAAATTCTTTGAACTTTTCAAATGTTTCAGATTTGTGTTTCATTAAGTACATATACCCATATCTGCTCAAATCATCTGTGAAGGTGAGAAAATAACGATACCATGGCGTGCCTCAACATTCATTGGACCACAAACATCGGTATGTATGATTTCCAACAAATCAGTTGCTCGCTCCATAGTTAGGAGAACGGCGTTTTGGTCATCTTGCCCATGAGGCATGGTTACGCAAGTACCAAGTGATTCATAATCAAGTGATTCCGAAGCCCATCGGTATGGAGTTTCTTCATGCGTTTTACACCGATATGACCTAAGCGGCGATTGCCACAAATAAGTTGCATTATCATTATCAACTCTGCATCTTTTGGTTTCAACACTATGAATATGTGTATTACTACTATCGAGATTCAATAAAAATAGACCATTCTTCAAGGGTGCGTGACCATAAAGATATTACTCATATAAATAGAACAACCATTATTCTCTGATTTAAATGAATAACCGTCTCGCATCAAACAAGATCCAGATATAATGTTCATGCTCAACGCTGGCACCAAATAACAATTATTTAGGTCTAAAACTAATCCCGAAGGTAGATGTAGAGGTAGCGTGCCGACCGCGATCACATTGACTTTGGAACCGTTTCCAACTCGCATCGTCACCTCGTCCTTTGCCGGTGCTCGTCTATTCCGTAGTCCCTGTTTCGATTTGCAAGTATTAGCAACAGAACCGATTATCAAATACCGGTGCTACTACGAGCTCTAGTAAGGTACACATCAATAACATGTATATCACATATACCTTTGTTCACCTTGCCATCCTTCTTATCCGCCAAATACTTGGGGCAGTTCCGCTTCCGGTGTCGATGCGCTTGCGGTAAAACACTTCGGTTTCAGGCTTAGGTCCAGACTTGGGTTTCTTCTCTTGATCAGCAACTTTCTTGCTGTTCTTTTTGAAGTTTCCCTTTTTCTTTCCTTTGCCCTTTTTCTTGAAACTAGTGGTCTTGTTGACCATCAACACTTGATGCTCTTTCTTGATTTCTACCTCCGCGGCTTTTCGCATTGCGAAGAGCTCGGGAATTGTTTTGGTCATCCCTTGCATATTATAGTTCATCACGAAGCTCTTGTAGCTTGGTGGCGATGATTGGAGAATTACATCAATGACACTATCATCCGGAAGAGTAACTCCCGGTTGAATCAAGTGATTATTATACCCGGACATTTTGAGTATATGTTCCTTGTGAACTATTCTCCTCCATCTTGCAGCTATAGAACTTATTGGAGACTTCATATCTCTCAATCCGGGCATTTTCTTGAAATATTAACTTCAACTCCTGAAACATCTCATATGCTCCATGACGTTCAAAACATCGTTGAAGACCCGGTTCTAAACCGTAAAGCATGGCACACTGAACTATCGAGTAGTCATCAGCTTTGCTACGCCAGACGTTCACAACTTGGCGCAGCTCTCGCAGGCACTGGCACCCAGCGGTGCTTCCGGGGCGTAATTTTTCTGTGCAGCAATGAGGATAATCCTCAAGTTACGGACCCAGTCCGTGTAATTGCTACCATCATCTTTCAACTTTGCTTTCTTAAGGAACGCATTAAAATTCAACGGAACAACAAAGACGAGCCATCTATCTACGATAAACATAGACAAGCAAAATACTATCGGTACTAAGTTCATGATAAATTTAAGTTTAATTAATCATATTAAAAACTCCCACTTAGATAGACATCTCTCTAGTCATCTAAGTGATTACGTGATCCAAATCAACTAAACCATGTCCGATCATCACGTGAGATGGAGTAGTTTCAATGGTGAACATCACTATGTTGATCATATCTACTATATGATTCACGTTCGACCTTTCGGTCTCCGTGTTCCGAGGCCATATCTGTTATATGCTAGGCTCGTCAAGTTTAACCTGAGTATTCCGCGTGTGCAACTGTTTTGCACCCGTTGTAGATGGACGTAGAACTTATCACACCCGATCATCATGTGGTGTCTGGGTACTACGAACTTTGGCAGCGGTGCATACTCAGGAGAACACTTCTTGATAATTTTAGTGAGAGATCATCTTATAATGCTACCGTCAATCAAAGCAAGATAAGATGCATAAAGGATAAACATCACATGCAATCAATATAAGTGATATGATATGGTCATCATCATCTTGTGCTTGTGATCTCCATCGACGAAGCACCGTCATGATCACCATCGTCACCGGCGCGACACCTTGATCTCCATCGTAGCATCGTTGTCGTCTCGCCAACTATTGCTTCTACGACTATCTCTACTGCTTAGTGATAAAGTAAAGCAATTACATGGCATTGCATTTCATACAATAAAGCGACAACCATATGGCTCCTGCCGATTGCCGATAACTTCGGTTACAAAACATGATCATCTCATACAATAAAATATAGCATCACGTCTTGACCACATCACATCACAACATGCCCTGCAAAAACAAGTTAGGCGTCCTCTACTTTGTTGTTGCAAGTTTTACGTGGCTGCTACGGGCTAAGCAAGAACCGTTCTTACCTACGCATCAAAACCACAACGATAGTTTGTCAAGTTGGTGCTGTTTTAACCTTCGCAAGGACCGGGCGTAGCCGCACTCAGTTCAACTAAAGTGAGAGGCAGAGACACCACGGTCACCTTTAAGCAACGAGTGCTCGGGCGGTGAAACCAGTCTCGCGTAAGGCGCACGGCGTAATGTCGGTCCGGGCGCTTCATCTCACAATACCGCTGAACCAAAGTATGACATGCTGGTAAGCAGTATGACTTATATCGCCCACAACTCACTTGTGTTCTACTCGTGCATATGACATCAACGCAAAAAAACAGGCTCGGATGCCACATTTGGGGAAAGTATTAATTTCAAAAAATTTACTAAGCACACGCAAGACCAAGGTGATTGCATAGCAAAGAGATGGGAGAGTGTCTGTCCACGTAACCACGTAGAACGTAAGCGGAAGCGTTATAACAACGCGGTTGATGTAGTCGTACGTCTTCACGATCCGACCGATCCAAGCACCGAGCGTCACGGCACCTCCGAGTTCTGCACACGTTCAGCTCGATGGCGATCCCGGACTCCGATCCAGCAAAGTGTCGGGGATGAGTTCCGTCGACCTGACGGCGTGGTGGCGATGATGATGCTCCACCGGCGCGGGGCTTCGCCTAAGCTCCATGACGATATGACTTCTCCGGCGAGGGCTTCGCCTAAGCTCCGCGACAATATGACGAAGTGGAATATGGTGGAGGGGGGCACCGACACGGCTAAGGAACGATCCGTAGATCAACTTGTGTGTCTTGGGGTGCCCCCTGCCCCATATATATAAAGGAGCAAGGGGTGCGGCCAGCCCAAAGGGGCGCTGAGGAGTCCTACTCCCAGGGAGTAGGACGCCCCCCCCATTCCCTAGTTGGAATAGGATTGGGGAGGGGGAAGAGGGAAGGGGGCGCTGCCCCCCTCTCCTTGTCCTATTCAGACTAGAGGGGGGAGGGGGGTGCGCGGCCTGCCTGGCCGGCCCTTCCTCTTCTCTCTTATGGCCCATTAAGGCCCATAGACCCCCCGGGGGGTTCCGGTAACCCCCCGGTGTTCAATAACTTCCTGTTTTCATCCGGAACCCTTCCGAAGTCCAAACATAGGCTTCCAATATATCAATCTTTATGTCTCGACCATTTCGAGACTCCTCGTCATGTCCATGATCACATCCGGGACTCCGAACAACCTTCGGTACATCAAAACTTATAAACTCATTATGAGCATCGCATCGAAGCGTTAAGCGTGCGGACCCTACGGGTTCGAGAACTATGTAGACATGACCTAGAACCATTCTCGGTCAATAACCAATAGTGGAACCTGGATGCCCATATTGGTTCCTACATATTCCACGAAGATCTTTATCGGTCAAACCGCATAACGACATACGTTGTTCCCTTTGTCATCGGTATGTTACTTACCCGAGATTCGATCGTCGGTATCCAATACCTAGTTCAATCTCGTTACCGGTAAGTCTCTTTACTCGTTCCGTAATACATCATCTCACAACTAACTATTTTGTTGTAATGCTTGCAAGGCTTATGTGATGTGTATTACCGAGAAGGCCCAGAGATACCTCTCCGACGATCGGAGTGACAAAACCTAATCTCGAAATACGCCAACCCAACAAGTACCTTTGGAGACACCTGTAGTACTCCTTTATAATCACCCGATTCGTTGTGACGTTTGATAGTACCCAAAGTGTTCCTCCGGTAACGGGAGTTGCATAATCTCATAGTTACAGGAACATGTATAGGTCATGAAGAAAGCATTAGCAATATACTAAGCGATCAAGTGCTAAGCTAACGGAATGGGTCATGTCAATCACATCATTCTCCTAATGAGGTGATCCCATTAATCAAATGACAACACATGTCTATGGTTAGGAAACACAACCATCTTTGATTAATGAGCTAGTCTAGTAGAGGCATACTAGTGACTATCTGTTTGTCTATGTATTCACACATGTATTATGTTTCCGGTTAATACAATTCTAGCATGAATAATAAACACTTATCATGGTATAAGGAAATAAATAATAACTTTATTATTGCCTCTAGGGCATATTTCCTTTAGCCGCCCCAAATGGGGAGGCCGGAGGGTCCAAGAAGGGAAGAACCCTTCCTCCGGACTTCTCCACCAACGTCGACGACGACGAGGAGGATTGGCCTACAAGGTCCAAGGCCTGGCGAGATCGTAAGTGTCCGGATACCCATGGCTTTTTATTATTGCAGAGTGTTCTCTAATGTCGAACAATCGTGCAGCCCGCCCAAGGGCGAGTTCGCCGATTCATCGAGCGGGTCCCTGGGCTCGTCGGAAATGGAGAGTACTTCGCTTCCGACCGCCTCCTCGCCTCACGCTGCGGACAACGCCTTGGTGGGGCCCCAAGGGGGGCTTGATCAAGAGGAGGTAGCGCAGGAGGTGCCACAAGGCAACCTCCCAGACTCGAGGCACGCGGGGAGCAAGACACCCGGGGGCTCTAACCCCGACCCTTGTCCGGACTCCATGGCGGAACCTTCAGCGGTTCCGGAGTCCGGCAAGCGGTCCCTTCGCAAGAAGGGTAAGACGCCGGTGTCCTCCGTCCAACCGGAGGCACCGGATAGCTTAATGGAGGCGCTCAACAGCGCCTCCATCGAGGAGGAGCACCACACTGTTATGAGTGCGGTGATCCGACAGATTCAACCCGGCAAGAGCGGGGCCGAAACTGCACCAGCCTTCTAACAGGCTTTGAGGTAAGTTTAGAATATGTAAAAATATTACTGCATAGACAGTAGCCCTCGATGCTTAGTTAGGCGTTCGGAAAGAAAAGCGGACTAAGGATCTAAAAGATATACGAGGAGTCTAACATAAGTATGTCAATATGGGAATGCAGGCTGCGCTGCTGACCTCTGCCGCACTGACTGCGGAGGTCAATGCATTGAAGCAAAGCCTCGAGCGGTCCGAGAACGAGCTCGGCCAAGCCAAGAAGTAGCTCGAGGACAAAGAAGGTAAGTAGTACCTTATTAAATAAATATCTTATAGAAAGGTTTCGGTTGCAAAAAATAACAGGAATAACATGGGTACTGCAGGGGCCACGAACGAGGTGGCGACCCTGAAGGAAGCGGTGTCCGTTGCCGAGAACAAAGCGGTTGCGGAACGCACCGAGCGAGAGAAGGGGGAGGCGCAGCTGGCCAAGGTACGGCAAAAGCTCGAAGCTCTCATGGAAAACATGAGAGTTTGGAGCGTGACTCGAAGTCTCGAGAGTCCGAGCTCACCTCGGCTCTTGAGAGTGCCAAAGCTGCTAAGGCCGAGGCCCAAAAAGCCCTCCAGGAAATTGAGTCGTTAAAGAAGATAGCGGCGGGTAAGGCATTCTTTATGCAAAGCAAGCATGTGAAAGTGAATTACCTATTACTTACCCGGATTCGGAGCTCTCCAGGAGCATTCGCAGATTTGCCCCATAGTGCGTCTGATGCTACCGCATTCTACCGCGCCAAGGAGGGGAGCTCGACAGAAAAGGTGTTCTGGTCTCAATATGCTGAGGCCGGACATCCGTTGCCCCTGAGCGACCAGCTGAAGCAGCTGGTCGAGCTCCACAAGGTCGCCGAACAGGTCATGAAGGGCCTATTACGCGGCTGTGGCCATTGGAAGCCATGCCTGGGAGCTACTTTGGCTTAGTGCAGCGGCTGGTGGACGCCTGTCCATGGATTGAAGTCATCAAGCGCTCCTTCTGCATTGAAGGTGTCCGTCGGGCCCTTGCCCGTGCTAAAGTGCACTGGGGCAAGCTGGATGCGGAGAAGCTTGTGACGGACGGGCCACCGAAGGGCAAGGAGCATCGCACGCCCGAGATGTACTATGAGGGCCTCCTGAAGGGTGCCCGCCGAATAGCGGATGAGTGCTCCAAAGATGTAATTTTTTAATAGACTTGCACTTGTTATCATGTACGCTGAAAACTTGTTCATATGCGCTAAGCAACGCTTGTTGATTTAAAATATTACCTTCTGTGCATCCGTTTATCAAGTTTGAGAGATGGCAAGTCGTTGGCTTCAGCCCCCATGCCATGAGTGCTGGGGTGTTCGGGATAAACTTGAGAACTCTTGTTCCCATTTTTGGGTCCATCTAGGGAGGCGCTCAACACACGAACAAGGCAACCGGACTTATAATGCTTGAACACTCTCACTTAGCCATAGAATTCTATAATTTTAAATTTCGGCGAAGCCCCTAGTATTCGGAAGACCGAGTTCGGGGCGCTATCCACGCCTTGGTCGGACAATTCAGTTCCTCGCTCTAAGCGGCATAAGTCTTTAGGGACCGAAAAAATCTCTCGAACAGCGACGGCTCTCGCCCTATCATGATGGTCAGTTTAGCTTTCTCCTTTGAGGTGCTCGACCCAGCTCAACTAGGGCACAATCGCAGTGGTTCTCCTGGTGTTACCTTAGCCGATATAACGGAACGTAAGGTACCAAAACACGGGAGCCGGGCAAACCCAACTATTGACCCAAGACATGATTCGGAGCCGATTCATATAATGCTATATGTTCGGGGTGCCGCACTTGCGAAAGTGTTCGGACTTATCACACCATAATTTTGGGATACTTAAGCCCCTGGTGTATTGGCCGTACCAAAGTGTACGGTTGCAACATGCCATGAAATGAACATATGTATAGATAAAGGAACTAGAGCAATAATAAGCAAAAGCTATGTATTGTTTATTCAAAAAGGTACTGCGCAATGAAAGCGAACGATACAAATAGTGCGATAAGCAAGGGATGGGACTATCTAACATGTCCCCCTCGAGGGTAAGCTACGGTACGGTATGTAAAACAGGTATAATGCTTGTAATAGAGACAACCTGAACACTCGACGTGGCTTTCTGCTTCCCTGGCTGTTGCATCGTGAGTTCGGCGATTCTAGTGCCGGACAGGACTTCTGAAAACGGAGTCCTGAAAGTAAGAAAAAGGAAGGAAAAGGAAAAAAGAAAAAGAATGACACAATCGGGAGCCCCTGGTGCGGTCGAGCCGCATTCTTGGCGTGCCGTGGTCTTGCCCCTTCCCATATGCCCATGGTATCTCGGGCGTAATTATGTACGCGTAATAATCGGCTTCGCAATTTCGCGAGGGCTGGGGTTGGGGCGGATTACTCTGGCGTGCTTGAATCGTGCCAGCGGTCTTGTTGTAGGTTACTCCGGGCGGCAGCGGTGTCGGGGCGCTTCTTGGCGGACTCGAGAATTGCTGTGAGAGGCTGCTTTGTACCTCCGCCGCGAGGGCCGCCGTGTGCTCCTCCGTTCGGAGAGAGCGTTCGGTGTTTCCATTGACCATGATTACTCCTTGAGGGCCTGGCATCTTGAGCTTGAGGTATGCGTAGTGTGGCACCGCATTGAACTTTGCAAATGCGGTTCGTCCGAGCAGTGCATGATAGTCGCTGCGGAATGGGACGATGTCAAAGATTAACTCTTCGCTTCAGAAGTTATCCGGGGATCCGAAGACCACTTCGAGTGTAACTGAGCCCGTACAACTGGCCTCTGCACCCGGTATGACGCCTTTGAAGGTCGTCTTTGTAGGTTTAATCCTTGAGGGGTCTATGCCCATTGGGCGCACTGTGTCCTGATAAAGCAGGTTCAGGCTGCTGCCGCCGTCCATCAGGACTCTGGTTAGGTGAAATCCGTCAATAATTGGGTCAAGAAGCAATGCGGCGAAACCGCCGTGACGAATGCTAGTGGGGTGGTCCCTACGATCGAAGGTGATCGGGCAGGAAGACCATGGGTTGAACTTTGGAGCGACTGGCTCCATCGCATATACGTCCCTTAGTGCACGCTTCCGCTCCCTTTTGGGTATGTGGGTTGCGTATATCATGTTCACCGTCCGCACTTGTGTAGGAAAACCCTTCTGCCCTCTATTGTTCGGCGGCCGGGGCTCTTCCTCGTCATCACTATGCAGCCCCTTATCATTGGGTTCGGCACTTAACTTGCCTGCTTGCTTGAACACCCAACAATCCCTGTTGGTGTGATTGGCTGGTTTTCGGGGTGCCATGTATCCGCACAAGCGATCGAGTATTCGGTCCAAGTTGGGCCGGGCCTGTGTATTTCTATTGAATGGCTTCTTCCGCTGACCGGGTTTAGAGCCTCTGAATCCGGCATTGACGACCGTATCTTCAGTATTATCACCGTTAATGCGGCGCTTGTTCTTGTTGCAACGCGACCTGCCATTGCTTTCCTTGGTATCCGAACTATCAGGATGTTTGGCCAAGTTGTTGCTTTGAGCTAGCCAGCTGTCCTCTCCCGCACAAAAGCGGGTCATGAGTGTTGTGAGGGCTGCCATGGATTTTGGCTTTTCCTGTCCTAGGTGCCGGGCAAGCCACTCGTCGCGGATGTTATGTTTGAAGGTTGCAAGGGCCTCTGCATCCGGACATTCAACGATTTGATTTTTCTTTGTTAGGAACCGTGTCCAGAATTGTCTGGCCGATTCTTCTGGCTGCTGAATTATGTGGCTAAGGTCATCGGCATCTGGTGGTCGCACATATGTGCCCTGGAAGTTATCAAGGAATGCGGCTTCCAGGTCCTCCCAACAACCAATTGATTCTGCTGGCAAGCTGTTGAGCCAATGCCGAGTTGGTCCTTTAAGCTTGAGTGGGAGGTATTTGATGGCATGTAGATCATCACCGCGGGCCATGTGGATATGGAGGAGTTAGTCCTCTATCCAGACCGCAGGATCTGTGGTACCATCGTATGATTCGATGTTTACGGGTTTGAAGCCCTCAGGATTTGATGATCCATTACTTCATCTGTGAAGCATAGTGGGTGTGCGGCACCTCTGTATTGGGCTATATCACGACGCAGCTCATATGAGCTTTGTCTCGTGTTCGGCTCGGCGGTTTCTTTGTATCCGTGGCGACGGTAATCATCCCGTCGTTAGGCGCCCGCGATCCGTAGATCGATCTTGTATGTTTTGCCTTATCCTCCAATATATCTCGCAAGTCCGGCGCGTTTTCCCGTGCCTTGGTAATTTTTGAGCGGCGTCGGGGTGTGGCTTGAGCGGAGGGTCGAGAGGCTTCTCTGTCAGCGGCCGCAGGGTGGCCGGGTCTGCCATGTCCTGCGCTACCGGTGACTTGGGTGCTTCCTCCTCCGATCGAGGCAACGGCCTACGTTTGGGGTAGCTTTGGAGGGGCGTTCGAGTTCATACTCTTGGCTGCAAGGACTTCAGTCCATCTGCCTAGCAGGTCTTGATCAGCTCTAAGCTGTTGCTGCTTTTTCTTGAGGCTGCTTGCCGTGGCTATAAGCCTGCGTTTGAAACGCTCCTGTTCGGCGGGATCCTCAGGCACGACAAATTCATCGTCGTCGAGGCTTGCCTCATCTTCGGAGGGAGGCGCATAATTATCGTCCTCGACCTCTCTTTCTGCCGCAGACCGCTGCAGGCGCACTTCTGTTTCTCCCTCCTCCTGCGCTTGAGTCCTGGCCGAGGGGTTGTCTTCGGTACTGTCCGGGGTCTTATTATCTCCCGTACCGGAATCACCGTTTTTGCTGTGGCGGGATTTAGAGCGGCGCCGCTGACGTCGGCGCTTCGGTTGCTTTTTGGAGGGGTCATCCTCCGTTGTTCACTCGCCGTTCCCATCTTTTGGGATATCCACCATGTATATGTCGTATGACGAGGTGGCCTTCCAGTGCCCTGTAGGTGCTGGGTCTTGGTCGTCTCCGGCATCGTCGTCCATACCGCCGATGTCTTCGGAGTCGAAGTCGAGCATGTCGGTTAAATCATCGACAGTGGCTACAAAGTGGGTGGTGGGTGGGTGTTGAATTTCTTCATCTTCCGCATCCCAACCTTCCTTTCCGTAGTCCGGGCAGGGCTCTCCGGATAAAGAGAGAGACTTTAGTGAATTCAGGATGTCGCCAAAGGGCGAGTGCTGAAAGATGTCCGCGGCAGTGAACTCCATGACCGGCGCCCAATCGGATTCGATTGGCAGGGGCGCGGAGGGTTCGGAGTCCGGAGAGGAGTCCGGCACCCTCGAGTCGAGGTCTTCGCAAAGGACAGGGATGGAGTTCGGCTTCTCCATAGAGATTGTAGCCCCCGAGGCGGGGTCCAACCACTCGTCCTCGATCGGGGAATCCGGCTCCGGATTAAGGGTCGGAGCGGATACTGGTGCGGCCTCCAGGGCACTGTTCGGCTGCAGAGCTAGATCATGCCCATCGAGACAGTGCGGCACGCTTGGCTGCGGCTCGAATCCGTCAAAGATCAAGTCTCCGCGGATATCGGCCGTATAGTTCAAACTTCCAAATCTAACCTGATGGCCAGGGGCGTAGCTTTCGATCTGCTCTAGATGGCCAAGCGAATTGGCCCGCAGTGCAAAGCCGCCGAACACGAAGATCTGTCCGGGGAGAAAAGTCTCACCCAGGACCGCGTCATTGTTGATGATCGAAGGGGCCATCGGGCCTATCGGTGACGACACAGAGGAACTCTCAATGAAAGCAACAATGTCGGTGTCAAAACTGGCGGATCTCGGGTAGGGGGTCCCGAACTGTATGTCTAGGCAGATGGTAACAGGAGACAAGGGACACGATGTTTTTACCCAGGTTCGGGCCCTCTCGATGGAGGTAATACCCTACTCCTGCTTGATTAATATTGATGATATGGGTAGTACAAGAGTAGATCTACCACGAGATCAAGGAGGCTAAACCCTAGAAGCTAGCCTATGGTATGATTGTTTTTCGTCCTACGGACTACAACCCTCCGGTTTATATAGACATCGGATAGGTTAGGGTTACACAGAGTCGGTTACAATGGTAGGAGATCTACATATCCGTATCGCCAAGCTTGCCTTCCACGCCAAGGAAAGTCCCATCCGGACACGGGACGAAGTCTTCAATCTTATATCTTCATAGTCTTGGAGTCCGGCCGTGACGATAGTCCGGCTATCCGGGCACCCCTTAGTCCGGGACTCCCGCAATCACCATCGTCACTGGCTTGACACCTTGATCTCCTTCGAAGCATCGTTGTTGTCTGGCCAACTATTGCTTCTACGACTATCGCTACCGCTTAGAGATAAAGTAAAGCAATTACACGGTGATTGCATTTCATGAAATAAAGCAACAATCATATGGCTCCTGCCAGTTGCCAATAACTGTTACAAAACATGATCATCTCATACAACAAATTATATATCATCACGTCTTGACCATATCGCAAAAACAAGTTAAACGTCCTCTACTTTGTTGTTGCAAGTTTTACGTGGCTGCTACGGGCTTCTAGCAAGAACCGTTCTTACCTACACATCAAAACCACAACAATTTTTCTTCAAGTGTGCTGCTTTAACCTTCAACAAGGACCGGGCATAGTCACACTCGATTAAACTAAAGTTTGAGAAACAGGCACCCACTAGCCACCTGTGTGCGAAGCACGGCGGTAGAACCAGTCTCATGAACGTGGTCATGTAATGTCGGTCTGGGCCGCTTCATCCAATGAATCAAAGTATGACATTCTGGTAAGAAGTATGACTATTATCGCCCACAACTCTTTGTGTTCTACTCATGCATATAACATCTATGCATAGACCTGGCTCTGATACCACTGTTGGGGAACGTAGTATTTCAAAAAAATTCCTACGATCACGCAAGTCTATCTAGGAGATGCATAGCAGTGAGAGGGGAGAGTGTGTCTACGTACCCTCGTAGACCGAAAGCGGAAGCGTTTAGTAACACGGTTGATGTAGTCGAACGTGTTCGCAATCCAACTGATTCAAGTATCGAATGCACGACACCTCCCTGATCTGCACACGTTCAGCTCGGTGACGTCCCTTGAACTCTTGATCCAGTTGAGGCCGAGGGAGAGTTTCGTCAGCACGACGGCGTGGTGACGGTGATGATGAAGTTACCAGCGCAGGGCTTCGCCTAAGCACTACGACGATATAACCGAGGTGTTGAACAGTGGAGGGGGCACCGCACACGGCTAAAAGATTGTCTGTTGTTCCTTTGGGGTTCCCCCTGCCCCCGTATATAATGGAGGGGAGGAGGAGGCTGGCCAACAAGGGGCGCGCCAGGGAGAGGGGAGTCCTACTAGGACTCCAGTCCTAGTAGGATTCGACCCCACCTTTTTTTCCTTCTACCGGAGGGGAAAAGGGGAAGGAGAGGGAGTAGGAGAAGGAAAGGGGGGTGGCGCCCCATTCCCAAGTCCAATTCAACCTCCTCCCTTGTGGGGGGGGGGGGCGCACCAGCCCCTTGTTGGATGGTTAGCCTCCCTTCTATGGCCCATAAGGCCCATATCTTTCCCACAGGGGTTCGGTAACCTCCCGGTACTCCAGAAAATGCCCGAATCACTCGGAACCATTCCGATGTCCGAATGCAACCTTCCAATATATGAATCTTTACCTCTCGACCATTTCGAGACTCCTCGTCATGTCCATTATCTCATCTGGGACTCCAAACAAACTTCGGTACATCAAATCACACAACTCATAATACAAATCGTCATCGAACGTTAAGTGTGCGGACCCTATGGGTTCGAGAACTATGTAGACATGACCGAGACACATCTCCGGTGAATAACCAATAGCGGAACCTGGATGCTTATATTGGCTCCTACATATTCTATGAAGATCTTTATCGGTCAAACAGCATAAAAACATACGTTGTTCCCTTTGTCATCGGTATGTTACTTGCCTGAGATTTGATCGTCGGTATCATCATACCTAGTTCAATATCGTTACCGGAAAGTCTCTTTACTCATTTCGTAATACTTCATCGCGCAACTAACTCATTAGTCACATTGCTTGCAAGGCTTATAGTGATGAGCAATACCGAGAGGGCCCAGAGATACCTCTCTGAAACACGGAATGACAAATTCTAATCTCGATCTATGCCAACCCAACAAACACCTTCGGAGACACCTATATAGCATCTTTATAATCACCCAGTTACATTGTGACATTTGATAGCACACAAGGTGTTCCTCCGGTATTCGGGAGTTGCATAATCTCATAGTCAGAGGAACATGTATAAATCATGAAGAAAGCAATAGAAATAAAACTCAACGATCATAATGCTAAGCTAACGGATGGGTCTTGTCCATCACATCATTCTCTAATGATGTGATCCCGTTCATCAAATGACAACACATGTCTATGGTCAGGAAACATAACCATCTTTGATTAATGAGGTAGTCAAGTAGAGGCATACTAGGGACACTCTGTTTTGTCTATGTATTCACACATGTACTAAGTTTTTGGTTAATACAATTCTAGCATGAATAATAAAAATTTATCATGATATAAGGAAATTTAAATAACAACTTTATTATTGCCGCTAGTGCATATTTCCTTCAGCAGGTGGCTGCGGTTGCCTCATACCCGACAGTCCTGGTTGAGGAGTGCGCCCTCTTGGTGGGTGCCCCATACCTGGCAGGCGTCCTGGTTGGGACCTCAGGTCTTAGATGTTAGATTTGGCTGCGAGGTATGTTTGGTATTGGGCCCAGACTATCAGCATCCCTTCATTCATCAACTGGATAGGAGTAGCGACAAATGTTGTTAGACGGTGGCTTTAGTCATATTGGTGTATGACTTTGTAAGGTTTTGTGTGGATAATTAATAAAGTGGTTGCATGCATCGTCCAGATGCGGAGGCCGGGGGTCCTCCTCCATTTCTAAAAAAATCAAATTTCTGATGAATGCTTACTCTATATAATATTTCTTCCAAACAAATTCTTTACATCTACTTATACTATCTTTCATGAACTTTTATATGTTTTAAACATCAAATTATTTATTAAAATTTACCAAAGCAACATGTAGGGTATCATCGAGTATGTTTAATTAGTTGCGCACATATATGTCCAAAGGTTATAACCCTGTCCGGTGCTTTAAAATGTCTCTAAACTAATTTATTCAGTTACGTTCTTTGTGCCACCTAAATAAGTTCTAACAATTTGTTTTTGCTTTTTCATTCACCCCCCTCTGTATGCCGAAGAATTCCACAATCTGAACAATAATGCATCAAGTCATAACTCAATTAGCCACGTGTTTTGTCACAAGGGCGTGCCGCGCCTCCGCACAACAAGTATATATATTATGAGTATAGAATAGCCTATTCTACACCGTAGTAAATAGCTTACAAAATTAGTTAAGTACTACAAACATAATGTGATCCCCAAAGGCACAAGTAAATGGAGACATGATCCGTGAAGGCTTTATTTCATGTACTTCAACATAGCTTTCGCAAGATGTTTTGCTTTGCTATTGCCGGCGAAGTGGGAATGTTACCATATGGCCATCATCATCTTGTGCCTTTGATCTCCATCTCCAAAGCACCGTCATGATCACCATCGTCACCGGCTTGACACCTTGATCTCCTTCGAAGCATCGTTGTCGTCTGGCCAACTATTGCTTCTACCACTATCGCTATCGCTTAGAGATAAAGTAAAGCAATTACATGGTGATTGCATTTCATAAAATAAAGCAACAATCATATGGCTCCTGCCAGTTGCAAATAACTGTTACAAAACATGATCATCTCATACAACAAATTATATATCATCACGTCTTGACCATATCGCAAAAACAAGTTAAACGTCCTCTACTTTGTTGTTGCAAGTTTTACGTGGCTGCTACGGGCTTCTAGCAAGAACCGTTCTTACCTACACATCAAAACCACAACGATTTTTCTTCAAGTGTGCTGCTTTAACCTTCAACAAGGACCGGGCATAGTCACACTCGATTAAACTAAAGTTGGAGAAACAGGCACCCACTAGCCACCTGTGTGCAAAGAACGGCGGTAGAACCAGTCTCATGAACGTGGCCATGTAATGTCGGTCTGGGCTGCTTCATCCAATGAATCAAATTATGACATTCTGGTAAGAAGTATGACTATTATCGCCCACAACTCTTTGTGTTCTGCTCGTGCATATAACATCTACGCATAGACCTGGCTCTGATACCACTGTTGGGGAACGTAGTATTTCAAAAAAATTCCTACGATCACGCAAGATCTATCTAGGAGATGCATAGCAGAGAGAGGGGAGAGTGTGTCTACGTACCCTCGTAGACCGAAAGCTGAAGCATTTAGTAACACGGTTGATGTAGTCGAACGTCTTACAATCAAGCCCAGTCAAGTACGGATGCACGACACCTCCCCGATCTGCACACGTTCAGCTCGGTGACGTCCCTTGAACTCTTGATCCAGTTGAGGCCGAGGGAGAGTTTCGTCAGCATGACGGCGTGGTGACGGTGATGCTGAAGTTACCAGCGCAGGGCTTCGCCTAAGCACTATGACGATATGACCGAGGTGTTGAACTGTGGAGGGGGCACCGCACACGGCTAAAAGATTGTCTGTTGTTCCTTTGGGGTGCCCCCTGCCCCGTATATAATGGAGGGGAGGAGGAGGCTGGCCAACAAGGCGGCGCAAGGAGAGGGGAGTCCTACTAGGACTCCGGTCCTAGTAGGATTCGACCCGCCTTTTTTCCTTCTACGGAGAGGAGTAGGAGAAGGAAAGGGGTGGCGCCCCTTCCCAAGTCCAATTCGACCTCCTCCCTTGTGGAAGCGACCAGCCCCTTGTTGGATGGTTAGCCTCCCTTCTATGGCCCATAAGGCCCATATCTTTCCCCAGGGGTTCCGGTAACCTCCCGGTACTCCAGAAAAATGCCCGAATCACTCGGAACCATTCCGATGTCCGAATGCAACCTTCCAATATATGAATCTTTACCTCTCGACCATTTCGAGACTCCTCGTCATGTCCATGATCTCATCTGGGACTCCAAACAAACTTCGGTACATCGAAGCACACAACTCATAATACAAATCATCATCGAACGTTAAGTGTGCGGACCCTATGGGTTCGAGAACTATGTAGACATGACCGAGACACATCTCCGTTGAATAACCAATAGCGGAACCTGGATGCTTATATTGGCTCCTACATATTCTATGAAGATCTTTATCGGTCAAACCGCATAAAAACATACGTTGTTCCCTTTGTCATCGGTATGTTACTTGCCCGAGATTTGATCGTCGGTATCATCATACCTAGTTCAATCTCGTTACCGGCAAGTCTCTTTACTCATTTCGTAATACTTCATCCATAACTAGCTCATTAGTCACATTGCTTTCAAGGCTTATAGTGATGAGCAATACCGAGAGGGCCCGAGATACCTCTCTGAAACACGGAGTGACAAATTCTGATCTCGATCTATGCCAACCCAACAAACACCTTCGGAGACACCTGTATAGCATCTTTATAATCACCCAGTTACATTGTGACGTTTGATAGCACACAAGGTGTTCCTCCGGTATTCGGGAGTTGCATAATCTCATAGTCAGAGGAACATGTATAAATCATGAAGAAAGCAATAGAAATAAAACTCAACAATCATAATGTTAAGCTAATGGATGGGTCTTGTCCATCACATCATTCTCTAATGATGTGATCCCGTTCATCAAATGACAACACATGTCTATGGTCAGGAAACATAACCATCTTTGATTAATGAGGTAGTCAAGTAGAGGCATACTAGGGACACTCTGTTTTGTCTATGTATTCACACATGTACTAAGTTTTCGATTAATACAATTCTAGCATGAATAATAAAAATTTATCATGATATAAGGAAATTTAAATAACAACTTTACTATTGACTCTAGTGCATATTTCCTTCAGCAGGTGGCTGCGGTTGCCTCATACCCGACAGTCCTGGTTGAGGAGTGCGCCTACTGGTGGGTGCCCCATACCCGGCAGGCGTCCTGGTTGGGACCTCAGGTCTTAGATGTTAGATATGGCTACGAGGTCTGTTTGGTATTGGGCCCAGACTATCAGCATCCCTTCATTCATCAACTGGATAGGACTAGCGACAGATGTTGTTAGACGGTGGCTTTAGTCTTATTGGTATGTGACTTTGTAAGGTTTTGTGTGGATAATTAATAAAGTGGTTGCATGCATCGTCCAGATGCAGAGGCCGGGGGTCCTCCTCCATTTCTAAAAAAATCAAATTTCTTATGAATGCTTACTCTATATAATATTTCTTCCAAACAAATTCTTTACATCTACTTATACTATCTTTCATGAACTTTTATATGTTTTAAACATCAAATTATTTATTAAAAGTTACCAAAGCAACATGTAGGGTATCATCTAGTATGTTTAATTAGTAGCGCACATATATGTCCAAAGGTTATAACCCTGTCCGGTGCTTTAAAATGTCTCCAAACTAATTTATTTAATTACGTTCTTTCTGCCACCTAAATAAGTTCTAACAATTTGTTTTTGCTTTTTCATTCACCCCCCTCTGTATGCCGAAGAATTCCACAATCTGAACAATAATGCATCAAGTCATAACTCAATTAGCCACGTGTTTTGTCACAAGGGCGTGCCGCGCCTCCGCACAACAAGTATATATTATGAGTATAGAATAGCTTATTCTACACCGTTGTAAATAGCTTACAAAATTAGTGAAGTACTACTAACATACTGTGATCCCCGAAGGCACAAGTAAAAGGAGACATGATCCGTGAAGGCTTTATTTCATGTACTTCTCCATAGCTTTCGCAAGATGTTTTGCTTTGCTGTTGCCGGCGAAGTGGGAACGTTACCATATGGCCATCATCATCTTGTGCCTTTGATCTACATCTCCAAAGCACCGTCATGATCACCATCGTCACCGGGTTGACACCTTGATCTCCTTCGAAGCATCGTTGTCGTCTGGCCAACTATTGCTTCTACGACTATCGCTACCGCTTAGAGATAAAGTAAAGCAATTACATGGTGATTGCATTTCATAAAATAAAGCAACAACCATATGGCTCCCGCCAGTTGCCAATAACTGTTACAAAACATGATCATCTCATACAACAAATTATATATCATCACGTCTTGACCATATCGCAAAAACAAGTTAAACGTCCTCTACTTTGTTGTTGCAAGTTTTACGTGGCTGCTACGGGCTTCTAGCAAGAACCGTTCTTACCTACACATCAAAACCACAACGATTTTTCTTCAAGTGTGCTGCTTTAACCTTCAACAAGGACCGGGCATAGTCACACTCGATTAACCTAAAGTTGGAGTAACAGGCACCCACTAGCCACATGTGTGCGAAGCACGGCGGTAGAACCACTCTCATGAACGTGGTCATGTAATGTCGGTCTGGGCCGCTTCATCCAACGAATCAAAGTATGACATTCTGGTAAGAAGTATGACTATTATCGCCCACAACTCTTTGTGTTCTACTCGTGCATATAACATCTACGCATAGACCTGGCTCTGATACCACTGTTGGGGAACGTAGTATTTCAAAAAAATTCCTACGATCACGCAAGATCTATCTAGGAAATGCATAGCAGCGAGAGGGGAGAGTGTGTCTACGTACCCTCGTAGACCGAAAGCGGAAGCGTTTAGTAACATGGTTGATGTAGTCGAACGTCTTCGCAATCCAACTGATCCAAGTACCGAATGCACGACACCTCCCCGATCTGCACACGTTCAGCTCGGTGACGTCCCTTGAACTCTTGATCCAGTTGAGGCCGAGGGAGAGTTTCGTCAGCACGACGGCATGGTGACGGTGATGATGAAGTTACCAGCGCAGGGCTTCGCCTAAGCACTATGACGATATGACCGAGGTGTTGAACTGTGGAGGGGGCACCGCACACGGCTAAAAGATTGTCTGTTGTTCCATTGGGGTGCCCCCTGCCCCCGTATATAATGGAGGGGAGGAGGAGGCTGGCCAACAAGGGGCGCGCAAGGGAGAGGGGAGTCCTACTAGGACTCCGGTCCTAGTAGGATTCGACCCCGCCTTTTTTTCCTTCTACCGGAGAGGGAGTAGGAGAAGGAAAGGGGGGTAGCGCCCCCTTCCCAAGTCCAACTCGACCTCCTCCCTTGTGGGGGGGGGGGGCGCACCAGCCCCTTGTTGGATGGTTAGCCTCCCTTCTATGGCCCATAAGGCCCATATCTTTCCCCTGGGGGTTCCGGTAACCTCCCGGTACTCCAGAAAAATGCCCGAATCACTCGGAACCATTCCGATGTCCGAATGCAACCTTCCAATATATGAATCTTTACCTCTCGACCATTTCGAGACTCCTCGTCATGTCCATGATCTCATCTGGGAATCCAAACAAACTTCGGTACATCAAATCACACAACTCATAATACAAATCATCATCGAACGTTAAGTGTGCGGACCCTATGGGTTCGAGAACTATGTAGACATGACCGAGACACATCTCCGTTGAATAACCAATAGCGGAACCTGGATGCTTATATTGGCTCCTACATATTCTATGAAGATCTTTATCGGTCAAACCGCATAAAAACATACGTTGTTCCCTTTGTCATCGGTATGTTACTTGCCCGAGATTTGATCGTCGGTATCATCATACCTAGTTCAATCTCGTTACCGGCAAGTCTCTTTACTCATTTCGTAATTCTTCATCCCGCAACTAGCTCATTAGTCACATTGCTTTCAAGGCTTATAGTGATGAGCAATACCGAGAGGGCCCAGAGATACCTCTCTGAAACACGGAGTGACAAATGCTGATCTCGATCTATGCCAACCCAACAAACACCTTCGGAGACACCTGTATAGCATCTTTATAATCACCCAGTTACATTGTGACGTTTGATAGCACACAAGGTGTTCCTCCGGTATTCGGGAGTTGCATAATCTCATAGTCAGAGGAACATGTATAAATCATGAAGAAAGCAATAGAAATAAAACTCAACGATCATAATGCTAAGCTAACGGATGGGTCTTGTACATCACATCATTCTCTAATGATGTGATCCCATTCATCAAATGACGACACATGTCTATGGTCAGGAAACATAACCATCTTTGATTAATGAGGTAGTCAAGTAGATGCATACTAGGGACACTCTGTTTTGTCTATGTATTCACACATGTACTAAGTTTTCGGTTAATACAATTCTAGCATGAATAATAAAAATTTATCATGATATAAGGAAATTTAAATAACAACTTTATTATTGCCTCTAGTGCATATTTCCTTCAGCAGGTGGCTGCGGTTGCCTCATACCCGACAGTCCTGGTTGAGGAGTGCGCCTACTGGTGGGTGCCCCATACCCGGCAGGCGTCCTGGTTGGGACCTCAGGTCTTAGATGTTAGATTTGGCTGCGAGGTATGTTTGGTATTGGGCCCAGACTATCAGCATCCTTTCATTCATCAACTGGACAGGAGTAGCGAGAGATGTTGTTAGACGGTGGCTTTAGTCTTACTGGTGTATGACTTTGTAAGGTTTTGTGTCGATAATTAATAAAGTGATTGCATGCATCGTCCAGATGCAGAGGCCGGGGCTCCTCCTCCATTTCTAAAAAAAAATCAAATTTCTTATGAATGCTTACTCTATATAATATTTCTTCCAAACAAATTCTTTACATCTACTTATACTATCTTTCATGAACTTTTATATGTTTTAAACATCAAACTATTTATTAAAAGTTACCAAAGCAACATGCAGGGTATCATCTAGTATGTTTAATTAGTAGCGCACATATATGTCCAAAGGTTATAACCCTGTCCGGTGCTTTAAAATGTCTCTAAACTAATTTATTCAGTTACGTTCTTTGTGCCACCTAAATAAGTTCTAACAATTTGTTTTTGCTTTTTCATTCACCCCCTCTGTATGCCGAAGAATTCCACAATCTGAACAATAACGCATCAAGTCGTAACTCAATTAGCCACGTGTTTTGTCACAAGGGCCTGCTGCGCCTCCGCACAACAAGTATATATTATGAGTATAGAATAGCGTATTCTACACCATAGTAAATAGCTTACAAAATTAGTGAAGTACTACTAACATATTGTGATCCCCAAAGGCACAAGTAAAAGGAGACATGATCCCTGAAGGCTTTATTTCATGTACTTCTCCATAGCTTTCGCAAGATGTTTTGCTTTGCTGTTGCCGGCGAAGTGGTCACGTACAGTTGTCTTCATAATCTTCTTTAGTGCTTTTTGAAGAGCCCGCTTCACCTCAGCAGAATGCAGAGCACCACTTTCATAATCTGTGATGAGCTCTTCCATCTTGTGAAACGTCCTGCTACCACCACTGTTCTCTTCTTTCCCGGGCACCTCTCAGTGTCCAAACCATGGAAACACAACATGTCTAATGTACTCTAGACATGGGTTGCCTTGTGCAACTTTTTCAGGACAGAAAGCTTTCCTTACTTTCACAGTCAAACTTTGCTCCCCGTCTTCCATGAAGATGGCCCAAGCTGGATCTCCTATATTACCAAATTCATCGTCCTCTATTAAATTAGGGAGCTTATTATGTGACAGAATAATAGGTCGATTTTCACCCTTCATGTCTTTGCAGTACTCTCTAGTTAGCTCGCGAACCTCCTCAAGATCCTCGTCATGATCCATGGACAGCAGCCATATGTCTGCCTTGGGGAGTAATACAGCAGCACACTGCATGCAAGGTTCAAAGATCATTGTAGCCACCACATCAGGCCGGTCATATGGGTCAGCAGGCATTCCATACACCGTGAGTGCATATTCAAAGGTCTTGTCCCAGCACCTTATCATCCTCCCCACGGTGTTATTTCTGGCAACATCCATCACAAGCGTCCAGTATTCATGTGAACGGCGATTTATTTCATCCGACAACCACACGAGCTCTACCCCGCTAAGCTCCAAGCCTGCTGCTTTCCATACCTCAATCATGTAACATACAATAGTCCGAATATCATTCATATCACCACCGAATCTGTTGTGTATATGAGCAAACCAATCAGCCATCAAGATTTTAACTCTGCAGCCAGCTTTGACCATTTTATTGACATTCAGCACCATCATGATCCCCTGGGCAATGTGTACCGACGGCGAGGGATCACACCAAACGTAGCAGATAGGAGCGACCTTCTTCTCCAGTAGCACCCTGAGCTCATCTTCATCGTCGATGCTGCCCAACCCGATGCTCCTCATTATCGCAAACCTCTCATCCAAACTCATCTCGATAACATTCCCAGCAGTGCTGATGGTCGCCTCAACTGAGTTGTCCATGGGGACGAAATATATAGGATCGTAAACACTAAAACACAGCTCAGCTAATATATAAGAGCCCGCCACAAGAAGTCAAGAAGTGGGAAGGGAATCGTGATTACACCCGTGTAAGGATGTTCACTGCTTCTGCTTATTCTTTGAGCACACTGGAAAAAAGAGCTTCATATACGTATCTTGGAAAAGGAGGGTAGCGGGGGTGGGGATGTTGGAGGCGGCCTCGGAGACGTCGACGGTGGCGGTTGCTGAGGCGGATCCAAACCCTAGGCAACGGCGGCCAAGGAATCCGAATCCAGATCGATCTGAGTTGCGCAGGAGAGGATAACGAGGCGACGAGGTTTTCTGGGAGGCCCTTCCCCAACGCTTGTAGCTTTTCCCTTGTACTCGTGATTTCTTTTTTGACATGTACTCGTGAATTTCTAGATTTTTATGTGGTCGAGCGTTTGCCAACTGGAATCACCAGATTTGCGTTTTTTTATTTGCATGGTAACACGTGTCTCATTTATCGCATATATAAAGATCATAGTACAAGCCAGTTACGTACCGACCTGAAAAAACTAAAAAGTACCAAAACGCTAGGATTTGAACAAAGAAACATCACCAAGACGTAAAACTACAAACAAGACCAAAAAATCCTCTGAGCTTGACACCAACGTCAGTCACCTGCTTCAAAATGCACGATGAAGTTGAAAGTCTTTGCTTGGTTGCTCTTCCATGACAGGCTCAATACGAGGAACATGTTGAAACGGAGGCACTACAACATAGGAGATGACCACAATTGCCTCCTATGTGGTTTGAACATTGAGGAAACAGTGGAACACATGATCTTCACATGCACTTTCACTAAACTTTGTTGGGCCAAACTTGGGCTTCATTGGGAACCTTTCCTTGGCCGAATATAAGCCGTTGAAGATCACAGAAACTCTCATCCCACCCCACTGTTCCTTGAGAAATTCATTGTGGCAGCCTGGAGTATTTGGAAGGAGAGGAATAACAAGCATTTTCGAGCAATAACACCCTCACTAACCTCCTGGCTGGACAGATTCAAGAGAGATTTTGGGCTTCTTCAACATAGAGTCAAGGAGGAGCATAGGCTCCTTGTGCTAAACCTTGTGCACTCCCTTTAGTGGTTTCTCTTTGTTTTTCTTAGTGCTACATGCCACAAAGTTGGCAACTTGTATCCCCCCCCCCCCATCATGTAAATACCCATTGTACAGCTTACTTATTATTATAATATAGTAACACAGTAGGAGTCTTTCCTACTGTTCCTGGTCAAAAAAACGTCAGTCACCTGCCTCTAACACCACTACAACAGCCGTCAAAGAAAAATATGACGGATCACCTTCATACCCAGGCTCGACTTCATTTTATAAAAATTATGTATACTGTCAAACATGTCCGTGCGTTAGAACAAGCATGCCCATGCGTTGGAACAGGAGACAAAAATATTACGTGCTAGCTAAATAAGTATGACTCAATACCCTAACGTATGAGCGTCCTCTATTTTAACATGATGGCCCACCATGTTGCCACCTATCTTTCTTCCCACCCTCGCTAATGATGGCCGCGATGTCCACATGATCATAATGCATTTGACATGGTAAGTCCCAAGTCTAGAGCTCGCCACTGCACGCCACACTTGTCATTGCGTCACTCAAGGAAATTAAAAACTTTAAGAAGAAATCTCATCGACCACGAACTAATCCCAACACATGGACAAGACAGACTTTTCAAAAACTAATCAAATCCTAGACTTAAAAGATTTTGAATCGGCAAACAGTTTTTTGAATCGACAATTTTTGTTTGAAATTTGTGTTTTAATTCACGAACATTTGTTTTGTTTAGACGAATATTTTTTGAAATTCATGAACAATTTTCGAATTCCTAAACTTTTTTTGACTCAACAAATATTTTTTAAAATCGATATTTTTTTTTGAAAGTTGCAATCTTTTTAAATCGTGTACATTTTCTAAAATTATATGGACATTTTTTTCAGAATCACGAATATATTTTGAATACACGATCATTTCTTCAAAATCATGAAAATGTATATTTTCCAACCATTTTTTCCAAATCATGAAACTTTTTAATTTGCAAACAGTTTTTTAAATTACTAATATTTTTGGATCTAAGAACAGTTTATGATTTCCCGATTTGTTTTTGAATTCACGAACATTTTATGATTTCTTAAATACTTTTTAAAAACTTGCAAATTTTTGAAATTTGGAAATATCAAATTAATTTATAGAAGGAAAAACAAAAACAAGAAAAAAAAGGCAAAAACAGAATAAAACAAGGGTGTCATGCCCGGCACATGGGCCGGCCCATGAACACGTACGGGGAGGATGAGGTGCCTGATAAAATGAGGAAGTGATTCTAAAAAAAAGATAAAATGAGGAAGAAAAAGACAAAACTTGGGATCCACGGTGGAAGACTTAGGCTTAAGCCACTGTGGTGCTTGTGCGGCTATGATAGTTTGGGCATCATCTATATAAAAGAGAACCGAACATGACGGGGACTTTTGAAGAAAAAAAATTAGTTTTCTTCATTTTGAGTGGCATAGTGGCAATTTATGGCAATTTCAAGGGTAGTTTTAGGATGAACAAGCAGAAATACTAATCCCTTTATTAGTAGGTATAGGCATATATTAGAAATTGATGGGGCATCTCTGCAAAGCTTTATACTAGAAATGTTTCCATTCTCCTCCGCATTAGCTAAAAGGGCAGTCAAACCACATAACAAGAAAAAGTAGGGAGAAAGGGGATCTCCCTGCCTCAATCCTCTAGTTGGTTTAAAACTCTCCGTCTCATCATCATTAATACGGACCCGGTACTCCACAGAGGATACACATTTCATAATTAAATTCACCCAACTCTCTTTAAAACCCAATTTCAGCATAATTTCCTTTAAGAAACACCACTCCACTCGGTCATATGCTTTGTGCATATCTAACTTGATGGCACACAAACCCTCTTTACCCGCCCTTTTGTTTTTTATTGTATGGAAACATTCATATGCCACCAAGACATTGTCTGTTATCAATCTTCCAGGCACAAAAGCACTCTGAGTTGGGCTAATAATATCTGATAGGATTATCTTTAGATGAGCAGCAATCATTTTTGAAATAACCTTATATACCACATTGCACAAGCTGATTGGTCTAAATTGGGTTACCTTTTCAGGATAGTTTATCTTTGGGATCATTACAATTGTAGTATCATTCCACCAAGTTGGTATAAAACAGGTATTTACCGCTTGAAGAACCTCTTCGGTCAGGTCATCTCCCAACATAGACCAAAATCTTTTGTAAAAAATAGCATGGAGGCCATCAAGACCTGGCGCTTTTAAATCACCAACATCAAATAGGGCCTTTCGAACCTCCTCGGCCGTATAGGGGGCGAGAAGAGTGCGGGCCAATCCCATGAGTGCGGAGGCGTTGAAATCACTTTTGGATTCGTATTGTGCCACCTCAGGGCAAATGGTTAGTGTTGAAAAATCTACTATATTCTTTAGTCCCAATACTAAAGTGGAAGACAAGGCACAAATATGTACAATTCTAAATATTATGACTGAAGCCCTCAATGAAAAATACATGGGTTTGCCGGCAAATGTGGGCATGGACAAAAGTGATTTTTTTTCAGTTCCTGATCGATCGAATTATTATGAAAATTAGTGGATGGAAGGAAAAATTGTTATCCTCTGGAGGGAAGAAAATTTTGCTCAAATCTGTTGTACAAGCCATCCCCACCTATGCCATGTTTGTCTTTAAAATTACTAAAATAATTTGCAAAGGAATTATTGACGCGATGTCGCAATTTTGGTGGTGTGATGAGGACAATCAGAAGAGGATGCATCGGATGGCATGGTGGAAAATGTGTGTTCCAAAAGATCAAGGAGGTATGGGCTTCCGAGGTATACACTGTTCCAAGCTGGCGCTATTAGCTAAACAAGCGTGGAGTCTTCTTGATAATCCTGAATCTTTATGTGCAACCATATTGAGAGCTAAGTATTTCCCTGAGGGAGATTTGATGAACGCAAGTTTAAAGAAGGGATCCTCTTTTACTTGGCAAAGCATTATGGTGGGAGTGAACTCTTTGAGAAATGGTTATATCTGGTAAGTTGGAAATGGACAAAACATCGATATTTGGAGAGATGCATGGGTTCCAATTTGTGCGAATAGGAAAATTATTACTCCTAGAGGTGGGAAACTTCTATCAAAGGTGGCTGATCTTATTGATCTAATCACGAATTTTTGGGATGAAGATTTGGTGAGACAAACTTTGTGGACAACTGACGTGCAAAGGGTCCTCGCGATTCCCCTCCCTATGTATAATATGTCAGATTTCATTGCCTGGAGCTATACAAAAAATGGTGTATTCACTGTTCGATCAGCTTATTAGGAGGAATGGAACCAACAACACGAGAGGAAATTGCAATATACTAATGGTATGGGTCAAATCAATGTCAATCCTATTTGGGGTACGATTTGGAAATTATTGTGTCCAGCAAAGGTAAAAATATTTATTTGGCGAACGTTGCATGGAACTCTACCGTGTCGTGTTACGCTTGCCAATAGACATATGAAAGTTTCGCCCCTTTGTCCATCATGCTCGAATGGGCAAGAAGATACAAAACACATCTTGTTTCTGTGTCAGAAGGCAAAAGAGGTTTGGGTAAGCTGGAGATGTACGAGGTAATTAAAAGCTTGTGTTATTGATCGTGCAGGTGAGGCGTGTTGGGGAACGTAGTAATTTCAAAAAAAATCCTACGCACACGCAAGATCATGGTGATGCATAGCAACGAGAGGGGAGACTGTTGTCCACGTACCCTCGTAGACCGAAATCGGAAGCGTTAGCACAACGCGGTTGATGTAGTCGTGCGTCTTCACGATCCGACCGATCAAGCTCGATGACGTCCCTCGAACTCCGATCCAGCCGAGCTTCGAGGGAGAGTTCCGTCAGCACGACGGCGTGGTAAAGATGATGATGTTCTACTGGAGCAGGGCTTCGCCTAAGCACCGCTACGATATTACCGAGGTGAAATATGGTGGAGGGGGGCACCGCACATGGCTAATAGATCTCAAGGATCAATTGTTGTGTCTAGAGGTGCCCTCCTGCCCCCGTATAAAAAGGACCAAGGGGGAGGTGGCGGCGGCCAGGAGGAGGCGCGCCAGGGAGGAGTCTGAAGGAAATATGCCCTAGAGGCAATAATAAAGTTATTATTTATTTCCTCATATCATGATAAATGTTTATTATTCATGCTAGAATTGTATTAACCGGAAACATGATACATGTGTGAATACATAGACAAACATATAGTCACTAGTATGCCTCTACTTGACTAGCTCATTAATCAAAGATGGTTATGTTTCCTAACCATAGACATGTGTTGTTATTTGATTAATGGGATCACATCATTAGGAGAATGATGTGATTGACATGACCCATTCCGTTAGCCTAGCACTTGATCGCTTTAGTATATTGCTATTGCTTTCTTCATGACCTATACATGTTCCCTGTAACTATGAGATTATGCAACTCCGTTTACAGGAGGAACACTTTGGGTGCTACCAAAGCGTCACAACGTAACTGGGTGATTATAAAGGAGTACTACAGGTGTCTCCAAAGGTACATGTTGGGTTGGCGTATTTCGAGATTACGTTTTGTCACTCCGATTGTCGGAGAGGTATCTCTGGGCCCTCTCGGTAATGCACATCACATAAGCCTTGCAAGCATTGCAACTAATAAGTTAGTTGCGAGATGATGTATTATGGAACGAGTAAAGAGACTTGCCAGTAACGAGATTGAACTAGGTATTGGATACTGACGATCGAATCTCGGGCAAGTAACATATCAATGACAAATGGAACAACGTATATCGTTATGCGGTTTGACCGATAAAGATCTTCATAGAATATGTAGGAACGAATATGGGCATCCAGGTTCCGCTATTGGTTATTGACCGAGAATAGTTCTAGGTCATGTCTACATAGTTCTCGAACCCGTAGGGTCCGCACGCTTAACATTACGATGACAGTTTTATTATGAGTTTATAATATAAGTTTTGATGTACCGAAGTTTGTTCGGAGTCCCGGATGTGATCACGGACATGACGAGGAGTCTCGAAATGGTCGAGACATAAATATTGATATATTGGAAGCCTATGTTTGGACATGGAATTGTTCCGGGTGAAATCGGCATTTGCGAGATGCAGGAGGTTACGGAACCCCGGTGACCTAATGGGCCTTATTGGGCCTAGTGGAGAAAGAGGAGAAGGGGCCAAGGGGCGGCATGGCGCCCTCCCCCAAGTCCGAATAGGACAAGGAGGGGGGCGGTCTTTCCTTTTCCCCCTCTCCTCCTTCCCCCCCAAGTCCTAATCCAACTAGGAAAAGGGGGGAGTCCTACTCCCGGTGGGAGTAGGACTCCTCCGGCGCGCCTCCTCCTAGGGCCGACCGCACCCCCCCTTGCTCCTTTATATACGGGGGCAAGGGGGCACCCCATAGACACACAAGTTGATCTACGGATCGTTCCTTAGCAGTGTGCGGTGCCCCCCTCCACCATATTCCACCTCGGTCATATCGTCGCGGAGTTTAGGCGAAGCCCTGCGCCGGTAGAGCATCAGCATCGTCACTACGCCGTCAGGCCGACGGAACTCATCCCCGACGCTTTGCTTTGGATCGGAGCACTGGGATCGCCATCGAGCTGAACGTGTGCTGAACTCGGAGGTGTCAGACGTTCGGTACTTGGATCGGTCGGATCGTGAAGACGACGACTACATCAACCGCGTTGTCATAACGCTTCCACTTACGGTCTCACGAGTGCGTGGACAATACTCTCCCCTCTCGTTGCTATGCCATCACCATGATCTTGCGTGTGCGTAGGAAATTTTTTGAAATTACTACGTTCCCCAATAGTGGCATCCGAGCCTGGTTTATGCGTAGATGTCATATGCACGAGTAGAACACAAGTAAGTTGTGGGCGATACAAGTCATACTACTTACCAGCATGTCATACTTCGGTTCAGCGGTATTGTGAGATGAAGCGGCCCGGACCGACATTACGCGTAGGCTTACGCGAGACTGGTTTCACCGTTGCGAGCACTCGTGCTTAAAGGTGACTGGCGGGTGTCTGTCTCTCTCACTTTAGCTGAACCGAGTGTGGCTACGCCCGGTCCTTGCGAAAGTTCAAACAGCACTAACTTGACGAACTATCGTTGTGGTTTTAATGCGTAGGTAAGAACGGTTCTTGCTCAACCCGTAGCAACCACGTAAAATTTGCAACAACAAAGTAGAGGACGTCTAACTTGTTTTTGCAGGGCATGTTGTGATGTGATATGGTCAAGACGTGATGCTATATTTTATTGTATGAGATGATCATGTTTTGTAACCGAAGTTATCGGCAACTGGCAGGAGCCATATGGTTGTCGCTTTATTGTATGAAATGCAACGCCCTGTAATTGCTTTACTTTATCACTAAGCGGTAGCGATAGTCGTAGAAGCAATAGATGGCGTAACGACAATGATGCTACAATGGAGATCAAGGTGTCGGCGCCCGGTGGCGATGGTGATCACGCCGGTGCTTCAGAGATGGAGATCACAAGCACAAGATGATGATGGCCATATCATATCACTTATATTGATTGCATGTGATGTTTATCCTTTATGCATCTTATCTTGCTTTGATTGACGGTAGCATTTTAAGATGATCTCTCACTAAAATTATCAAGAAGTGTTCTCCACGAGTATGCACCGCTATGCGAAAGTTCTTCGTCTTTGAGACACCACGTGATGATCGGGTGTGATAGGCTCTACGTTCAAATACAACGGGTGCAAAACAGTTGCACACGCAGAATACTCAGGTTAAACTTGACGAGCCTAGCATATACAGATATGGCCTCGGAACACGGAGACCGAAAGGTCGAACGTGAATCATATAGTAGATATGATCAACATAGTGATGTTCACCATTGAAACTACTCCATCTCACGTGATGATCGGACATGGTTTAGTTGATTTGGATCACGTAATCACTTAGATGACTAGAGAGATGTCTGTCTAAGTGGGAGTTCTTAAATAATATGATTAATTGAACTTAAATTTATCATGAACTTAGTACCGATAGTATTTTGCTTGTCTATGTTTCTTTGTAGATAGATGGCCCGTGCTATTGTTACGTTGAATTTTAATGCGTTCCTTGAGAAAGCAAAGTTGAAAGATGATGGTAGCAATTACACGGACTGGGTCCGTAACTTGAGGATTATCCTCATTGCTGCACAGAAGAATTACGTCCTGGAAGCACCGCTGGGTGTCAGGCCTGCTGCTGATGCAACTGACGACGTTAAGAACGTCTGGCAGAGCAAAGCTGATGACTACTCGATAGTTCAGTGTGCCATGCTTTACGGCTTAGAACCGGGCCTTGAACAACGTTTTGAACGTCATGGAGCATATGAGATGTTCCAGGTGTTGAAGTTAATATTTCAAGCAAATGACCGGATTGAGAGATATGAAGTCTCCAATAAGTTCTATAGCTGCAAGATGGAGGAGAATAGTTACGTCGGTGAACACATACTCAAAATGTCTGGGTATAATAATCACTTGATTCAACCGGGATTTAATCTTCCTGATGATAGTGTCATTGACAGAATTCTTTAATCACTGCCACCAAGATACAAGAGCTTCGTGATGAACTATAATATGCAAGGGATGGACAAGACTATTCCCGAGCTCTTCGCAATGCTAAAAGCCGTGGAGGTAGAAATAAAAAAGGAGCATCAAGTGCTGATGGTCAACAAGACCACCAGTTTCAAGAAAAAGGGCAAAGGGAAGAAGAAGGGGAACTTCAAGAAGAACAGCAAACAAGTTGCTGCTCAAGAGAAGAAACCCAAGTCTGGACCTAAGCCTGAGACTGAGTGCTTCTACCGCAAGGCTGGACACCGGAAGCGGAACTGCCCCAAGTATTTCATGGATAAGAAGGATGGCAAAGTGAACAAAGGTATATGTGATATACATGTTATTGATGTGTACCTTACTAATGCTCGCAGAGTACACAGGTATTTGATACTGGTTACATTGCTAATATGTGCAACTCAAACAGGGGACTACGGATTAAGCGAAGATTGGCTAAGGACGAGGTGACGATGTGCGTGGGAAATGGTTCCAAAGTCGATGTGATCGCGGTCGGCACGCTACCTCTACATCTACCATCGAGATTAGTTTTAGTCCTAAATAATTGTTATTTGGTGCCAGCGTTGAGCATGAACATTATATCTGGATCTTGTTTGATGCGAGAGGGTTATTCATTTAAGTCAGAGAATAATGTTTGTTCTATTTATATGAATAATATCTTTTATGTTCATGCACCCTTGAAGAGTGGTCTATTTTTATTGAATCTCGATAGTAGTAATACACATATTCATAGTGTAGAAACCAAAAGATACAGAGTTGATAATGATAGTGCAACTTATTTGTGGCACTGCCGTTTGGGTCATATCGGTGTAAAACGCATGAAGAAACTCCATATTGATGGGCTTTTGGAATCATTTGATTATGAATCACTTGGTACTTGCGAACCGTGCCTCATGGGCAAGATGACTAAAACGCCGTTCTCCGGAACTATGGAGCGAGCAACTGATTTGTTGGAAATCATACATACCGATGTTTGTGGTCCAATGAATGTTGAGGCCTTGGCGGTATCGTTATTTTCTCACCTTCACAGATGATTTGAGCAGATATGGGTATATCTACTTAATGAAACACAAATCTGAAACATTTGAGAAGTTCAAAGAATTTCATAGTGAAGTGGAAAATCATCGTAACAAGAAAATAAAATTTCTACGATCTGATCGTGGAGGAGAATATTTGAGTTACGAGTTTGGTTTACATTTGAAACAATGCGGAATAGTTTCAAGAACTCACGCCACCCGGAACACCACAACAAAACGGTGTGTCCGAACGTCAGAATCGTGCTTTACTAGATATGGTGCGATCTATGATGTCTCTTACTGATTTACCGCTATCGCTTTTGGGGTTATGCTTTAGAGACAGCCGCATTCACGTTAAATAGGGCACCATCAAAATCCGTTGAAACGACGCCTTATGAACTATGGTTTGGCAAGAAACCAAAGTTGTCGTATCTTAAAGTTTGGGGCTGCGATGCTTATGTGAAGAAACTTCAACCAGATAAGCTCGAACCTAAATCGGAGAAATGTGTCTTCATAGGATACCCAAAAGAGACTATTGGGTACACCTTCTATCACAGATCTGAAGGCAAGATTTTTGTTGCTAAATTCGGATCCTTTCTAGAAAAAGAGTTTCTCTCCAAAGAAGTGAGTGGGAGAAAAGTAGAACTTGATGAGATAACTGTATCTGCTCCCTTATTGCAAAGTAGTTCATCACAAGAACCGGTTCCTGTGACAAGCTGCACCAATTAGTGAGGAAGCTAATGATATTGATCATGAAACTTCAGATCAAGTTTCTCTTGAACTACGTGGAGTCAACCAGAGTAAGATCCGCACTAGAGTGGTACGGTAATCCTATTCTGGAAGTCATGTTACTTGACCATGGCGAACCTACAAACTATGAAGAAGCGATGGTGAGCCCAGATTCCACAAAATGGCTGGAAGCCATGAAATCTGAGATGGGATCTGTTGGGGATATAACTACTGAATATAAACCGCCCAGGAGGGGCCGGTTCACACTCAGCCATAATTGGAGCCCACAACGACTCAGAAGATGGCGATTTGCTATAGAGCTTAGAGGCCCGGAGCCCAGGGGCGGATTAGGGCCCATAATGGTAAAACCGCCATAACCATGTAACTTGTGTTGTAAGATAAGAGAAAGGAGAGACCGAGCCGGACACTTGTATGAGCCGGCCTCGGGACTCAGAGGCCGGCAGGCGTCAACCTGTGTATATAAGGGGCGACCGGCGGCGGTTTAGGGACAGACAACAACAACTCGAGGGTTAGGCGAAGCTATTCGCTCCCTAGTCGCCGAGATCACATCAATCCCATTACAAACTAGACGTAGGCTTTTACCTTCATCGAAGGGGCCGAACTAGTATAAACTCTTGTGTATTTGCGTCCGCTTTAACCCCTCTAAGTTAACCCGTACGATGGCCCCGCGACTAAGTCCTTTCATGAGGACATCTGCCGTGACAATTCCACGACAGTTGGCGCCCACCATGGGGCTATCGCACGATGGTTTGATGATCTTAGAGGGCAAGCTCGAGGGACTCGAAGGCTATGCTGTGGGCCGGATGACCAAGAGTCGTCGCGGCAAGCTCTACATCGACGATGCAGGCTGGGGCCCCGACGCCGGCTCGATTGAGTATGGGTACCGGGTCCCCTTTGGTGGCTTACACGTGTTCATCGGCAAGATCGGTGAGCCAGGGCCTGAGCCGGACATGTGCACCGACCTCGTCGAGACGGCTCAGGTGGGAGTCATCCACGGAGGAAACTATGAGGACGGATCAGCATCTGGTGGCGAAAACGTTGTCTACTCTGATGACGAGTCGTCGACCGGAGAAACTGAGTCTCTGTACCAGCTGCAAGATGGCCAGATTGGGGGCTGTTCCGACGGTGACAGTATTCCGGACCCCTTTGATCCGCCCAACCGGGTTGGAATATTCATGGCCAGTACACAAGCGACGCTTCACTCTTCGACTGCCGCGACAATGGTCGCCGGTTCAACAGCGGCGATGGCAGCCGGGACAGGAGGCCCTGTGCGCCCGCTGGCTCAAGTTTTATCAGAACTATTTGATGCATTGGCTGTGCTCATGGCAGAGGCTAACCCGGCAGATCAAGACCTTCATAATGCAGAGATTGCAAAGGTGAAGGAGCAAATCACTTTCGAGCTAAAGCGGATCTGGCATTGCGATCGCTAGGATGGCGGCAGAGCGGGCCGCTTTGGATGCGCAAGCTTATAGGCTCATGCTGGATCAGAATGCGTCACATGAAGTCATGAAGAGGAAATACAGATCCCGTTTGCCCTCAGTTTTCGAGGGAAGAGACCTCTTCAATACCCCAGGAGCAGGGACCAGTAATCCGCTGGTGGTGAACCGGGCGGAAGCACCTGGGACGGGCGCGCCGGTTCAGCCCCGTGTGATAGATCTACCTCGCCATCATACTGGTGCACCTCAGGCTGTGCAAACACCCCTGGGCCATTACTCCAACCCGATGGATAACCTTGTTGCGGCTGCGGCACGGTTGGAGGTGATTCCAATCGAAGGCGATTCACCGCAGGAGGTAGAGACGCGCCGGGTCAAGGAGCTCCTTAGGACAGCTCTGGTCCAACAAGAAGCGTATTCGTACAGCCGCGATCGGATCCACTCTACCCCCCGCCCGAGCCGGAGCTATAGCAGGCGTGTGGATGAACCGGCTGTGTCAAATGTATGTGGCCTTGATGCGCCCCGTGGCAACAACCCGGCGGGCGGTTTCGACAACGCTCAGGAGGTGGTGGACCGGGCCAGGGCACGAAGGGAGGCCGAGTTAGCAGCACAGCATCAGGATCATCAGCTTACGCCGGTTCGTCCAACCATCTTTGAGCCTGGGGTTACCTCTAGTTCTTTGCGGGTGCCTTGCCTTGTCCCCGCTTTACGCAATGTATGCTTGCCCAAGGATTTCAAGGGGCCGTGCAAGGTGCCAAATTACACCGCCGATCTGGCTCCAGAAGCTTGGATAGAGAGTTATGAGATGGCCATGGAGATGCTCGATGTGGATGAAGCTGCGTGTGCAAAGTATTTCACCATGATGCTGGAAGGCACAGCCCATACTTGGTTGAAAAACTTGCCGCCCAATTCCATCAGTTCGTGGGCCCAGTTGCGGACCCGGTTCATTTAGAATTTCAAAGATACCTGTAAGCAGCCCATGTGTGTGGTGGACTTGGTGGCTTGTGTCCAGGCTGAGGGGGAATCCACAACCCATTGGGTACGCCGTGTTTCGGAAGTCTTACATTCTTCAGACCGGATCAACGCTGATTCTGCGATCTTAACCCTAGAGGGCAACTGCCGGTTTAAACCTTTAAAGTTGAAGCTGGGTCGCATGAAGCGATTTTGCAATGACATGGGCACTCTCATGGGCGTTTTAGTGAAGTATGCTGATTCTGATAGTACCAAGGATCCCGAGTCGGAGGATGATGATGAAACAGGGAAGGGAAAGCAGAACAGCAACTCCAGAGCCCAGCAGCATCACTCGGCAGGTAATGGTGGAAACAAGCGTAAGGCAAATGGTAACATGGGTTTCGTAGCCAACACCAACGCGCAGGACAAGGGCCAACGGCGCAAGGGTAAACAGCCGAACCGAGGTGGTGCACCTAATCACAATCCGGACCGATTGAACTATCTGTTGAATCAACCCTGTCCGAAGCATGGGACGAAGGAGGCGCCAGCAAACCACCTTTGGAAGGATTGTTACATTATGCAGGAGTTCAAAAGTTCTAATGCTTTCAGGTATGATCAAGGCTCCGGCGGCGGTTCAGGGTCCGGCCCGGGTTACGGTGGAGGAAATTCCGGTTCAGGGTTTAATGGTAATCCGAGCGGACATAACAATCAGAACAATCAGAATAACCATGGTGGTTACAATCAGCAGCAGCAGCAGCAGTCAGGTTATCAGAGCAATCCAAAACAGTTGAATGGTGGACAGTATCACGTCTTCACCACTAGCTTGGACAAGCGAGACCGGAAACTTCAGAAGCGAGCAGTCAACGTTGTTGAACCGGCCGTGCCTCATTACCTACGCTGGTCGAGCAGCCTATTGTGTGGAGTAGAGAGGATCATCCTCCCGGGTTGACAATTCGGGTCAGCTAGCCCTAGTGGTGGCACCTCAGGTGGGAGGATACAAGTTCACCAAAGTGCTTATGGACGGAGGGAGCAGCATCAACATCCTGTACTATGAGACCTTCCGTCGTATGGGGTTAGCAGATAAACATCTCAAACCGTCCAATACAGTGTTCCATGGTGTGGTGCCTGGCAAGTCAGCATATCCGGTTGGTAAAATAGCTCTGGAGGTGGCCTTTGGGGATGAACATGACTCGGATCGAAACATTGACGTTTGAAGTGGTGAAAATTCGAAGTCCTTATCACGCCCTGTTTGGGCGGCCAGCTTATGCCAAGTTCATGGCACGACCTTGTTATATCTATTTACAACTCAAGATGCCGGGTCACAAGGGGACGATAACGGTTCATGGGAGCCGCAAGATCGCTTTAGAGTGTGACGAAGGTGATGCGGCTTACGCAGAGTCGGTTTGTGCTACCGAAGAGCTGAAGTACTATAAAGATAATGTTGATCCGGCGGATATGACCCCGTTGAAGAAGCCAACTACAGAGCACGATCCGGCCTTGAAGTTTAAATCGGCGGCTGAGACTAAACTTGTTGACTTCGTACCGGGTGATTCGTCCAAGCAGTTCATCATCAGTGCCAACTTGGATCCTAAATAGGAAAGTGCGCTCATCGAGTTCATCCGTGAGAATCGGGACATTTTTGCATGGAAGCCTTCTGACATGCCAGGTGTACCGAGGGAACTCGCTGAGCACACTCTTAATGTTGATCCCAAGTACAAACCGGTAAAGCAGTTCCTTCGCCGGTTTAACGAGGAAAGGCATAAGGCCATTGGAGAGGAGGTTGCCAGGCTCTTAGCAGCAGGTTTTATCGTTGAAGTTTTCCATCCGAGTGGCTTGCTAATCCGGTGCTGGTCCTTAAGAAAAGCGGCACTTGGCGCATGTGTGTTGATTACGAGATCTTAACAAGGCTTGTCCAGAGATCCTTTGCCCTCCCCGCATTGACCAGATTATTGATGCTCTGCGGGTTGTGAGCGTTTGAGCTTTTGGATGCATATTCGGATATCATCGAGATCAAAATGGCGGTTAAGGACCAGGAGAAGACAGCATTTATCACTCCCTTTGGAGCCTTACGCTATGTGTCTATGCCTTTTGGGCTCAAGAGCGCCCAAGCAACTTATCAGCGTTGCGTACAGAATTGCTTGCATGAACAGATCGGTCGTAATGTGCATGCTTATGTGGATGATATTGTGGTTAAGTCAGGGAAGAAGGAAACACTAATTGATGATTTGAAAGAAACCTTTGACAACTTGCGGGTGTACAAGATGATGCTTAACCTGGCCAAATGTGTTTTTGGTGTTCCGGCAGGCAAGTTATTGGGTTTCCTTGTGTCCAACAGGGGGATTGAAGCTAATCCGGAGAAGATTACGGCTATCACCTCCCTGGCTAAGCCAAAGTGTATTAATGATGTCCAGCGTTTGGCGGGCGGATTGCCGTCTTTGAGCCGATTTATCGGCCGCCTCGGAGAGAAGGCCATCCCTTTGTATCGAGATCTTTGAAGAAGACAGATCAGTTTGTCTGGAGTCTAGCCGCTGATGAAGCGTTGGAGGACTTAAAGCGGCAATTGGCCAACCCGCCTGTACTCGCCGCTCCCGTTGACAAGGAGCCTCTTCTGCTATATGTTGTTGCTAATGCCAGGGCAATTAGCGTGGCCATTGTGGTAGAGCGGAAAGAGGCAGGGAAGGAGCATCCGGTTCAACGTCCGGTTTATTATATCAGCGAGGTGCTTATTGAGTCTAAGCAGAGATATCCGCATTGGCAGAAGCTGGTGTATGGAGTTTTATGGCAAGCGAAGCTGAAGCAGTATTTTCAAGGGCATCCCATCACGATGGTCAGTTCAGCTCCCTTAGGTGATATCATACAGAACCGGGAGGCGACTGGCCGGATTGCTAAGTGGGCTATAGAGCTTGGGCCGCACGGTTTAAAGTATATGCCTCGGACGGCAGTGAAGTCTCAGGCACATGTGGATTTCATTAATGATTGGACGGAGTTACAAGCGCCTGAAGAAAAGCCGGATCATACCTATTGGACCATCCACTTTGACGGATCCAGGCAGTTGGAAGGCTCGGGGGCTGGAGTCGTGTTAACTTCCCCACGAGGTGACAAGTTTTGTTACGTCCTCTGCTTAATGTTCCCTTGTACTAACAATGTAGCTGAGTATGAAGCCTTGCTCCATGGTCTTCGGATGGCTAAGGAGATGAATCTAAGCCGGGTTAAGTGCTTCGGTGACTCGGACTTGGTGGCCCAACAGGTGTCTGGCACTTGGATTCCAAAGACCCACTCATGGCTGCATATCGTCGGGAGGTGGATGTTGTCGCAGGTCATTTTAAAGGCTATCAGGTGGACCATGTGGATCGTCGGAAGAACGAAGCGGCGGACGCTTTGAGCCGGTTAGGCTCTCAACACAAACCGGTCCCGCCCAATGTCTTCCTTGATGTACTGCACAACCCGTCAGTCAAGCTCCCTGATGAAGCAGATTTGGCTCTTCCTGATCCGGAGGCTCAGTTGGTGGCAGCCCTACATGTCATTCCGGATTGTACGCTCCCTTATTTGGCGTACATGAGCCGGGGCGAGTTGCCAGAAGATGAGACGTTGGCCCGACAGATAGTTCAGCGGTCTAAGTCTATGACCATTGTTAATGGCGAGTTGCATCATTGCAATGTGTCAGGGGCGTTTCAATGCTGTGTGTCCCCTGAGGAAGGCTGTGAAATATTGCGTGAGATCCACGAAGGAGACTGTGGTCACCACGCCGGTTCCAAATCCTTGGTGGCTAAGGCGTTCCGCCACGGTTTTTATTGGTTGACTGCCCATGCTGATGCGGAAGATCTGGTCAGACAATGTGATGGTTGCCAGAAGTTTTCTAGACGTGCTCATATACCGGCCCAAGAATTGAGGATGATTCCAATTACTTGGCCGTTTGCGACTTGGGGGCTGGACATGGTTGGACCTTTTAAGAGGTCCAAGGACAAGAAAACACACCTGTTGGTGGCAGTTGACAAATTTACAAAGTGGGTAGAGGCAGAACCTGTTAGCAAGTGTGATGCGGCCACGGCGGTTCAGTTCATGAAAAGGGTGATCTTCCGGTTTGGTTTTCCACATAGTATCATCACAGATAATGGTACCAATTTGTCCAAAGGTGCCATGAAGGAGTTTTGTGAACGTCAACACATCCGGCTTGACGTTTCTTCAGTAGCTCACCCACAGTCCAATGGTCAAGCAGAAAGAGCTAATCAAGAGATCCTGAGAGGTATCAAGCCCCGGCTTATGGTCCCTTTGCAGAGGACGCCGGGTTGTTGGGTAGAAGAGCTACCGTCTATGTTATGGAGTATAAATACTACGCCTAACAGATCCACTGGATACATGTCGTTCTTTATGGTCTATGGAGCGGAGGCGGTCCTCCCCAGCGATGTCCGTCATGACTCACCTCGTGTGGCAGCCTATGTTGAGGCAGATAACAAGACAGCACGACAGGACGCTTTGGATCGGCTGGATGAAGAACGAGATATGGCAGCTGCTCGCTCAGCGATTTACCAGCAGGATCTTCATCGGTATCATAGTCGTCGGGTCTGGACCAGAACCTTTCAAGAAGGAGATTTGGTGCTTCGGCTCATTCAAGACCAGACGAATATGCACAAGCTATCCCCACCTTGGGAGGGACCTTTTGTGGTCAGGAAGAATCTGCACAACGGGTCATATTATCCGATCGATGTTCGAGAGCATAAAGACTCACGCTCGTCAGAAGAGGAGACCAACAGGCCGTGGAACATAGCTCATCTTCGGCCTTATTATACCTGAGCCATCGGCTCTACTTATGTACATATTATGGCAGTGTATATATTATGAATAAAGCAATAAACCGGAGCCTCGGCTAAAGCGGGGTATCCGTTCTGTTACATTCTGTGTGGTTACATGGAGTTGTTGTCTTAAAACGGCCTCCGGTTTACCCCTTGAGCTTGCTTTTCAAAAGCTTTGTGATGTCACTTGGGGGCTTTGGTCGTGTCCGAACCAATGCAACACCTTTTGATAGGCGAAAGCCGCCAGATCACTTGGGGACATGGTCAAGTCTGAACCAGTCACGCCTCTTGATCGGCCTAAGGCCATAGAGTCACTTGGGGACTTGGTCGAACCCGAACCATTTCCACGCCACTTGATCGGCAAAATGCCACGGTTTCAGTTGGGGACCTGGCTGACTTGAACCATAGCTACACCTTATCGGGAGCTTGGTCGTGCCCGACCATGGTAACACCATCTGATCAGCTCAGTAAAGCCTCTTTTTTGCATACAGTTTTATCATTGCCTTTGCTTCCATATTTTTTCCTAACTGTTATTTGCTTTTTGTTGCGTTTTTAAACCGGTAACATTTTTAAACCGGTTCAACCTGTCAATTGACGGAACTCGGTCCATTTTTAATCCGGAGATAATTTTTCCGGTTTGACTTTTTCTGTTAACATCCCATTCTGGAGTAACAGGGGGCTTGTCATGACCCGGCACGGTTTACATGGTAAACCGGCGTTATAAACTCTGAGAGCTGTTTTCTCCTTTGACGATAATGGTTTATACAACCTCCGCTTCAAGATTGGCTAAGCCAACTTCATGCCCAACGATGGCAGGTATTTTGTATCACAAATTTTGATCATATACCTCAATATTTCATTGCATATAAATATGAACGTCAAAAGCCGGCTGGCGGCACAAGCCGCCGTGGCAGTTTAAGAATTTGTGACTGTAGGCAATATAGATTGAAGGTTTCGATTATTCAATCAAAAGTATCAGCACCTATGCACGAAGGTTGCAGATTGACGGCACAAAGGCATATTCAAAACAAAAGTGATGGCTATTCTATTACAAAGGCATTGAGGCCCAAAATTTGGAATGGCGTCATGACAAGCAGCTTATGATGCATCAACCGGCAGACGGATTAAGCTTCATTGCGGGTTGATGTGAAGAAGATGGGTCGTCTGGCGTCGGTTCTTCTTCTTCCTCCTCACCACCCAATGGCGGAAGTCATTGGTGGACCCGATCAATCCGGTTAAAGCACGAAAGACAGCCTCTTCACTTATAAGCTCAGCGGATCAACGTCGGGCGTAAGTGTGCTTACGGGTTGGGGAACAAGGTTACGCACTTCGAATTACAACTTCAACCCGCTTTGTTGTTTGCCTCGTAGAAAGAGCGGTGAACCGTCAGGTTGGCCTCTGCTGCCAGTTGACTCGCCAGAGGATGCATCTCCCTTGTTATCCGTCTGAGAGCATCATTATCAAAGGCTTCGCCATTTTCTTGAGCGCTGGGGAAGCCTTTGGCTATGTCAGCCGGATCAAGGTCAGCTATCCAAGCTTTGGCGCGAGTAAGAGCCAATAAGGTGCCAGCCCGGGCAGCGGATCGTTTCAACTCTTCGAGCTGTGCCGGTATCATGGATAGACGGTCCAGCGTATCCTTGATCAAAGACGGAGCTGTGTTATCATACGAAGTAGCACATATGACTTCATTTGGGTGCGGTATACAGTTGCTCAATCAGCGTATACGCGGCCTTGAGCTTCTTCCGCATGTCAGAGCCCAGATGAGCAATACGCTTACCTATACCGGTTTAAGACAGTTCAGGTTAAACCGTCGGAAATGTTAAAACGGAATAGTAATCAAAACCTTGGTGAAGCATTTCTTACCAAATATCGCAGAGGTCATGGCGTTAATTTGGTGCTTTAGTCCGGTGAGCTCTTCCGTCACCGGTTTAAGAGCCGCTTCAGCATCTTTCGCCCGTTTTAGCAACCCAGCCTTCTCACTGTCCCAGTTGGCCTGCTCAGATTTAAACCACTCCTTGAGCTGCTCCATAGTGGTCAAGGCGGTTTTCAACTCATCCTTGGCCTTGGAGGCTTCTGCTTGTTGAGTTATCAGATTTGCATGAAGGTCATTGAGTTGTCCGGTTTGTTGGCGTATCTCACTCTGATAAAAAAGGGATCACTTAGTTGTTTCATCATGAAGTCCCAAGCTCAATACAGGTATTCAACTTGGCACTTGGGGGCTAATGGCTAATTTCTCAAACATGTTTTGCTACGATGATACAAGTTACAGTCCCAATTTAACTATGCTAAGTTGAACCGGCCCTTGGGGGCTACATCAATGAAGTTTGAGACGTTTGAGTTTGGGACAAGAGAGGCATAACTCCTTACCTCATAGCGCTCCTTCATAAGATTCACCAGACCGGCTTCGAAATCACGACTTGTGTAGAGCCGGTTCAGGAAGCCGGAGTGAAGTTCTTGGGCAGAGAAATTGTCATAAGGTGACAGATCAGTTTTCCCTTCTCTTTACTCATGGCGATAAACTCTTCCTTGGCGCTGTGTTTTGATAGAGCGACCGGATTGCCAGGCGGTATATGCGGTGCCCGTCACTACGACATCATCATCTTTGGCCTGGCTGGCGGATTGGCATTTTTTCACGGGCTTGGTGCTTTTATACCGGGCTCGGCGGATCGACAAGCTGAAACCTGTTCTGCTGCAGGACTCAGTGGAGCAGGATGTGATGTTTCCACTTGGACATCCAGTTCAACCTCTGGCGGATTAGCATTGTCGTCTTGATTAAACCCAGCAGAGCTGTTTTTAGCAACTTCGGGATTTTCGCCATGATGCTCTGGAGTCTTCTCCGAATCAACATCCACAGTAGGATCAAGGGTCTTCGCCTTCTTACTTAGGCGAGCCTTGGTGCTACAACATTAAGAGTTAGATATGATAAAACCGACAAATGCAAAAAAGAAATAGAGTAATATGCTTACCCAGCAGCAACTTTAAGAGGAGGCAGTTGAGTGGTTGATGAACCGCCAGATGAGTTGGAAGAGGCCTGATAATTCGGATCAGACGGATTGAGAGGACATCGGAAGAAACCTTTCAAAGGATAACACTTTTCAGGAGAACAAATCACCTCACGGACGAGCGTTTCCGGGTTGGGGTGTCGTGTAAACCGGACGACGTAATTTGTTGACCGCTATGCCGGGTCGTACGGCGTTCTTCAGCTTGTTGTGTCTTCAAAGAAAGATTTGGATTCAAATGAGCACGGGAGTGAGATTTTTTCACTTTCCGGACTGTGCGGCGAATTCTTTTAACAGGTACAAGATCAGAATCGGAAGAAAGAAGGATTACCTCAACAGGATCGGCATGGCTGGCCTCAGCATCATCCTGGGAATTGTAACTGTCAATAGGATGAATGATAAAAGGGGCAAAGTGAATCAAGCTTTACCTCAGCATCTGATTCGTCATCTTCCGGCGGTTCAGAAGACTCGGCGGTCTTCCTCTTACCAGCTTTCTTGGTCTTGGACTTTACACGAGGAACCCAGGCCGGTTTGGTTCGTTTCCAAAAGGAGCTGTTAGCCTAAGAATTAACAAGGATTAATATATATCAATAAGGCATTAAAATCAGTAGAGTGATGAGCGGAGCCTTACCGCAGGCGGTTTGTTGGAAACACAGAACGGGGCCAACCCGGTTTGGCTGCATACGGAGATCGGTTCATCGAGCATCCTCTTCACTGTCTCGGTAACTTCAAGCTCAGTTATTGATAGCTCGTGATGTTGTTGAGGGTCTTTGACGTTACCAGTGTATTCATGCATCAATCCGGGGCGGCGGCTTAATGGCAAGATGCCCCAAGAAACCCAACATCGGACAAGGTCAATACCAGTTAAGCCATTGGCCATTAGAGCCCGGAGCTTGATAATTTGGGGCGCAAAATTCTTCCGTTCTGCGGCGGTCAAGCGTGAAGGCAATGGGTGATGGTTGCTAAGCATGTGAGGGCGATAACCTGGCAAGGGGTTTTCTCCATTAGGAGCGGTATTCCGGCAATAGAACCAGGTTTGGTTCCAATCTTTCGGATGGCTATGGTGTTTGGCGTGAGGAAAGTCTACTTCCTTCCTTTTCTGGATTGAAACGCCACCAAGTTCCGTGTTAGGACCATCCGAAAACTCTGTGCGGCGATTCAAATGAAAGAAATGCCGGAATAACTCCACAGTTGGTTCTTCTTGGAGGTAGACTTCGCAAAAGACTTGAAGATTGCATATATTGGACACAGAGTTCGGACCAATATCTTGTGGATGGAGTTGGAAACTTGCGAGAACATCCCGGAAGAATTTGGATCCGGGCGGGCTGAATCCCCGGTCTAAGTGTTGCATAAATACAATTACTTCTCCCTCTTGAGGTTCGGGAGGGCATTGAGAATCGGAACACGCCAATGAAGGACATTTTTGGAGGCTAAGGCGCCGGTGGTGACATATCCATTGATTTGTGTCTCAGTGATCTTGGACCGAACCCAATTGCAGGCAGAGAATTGTTTGGCCATTCCGGAAGAAAAAACTGGGAAAGGAAAAGTAAAGACCGGTTTACCGTTGACGGTTCAGGCATATTATTCAGTGCTAAACCGGCAGATCGACATTCAGTGCCAATTTCTGGTTTAACTGAGGACTAATGGGGTATGGCGGATTAGCTATCGAAAAATAAACCGCCCTTAGGAGGAAGGGACAGAACTGGAAAATCTGCTAAGTGTTGATGTAAACAGGTTTCACACATGGACGAAATTAATTTGGATCTACCAAAGATTGATGAAGAAAAATTTCTGCGATCCATAAAAGCTTTATAAAGAGCAGGGAAGTTCGTGCGTTCTATCAAGAGATTCTGAACAAAAAGGAAGATCTGCTAAGTGCTAAACTGAATGCGGAGCGGCTACCGCACAAGATATATGCTACGGTTGAATTAAGAAGCCATGACAGAGCGGATACGAAGAGACTAGAGATGAACACCTATGAACGACAATAAGAACAGGAGCCCTAAGATGCAGATCTAGGGTATGAGGAAGAGCCTTACCGGATGCACAGGATAGCGGAGGAACACCAAGAATCTCTGGTACGACCAGGTCGATGCAGCGGCCTTGGGATGGTGCAGCGTTCGAAGGTCGAAGGCGACGGCGGAGCTTCAGAGCTGGGGCGTCGCAAGGAAGAAGAAGCGCGGAAGGGGAAGAAGAGAAAGGGCCTTCCGGTCTATTTATAATGAGGCAGAAAGTAATTGACCGGCGCGAGAATCGAGGAGTTGAAAGCGGCAGATGGCGCAGCGGTCGCCTCGATTTCCGGGATAATATTAAATGAAGGGAATCTTATTGTTTCGTTTTCTTTAATGAAGATGACGTCAAGATGCTCTGTTGCTGGATTCGGAGGATGACATCATGGCGGTTTAACAGATGCGGTTTACGAAATATGAAGGAAGATACTCAGAGTTTTTCTAAGGTGTTGAAGATTAACATGAACAGGTTCAAATCAATCTGGGGCCTAATGTTGGGGATGTAACTACTGAATATAAACCGCCCAGGAGGGGCCGGTTCACACTCAGCCATAATTGGAGCCCACAACGACTCAGAAGATGGCGATTCGCTATAGAGCTTAGAGGCCCGGAGCCCAGGGGCGGATTAGGGCCCATAATGGTAAAACCGCCATAACCATGTAACTTGTGTTGTAAGATAAGAGAAAGGAGAGACCGAGCCGGACACTTGTATGAGCCGGCCTCGGGACTCTGTATGCCGGCCGGGCGTCAACCTGTGTATATAAGGGGACGACCCGGCGGTGGTTTAGGGACAGACAACAACAACTCGAGTGTTAGGTGAAGCTATTCGCTCCCTAGTCGCCGAGATCACATCAATCCCATTACAAACTACACGTAGGCTTTTACCTTCATCGAAGGGGCCGAACTAGTATAAACTCTTGTGTCTTTGCGTCCGCTTTAACCCCTCTAAGTTAACCCGTACGATGGCCCCGTGACTAAGTCCTTTCATGAGGACATCTGCCGTGACAATTCCACGACAGGATCCATGTATGAGAACAAAGTATGGAATTTGGTTGACTTGCCCGATGATCGGCAAGCCATTGAGAATAAATGGATCTTTAAGAAGAAGATTGATGCTGATGGTAATGTAACTGTCTATAAAGCTCGACTTGTTGCGAAAGGTTTTCGACAGGTTCAAGGGGTTGACTACGATGAGACTTTCTCACCCGTAGCGATGCTTAAGTCTGTCCGAATCATGTTAGCAATTGCTGCATTTTATGATTATGAAATTTGGCAAATGGATGTCAAAACTGCATTCTTGAATGGATTTCTAGGAGAAGAGTTGTATATGATGCAACCAGAAGGTTTTGTTGATCCAAAAGGTGCTAACAAAGTATGCAAGCTCCAGCGATCAATTTATGGTCTGGTGCAAGCCTCTCGGAGTTGGACTAAACGCTTTGATTGTGTGATCAAAGCATATGGTTTTATACACACTTTTGGAGAAGCCTGTATTTACAAGAAAGTGAGTGGGAGCTCTGTAGCATTTCTGATATTATATGTGCACGACATATTATTGATTGGAAATAATATAGAATTTCTGGATAGCATAAAAGGATACTTGAATAAAAGTTTTTCAATGAAAGACCTCGGTGAAGCTGCTTACATATTGGGCATCAAGATCTATAGAGATAGATCAAGACGCTTAATTCGACTTTCACAAAGCACATACCTTGATAAAGTTTTGAAAAAGTTCAAAATGGATCAGGCTAAGAAAGGATTTTTACCTGTGTTACAAGGTGTGAAATTGAGTCAGACTCAATGCCCGACCACAGCAGAAGATAGAGAGAAAATGAAAGATGTTCCCTATGCTTCAGCCATAGGCTCTATCATGTATGCAATGTTGTGTACCAGACCTGACGTATGCTTAGCAATAAGCTTGGCAGGAAAGTACCAAAGTAATCCAGGAGTGGATCACTGGACAGCGGTCAAGAACATCCTGAAATACCTGAAAAGGACTAAGGATATGTGTCACAACCCTAGTTCAAGCCTTGCTTGCCTTTGCATTAGCATCCATGCATCATGTTTAATTTTATGAAACTTGAAATGCGGATGTCAGAAACCCCCAGCACCCCCATGAAAATACCAGGTTCAACTGAAAAACATTTCAATGAACCAGAATGCCCTTCACAAAAGTTCATCATTTTTTAATTGGTCTAGAACCTCTCCCAAAAATGGTGCACATTTTCCTAGGCCATTATGGATTTTTGAATTAAATCATTATTTATTTGCATTTGGGCATTTAAATACTATAAATTATTTTAAATGCTCAAATAATCCTAAACTGAAATGTTCCAAGTTGGATATATTCTATACAGTGGCCATGTACAGTTTGGTGATTTTTGAAAGGGTCTAGGTATTTTTAGAAAAGCCACAAAGATTACAGAATAATAGAAAAGAGAAATATTAGAGAGAGAGAGAGAGAACTGACCTGGCGCTCACCTGGCAGCACACCTAGCCGGCCCAGCCTAGCAGCCGCTCTAGCGAGCTGCTTGCCTCGCCAGAGCGTGGCAGGGTGCTGGTCGGCGCCCGACTCGCCACGCAGCTGCCCGCCGCCTGCCTTCCTCCCTCGCCTCTCTGCTGGCTGGGTGAGCTCCACGTCGCGCCCGAACCCGTGGACACGTCCATTCTCCCCCTGACGCTCTCCCTCGCTCTCCCACGCCATGGCCGACGCCACCGCAGCCGCACCGTCGCCGTAGTCGCGCTCTCCGTCGTCCTTGCGCCATTCCGTCGTGTCTAGGAGCTCCGCCGCCCTCCTCTTCTTCGAGCTAGCCGAGCCCCGAGCGCTTGCGTGGCCCGAGGCCTCTGCATCGACCTCGCCCGACTCCGCCGTCGCCGGAGATCCCCTTCAACGTCACCGCCGCACCAGCTCGTCCCCGACCGCACCGTTTGCCTCCTCGAGATCGCCGTGAGCCCAGCTACCTCCCCCTCCTTCCCTTTCTCACTCCCGAGCCTCAGAGCGATCGCACGAAGCTCACCAAGACGCGCCCGCTGAGCTCGTCGCCGGCGATGCTTCCGGCCATCCACCGTCCCCCACGGTGTCTAACATGCTCACCGCGTCACGTAGAGTCTAACCCACTACTTCACGCACCTCGCCGTACCCCGTAGCCACGAGTTCGTCATCACCCGAACTCCGGCGACCGCCAAGGTCGTCGCCTGCGCCGTTCCGCCACCCGAGCCCAATAACGCGCCACCAAGAGCTGCGGCTTGCTCCCACCACACGTGACGCCCTCCGCGGCTCATTTGGTTGCCGGAACGCTCAAAACCACGCTCGCCGCCGCGTCTGGCTCGCCGGAGGCTAAACGCCGGCGTAGTTGACCCTGACTTTGACCGGGGCGAGCCCTGGTTGACCCTCCTGAGTCTTTGACAGGTGGGCCCCCCTGCTAATTAACTTAGTTAGTTTAAACTAATTTTGATTAGTTAAATTAAGTGCTGACATGCGGGACCCACTGGTCAATTTGACCTGGACATCACCGTTGACCTCTGACGTCACCCTGACGCATTGCTGACGCAGTAATTGAATTACTGGAATTATTACATTATAGGAAATTCCAGAAAATAGTTCAAACTTCAAAAATTCATAGAAATTAATCTGTAACTCCAAATGCAAAGATTTATATATGAAAAATGATCAGAAAAATCCATTCTATCCATTTGTAAAGGTTTCATGCATGTTAGAACATGTTAACCTTGCTGTTTGAGCATATTAAGATAATGCACCTTTATGGCTATGTTAAATGAGCTAACATTTGAATCTTTGATTCAAATGAGTTCATCCCTTTTTGTTCCAGCTTGCATTAGGCCAGCACACATTCATATTGCCATGTCATAGCATGCATCATATTTTTGCATATTGTCATGTGTTGTTTATGTTCGGTGTGTCTTTCGTGATAGGTTCTGCCTCCGAGGATAAACCCGAATATCCGTCTGAAGGGCAGTATCCTACCACCACTACATCAGGCAAGCAAAACCCCCTTGTTCATTCCGATATAATCCCACTCTCTCGCTCCTGCTCTCTTTTACTGCATTAGGACAACAACGATTCACCTGTTACTTGCTGCGGTAGCTGAACCCCTTTATCCTCTGCATGACCTGTCATTGCCACAGTAAATAGATGAAACCCACTAGCATGAGTAGGAGTTGTTTGAGCCCTGATGTGCCTACTCATTCATGCTTGTTTGTCATGCCTGCTACTGCTTAGAGTTGAGTCAGGTCTGATTCATCGGGAATGAATCGGAGGGGTGTAAACATGTCCTACTGTTGAGAGCTAAGTGTGTGAACACGATTTGGTAAAGGTAGCGGTGAGAGGCCATGTAGGAGTACATGGTGGGTTGTCTCATTGCAGCCGTCCTCAGGAACTGAGTTCTGTGTTTGTGATCCATGACCAGTTACTACCACGCATTGGAATGCTTAAGTGCCCCTCTCGACTTCTTAACCATCCTTGTTCTCTGTCCAGGAGTTGCAACTAGTTTCATGTGTTTGTAGGATATGTGTTGGAGGCCGTGCGTAGCGCTGACCCTAGGGGTGGGCTATGATGCGGTAGATACACCGTGGCCTGGTGTACCGATTCGCCCGTTTGGTGTCTCAGGAACCCTGCACACATCGTTCGGGGCCGTTAGTGGAAACCTCGGCCGGACTCCCTACGGATGGAACCCGAATAGGCAATAAACCTGGACTAGGGACTTGAGTGTTTAGGTAGGTCGTGGCCGACACCCTCGCTGGGCTTCCGCTTGAAGGTTGCCGAGTACATATCGTGTGAACGGCGATAAGTGGTGAGAGCGTGTGTGAAGAAGTACACCCTGCAGGTTAATATGATCTATTCGAATAGCTGTGTCATGAAAAGGACTTACGGGTTGCCTATAACAGTTCATAGACAAGTGAAAGTGGATACTCTAAAATGCGCAAGATAAGCGTGAGTTCTATGGATGGCGTTCTCGTAGGGAGACGGAGGCGGGTCCATAGTGGTGTATTGATACGGTGAATATGTGGACTCGTGTGCGCCACCTCAAAAGAGTTACTTGCAAATCGTAGTTCAGGATAGCCACCGAGTCAAAGCTGGCTTGCTGCAGTCAAACTCCACCACCCCTTTGTTGATAATGATGCATATGTAGTTAGTTACGATGTAAGTCTTGCTGAGTACGCGTTTGTACTCACGTTTGCTTATTTTATGTTTTGCGAGAGAGACCTCGGTCCTCGCTAGTAGTTCCGCTTGGACTTCGACGTTTAGCTTGTTACCTCAGCTGCGATCTTGTGCCCTCGGCAGGATCTGGTAGATAGTCAGGCTTCTCAGCCTCTTTTTCATTTGTAGATGTCTGTACTCAGACATGTTAAGCTTCCGCTTGTGCTTTGACTTGTATGCTCCGAGTGTTGGGTCATGAGACCCATGTTTGTAATATCTCGCTCCTCGGAGCCTAATGAATAAATATTTGAGTCGTAGAGTTATGTTGTGATGCCATGTTGTATTTACACATATTGAGCATATTGTGTGTATGTTTGAAATGCTTGGTATGTGTGGGATCCGACAATCTAGTTGTTTATCCTTGGCAGCCTCTCATATGGGGAAATGTAGTCTAGTGCTTCTGAGCGATAGTAGTCCGCTTCTGACCGGTTCACCGGAGTCCTGCTAGCCCAAAGACTCTTGCTTTGGACACTTGGTGGCGGCATGTGTTTCACTTCGTTCTGTGGTTCTGTCCCTTCGGGAAATGTCACGCGGTGACATCCGAGTCCTGCCTTAGCCTGCTACAGCCCGGGTTACCGGAGTCCTGTTAGCCTGCTACAGCCCAGATTCATACGCTGATGACCGACATGCTCGATGTGATTCATGTATGCCTGTCCCCATGGGTTAGTGCCGCTTTGGGTTCACGACTAGCCATGTCGGCCCGGGTTCTCTGTCATATGGATGCTAGCAACACTATCATATACGTGAGCCAAAAGGCGCAAACGGTCACGGGCCATGGTAAGGCGACACCCGTGGGAATACCGTGCGTGAGGCCGCAAAGTGATATGAGGTGTTACCGGCTAGATTGATGTGACTTGGAATCGGGGTCCTGACAGCGTTGGTATCAGAGCCTGACTGCTCAGAGGATTACCAAGCCAAACTGGTCGAAGTTGTGTCTAGAAATGCTTTAGTTATGTAAGGGAATTGATTGGGGAAGGAACGTAAGGCTCTTTTTACTCCTTATATCTCATGGCCCTCTGATCTGAGTCAACCTCTTCTCTTCTACGGGGTTTAAGAACTAGGCTTCTCATCTATCTATCAGGATGACGTGTTACTAATCCATAGACTTTTAAGATTGTTGGTTTTAAGTCTCAGTTCAGTTTTTACTACTTCCGTATGTTCATAGCTGGTCTCGGAACCTTGATATTGTGCTTCTGAGTGGTTATGCCACCATTTTGCAGGATGTCTCCAATTATTTTGATCATTTACAGCCGTTATGCTGTCCGAGTCATCCCAGGTCTCTAAATAGCCTGATGCATTTGCAAATCCTTTCTTTCCGTTTCCGATGTCCTTTTGGTCAGAATAAGCACACTAATTAGTATGCTGAGGTACTCCGCTGCCTCGGCATATATGTTGGAGCTATTATTATGAACCTATATGTTTTAGGGAGTCACCTAGTAAACTAGCCATGTTTTGTGTTCCCCGTGTGATGATTCTGGCCATCATTCTCGAAAGCATCCCGTGATGCAATTTAGTTAGTAGGTATTCTACTCCTGGGTTCTTGACCCAAGATTCACCCTACTTGCTTCATGTTGATAGTGTTTGCTAGTCCCTTTAGGATATTAGTAACCTTGCGACAGTCCTCGAGGTCCGTGGTATCTCATTCTTCCACATACCATGAACCATCCTTGGCAGGAGTTCCTTTGAACCAAAAGGTCACCACAAGAGTGCTTTCGATGAGTTCCCCATTCTATATTGTGACTCTGCCAGTTCTACCTTTCTGCATGGGTTATCCGGAAGAAATGTTGAACTTTGTTCGCATACTAACCTATGCATCCACAACTCAGAAGATTATATGTTCCTTTGAGCTTGTTCTCTTTAGTTGTATCCCGACCATCCTCTATCAGTTGATAACCAAGAGTATGTGTGCGATCGTGTTTATCGATGCCTGTTATCCTTGTGGTCCGTCAAGCCATTCTATTCTGGAATGACTAGGAGAAACAAACTCCAGTACCTCATCCATTTCTAGGATTGGGTCAAAGTAGTTGTATCCCGCAGATCAAAATGCCAATTCAGCTTTGTTCTGTTCTACCTTGGAGTATTACCCCCTTTATGTCAGAATTGTCATGAGAACTGCACCAACTCTCATGAATTCTTGACGTAGTGATACTTCTCACCATCATCATTCATTCCTCGGTCCTCGTGTTGTTGTAACCGGAATGCCGACAAGTGAAATGTGATGTGTGAAATCAATAATCCGAGCAACTCGTTGCTTGGTAGCTAATGGACAATATTCTCATTCTTAGCGTGTTGGTTATTAAATCATCATCCTAAGATTGATCGTATACATAGTCCTTATTTCTGGTGCACACTTCGATTGATGAGTTAGGATCTTGTCAAGTCCTCACTCATTTGATCATATCGTCTTGCCCTCAAAAGCAAGATTGTTCTCGAGCTTAGTAACATACCGGTGGTTTGTGACTTTCCAAATATCTTCTTGGAAGTGTTACCGGGTTGTTTCACATTTGTTATGTTGAGCTCGTGATCATGTTGGTTTCTTGTGAACCACCCTTTCTACAAGAATCTGTGTTTGATATCCATAAGATAGTTGGTTAAGCTAGACAACAACTTGGAGAGTTGGAAGATAAAAGCTTGCCTAACTTAGTTCGTTCCAAAGGGATATTCTTGTGTAGTGTGTGTTGAAGAAAGATGATATCTTCATCGATTGGTCCCTGTGATCAGTTGCTGGACCTATTGTCTTATCAATCCTTTTATTCGAGTATGGCTACCGTCAAGTCAAATCAGAACCAACGATGTTCGTAATGTTGTCTTACTCGCGGTTGATCCCTCGAGCATACACCATTACATCTTCGGTCTGACCAATGCTATCACTGTGTTCACATGATGGTGGAAGTCCAGTGATATGGAAATTCCGATGAGTTCTTTGTTGATCCCATCAAGATCATTTTGTCTCCCCATGATTCATGTTGAACATCAACCTAGTGTTGCAAACTTTGTAAGCAATGCCTTCGTGTTCCGTTCATGAAGCCTATGCTTGGATGGAAGAAGTGACTTCCTCGAATTCATGTGCTTTAGGTGTAAGTTGCCGCCATGAATTTGAGTAAGGTTTGTTTTGTTTCCTCTGGAATCGTCCCAAGTTAGTCATGCACGTGCGAAGTGCCCTATGGTTTGATAGGTTGGCCGCCTCCAATCCATATGTGTTTCCTAGCACACCAAGCCACTGATTGACTTGTTCAAGGAAAAGAAGACTATACTTGGGATCTAATCCATGGACTTGCGTAAAGACTTTGATATCCTCGATGATGGTTCCCCACCTGAACTCGGTAGTGTTTTGTTGAAAGACTACTATGTGGTCATGCTTGTCTGGGACAGCGTGTTCACATGTATGTAGCAGAACCAGCTCATGTTTTGGACCTTGCTATCGTAGTTCACTCCCCGAGAATCTCGCAACGTCATCTCGTCGGTTTGTGTTGCAACCTTTCTTTTCGGACATGCTGAGTCTGAAGTATCCTATCACCAATCAGATCTGAATCTCAGGCAGATATGATGGTTGGAACATTCCCAACAGTTGCATTTTGTTCCCAGCTTGCACCGCCATTGTGCCAATTCCCATGGGCTGCCCTCTCAGTAATTGTTGTTTAGGATCATCTCCAAAAGTGGTCCTACCATGGGTCCCGTCCATTTTCGATGATAAGCAAAATCATCCATTGCGTTGTCTTCAACAAGGTAGTCCACATCATCTGTTATGGTATGAGCATGCCATTCCTTCGAATTTGTTCACACGATCATTTGTGTTTGCCTTAGGCTGGTATGAAGAATTTCAATGATCTTCGTATCAAAAGTAATTCTTTTTGCCACTTAAGGGAGCAGTTCTTCGAGTCACCTTTCTCGAGGTGCCCCGTTACGGGATCATGGTAAATATTTCCTCGCCACCTTGACACCATCCACCATCCCTCTGAGCGTGGAATTGTTGCCCACCAAATCAAACCTGTATGTTTGTTCTTCCATCCCTCTCAATGTGTTTTGTGACTCAACTTGAGATGTTTCAACATCTCATTCCACGAGTTGATCTTGAGTGCTCGACTTTTGAGGAGATCGTTTCTATAGAGTTTCTTTCTGTCGCCATCATGTTGGATGAGAATCTCGAAAACAGGACGTCAAGTTCAATTGGAGCAATGAACCAATATCTTCGGGAAGGGCAATTGGATCGACAAGTTTGTGTTAGCTAGTGTCCCCTCTGTCTTCTTACCTCACGTCTTGAATTTCGGGACGAGATTCTTGTTTAGTGGGGGTGAGTTGTCACAACCCTAGTTCAGGCCTTGCTTGCCTTTGCATTAGCATCCATGCATCATGTTTAATTTTATGAAACTTGAAATGGGGATGTCAGAAACCCCAAAGACCCAGAAAATACCAGGTTCAAGCTGAAAAACATTTCAATGAACCAGAATGCCCTTCACAAAAGTTCATCATTTTTGAATTGGTCTAGAACCTCTCCCAAAAATGGTGCACATTTTCCTAGGCCATTCTGGATTTTTGAAATAAATCATTATTTATTTGCATTTGGGATTTAAATACAATAAATTATTTTAAATGCTCAAATAATTCGAAACTGAAATGTTCCAAGTTGGATATATTCTATACAGTGGCCATGTACAGTTTGGTGATTTTTGAAAGGGTCTAGGTATTTTTAGAAAAGCCACAAAGATTACAGAATAATAGAAAAGAGAAATATTAGAGAGAGAGAGAGAACTGACCTGGCGCTCACCTGGCAGCCCACCTAGCCGGCCCAGCCCAGCAGCCGCTCCAGCGAGCTGCTTGCCTCACCAGGCAGGCACGCACCTCGCCGTACCCCGTAGCCACGAGTTCGTCATCACCCGAACTCCGGCGACCGCCAAGGTCGTCGCCGGCGCCGTTTCCGGCCACCCCGAGCCCAGCCAACGCCACCAAGAGCTGCGGCTTGCTCCCGACCACACACGTAGACGCCCTCGCGGCTCATTTGGTTGCTTGAACGCTCAAAACCACTCTCGCCGCGTCTGGCTCGCTGACTAAGCGCCAGGCGTAGTTGACCACGACTTTGACCCGGGCGAGCCCTGGTTGACTCTCCTGAGTCTATGACAGGTGGGCCCCCCTGCTAATTAACTTAGTTAGTTTAAACTAATTTTAATTAGTTAAATTAAGTGCTGACATGCGGGACCCACTGGTCAATTTGACCTGGACATCCCCGTTGACCTCTGACGTCACCCTGACGCATTGCTGACGCAGTAATTGAATTACTGGAATTATTCTGTTATAGGAAATTCCAGAAAATAGTTCAAACTTCAAAAATTCATAGAAATTAATCTGTAACTCCAAATGCAAAGAGTTATATATGAAAAATGATCAGAAAAATCCATTCTATCCACTGGTAAAGGTTTCATGCATGTTAGAACAAGTTAACCTTGCTGTTTGAGCAGATTAAGATAATGCACCTTTATGGCTATGTTAAATGAGCTAACATTTCAATCTTTGATTCAAATGAGTTCATCCCTTTTTGTTCTAGCTTGCATCAGGCCAACACACATTCATATTGCCATGTCATAGCATGCATCAAATTGTTGCATATTGTCATGTGTTGTTTATGTTCGGTGTGTCTTTCGTGATAGGTTCTGCCTCCGAGGATAAACCCGAATATCCGTCTGAAGGGCAATATCCTACCACCACTACATTAGGCAATCAAAACCCCCTTGTTCATTCCGATATAATCCCACTCTCTCGCTCCTGCTCTTTTTTACTGCATTAGGACAACAACGATTCACCTGTTACTTGCTGCGGTAGCTGAACCCCTTTATCCTCTGCATGACCTGTCATTGCCACAGTAAATAGATGAAACCCACTAGCATGAGTAGGAGTTGTTTGAGCCTGATGTGCCTACTCATTCATGCTTGTTTGTCATGCCTGCTACTTCTTAGAGTTGAGTCAGGTCTGATTCATCGGGAATGAATCGGAGGGTGTAAACATATCCCTCTTGTTGAGAGCTAAGTGTGTGAACACGATTTGGTAAAGGTAGCGGTGAGAGGCCATGTAGGAGTACATGGTGGGTTGTCTCATTGCAGCCGTCCTCAGGAACTGAGTTTTGTGTTTGTGATCCATGACCAGTTACTACCACGCATTGGAATGCTTAAGTGCCCCTCTCGACTTCTTAACCATCCTTGTTCTCTGTCCAGGAGTTGCAACTAGTTTCTGGTGTTTGTAGGATATGTGTTGGAGGCCGTATGCGTGGCGCTGACCCTAGGGGTGGGCTATGATGCGGTAGATACACCGTGGCGGTGTACCGATTGGCCCGTTTGGTGTCTCGGGAACCCTGCACACATCGTTCGGGGCCGTTAGTGGAAACCTCGGCGGACTCCCTGCGGATGGAACCCGAATAGGCGATAAACCTGGACTAGGGACTTGAGTGTTTACGTAGGTCGTGGCCGACACCCTCGCTGGGCTTCCGCTTGAAGGTTGCCGAGTACATATCGTGTAAACGACGATAAGTGGTGAGAGCGTGTGTGAAGAAGTACACCCTTGCAGGGTTAATATGATCTATTCGAATAGCCGTGTCCGCGGAAAAGGACTTCTGGGTTGCCTATAACAGTTCATAGACAAGTGAAAGTGGATACTCTAAAATGCGCAAGATAAGCGTGAGTGCTATGGATGGCATTCTCGTAAGGAGACGGGAGGCGGGTCCATAGTGGTGTATTGATACGGTGAATATGTGGACTCGTGTTCGCCACCTCAAAAGAGTTACTTGCAAATGTAGTTCAGGATAGCCACCGAGTCAAAGCTGGCTTGCTGCGGTCAAACTCCACCACCCCTTTGTTGATAATGATGCATATGTAGTTAGTTACGATGTAAGTCTTGCTGAGTACGCTTTGTACTCACGTTTGCCTATTTTATGTTTTTGCAGAGAGACTTCAGTCTCGCTAGTAGTTCTGCGTGGACTTCGACGTTTAGCTTGTTACCTCAGCTGCGATCTTGTGCCCTCGGCAGGATCTAGTAGATAGTCAGGCTTCTCAGCCTCTTTTTCATTTGTAGATGTCTGTACTTTCGGGCATGTTAAGCTTCTGCTTGTGCTTTGACTTGTATGCTCACGAGTGTTGGGTCATGAGACCCATGTTTGTAATATCTCGCTCCTCGGAGCCTAATGAATAAATATTTGAGTCGTAGAGTTATGTTCTGATGCCATGTTGTATTTACACATATTGAGCATATTGTGTGTATGTTTGAAATGCTTGGTATGTGTGGGATCCGACAACCTAGTTGTTTATCCTTGGCAGCCTCTCATATGGGGAAATGTAGCCTAGTGCTTCCTGAGCGATAGTAGTCCGCTACAGCCCAGTTCACCGGAGTCCTGCTAGCCCAGCACTACTGCTTTGGACACTTGACTGGCCGGCATGTGTTTCACTTCGTTCCTGTGTGTCCCTTCGTGGAAATGTCACGCGGTGACATCCGGAGTCCTGCCTAGCCTGCTACAGCCCGGGTTACCGGAGTCCTGTTAGCCCAGTGCTACAGCCCGGATTCATACGCTGATGACCGACATGCTCGATGTGATTCATGTATGCCTGTCCCCATGGGTTAGTGCCGCTTTGGGTTCACGACTAGCCATGTCGGCCCGGTTCTCTGTCTTATGGATGCTAGCGACACTATCATATCGTGAGCCAAAAGGCTTAAACGGTCCCGGCCATGGTAAGGCGACACCCGTGGGAATACCGTGCGTGAGGCCGCAAAGTGATATGAGGTGTTACCGGCTAGATCGATGTGACTTGGAATCGGGGTCCTGACAATATGTTTCTCGTATATGGAGGTGACAAAGAGCTAGTCATAAATGGTTACGTCGATGCAAGCTTTGACACTGATCCGGACGATTCTAAATCGCAAACCGGATACGTATTTTTATTAAACGGTGGAGCAGTTAGTTGGTGAAGTTCTAAACAAAGCGTCGTGGCGGGATCTACATGTGAAGCGGAGTACATAGCTGCTTCGGAAGCAGCAAATGAAGGAGTCTGGATGAAAGAGTTCATTTCCGATCTAGGTGTCATACCTAATGCATCGGGACCAATGAAGATCTTACGTGACAATCTTGGTGCAATTGCCTTGGCAAAGGAATCCAGATTTCACAAGAAGACCAAGCACATCAAGAGACGCTTCAATTCCATCCGGGACCAAGTCTAGGTGGGAGACATAGAGATTTGCAAGATACATACGGATCTGAATGTTGCAGACCCGTTGACTAAGCCTCTTCCACGAGCAAAACATGATCAACACCAAGACTCCATGGGTGTTAGAATCATTAGTGTGTAATCTAAATTATTGACTCTAGTGCAAGTGGGAGGCCCGAAGGAAATATGCCCTAGAGGCAATAATAAAGTTATTATTTATTTCCTCATATTATGATAAATGTTTATTATTCATGCTAGAATTGTATTAACCGGAAACATGATACATGTGTGAATACATAGACAAACATATAGTCACTAGTATGCCTCTACTTGACTAGCTCATTAATCAAAGATGGTTATGTTTCCTAACCATAGACATGTGTTGTTATTTGATTAATGGGATCACATCATTAGGAGAATGATGTGATTGACATGACCCATTCCGTTAGCCTAGCACTTGATCGTTTAGTATATTGTTATTGCTTTCTTCATGACCTATACATGTTCACGTAACTATGAGATTATGCAACTCCCGTTTACGAGAGGAACACTTTGGGTGCTACCAAACATCACAACGTAATCGGGTGATTATAAAGGAGTACTACAGGTGTATCCAAAGGTACATGTTGGGTTGGCGTATTTCGAGATTAGGTTTTGTCACTCCGATTGTCGGAGAGGTATCTCTGGGCCCTCTCGGTAATGCACATCACATAAGCCTTGCAAGCATTGCAACTAATAAGTTAGTTGCGAGATGATGTATTATGGAACGAGTAAAGAGACTTGTCAGTAACGAGATTGAACTAGGTATTGGATGCCGACGATCGAATCTCGGGCAAGTAACATATCAATGACAAAGGGAACAACATATATCGTTATGCGGTTTGACCGATAAAGATCTTCGTAGAATATGTAGGAACCAATATGGGCATCCAGGTTCCGCTATTGGTTATTGACTGAGAATAGTTCTAGGTGTCTACATAGTTCTCGAACCCGTAGGGTCCGCACGCTTAACGTTACGATGACAGTTTTATTATGAGTTTATAAGTTTTGATGTACTCAAGTTTGTTCGGAGTCCCGGATGTGATCACGGACATGACGAGTAGTCTCGAAATGGTCGAAAAATAAAGATTGATATATTGGAAGCCTATGTTTGGACATCGGAAGTGTTCCGGGTGAAATCGGCATTTTACCGGAGTACCGGGAGGTTACCGGAACCCCCCGGTGACCTAATGGGCCTTAGTGGGCCTAGTGGAGAAAGAGGAGAAGGGGCCAACGGGCAGCCGCGCGCCCCCACCCCCCCCCCCCAAGTCCGAATAGGATAAGGAGGGGGGGCGGCGCCCCCCCTTTCCTTTTTCCCCTCTCCTCCTCCCCCCCCCCCCCCAAGTCCTAATCCAACTAGGAAAAGGGGGGAGTCCTACTCCCGGTGGGAGTAGGACTCCTCCGGCGTGCCTCCTCCTAGGGCCGGCCACACCCCCCTTGATCCTTTATATACGGGGGCAGGGGGCACCCCATAGACACACAAGTTGATCTACGGATCGTTCCTTAGCCGTGTGCGGTGCCCCCCTCCACCATATTCCACCTCGGTCATATCGTCGCGGAGTTTAGGCGAAGCCCTGCGCCGGTAGAGCATCATCATCGTCACCACGCCGTCGTGCTGACGGAACTAATCCCCGACGCTTTGCTGGATCGGAGCCCGGGATCGCCATCGAGCTGAACGTGTGCTGAACTCGGAGGTGACGACGTTACAGACTTGGATCGGTCGGATCGTGAAGACGTATGACTACATCAACCGCGTTGTCATAACGCTTCCGCCACGGTCTCACGAGTGCGTGGACAATACTGTCCCCTCTCGTTGCTATGCCATCACCATGATCTTGCGTGTGCGTAGGAAATTTTTTGAAATTACTACGTTCCCCAACAGAGTCCTACTCCCACCGGAGTAGGACTCCCTCCTTTCCTTGTCCAAGTAGGAGAGGGGAAGGAAGGGAGAGAGGAGAGGAAGGAAGGGTGGGGGCTCCTTGTCCTATTCGGACTAGAGGAGGAGGGGGCGCGCGGCCTGCCCTGGCTGCCCCTCCTCTACTCCACTTTGGGCCCATGAGGCCCATTAACCCCCCCGGGGGTTCCGGTAACCCCCCAATACTCCGGTATACATCCGATAACCCCCGGAACCATTCCGGTGTCCGAATATAGTCGTCCAATATATCAATCTTCATGTCTCGACCATTTTGAGACTCCTCGCAATGTCCATGATCACATCCGGGACTTCGGACTACCTCTGGTACATCAAAACATATAAACTTATAATATAACCGTCATCTAACTTTAAGCGTGCGGACCCTACAGGTTCGAGAACTATGTAGACATGACCGAGACACGTCTCCAGTCAATAACCAATAGCGGAACCTGGATGCTCATATTGGCTCCCACATATTCTACGAAGATCTTTATCGGTCAAACCGCATAACAACATACATTGTTCCCTTTGTCATCGGTATGTTACCTGCCCGAGATTCGATCGTCGGTATCTCAATACCTAGTTCAATCTCGATACCGAGAGGGCCCAGAGATACCTCATTAGCTAACTAACTCATTAGCTACATTGCTTGCAAGGCTTATAGTGATGTGCATTACCGAGAGGGCCCAGAGATACCTCTCTGACAATCGGAGTGACAAATCCTAATCTCGAAATACGCCAACTCAACATGTACCTTGGGTGACACCTGTAGAGCACCTTTATAATCACCCAGTTACGTTGTGACGTTTGGTAGCACACAAAGTGTTCCTTCGATAAACGGGAGTTGCATAATCTCACAGTTGTAGGAACATGTATAAGTCATGAAGAAAGCAATAGCATCATACTAAACGATCAAGTGCTATGCTAACGAAATGGGTCAAGTCAATCACATCATTCTCCTAATGGTGTGACCCCGTTAATCAAATGGCAACTCATGTCTATGGTTAGGAAACAAAACCATCTTTGATCAACGAGCTAGTCAAGTAGAGGCATACTAGTGACACTATGTTTGTCTATGTATGCACACATGTATTATGTTTCTGGTTAATAAAATTCTAGCATGAATAATAAACATTTATCATGATATAAGGAAATAAATAATGACTTTATTATTGCCTCTAGGGCATATTTCCTTCATGGCGGTTCTTGAATTCTTACTTCTTATGTCGCACCAAGAACTATCTATATTAATTAGGTCACCAGAATGCACGTGAATTAATCGCGATAACCGCTTGGTATTTATGGTGGGAGAGACGCATGTTGGTTCATGAAGGAAAGTCTCAAGATGTGAACCAGATTGCAATGGGGGTTCGTGCTATAACGGCAAACTATGTGAATGCCCACTCCCCTAGTGCGACTAGTAGAAAAGAAGGATGGAGCCGACCTCCTATGGGTTTTGTTAAACTAAATATTGATGCTTCTTTTGACCATGATCTGCTCAGGGGCACTGCAGGTGCTGTACTCGGAGATGATAAAGGAAAATTCATTGTTGGCGGAAATTGGAAGATCGATTGGTGTGCTGATGTACTAACAGCAGAAGCTATGGCTCTTAGGTTTGGTTTAATTCTTGGACAAAAGGTGGGATGCAATCATCTTATTATTAACTCTGATAATATGGAAGTCATTGACACAATGAAGAATGGTGGACAATCGGCGGTAGTTGCGGTGGCTGTTGGGGATTGTAGCAGAAATTAAAATTTTCTACGCATCACCAATATCAATCTATGAAGTGTTCTAGCAACGAGAGGGATAGGAGTGCATCTACATACCCTTGTAGATCGCGAGCGGAAGAGTTCAAGCGAACAGGGTTGATGGAGTCGTACTCGTCGTGATCCAAATCACCGATGACCGAGTGCCGAACGGACGTCACCTCCGCGTTCAACACACGTACGGTTGGGGAAGACGTCTCCTCCTTCTTGATCCATCAAGGGGGAGGGAGAGGTTGATGGAGATCTAGCAGCACGACGGCGTGGTGGTGGATGCAGCGGGGATCTCGGCAGGCTTCGCCAAGCTCTACGGAGGAGGAGGAGGTGTTGGAGAGGGAGAGGGAGGCGCCAGGGGCTAGGGTGCACAGCCCTCCCTCCCCCCTCTTTATATAGGGGTCCAGGGGGGGCGCCGGCCCCTCTAGATCCCATCTACATGGGGTGGGGGGGGCCAAGGGGGTGGCTTGCCCCCCAAGCCAAGTGGGGCGCCCCCACCACTAGGGTTTCCAACCCTAGGCGTAGAGGGGCCCAAGGGGGGCGCACCAGCCCACCAGGGGCTGGTTCCCCTCCCACTTCAGCCCATGGGGACCTCCGGGATAGTTGGCCCCACCCGGTGGACCCCCGGGACCCTTCCGGTGGTCCCGGTACAATACCGGTGACCCCCAAAACTTTCCCGATGGCCGAAACTAGACTTCCTATATATAATTCTTCACCTCCGGACCATTCCAGAACTCCTCGTGACGTCTGGGATCTCATCCGGGACTCCGAACAACTTTCGAGTTACCGCATACTAATATCTCTACAACCCTAGCGTCACAGAATCTTAAGTGTGTAGACCCTACGGGTTCGGGAGACATGCAGACATGACCGAGACGACTCTCCGGTAAATAACCAACATCGGGATCTGGATACCCATGTTGGCTCCCACATGCTCCTCGATGATCTCATCGGAGGAACGACATTGTCGAGGATTTAATCAATTCCATATACAATTCCCTTTGTCAATCGGTACGTTACTTGCCCGAGACTCGATCGTCGGTATCCCAATACCTCGTTCAATCTCGTTACCGGCAAGTCACTTTACTCGTACCGTAATGCATGATCCCGTGATCAACCACTTGGTCACATTGAGCTCATTATGATGATGCATTACCGAGTGGGCCTAGAGATACCTCCCCGTCATACGGAGTGACAAATCCCAGTCTCGATTCGTACCAACCCAACAGACACTTTCGGAGATACCCGTAGTGCACCTTTATAGTCACCCAGTTACGTTGTGACATTTGGCACACCCAAAGCACTCCTACGGTATCCGGGAGTTGCACAATCTCATGGTCTAAGGAAATGATACTTGACATTTGGAAAAGCTCTAGCAAACGAACTACACGATCTTGTGCTATGCTTAGGATTGGGTCTTGTCCATCACATCATTCTCCTAATGATGTGATCTTGTTATCAATGACAGCTAATGTCTATAGTCAGGAAACCATGACTATCTGTTGATCAACGAGCTAGTCAACTAGAGGCTCACTAGGGACGTGTTGTGGTCTATGTATTCACACATGTATTACGATTTCCGGATAACACAATTATAGCATGAACAATAGACAATTATCATGAACAAAGAAATATAATAATAACCATTTTATTATTGCCTCTAGGGCATATTTCCAACAGTCTCCCACTTGCACTAGAGTCAATAATCTAGTTACATTGTGATGAATCGAACACCCATAGAGTTCTGGTGTTGATCATGTTTTGCTCTAGGGAGAGGTTTAGTCAACGTATCTGCTACATTCAGGTCCGTATGTACTTTACAAATATCTATGTCTCAATTTTGAACACTTTCACGAATGGAGTTGAAGCGACGCTTGATATGCCTGGTCTTCTTGTGAAACCTGGGCTCCTTGGCAAGGGCAATAGCTCCAAAGATTGTCACAGAAGAGAGTCATCGGGCCCGACGCATTGGGAATAACTCCTAGGTCGGTAATGAACTCCTTCACCCAGATTGCTTCTTGTGCTGCCTCCGAGGTTGCCATGTACTCCGCTTCACATGTAGATCCCGCCACAACGCTTTGCTTGCAACTGCACCAGCTGACTGCCCCACCACTCAAAATATACACGTATCCGGTTTGTGACTTAGAGTCATCCAGATCTGTGTCGAAGCTAGCATCGACGTAACCCTTCTGACGAGCTCTTCGTCACCTCCATAAACAAGAAACATATCCTTAGTCCTCTTGGTACTTCAGGATATTCTTGACCGCTGTCCGATGTTCCATGCCGGGATTACTTTGGTACCTTCCTACCAAACTTACGGCAAGGTTTACATTAGGTCTGGTACACAGCATGGCATACATAATAGACCCTATGGCCGAGGCATAGGGGACGACACTCATCTTTTCTCTATATTCTGCCGTAGTCGGGCATTGAGCCGTGCTCAATTGCACACCTTGCAATCTGAGCAAGAACCCTTCTTGGACTGATCCATATTGAACTTCTTCAATATCTTGTCAAGGCGTACTTTGTGAAATACCAATGAGGCGTCTCGATCTATCTCTATAGATCTTGATGACTAATATATAAGCAGCTTCTCCAAGGTCCTTCATTGAAAAACACTTGTTCAAGTAGGCCTTTATGCTTTCCAAGAATTCTATATCATTTCCCATCAACAGTATGTCATCCACATATAATATGAGAAATGCTACGGAGCTCCCACTCACTTTCTTGTAAACACAGGCTTCTCCATAAGTGCATGTAAACCCAAACGCTTTGATCATCTCATCAAATCGAATGTTCCAACTCCGAGATGCTTACACCAGCCCATAGATTGAGCATTGGAGCTTGCACACCTTGTTAGCATTCTTAGGATCGACAAAACCTTCCAGCTGCATCATATACAATTCTTCCTTAAGAAAGCAGTTAAGGAATGCCGTTTTTACGTCCATTTGCCATATCTCATAATCATAGAATGCGCCAATTGCTAACATGATTCGGACGGACTTCAGCTTCGCTACGGGTGAGAAAGTCTCATCGTAGTCAACCCCTTGAACTTGTCGATAACCCTTAGCGACAAGCCGAGCCTTATAGATGGTCACATTACCATCCGCGTCTCTCTTCTTCTTAAAGATCCATTTATTTTCTATGGCTCGCCGATCATCGGGCAACTCAGTCAAAGTCCATACTTCATTTTCATACATGGATCCTATCTCGGATTTCATGGCTTCTAGCCATTTGTCGGAATCTGGGCCCGCCATCGCTTCTTCATAGTTCGAAGGTTCACCGTTGTCTAACAACATGATTTCGGGACGGGTTGCCGTACCACTCTGGTGCGGTACGTGTCCTTGTGGACCTACGAAGTTCAGTAGGAGCTTGATCCGAAGTACCTTGATCATCATCATTAACTTCCTCTCTAGTCGGTGCAGGCACCACATGAACATCTTACTGAGCTGCACTACTTTCCGTTTCACGAGGCAGTACTTCATCAAGCTCTACTTTCCTCCCACTTACTTCTTCCGTGAGAAACTCTTTCTCCAGAAAGGACCCATTCTTGGCAACAAAGATCTTGCCTTCGGATCTGAGGTAGAAGGTATACCCAATGGCTTCCTTAGGGTATCCTATGAAGACGCATTTTTCCGACTTGGGTTCGAGCTTTTCAGGTTGAAGTTTCTTGACATAAGCATCGCATCCCCAAACTTTTAGAAGCAGCGACTTAGGTTTCTTCCCAAACCATAATTCATATGGTGTCGTCTCAACGGATTTCGACGGAGCCCTATTTAAAGTGAATGTGGCAGTCTCTAAAGCATAGCCCCAAAATGAGAGCGGTAGATCGGTAAGAGACATCATAGATCGCACCATATCCAATAGAGTGCGATTATGATGTTCAGACACACCATTTCGCTGAGGTATTCCAGGCGGCGTGAGTTGTGAAACTATTCCACATTTCCTTAAGTGCGTACCAAATTCGTGACTTAAATATTCTCCCCCACGATCTGATCGTAAGAACTTTATCTTTCTGTCACGTTGATTCTCTACCTCATTCTGAAATTCCTTGAACTTTTCAAAGGTCTCAGACTTGTGTTTCATCAACTAAACATACCCATATCTACTCAAGTCATCAGTGAGGGTGAGAACATAACGATAGCCTCCGCGAGCCTCGACGCTCATTGGACCGCACACATCAGTATGTATGATTTCCAATAAGTTGGTTGCTCGCTCCATTGTTCCGGAGAACGGAGTCTTGGTCATTTTGCCCATGTGGCATGGTTCGCATGTGTCAAATGATTCATAATCGAGAGACTCTAAAAGTCCATCAGCATGGAGCTTCTTCATGCGCTTGACACCAATGTGACCAAGGCGGCAGTGCCACAAGTATGTGGGACTATCATTATCAACCTTACATCTTTTGGTATTCACACTATGAATATGTGTAACATTACGCTCGAGATTCATTAAGAATAAACCATTCACCGGTGAGCATGGCCATAAAACATATCTCTCATATAAATAGAACAACCATTATTCTCGGATTTAAATGAGTAGCCATCTTGAATTAAACGAGATCCTGATACAATGTTCATGCTCAAAGTTGGCACTAAATAACAATTACTGAGGTTTAAAACTAATCCCGTAGGTAAATGCAGAGGTAGCGTGCCGACGGCGATCACATCGACCTTGGAACCATTCCCGACGCGCAAGATCACCACCTCGCCCTTCGCCAGTCTCCGTTTATTCCACAACTCCTGCTTTGAGTTACAAATATGAGCAAGCTGCACGGTATCAAATACCTGTGAGCTACTACGAGTCTTGGTAAGGTACACATCAATTACATGTATATCACATATACCTTTAGTGTTGCCGTCCTTCTTGTCCGCTAAGTATTTGGGGTAGTTCCGCTTCCAGTGACCACTTCCCTTGCAATAAAAGCACTCAGTCTCAGGCTTGGGTCCATTCTTTGGCTTCTTCCCGGCAACTGGCTTACCGGGTGCGGCAACTCCCTTTCCTTCCTTCTTGAAGTTTTTCTTACCCTTGCCTTTCTTGAACTTAGTGGTTTTATTCACCATCAACACTTGATGTTCCTTTTTTATCTCCACCTCCGCTGATTTCAGCATTGAATATACCTCAGGAATGGTATTTTCCATCCCCTGCATATTGAAGTTCATCACAAAGCTCTTGTAGCTTGGTGGAAGCGGCCCGAAGGATCCTGTCAATGACCGCGTCATCCGGAGATTAACTCCCAGCTGAGTCAAGCGGTTGTGCAACCTTGAACATTTTGAGTATGTGCTCACCGTGAACTATTTTCCTCCATCTTACCACTGAAGAACTTGTCAGAGACTTCATATCTCTTGACCCGGGCATGAGCTTGGAAAACCATTTTCAGCTCTTCGAACATCTCATATGCTCTGTGTTGCTCAAAACGCTTTTGGAGCCCCGGTTCTAAGCTATAAAGCATGCCGCGCTGAACGAGGGAGTAATCATCAGCACGTGACTGCCAAGCGTTCATAACGTCTTGGTTCTCTGGGATGGGTGCTTCACCTAGCGGTGCTTCTAGGACATAATCTTTCTTGGCAGCTATGAGGATGATCCTCGGGTTCGGACCCGATCCGTATAGTTGCTTTAGTCATCTTTCGACTTGGTTTTCTCTAGGAGCAGCGTTGAAGTTGAGGGCAACATTAGCATGGGCCATTTGATCTACAAGACATATTGTAAAGATTTTTAGACTAAGTTCATGATAGTTAAGTTCATCTAATCAAATTATTCAATGAACTCCCACTCAGATAGACATCCCTCTAGTCATCTCAGTGAAACATGATCCGAGTCAACTAGGCCGTGTCCGATCATCACGTGAGACAGACTAGTCAACGTCGGTGAACATCTTCATGTTGATCGTATCTTCTATACGACTCATGCTCGACCTTTCGGTCTTCTGTGTTTCGAGGCCATGTCTGTACATGCTAGGCTCGTCAAGTCAACCTAAGTGTATTGCGTGTGTAAATCTGGCTTACATCTGTTGTATTCGAACGTTAGAATCTATCACACCCGATCATCACGTGGTGCTTCGAAACAACGAACCTTCGCAACGGTGCACAGTTAAGGGGAACACTTTCTTGAAATTATTTCGAGGGATCATCTTATTTAAGCTACCGCCGTTCTAAGCAAATAAGATGTAAAACATGATAAACATCACATGCAATCAAATAGTGACATGATATGGCCAATATCATTTTGCTCCTTTTGATCTCCATCTTTGGGGCGCCATGATCATCTTCGTCACCGGCATGACACCATGATCTCCATCATTGTATCTTCATGAAGTTGTCACGCCAACGATTACTTCTACTTCTATGGCTAACGTGTTTAGCAATAAAGTAAAGTAATTTACATGGCGTTATTCAATGACACGCAGGTCATACAAAAAATTAAAGACAACTCCTATGGCTCTTGCCGGTTGTCATACTCATCGACATGCAAGTCGTGATTCCTATTACAAGAACATGATCAATCTCATACATCACACATGTTTCATTCATCACATCCTTTTGGCCATATCACATCACAAAGCACATGCTGCAAAAACAAGTTAGACGTCCTCTAATTGTTGTTGCAAGTTTTTTACGTGGCTTCTATAGGTTTCTAGCAAGAACGTTTCTTACCTACGTAAAACCACAACGTGATATGCCAATTTCTATTTACCCTTCATAAGGACCCTTTTCATCGAATCCGCTCCAACTAAAGTGGGAGAGACAGACACCCGCTAGCCACCTTATGCAACTAGTGCATGTCGATCGGTGGAACCTGTCTCACGTAAGCGTCACGTAAGGTCGGTCCGGGCCGCTTCATCCCACGATGCCGCCAAAGCAAGATAAGACTAGTAGTGGCAAGAAAATTGACAACATCTACGCCCACAACAAGTTTGTGTTCTACTCGTGGATAGAAACTACGCATAGACCTAGCTCATGATGCCACTGTTGGGGATCGTATCAGAAATTAAAATTTTCTACGCATCACCAAGATCAATCTATGGAGTGTTCTAGCAACGAGAGGGATAGGAGTGCATCTACATACCCTTGTAGATCGCGAGCGGAAGCGTTCAAGTGAACGGGGTTGATGGAGTCGTACTCGTCGTGATCCAAATCACCGATGACCGAGTGCCGAACGGATGGCACCTCCGCGTTCAGCACACGTACGATTGGGGAAGACGTCTCCTCCTTCTTGATCCAGCAAGGGGGAGGGAGATGTTGATGGAGATCCAGCAGCATGATGGCGTGGTGGTGGATGCAGCGGGGATCTCGGCAGGGCTTCGCCAAGCTCTACGGAGGAGGAGGAGGTGTTGGAGAGGGAGAGGGAGGCACCAGGGGCTAGGGTGCGCAGCCCTCCCCCATCTTTATATAGGGGTCCGGCGGGCGCCGGCCCCTCTAGGTCCCGTCTACATGGGGGGGGGGGCAAGGGGGGTGGCTTGCCCCCCAAGCCAAGTGGGGCGCCCCCACCCCTAGGGTTTCCAACCCTAGGCACAGGGGGCCAAGGGGGGCGCACCAGCCCACCAGGGCTGGTTCCCCTCCCACTTCAGCCCATGGGGCCCTCCGGGATAGGTGGCCCCACCCGGTGGACCCCCGGGACCCCTCCGGTGGTCCCGGTACAATACCGGTGACCCCCAAAACTTTGCCGATGGCCGAAACTGGACTTCCTATATATAATTCTTCACCTCCAGACCATTCCGGAACTCCTCGTGACGTCCGGGATCTCATCCGGGACTCCGAACAACTTTCAGTTTACCGCATACTAATATCTCTACAACCCTAGCGTCACCGAACCTTAAGTGTGTAGACCCTACGGGTTCGGGAGACATGCAGACATGATCGAGACGACTCTCCGGTCAATAACCAACAGCGGGATCTGGATACCCATGTTGGCTCCCACATGCTCCTCGATGATCTCATTGGATGAACCACGATGTCGAGGATTCAATCAATCCCGTATACAATTCCCCTTTATCAATCGGTACGTTACTTGCCCGAGACTCGATCGTCGGTATCCCAATACCTCGTTCAATCTCGTTACCGGCAAGTCACTTTACTCGTACCGTAATGCATGATCCCGTGATCAACCACTTGGTCACATTGAGCTCATTATGATGATGCATTACCGAGTAGGCCCAGAGATACCTACGCCGTCATACGGAGTGACAAATCCAGTCTCGATTCGTACCAACCCAATAGACACTTTCGGAGATACCCGTAGTGCACCTTTATAGTCACCCGATTCACGTTGTGACGTTTGGCACACCAAAGCACTCCTACGGTGTCCGGGAGTTGCACAATCTCATGGTCTAAGGAAATGATACTTGACATTTGGAAAAGCTCTAGCAAACGAACTACACGATCTTGTGCTATGCTTAGGATTGGATCTTGTCCATCACATCATTCTCCTAATGATGTGATCTCGTTATCAATGACATCTAATGTCCATAGTCAGGAAACCATGACTATCTGTTGATCAACGAGCTAGTCAAATAGAGGCTCACTAGGGACGTGTTGTGGTCTATGTATTCACACATATATTACGATTTCCGGATAACACAATTATAGCATGAACAATAGACAATTATCATGAACAAAGAAATATAATAATAACCATTTTATTATTGCTTCTAGGGCATATTACCAACAGTGGCGGTCTTCGAGGATTGCTACTTCATGGTATGTGATTTTCCATTGACTAGATTTGAACATTGTAATAGGGTAGCTAATAAGGTTGCTCATGAAATTGCTAGGCTATCGAGAGTTTCTGTAACTAGAGATTGGTTTGAGGAGCGTTGTTTTCTTTAAAAAAACGTATAGGCATATATTTTCTCACGGTTGTGATAGCGACTCACCTTTTTCTCCGGAAAACTTCCGGTCTATATTCATCATCAATCGTGCTAGATCGCTAAATTACAATAACACAGAATAACTAAATAAAGATTATAGCATCTACACTCAGGCTCCTCAAACGCCCTCTATACGCCCGGACGGGCGGTCCGGTAGTGATTGATTACCAAACCGCAACCCAGTCGGGCTCCTCAAACCGACACTATACGTCTGGGTTGACCAGCACCCCCCATATCCATCCCATGTCTGGGGCCGATATGAGGAGGCCGGGATGCGCCCAGGCGCGTCTGCTAGGTCAGACTGATGGGCGGAATCCAGACGAACACACGTCGAAACCCATCGGTTCGGTGAGTATGCATTCATGTCGCAGCTCCGCCGCGCCACCCGAGGGGCCCAATCTGTCTGTTTAAGTCGGACGGCGGCCCCTCGACCCTAGCTAGTCCCATTTGCACCCTCGTCGTCCGCCGGCGGATCACCACCTATACCATGCTCACTCCGAAGCCCTAGTGGAGCTCCTAGTGGAGATCCAGGCATGACGCGCCACTCAGATTGCAACAGGCTTGCCTCGAGACTCTCTGGAACAGGAGGCACCGAAGCAAGAGGAGGTGGAGCAGCAGGTGCCGGAGCAGGAGGCGCCAGATGCGGACATGGAGCACGCAAAGTCAGAGGAGAGGGAAGAGGAGGAAGGCGAGGCGGATCCGCCTAACGGATTTGGTTGAGCGACACGCTGGCCGAGCTTGAGGTTCCCCAAGCGGAGGAGGAGTTAGAGTAGCAAGCCATCCTCGACTCCATCCAGTCAGAGTTCAGGATGAAGGTGAACCGCTGGTACCTCCGCCAGGCGGGCGCGGAGATGGACCAAGCCTTGGTGGAACTGGACTCCGACGAGGAGTTAGAGCTACAGGGAGTGGCCACCGACCAAGAGGCTAGTTCATCTAGCACCAAGGTTGTCTACAGTGGCGGAGCTTAGTAAAAGTCTGAGGGGGGCGTGCCCCCCACCCTCAGTCCTAGGCAACAATGAAGAAAATTTACTATGAATGGCTTAGATAAGTAATAAATCAATTCTTTGCCCTCCTAGTTGTTCATATTTTCGCTTTGCCCCTTCTGAGGTTCCTGTCAAGCTCCGACACAGGTTGTCTACATCTTTGACGACGAGTAATAGTATGGTAGTTGCGTGGTGTAGTATAGATTTGAGATATATGGTTGCAGCGGTGATTGGTGACCAAACCATCTCTGCGAACACGTTCAGAAACAACCGCGGACATATGACGGTTCATTTTGGTTGTATGCGGCTGTAGATGCGAAAAGTGCAAGCAGCAACTGAGCTCCATATAGTTATTTATTTTTCTTTCAACGAAAATACTTTTCACATCTCAAAAGAATCTGAAAAAAATATACACATAGACATATGTTTATAGTATGCGTGTATAAAATTTCATAAACCTAGTTGTTAATATGGGATGTACACAAATAAGACAAATATATGGAGTAAAATAGGCCTTTTCTTTTTGTTTTTGGGACTGATTTTTTTTTTTGTACCTTGCAAATAGTCAAATTAGTTGATGAAAATTTATACTACATACCTGAAGAACATGCATATGTATTTATAGGAAAAAAATAGACACTTTTTGAAACTTTTAAATATATTTTGATTTTTGTTTTTTTAGAAAGGGCTCCATGGAGCCCGTCCTATGCAACGCCGCTCTCCTGCACACACCACCCCCCTCAGCGGCATCAGCTCCGGGGATCTCTCAACTCCGACCCCGGCCATCCCCCGCTCCCCCCGCGCGGGCCTCAGGCCTCCGCCGCGGGGCGTGCCCCTCCACGCCGCCGCGCACACTGCCCCACCCCTCCACCCCGAGGTGGCACCGTGGCAGGGCCGGCCCGCCACCGCGGCCGACGATGCTAAGGGAGAGCGGCGTCCACGCTGGACCGACCTCTTGGGTTACCGTCCGATTCGCTCATTGGGGAAGGTTTTTTTCCCCCTTTCCTGCTGGTGAATAGTGATCACCATCCTGTTTTTACTGAATTCTAGTCCATCTGCAGTGCAGAGTGCGTAGCCTCTGAAGATCAGAACAGATCGATTGTTTTGTGACCTCATTTCTTTTCCATGGTCAGAACGGATACCTGTGTTGCCTTCTATACTTGCTGTTCATGCTTGTTTTTGTAGCCTGTCAGCTGATGTTCTTGGTGTGAACAATCCAGGACAATTGACTGCATTTCTCTCCCCTGTCAGCAGCTGTTAGCTTTATAGTATTATTTTGGGTCAAGGATGGCCGGTTTTGACGGCATTTTGGTAACTTGAAATAACAAATTGAACGATTCATTTTTAGTTCAGGACAGATTGATTGTTTCAATACCTGTCGTACCTTCTAATTAGATACCTGGAGTACTTGCTATTCATACCTAGTATTTCTTTGGCGTGTGAGCTGATGTTCTTGGTGTGAACTGCCAAGGACAATTGGGATTCGTCTCTTCTGTCAGCTTCTGCCAGATCATAGTATTATTTTGGTTAAACGATCGTTGGCCTACACGATTTGGCAACTTGAAAAAACACAATCGTATGGCGACAAACTTTTTTCTTGTTACAAGTTTGGGACGGTATTTCTGAAGATCTTCGGTTTGGAAAAATCTTGGTGGATGCGGACGTATATTATGCTCAAAACGAGGTTGCATTCCTTGGTCTTATCAGCAAGATCATAATAGTTTGCACATTATAGTTGTCCACATGTGCAGATGTATCCATTTATGTGGTCACCTGTTGCTGTCATAACATAGGCTAGCTAGGCTGAAACAATCTTCAATACTGACCCAAGCTGCATAGAAGTAATAAATAATGGAATATTGGAATCATTTTGTGTCATCCAGCAATGCTCAAAAGAAAGTATTAGGTCCTCATTATGAATGTCCCTTAGTTTCCTGTGTTGTATCATGTAGAAGCCTCTCCACCTGTCCAGAAGGCATCCTTGATCCCAAAGAACTTGAGTACATACATAACGTGAGCCACTGCTAGCACACAAAATAGAAGATCATGGATGCGGTGGCAGAGGCCGCTATGGGCTCCGTGATTAAGAAGCTTGGTGATTTGCTTCATGGCAAGTACAAGCTGCTCAAAGAAACCAAGGACAGTGTCATGTTTCTTAAAGCTGAGCTCGAGAGCATGCACGTGTTCCTGAAGAAGATGTCAGACACAGGTGAGGAACCCGATGAACAAACCAAGTGCTGGGTGGATGAGGTGCGTGAGCTGTCCTACGACATCGAGGACAACATCTGTGATTTCTTGCTTCATTTTAAACATGAATCTAACAGCACCCCCAGCATGGTTTTAGGGGACTCATTGTTAAGTGCGTGAATTTGTTGAGTCGCTTCAGTTCAAAAAAAATGTTTGGTCATCATGATCATGAGACCATAATGGAGTTTCAAGGCCTCAAGAGACGTGTTGTGGAGGCAAGTGAGCGACACACAAGGTACAAGCTTGATGACGCCATCTCAAAGCCAAACAAAACAGCCATAGATCTTCGACTGCCGGCACTCTATGCGGAGACAGCAGGACTTGTTGGTATGGAGGGGCCAATGGAGGAACTCATTCAGTTGATGATGGATGGAAAAAGTGTTTCTCCACGGCAGTTGAAGGTGCTCTCAGTAGTGGGATTTGGAGGCCTTGGTAAGACTACACTTGCAAATCAGATTTATCGCCAACTAGGGCGCAGTTCGACTGTCAAGCTTTTATTTCTGTATCCCAGAAACCAAATATAAGAAAGATTTTGAGACGTATACTTTCTCAAGTTGGTCATGTAGCCCCCGAAGGTATCGACATGGAAATATGGGATGAGGATGAATTAATCAGGGTACTCCAAGAATTCCTTAAGAGCAAAAGGTACGCCTGTTTGGAAAAAGTGTTTTCTATGTTACATTTGTTTTATACTGAATATTAGTTAGCTAGTATTCTGTTCGTAAAATTCCTCCATGTCGGTGCCAGTTCTTTTGAGCTTGTATATATGGTTGTGCTTAACATTCTTACACATCTGTTTGGGTTGGTTGTTTTATTACCACAACTAATTAAACCATCATTTTTCATGAAATCTGCTCTATAATCATCCAACTGATTTGTTCTTTAAAACATTCGCTGTCGTTTCAGAAGCCATAAAAACTAGATAAGCAGCACTTTTGCAAAGTACAAAAGTCTGATAATCATTTTCCGTTTACTCTGGTAGTCCTCAATTAACACCTGTGAGAACTAGCGCTCAGTGGCTGGAGTTTGCTGTGGCGAACCCGCCCACCCGCCAACGTTCGAGTCCACATTGCGGACTCCACTGGGATGCTATCTTCGTAAAATGGTGGAGAGGTCTCATCTCCTACCTAAACAACGGACAGTTTTAGACTATGCTGCCAACGTTTTTTCAAATCAACACCTCAGTCCTACCAAGTGCCAACATATAATTCAGTGTTAACAAGGCACATGGGTTCTTCAAGGCATCATGGCAGGTGGCCCATGATTTGGCTACACTTGGGCTCTTCTGGCATCATAAAGGCTCAACTAACATGCATAGTCTTATGTGGATTTTACCCACACATATGAACATTCAATGTTTGATCGATACAGGTTTCTTCTTGTTTTGGCGTTTAACCTTTTCAAATTAATTTCAAGAGAGTGTGGATGCCTTCATGTATTATTTTCTTTGCATGACACTTATTATACTTCGTATGAAATTATTTGTCAGATACTTTATTGTTATCGATGATATATGGGATGAAAATCACATGGAACATTATCAAATGCGCACTTCCAGGAACAATGAAAGGTAGCAGAGTAATGACGACTACACGAATTGATACTGTGGCTGTAGTGTGCTGCTCCAATCAGTGTGAGTATGTTTATAAGATGAAGCCACTAAGCAACCAAGAGTCAAGAAGGCTATTTTTCAAGAGAATATTTGGTTCGGAAGATGCTTGTCCTCCTTTTCTGGAAGAAGTTTCGGCTAAAATTTTAAAAAGGTGTGGCGGCTTGCCACTTGCAATTATCACTATATCTAGCCTTTTGGCTAGTCAACGAAACAAACTGAAGCAGCAGTGGGAGCATGTACTGAAATCTCTGGCCTGCAACTTGGAAGTACATCCCACTTTGGAAGGAATGAGACAAATACTAAGCCTTAGCTACAAAAACCTTCCTCATTATTTGAAGACATGTATGCTGTATATGGGCATATATCCAGAGGATTACACAATAGAAAAGAGTGATTTGGTTAGGCAATGGGTAGCCCAAGGTTTTATAAGTAAAGCCCATGGGCTTGATCTAGAGGATGTTGCAGAGGGCTATTTTAATGAGCTTGTCAACCGCAGCATTATTCAACCAGTAGATACAAATTCTAGTGATGAGGTCCTGTCTTGCAGAATGCATGATATGATGCTTGATTTTATTATACACAAGTGCAGAGAAGAGAATTTTATCACCGCTATAGACGAGATTCAAGACATGGTTGGATTGTATGAAAGGGTCCGCCGACTCTCACTCAACATGGACGGTGTAATTGATGTCACAGTCATGGAAACCATCCGGCTCTCACAAGTAAGAGTGCTAGCGATATTTGGTACCTCAGTATACAAACCTTGTTTATCAGAGTTCAAGCATCTCCGGGTATTAACTGTTGAATTTCCAAGAGGAAACCATAAACTCGTGGTACTTGACCTCACTGGCATGCGCCATTTGTTCCAATTGAGGTATCTAAAAGCTCTTGCTACTCTCTTAGTGCTACCAGAAAAAAATCAGGGACTACAGCAATTGGAGACGTTGGACTTAGGAGCTTCGACCCAACTTGTTGGAGATTCACTTCCATCAGATGTTATTCATTTGCGCCGGCTGTTGCACTTGACTATTCCTTATGGGGCATGTTTCCCTGATGGGATTGGAAACGTGACATCAATACGTACGCTGAGACACTTCGATCTTTCGCGGAATTCAATAGACAACATCCGAGACATTGGAGGTTTGACCAATTTGAGGGATCTTAGAATTGACTATACCAATTGTAACCGTGTGGCGCATGTGTGTAACATAAGTATGGATGCTTTGAGTTATGCCCTTGAAAAACTTTGCAGACCGAATTCTTCTTCTCGCTGCCTTCTTCAGAGACTCCGTATGTGGTGCATGTTACCGAGAGTTCCTGAGTCGATAGGAGAGCTCTGTAACCTCCACCAGCTTGAACTCCAGGTTATTAAGGTGCTAGAGGATGATGTTGGAATCATTTCGCAGCTGCAGTCACTTGTCCACCTGAAATTGTACATCTCTGGAACTCCTAGAACGGTCATCACGTTGGGAATGGGATTCCCTGTACTCAAGTATTTTAGCATCACATGTATCAATGTGTCATTCCTGACCTTCGAGGCAGGAGCAATGCCCAAGCTCCAGCGGTTGGAGATGAATTTCAATGCACATGGATGGGAACAGCAGGGCGCTCCACCCGTCGGCATCGAGCAACTGTCAGGTCTCAAGGATGTCGTTATACATATTGGGAGCTGCCATGCAAAGGAATCTGATAGACGAGCTGCACAGTCTGCTTTAGAAAATGCCATTGATGTGCACGCAGGTGGTCCTACAGCTAACATCAAGTGCAAAGACATTTGGTTTGGTTTTGAGGACTTTGGATGGGAGGAGATCAAGATGTTTTTAAATTCAGCCCTTGAAGACCAAATGCCGGTATGTATCTACACTTCTAGAAATGATTCAGAAATAATAATTTTACACACATTGTTCGTTTCTCTGTTGATTTTCTGATCTTCTCCCTCTTTATTCCCTGCATATATTTTGTTTCTGTCTTGGCCATGCTTAAATGTGACTGTGAGACCTTTTTTAGCACACAGGAATGCATGTGAAATTGATGTGCTCCAAACATATGCCATTCATCACAGCTTGTTGGGTCGTTGTCTGCAGGATTTCTTCACGAGGAGGGATGGATCAAGTTATTATCCTGGAGTGGTATGCCAGCACTTGCCTCGCGTGTATAACCGATGAACTGTTTGTCGAGAAATGTGGAGGGGCGTTGTATATGGAGGTGCATATACTGCTTTGTCGTTGCAAGATTCTTCTTTCACCACTACAACCGCAAGCTCTCTGTTCATTTGTCATTTTCTGTGAAGAAGCTATTTAGTTTTATCAGCAGAGAGCTATAAAAGTGAGCATGTTTTCATGTATATTTTACTATGACCTGATGTTTGCTACGCTACCATGTGACCATATTTGCAGATAGTACTTTCTTTTAATTGATCGCATGTATAAGGGAGGAATGCTCATGAGATGTGTCCTTGGTAGCAGATTAATAACAGCTACATGAATGTAGACTATAGTGAGTCTGTCTATGCTAAACTTAGCCTTGTAAACTTTGCAGTTTTTCCTTTTTGAGCAGGACGCATGGTCATAATATTTGCACTCAATTTATCTGAGCTGAAATATGTTTAAAATAATTGAAGCAATTTTAGTTGTAAGAATAGGCAACTAGTAGAGAGAACTTGCCTGTTGTCAACACCAAAGTTGCTTTTTCAGAAAAATCATCAAAATGTACAAATTGGATAACAATGAAAACGGATCGTAATTCCAACACTCCGCGCAAAAGCTATGGTTTTCTGAATAAAATTGGAATTGATGCCTCTATTCTATACGCGACACATGCTTACGCAAGAAGGCATACATGCGCACTGCACCCGACACCAGTAGACCACCCATCTTGATTTGTCCGGTGATCCAAGAACCAAATGTCTTTGTCCTAATTTACCTTCTTCCATTAATGGGGAAGAATGTTGAGTGAATTTAGCTAAAACCGGAAATATAGTATTCTCAAAAGTAGTAGGGTTTGAGAAACCAGTCCCGCGGCCAAACCTGTGAGCCTGGCAGTTCAAGTTTTCAACTTTTCATCGATCTGACTGCCGGTTTAGCATGTATAAGGTTTGGTTGGAATATAAAGGTCAAGTTGGGAGATTCTTTCACGAAAATACATAGGAGCACTCAGGTGCCACACCTCCCTATATTCAAAAAGTCAAAAAATCCTGAAACATTTTGTGGAATCAATCATGACCAAGTATTCATAAAAGGATTAAATAGGGACTGACTTTCATGTATCTGGGGTCTAAGATTTACCAAATCAGGCTAGATGGAGTTACTATTCATGCTATATTGTAATCATAAATTTGTTGTTTTTTTTTGCCTTGAAGTCAACAGGAGCCATTCCTTGACCAAAACTTCTATAGTACAAGTACAATACCTGGTCATATTTGATTCCAAAAAAGTTCCAGATTTTTTTAATTTTTTCTAAATTACTAAATTATTTTTAAATATAGGGGGTTGGAGCACCGAGTGCTCCTAATCCGCTTCCGATTCTTTCATTTGTACTACACTATAACCAAGCGTATTTCAGTTGATCATTGGGCTCGATTTAGATGCCTAGGGCGTTTTACTGGTTCAATAGCTCCGGCTTAGCACCCATTTTTCAGAAAACTGTCCGATTCAACAGGTTTTCCTGAACGGTTCACGAAGAAACTGTCGAATCGGCCGCTTCCGGTTTTAATTTCCTGGTCCGACAGGCTGCCCGGTCTGGTTATAAAACTAGACAAATTGAAGCTCACATACACCGTGTCCCTCAGAGCGACATCCCGCCGCAGTAGCATCAACTCTAGGTCAAAAAAAAAAAAAAAACTCCGGGGATCTCTCTAGTTGTCAAAAAAAAAAAACTCCGGGGATCTCTCAACTCCAACCCCGGCCATCCGCCGCTTCCTCCGCCGCGGGGCCTGCCCTGCCACGTCACCGTGGGAGGGCCCGCCGCCACTGCGGTCGACGTCGACGCAGCGATGCCAAGGGAGATCGGCGTTGGGTCTGGACCTGCTTCTTGTGTTAGTGCCCGATTCGCTCTTTGGGGAAGTTTTCTTTTTCTTTCCTGTTTTTACTGAATTTTAGTCCATCGGAGAGTCAATACTCAATAGCCTCAGAACTCAGAACAGGTTGATTGCTTTGGGACCTCATTTCTTTTCCATGGTCAGAACGGCGTGTCAGGCTGATGTTCTTAGTGTGAACAATCCAGGAAAATTGACAGCATTTCTCTCCCCTATCAGCAGCTGTTAGCTTTATAGTATTATTTTGGTTCCAGGATAGCCGGCCTCGGCGGCATCTTGGCAACTTGAAATACCCCAACTGTATGGTGACAAAATTTCTCTTATTACAAGTTTCGGACGGAACTTCTGAAGTTCTTCAGTTTAAAAAATCTTGGTGGGTGCAGATGTATTGTTCGATATGAGGATGATCTCCTCGGCCTTATCAGCAAATTAATTATCGTAATTTGTAGCTTGAAGCTTGGTGATTTGCTGCATGGCGAGTACAAGCTGTTCAAGGAAGCCAAGGAAGATATCATGTTCCTTAAAGCTGAGCTCGAGAGAAGTAAATTGTAAAAAATCACCACTTTAAAGGCTAGGTTTGCAGAAAACACTACGCTATATTTCTATTGCAGAAGACACAATGTCTAGCGTAATCTTTTTGCAAAAACTACCGAGTGGCGGATTTGGCTCCCGTTGATCGTGTTTATGATATATGGGGCCTTTTTTCTGCTTGTGGCACAACTGTTTAGCTTTAATGTAAAAACGCCCCCAATTTTCACCCCCTGCTTCCCAAGCCTAGGCCTCATTTTCGCATAGTTCCCACAGTCCTTCCCCCTCGATTCCAACCTTCCCTGCCGCCGTAACCAGCAAGCGTGCCCACGATCTCGACACCGCCGTTCCCTCCCCGGGCCGCCGTCGTGGTGTCCCACGCCGGATCCGGCCACATTGGCATCCATCGTCCCCGCCCGGCACAGGATCAGGCGGGAATGCCCCGGCCAGCTCGGTATGGTGAGTTTTCGGGGCTACGGCGTCCATGGCCTCGTTGACCACAGAGGGACAGGAGGAGAAGCGAACCAGCTCAAGCTCGCAGTCACCTGGGCCGAGGCCGTTGAGCCACAAGCAGCAGCAAACCTCCGCGACCCCACCCGTGCAGCCACAAGCTCTAGCTCTCTTCGACACCCGTGCATCGCTGCAGGAACTCGACCTCCCTAGTGAGCCACGGCGTCGCCAGCGGACACGCGAGTCCGCCACCTCTGGGCGTTCACCTGGCCCTGTCGTCCTGCCGACCTCCCCTGCAGCCGCACCGTCGTCCCGTCGACCTCCCCTGCAGTGACCTCCGAGTCCACAGCCACACCGTCGACCTCCCCTGCAGCGACCTCATGGTCGCACGTACATGGAAGTCCGCGTCGAATCAGTGTGCCTGGCTCACCTGTTCAACCCGAGCTCGCCTCCACCACCAGCCCGGCATCCCCTCTGGCACAACTCCGCTTATCTTCGCTCTCTGACTGTTCTTGCACATTCGGAGCCAATTGCGTTATATATTTTTAATTCAGGGGTGTCTATGTAAAATTCCAGGGACTAGTTTGTAACTATAGATTAAAACCCATCTGGCACAAAAGTTATGCCACGTAAGCAAAAAAGGGCCCCATCTGTCAAATACATGGAACCCCCGAAAAGCCAGCTAACCACACCAACAGAGATTGTTGGGTATTCAAGCATGCAGGCAAATTAATCACCGAAAACAGTGACAAGGGGCTACACAGCGATGACGAGGAAGAGACACGCCGAACAACAGAGGACAAAAGGGATTCCCCCGTCAAGTTCGGACGGTAAACATGATATAGGCAACGCATATTCCCAAGAGGGAGCGGAGGCGTGCACTAAGGGACGTATACGCGATGGAGCCAGTCGCCCCAAAATTCAACCCATGGTCCTCTTGCCCGATCACTTTCGATCGAAGAGACCATCCGACCAGTATCCGCCATGGCGGATTCGCCGCATTGGTTTTAGACCCAATCGTCGATGGATTTCACCTCACGAGAGTCCTGATGGACGGCGGCAGTAGCCTGAACCTGCTTTATCAGGATACAGTGCGCAAGATGGGCATAGACCCTTCAAGGATTAAATCTACAAAGACAACCTTCAAAGGCGTCATACCAGGTGTCGAGGCCAATTGTACAGGCTCAGTTACACTGGAAGTGGTCTTCGGATCCCCGGATAATTTCTGAAGCGAGGAGTTAATCTTCGACATAGTCCCGTTCCGCAGCGGCTATCACGCTCTGCTCGGACGAACCGCTGTCAAGAAAATTCAACGCGGTGCCGCATTATGCATACCTTAAGCTCAAGATGCCAGGCCCTCGCGGAGTCATCACGGTCAATGGAAACACGGAACGCTCCTCCGAACGGAGGAACATACAGCGGCTCTCGCGGCAGAAGTACAGAGCAGCCTTTTAAGGCAATTCTCGAGTCCGGCCGTTAAACGACCGGACACGGCCAAACGCGCCCGGAGCAACATCAACCAAGACCACCTGGCACGTTCCGAGCACGCGTAGCAATGCGGCCTCAACCCCAGCCCTCGCAAAATTGTAAGACAAACTCTCCGCGTACATAATTACGCCTTGGAGATACCATAGGCATAGGGGGAAAGGCACAACCACAACAAACCCAGAGTGCGGTTCGACCACACCAGGGGCTCCCAAGTGTGTCGCTCTTTTTTCTTTTATTTCTCTCTTTTTTTTACAGAACTTTGTCCGGCGGCGAACCTGCCGAACTCATGATGCAACAGCCAGGGAAGGACAAAGCCCGCTGATTTAACACTCAGGTGGTCTCCATCACGAGCATTAAATTTGTTAAATACAACATTCCGCGGCCTACCCTCGAGCGAGACGCCTTTAATTCGTCCAATCCTTGCTTTCCGCACTATTTGTATCATTCCGCACTCATAGCATATCTTCTCGAATAAAATGCAGCACTTTTTGCCCATAATTGCATTACCTTATATATATGTTCATTTATGAAATGTTGCACCCGTACATTTTGGTACGGCCAAATACACCAGGGGCTGATGTTCTCCGCATTATGGTGTGATAAAGTCCGAACACTTTCACAAGTGCGGCACCCGAACTTATAGCATTATATGAATCGGCTCGAATCATGTCTTGGGTCAATAGTTGAGTTTGCCCGGCTCCCATGTTTGGCACCTTACGCCCGTTCTATCGGCTAAGGTAGCACCGAGAGAACCACTGCGATTGCGCCCGGTTGAGCCGGGTTAACGCCTCGATGGAGAAAGCTAAAACTGACTGTCATGATAAGGCGAGACTGGTCGCTGTTCGAGAGGTCCTTTCGGTCCTTAAAGACCTATGCCGCCGAGCGAAGTTCCGGATAATGTCCGACGAAGGCGTGGATAGCGCCCTAATTCGGTCCTCCGAATACTAGGGGCTTCACCGAAATTTAAAATTATAGAATTCTATGGCTAAGCGAGAGTGTTCAAGCACTATAAGTCCGGTTGCCTTGTTCGTTGTGTTGAGCGCCTCCCTCGATGGACCCAAAAATGGGAACTAGAGTGCTCAAGTTTATCCCGAACACCCCAGCACTCGTGGCATGGGGGCTGAAGCCGACGACTTGCCATCTCTCAGATTTAATAAATGGCCGCAGAGAAGGTAATATTTTAAATTAACAAGCGTTGCTTAGCGCATATGAACAAAGTTTTCAGCGCACAGGATAATACATTGTGACTTTACTCAATAATTACATCCCTTGGGCACTCATCCGCAATCTTGCGGGCATCCTTCAGGACAGTCTTATAGTACATTTCGGGCGTACGATATTCCTTGCCCGCTGGCGGCGCGTCAGAGATTAGCTTCTCCGCATCCAGCTTGCCCCAATGGACCTTTGCGCGGGCAAGGGCCCGACGAGCACCTTCAATACAGGCGGAGCACTTGATAACCTCCACCCAGGGGCACGCATCCACCAGCCGTCGCACGAGGTCAAGTAGCTCCTGTGCATGGCCTCTCCAGCCACACCCGGACTATGAGGCCCTTCATGGCCTGCTCGGCCACCTTAGGAAGCTTCGACCAGCTGCTTCACTGGTCGCTAGGGGCACCGGATGGCCAGCCTCAAAGACATCGAGACCAGAAGACCTTCTCCGTTGAGCTCCCTCCTCGGCTCGGTAGAATGCGGCGGCATCGACACGCCATGAGGCAGATCTGCAAACGCCTCGGAGAGCTCCGAATTCGGGTAAGTAACACGTAATTTACATTCACATGCTTGCTTTGCATGAAAAATGCCTTACCCGCCGCTATCTTCCTCATCAACTCAATCTCTGAAGGGACTTATGGGCATCGGCCTTGGCAGTTTAGCACTTTCGAGAGCCGAGGCAAGCTCGGACTCTCGAGTCTTTGAGTCACGCTCCAAACTCTCATGCTTTTCCATGAGAGCCTGGAGCTCTTGCTGAACCACCGCCACCCGCGCCTCTTGCTTTTCTCGCTCGCCTGCCTGCGTGGCCGCATTATGCTCGTCATGACACGGCCTCCTTCAGTGGTCGCCACCTCGCTCGTGGGCCCCGCGGTACCCATGTTATCCTTGTTATTTTTTGTTGCAACCTAAATCCTTTTCAGAAGGTACAAGTTCAAAGCGGTGTTACTCACCTTCTTTATCCTGGAGCTGCTTCCTGGCGCGGCCGAGCTCTTGCTCGGACCGCTCGAGCTCCTGCTTCAAAGCACCGACCTCCGCAGCCAGTGCGGCAGAGGTCAGCAGCGTAGCCTGCAACCCATATTGACATAATTTTTTAGATCCTCAGTCCGGCTTTTCTTTCCGAACACCGAACCGAGCATCAGGGGCTACTGTCTATGCGGTATTACATTGCATATTTTTAACTTCTTACCTCAAAGCCTGATAGAAGGCTACTGCAGGCTTCGGTCAGCCCGCTCTTGGCGAGCTGCACCTTCTGAATCACCGCACTCATAATAGTGCGGTGTTCTTCCTCGATGGAAGCGCCTGCGGCGCCTCCAACAAGTGCCCGGCGCTTCCGGTTGGGCGGAAGCCGCCGGCGTCGCAATCTTACCTTCGCTTGAAGGGGCCGCGGCGGACTCCGGAACCACTGCGGGTTACGATATGGAGTCCGGCGCAAAGTCCGGAGGACGCCTTGCGGCGCCCGAGCCTCCTCTGATGGGTCCCTTCTTGGGATCCCACCTCGGCGTCCTCGGTGTCGCGAGGGGTGGAGGCGGTCGGGATGGAGTCTACATCCGACGGAGCCAACGACCCGCTCGATGAAGCGGGGAGATCATCACTGGCCGGACTACAGGCAGCATGCGGCATTAGAATGACACTATGTGGCGCACAAAAAGAAAGTATAAATCATTCAGGAATCCGGATACTTACGATCTCGCCGGAGGCCTGGCCCTTGAAGGCCATTCTTCCTCGCCAACGTTGATGTTGGCGGAGCTGTCCGGGGGAATAGTCCTTCCTCTCTTGGACCCTTCGGCCTCCCCTGTTGGGGAAGCCTTCCTCTTCCTCTCTCCCCGCCTGGGAGAGAGTCCTCTTTCTCCTCCTCGTTTTCGGGAGGAGTCCGCCCGGAGTCGTCGACACCTGAAAACGGGAACTCTTTCGAGCACCCATGGCCTCCTTCTTGGCCTTCTTCTCCGGCACCACGTGCGGTGCCGGAACCAGCAGCCTCGCTAGACGAGCGTCTACTGGATTTTCTGGCATAGGAGCCGGGCAGATAATCTGCTCCGCCTTCCTCATCCAGTCCCATCAAAGGAAAAGGGGAAATTAAAACCCGCATAGAGTCAAACTATGAAAAGCAAGTGTCCCGTAAAGGGGTAGAATCACTTACCTCGTTGGCTTGGCGCTGCGAGCGAAATCCGCGATCTTCAGTCGCGGATGCGGGGGCTTCGGTGCCCTTGAACAGCACCCTCCAGGCGCCTTCGTACGTCGTGTCGAAGAGCCCGCTCAGCGCCTGGTGCTGTTCCGGATCGAACTCCCACAGATGGAATGCCCGCTCTTGGCATGGGAGAATCCGGCGGACGAGCATGACTTGGACCACGTTAACCAGCCTGAGCTTCTTCACCAGCTTCTGGATACAGGCTTGGAGTCCCGTCAGCTCCTCCGAACTACCCCACAGCAAGCCCTTCTCTTTCCAGGAGGTGAGCTGCGTGGGGATACCAGATCTGAACTCGGGGGCCGCCGCCCATGTAGGGTCACGCGGCTCGGTGATATAGAACCACCCCGATTGCCACCCCTTGACGGATTCCACGAAGGCCCCTTCGAACCAAAGGACATTGGGCATCTTGCCCAACATGGCGCCTCCGCACTCCGCTTGAGTGCCCTTCACTACCTTCGGCTTGACATTGAAGGTCTTGAGCCACAAGCCGAAGTGGGGCCGGATGCAGAGGAAAGCCTCGCATACGATGATAAACGCCGAGATGTTGAGGATGAAGTTCGGCGCCAGATCATGGAAATCCAGGCCGTAGTAGGACATGAGCCCCCGGACAAAGGGGTGAAGTGGAAAGCCCAGGAAGCGGGGAAGAAAGACGACCCTCTCATGGGGCCTAGGGGTGGGGATGAGCTGCCCCTCGTCGGGCAGCCGGTGCGCTGGCGTCGCCGGAGAGGTATCCGCGCCACAGAAGTTTGGCGATGTGCTCCTCCTTAACGGTGGAGGCCAACCATTTACCTCCCGCTCCGGACATGATCGGAGAAGGTTGAGATGAGATGTGCGAACTTGGGCGCTGGAGCTCGAGTGCGCGGAGATGGATAAGCAAAGGAGGAAGAAGGCGTAGGTGAGAAGGTGAATCCTTATCCCTTATATGGGCGGGCGAAGTCTTACGCGTCCCCCACTGGCCTGGTAAAACTCGCTTATCTCCCAAGCTTCACCATCAATGGCGCGGTTGGGTTACCCGCGCCCGTATTGATGAGAATCCCGGATTAAGGGAAACACGACCGCTTCGACAAGACGTGCCAAGGAAACCGCTTCGTTAAAATGCGCTGAGGTGATAAAGTAAAAAACAATTCAAGTAATGGCTTGGTAGTGGTGTGACGTCATGCCACAAAAAACGTCAGCAGATTGAACTTGTGTATATATTATTCTCTCTACGGTGGAATGTGGAATTTATTTTGCAGAGCCGACACTATCCTGGTGTTCACAATCTTCTATCATTTGGAGGAGGAACCCGCCTTTGCAATGCCAAGCAATATACGCTTGGACTTATCGTCATTGAAGCCTGGTTTAGGGGCTACTGAAGGAGTCTGGATTAGGGGTGTCCGGATAGCGGACTATCATCATCAGCCGAACTATCATTGGCCGGACTATCATCATCGATTTGGACTCCAAGACTATGAATATACAAGATTGAAGACTTCGCCCGGTGTCCGTATGGGACTTTCCTTGGCGTGTAAGGCATGCTTGGCGATACGTATATGTAGATCTCCTACCATTGTAACCGACTCTATGTAACCCTAGCCCTCTCCGGTGTCTATATAAACCGCATGGCTCTAGTCCGTAGGACTTGAAGAACAACAACCCTTACAATCATACCATAGGCTAGCTTCTAGGGTTTAGCCTCCTTGATCCCGTGGTAGATCCACTATTGTAAACATCCACAATATCAATATCAATCAAGCAGGACGTAGGGTTTTACCTCCATCAAGAGGGCCCGAACCTGGGTAAAACATCGTGTCCCTTGTCTCCTGTTACCATCCGCCTAGACGCACAGTTCGGGACCCCCTACCCGAGATCCGCCGGTTTTGACACCGACAGCTAGGATTCGGACTACTAAAAAATTCCATGATGAAATATGAAAGGAATCTTTTGGAATAGCAGAGGTCTGAAAGACTTGGCTAAAAGAAGGTTTCTTGCTGAGGCATCTCTGGAGCATCGTCTAGATTTTATTGCTCTTTCGGAAACTGGTAGAGATAACTTTGCGCCCCAGTTTCTTTCCTCTCTTGCGGGTGGTGTTGATTTCGACTGGCATTGCCTCCCTCCGCGAGGAAGATCGGGTGGTATCTTGCTGGGTGTGAGATGCGGTTCGCTTGAGGTCCGATGTGTAGTGATGGGAGACTTCGCGGTTAAATTTCGAGTAAGGTCTAAAGTTGATGGGTTCAACTGGGCTTTGGTGGCGGTTTATGGTGCCGCACAGCCCGAGCTTAAACCGGAGTTTCTGGCGGACCTTCTTCAAATCTGTGGGTCCGAGCAGCTTCCAATTTTAGTTGGGGGGTGATTTCAATATCATTAGGAGGAGAGAGGAGAAGAATAATGATAACTTTGACGTCAGGTGGTCGTTTATGTTCAATACCATTATTGAAAGCTTGGATCCGAGGGAGATAGAGCTTTCTGGTAGAAAGTTTACCTGGGCTAATGCTTTGCCAAATCCGACTTTCGAAAAGCTTGATCGAGTTCTCGTGAGCGTGGAGTGGGAACATAAGTTCCCTCTTATTATGGTTCAAGCTCTCTTGCGGGGCGTATCCGATCACACGCCCCTGTTTGTGGACTCAGGGGAGCCGAACCACGTGGGAAACAAGAACACCTTTTCTTTCGAGATGGCCTGGTTCGAACGCGAAGGGTTCTTGGACCTGATTGCCAGGGAATGGGCTAAGGGTGCAGGAGGTAGGACTGCGGTCGAGCGTTGGCAGAACAAGATTAGGCATTTGAGAAGTTTCTTACGGGGTTGGGCTAAGCACCTTAATGGGGTGTATAAGATTCAAAATGATAGGCTCCTTTCTCTTATACAGACCCTAGACTTAAAGGCCGAATCCACGATTTTGCTGCCAGCTGAGCTTCAGGTTAAAAATGAGGCAGAGAATAGGTTGAAAGAACTTCTCCGTGAGGAAGAATTGAAGTGGGCTTTGCGGGCTAAGGTCCGCAAAGTGGTCCAGGGGGACACGAAAATACTCAATTCTCTCACTTGATTGCTAATGGTAAGCACAGAAAGAAGAGAATCTTCCAACTTGAACAAGATGAGGGCACTATTTTAGGATAGGACAACCTAAAAAAATATATAATCGAGTATTATAGGCAGTTATTTGGACCTCCGGAGGATAATTGTGTGTCCCTCGATGAGTTCAGGACTGCGGATGTGCCTCAACTATCGGCTGCTGAGAATGATATTCTGGTTGCCCCGTTCTCAGAGAAGGAAGTGATTGATGCTATTGCATAGATGAAAAACAATAAGGCTCCTAGACCGGATGGTTTCCCGGTCGAGTTCTACAAAAAGTGCTGGCACATTATTAAGGGGGATTTGCTACCTTTGTTTCATGATCTGTTCTCTGGACAGCTTCACTTATTTCACTTGAATTTTGGAACTATCATGCTACTTCCTAAGAAAACGGATGCTGTGAGAATTGAACAGTTCAGGCCGATATGCCTTCTCAATGTTAGTTTCAAAATCTTTACCAAGGTCGGGACTAATATGCTAACACAGATTGCGCATTCTGTGGTGCAACAATCCCAAACTGCTTTCATGCCGGACAGAAACATCCTTGAAGGGGTGGTTGTCCTTCATGAGACGCTCCATGAAATCCATTCCAAAAAATTAGATGGAGTAATTTTTAAGGTGGATTTCGAGAAAGCATACGATAAGGTCAAATGGCCTTTCCTCCAACAGGCATTGCGTATGAAAGGTTTTGATGAATCCTGGCGCCGCCAGGTTGAATCATTTACGCAAAAAGGGAGTGTGGGAATTAAAGTGAATGGCGATATTGGTCATTACTTCCAGACACATAAAGGCCTAAGGCAAGGAGATCCGATGTCCCCTATCCTGTTTAACATTGTGGTTGATATGTTAGCGATTTTGATAGGAAGGGCTAAGGAGAATGGTCAAGTAGGTGGCTTGGTACCTCATCTTGTTGATGGAGGTATATCCATTCTTCAGTACGCTGATGATACAATCATCTTTATGGAGCATGACTTGGCCAAGGCGAGAAATATGAAGCTGGTGCTATGACTTTTCGAACAATTGACAGGGTTAAAGATTAACTTTCATAAGAGCGAGTTGTTCTGCTTTGGTAGAGCCAAAGACGAACAAGAGGCTTATAGGCAATTGTTTGGGTGCGAGTTGGGGGATTTACCTTTCTCTTACCTAGGTATCCCTATCCAACATCGTAAGCTGACAAACAGAGAATGGAAGTGCATCGAAGACCGATTTGAGAAGAAACTGAGTTGCTGGAAGGGCAAGCTCATGTCATACGGAAGCCGATTAATTCTGATTAATTTGGTGCTCACGAGTATGCCTATGTTTCTCCTATCGTTCTTTGAAGTCCCAGTTGGTGTCAGGAAAAGACTGGACTTTTATCGATCGCGTTTCTTTTGGCAGGGTGATGAACTAAAAAGAAAATACCGGCTTGCTAAATGGGATATCATCTGCAGACCGAAAGACCAAGGGGGTCTTGGTATTGAGAATCTTGAAGTAAAGAACAGATGCCTTCTCAGTAAGTGGCTGTGGAAGTTGTCATCTGAGACTGATGCCACGTGGGCGCAAATCCTTCGCAGCAAGTACCTACAAACAAAATCCTTGTCCCAGTCACGGTCAGGCCGGTGACTCGCCTTTCTGGAGAGGACTGATGAAAGTCAAACAATCCTTGTTTAATAGGACAAAATTTGTCATTGGCAACGGCGCCAGTACACGTTTCTGGGAGGATACTTGGCTCGGCGACACACCCTTGGCCATTCAATATCCGTCTTTATATCGTATTTTTCAACGACGTGAGGTGTTCGTTGCAATGGTATTTCAATCTATCCCCCTTAATATCCAGTTCAGACGGTCGCTAGTGGGCAATCGTTGGGAAGAATGGCTCCGTCTAGTTAGGAGACTGATGGAGGTTCAGCTTTCTCAACAACCCGATGAATTACGCTGGAAACTGACTAGGTCTGGAGTATTCACAGTTAAATCAATGTATATTGATGTTATTAATTCGAACTCCATTCCTACCTCCAAGCATGTTTGGGCTGTCAAAGTTCCATTGAAAATAAAAGTGTTTATGTGGGTTGTTCATAAACAAGTTATTTTAACCAAGGACAATTTGAAAAAGCGTAATTGGACAGGACCTACTAGGTGTAGTTTCTGTGATCGGGATGAGACGATCAAACACCTCTTTCTTGATTGCCCGTTGGCCAAGGTCCTTTTGCGGACTGTCCATATTGCGTTTAATATTACTCCACAATTCTGTCAACATGTTATTTGGGACATGGCTTAATGGGATTGAGCCTGACTTAGCGAGACATATTCGTGTTGGAGTTTGCGCTTTGTTGTGGACTATTTGGAATTGCAGAAATGATTTGGTTTTTAACAGAACATCACGTATTCACTTGTTGCAGGTTATTTTCCGAGCCACGGCATTGATCCGTTCGTGGTCGCTACTCACTCCGATGGAGGCCAGGGAGCATTTGGTTACTGGATCCATCCGATGGGAGATGGTAGCTCGGGATATCTTCAACCGGTTTGGATGGCGGTCATGTAATAGAATAGACAATTAGTTTACCTATCTATCTTTAGCCAACCGGTTGTGGCGTTTTTCTTTGGCTAGTTAGTGTTTTTAGCCCTTTTTGGCTCTGTGTGAGCTTTCTTTTCAGTTATTTTTCTGTTGGAGACTTTGGCACCTTGTTTGGAACCTTTTTATTTGGTTAATAAGATGGCCGTATGCATCTCTCTGATGCAGAGGTCGGGGAGAACCCCCTTTTTGAAAAAAAAAGAAAAAAAAATTAGTTAGCTAGTATTATGTTGGTGAAATTCCTGCAGGTCGGTACCTATTTTTTGCGCTTGTATATATGCTTGTGGTTAACACGCTTACACCATCCCTTTTATTAATGTTGTAGATCCCTTGGGATCGTTTTATTACTGCTACTAATTTAACCATCAATTTTCATGAAATCTGCTCTATTATCGTGCAACTGGTTTGTTCTTGAAAACTTTTGCAGTCACTTTAGAGTGAACCAGCAGATTATGAATGCCTAAAGAATCTGCAAGTTCAAACCCCTTCTTCACCGCCAAAGCTTCTGTATATGCATCTATTGCTGGCCCCAAATAGCAGATCTCTGCTGCGATGAAATCTCCAGCATCATCTCTCAGCATTATGCCAATGGAAGTTATATTCCCTTCATATTCGGACGATGCGTCAACATTCAATTTGACTGTACCAAGTGGTGGTTTAGCCCACATCATGTCCTTTGCCGGATAACCTATAGTAGCTGCCGAGTGAAAGTTCTAGATAGGTAGATTCTTTTTGTTTTCTTTGGGTTTTTTTTATGTTTTAATTTTTCAATTCATTCAAAAAATCATGAACTTCTTTGCAAATTGCGCGTATACTTTTTAAATTCATGAAATCTTCTACTCCCTCCGTTCCTAAATAATTGTCTTTCTAGAGATTTCAACAAGTGACTACATATGAGATGGCTACATCCGTATGTTGTAGTCCATTTGAGATGGCTAGAAAGACAATTATTTGGGAACGGAGGGAGTATAAGTGTTGCTTCCACGTCTGCCCGTAGTTTATCAATTCTTCCCGTCTGTGCATAGAACAAACAAATCCGTATGTGAAATTTCTAAGTATGAACCGCATGTATGAACAAGAAACAATTGGCAGCGACCTATGCATCTCAAACTTGTCAACACAAAATCTCTATGGGATAGCAACATCGTAGCGATATGACATTCCTGGGATATTCCATTGTTGCGATTAAAAACCTTTCAGGTACGAACTTTCATGGATGCGCTACCTCTCTCAGTTGAAGTGTAGACGAGATGGACTAATAAGCACAGCATCACTTCAACTTGGGATGTGCATCCTCATCAATCGGTAGAATGATAAATCACGCCCGAAGGTGATAGTCCTGTACTACAGCATGTACCACAGTGACTTGGGATGTGCTTCGTGCAATGGATCATTGAGTTCCCGATGTCTCTCAAGCTCATGACTTGCTAATAATTTTTTGCTCTCATCCAAATAATGTTCGAAACATGGTGATACATTTCAGCCTCTCATTCTTCCTCTTCTGCTCTCTCACACTAGGTTCACTCTTGTCTGTGCTAAGCCAACTTTTATACTCGTACAACTGTTGGGTTGGGTGTGAGCGTATAATGGTTCACAAATAAATGCAATTTATTTTTGAAGCATAGATAAAATAAAATAACTTGTATTATTTTTATGTTCGGTTGTTGGGCATATGACACATAACACATGGTTGATTAATTATGTTGTCCTGTATTCTTGTCCATACATATACGTTTATTTTTTCTTAAATATAATTTTGCACGCCCAAGGAAAATTTATTTATCCTCGACACTCGAAACCTCGTGCACTAGAATCAGTACTTAACTTACATGCCTTTTCAAATGACACGAATTTAGCTAAGCTCATCAAATTCACTAGTATGGATAGGACACTTATACTCATAGACACGACTTTGATTGAATTTGCTAACAAGCATGCACTGAATTTCATTGCTCATGTCTGGCATGGAGCCGTCTTGCTGATGATTATCAGATATGTGCCATGGCCTTCCACCAAAAACAACACTTCTAGGGAAACTCTTTGAGTCATGCATAATTGCATATGATCCTTCCACCAAGGAAACAATACGTCTAGTCACTTGCACCTGACTATTCCTCATTGGACACCTTTTCCCGACGGGACTGTAAACATGACAAGGATACGTACTCTGATACACTTAGATGTGTAACTTAGATGTGTCATGGAAACCCAGACAACATCAGAGACCATGGAGGTTTGACCGATTTGAGGGATCTTAGATTTAACTATCGCAATCGTAACATTGCGGCAGATGTGTGTAAAATACATATGGATAATTTCAACCATGCCCTTGAAAACCTTGGCAGCCCCAAATCTTCTTCGTGCTGCCTTCTTCCGAGACTCCATGCGCGTTGCAAGTTGTTGGAATTTGCTAGTAGGCCTTTGGCTCAAAGCCCAACTAAAATTCTGAAATTCTCTTGGCCCATTCATGCATAGCTAGTGAGTGGTGTAAGTGAGAAATTTAGTCCCACCTCGAAAGTTAAGTGAAGCTTGCACCCCTTTATAAGATGAGCTCTTCTACTAATTGTAGCATGAGAAGAGGAGACCTACACGCATGCTCCTCCTCCTCGCTCACCGCACCACGGGAATGAGCCGAGTCGAGGACAGTGCTATGCACGTTGTCTATATTTTTGCTGCTCGGGAAAAAAATAAGTCATTAATTAATGACGCGTTAATTAGTCAGCCGTTTCCGATTCTTTTGGATTATGGGGCCTTGGACGTGGGGTTTTCTACACGACCTAACCGCACCGCATTATATAGTCAGGCAGATGACTACCCTAGCCACCGTCGCATCGTATGGTTTCGCACCACCGTTCCAGATCATTGCGCCGCGCAAGTCTTCTCCATCCCTCCTTCCGGCGTGCACCGCAAGAAGGGACAACAGGCCTTCGAAACCCAGTCTTTCGTGATCCTGTACGGGAGAGCGGCGATCAGGTTTTTCGGGAGCGCACTCGCGCAACTGCTGGCAGCGACGACTTCGCCAACGGCAACTTCTTCCCCTACCACGACAACCTCTTCCTCAACGACATGGGCGACAACATCAACGCCAACAGTGTCGCTCCCGTTGCACCGTATGTGATTCTGTCCTTCTTGTTCGAGATCGTGATATAATTCATGTTTCTAGTTTGTGCCCTAGATTCGATATGTTCATCTACTATGCTAGTCCGCATGATTAGTTTAGTCTATTTAGTGTTTATTCGGATTAACTCTCGTAGTAATTTGCTCATATATTCTACACAAGTTACCGAGGGTTCCCAAGTCGATGGCAGAGCCACTACCGAAATCGCACCCTATGCCGACGGCCAGGGCCGTCGACATAGCCCTGACTAGCAGTCGGGACAGGCCTATGCCGATGGCCCCCGTCGGCATATTGCCGTCGGCAACATATCCGTCGGCGTAGCCAGGATGACCGTCGGCATGGACACTATCCCGACGGTGGCCGTACATCTATGCCAACGGCCCTGGCCGTCGGCAATGTTATCGCCTAACGGCGGCCGCCGTCAAGTGCTGTCTAGTACACCTGCTTGCCACGTGGCATGCCTATGGCGACCGCCCAGCCATCGTCATAGCTTCCAAACTAAGCCAACGGCTAGGCCGTCTGCATAGGCATGCCACATGGCAAGCAGGCGTCACCCCTGAGGCAGGTCTATGCCAACGGCCTAGCCGTCGGCATAGTTCCAAACTAAGCCGACGGCTAGGCTGTCGGCATAGCCCTGCCACGCGGCAGCCACTGGGAGCTCCTGGGGCAGGTCTATGCCGATGGCCTAGCCGTCGGCTTAGTTTGGAACTATGCCGTCGGCATAGACTTGCCACGTGTCAGCCACTGGGAGCTCACGCCAGGTTGCCGTCGGCATAGTTTATGTCTGTTTTTTTTCTTTTTTCTGTTTTTTCAGCTCAATTCATTTGAATATATACATACATCATATATAAGAATCATACAACAATATATGCATCACGTAACAATAAGGAGCAGCATCACACAACAAATTCATCATCACACATCAGAAGAAGCATCGCAAAGAATGAACATATAAGTATCATCACCACCAAGCATATAAGAATCTCACAACAATAAGATAAGAAACATCACAAGCATATAAGTATCATCACCACCAAGACCACCACAATGTGACCCAAAGGCTTAAGCGCCAGGACGTCGAGCACCGCGGAGGTCGTCACCGCCAAGACCGCCGAAGCCCAGGTCGTCACTGCTAGCGGCAGCGGTACCGCCAAGACCGCCTCCACCTCCGCCTCCGCCTCCGTGGATCGGAGTGGTCGGGCTCCGTGACTCGGGAGTGCTGCGAAGACCACCGCCAGCGGTTGATCCACCGGTTCCCTGGATGTTGAAAAGACATATTAACGGGATATACGACTAGGTTGAAAGGCATGATATGCTTTGAGTGAATAGATTGGGGATGAACTAACCGGCGAGGGGCCAGCGTTCTGTGCCACAAACTTCTCCAAGGTCAGCAACGTTGGTTGTGCTGGAGGACCCTCTACTGATGGCCATTGAGGACACCTGCCGGCCGCCATTTCCTGAAAAGCGTGCTGCATCTGGCGATCCCTCTGCTGATGGTATGCATGAAGGCGGTCGTGCCACGCCATGGTCTCCTGCCGTGTGTACTCCATGTAGGCCTACAGTATGACATGATGGAACTCATAAAACTACTAAATGCGGAAAATAAAGTGAGCAATGAAGATAAGAGGGAAAATACTTACAATTTGCCGCTCCTGAAAGAGGGACTGTGACGGTGCACTGCTCATGGGCGTGCTCGTGTGCTGGCTCAGGCTCGGGTCGATCCGACGGAGCTGTGTGTAGGAGATAGCAGGAGTGATCACATCATCGAGAACCGCCTCCAGACCGTGCTCCTTCGGCCCCATGCCCACCACCACCCACTACTAGGGAAAACCATATACACATAAATTTAGCAGCAGCGCGGGTCAAAAAAGGGCGCTAGTGCTAGATAGCAGTAGCGATTAAGAAAAAACCGAGCTACAGATAAAATCATAGCAGTAGCGCGTGTGGTGGTAAAAGTGCTACTACTAATATTCCCATTGCTAGAACGCTAGGCTACGCATAGCAGTAGCAGGCTTGGAAGAAGCGCGCTACCGCTAGGGCATAAGTAGTAGCGTGTTTCCAACGAAGAGCGCTACTGCTAATTGAAATAAAATAAAATGAAAAACAAATATAAAGTAAATGAAAATGAAAGAAATAGAAAAAGGAGAAAGTGAAAAATAAAATTTAAAGAAAAATAAATGAAAAAGCGAAAAGAGGAGAAAGGCATATCAGTAGCGTTAGTTTGTGAGAGGCCCTATAGCTAACATAGTTGCAGCGCGTTTCCTAGACCCCCGCTATAGAAACAGAAAAGGAAATAAAAAAATGGAATAAAATTACATAGCTATAGTAGTAGCGCGTTTTGTAAAAACCGCTATAGCTACCTTAGCTATAAGCTGCTTTTCAAACGCATACCACCGCTTAAGTTTGACTTAACCAAAAAACCATTTCCCCACGGCCACCACTTCTCCCCCAAATCCCTCGACCCACCCCGGCACTGTCTCCCCGATTCGCCGTCGCCCCACTTCGCCGCCGTCTCCTGTCGATGTCGACGCCCGAGCCACTCAGAGCCAAGGCATGGCCGACGCCACCGGAGCCGCCCCCAACGCCACGGAGCCGTGTGGCCTCATCAACGCCACCGGAGCCGCCGTCAACGCCCCCGGATCCTCCCTCGCCACAACTGCCTCCCTTGCCATCACTGGAGATGCCCCTGCCTCCCTCGCCACCACCGAAGCCATCCTCTGTAAGCCCCCACCCCTCCTCTCTCTCTCATCCATAGGTTAATTAGTTTAATTAGGTTAGTTATCTAGGTTAGTGCAAAAATTAGTTAGGGCTTTGACAGAGAAGTAGTTAGGTTAACTAGTTTAATTAGGTTAATTATCTAGGTTAGTGCAAAAATTTAGTTAGGGCTTTGACAGAGAACTAGTTAGGTTAACTAGTTTAATTAGGTTAATTATCTAGGTTAGTGCAAAAATTTATTTAGGGCTTTGACAGAGAACTAGCTATGTTAACTAGTTTAATTAGGTTAATTATCTAGGTAAACTAGGTTAACTAACTAGGTTAAATAGGTAGGTTAATTAGGTTCGTTAGATTAACAAGCTAGGTTAAGTAGGTTGTCTAGGTTAGAGCAAAATTTTATTTTAGAGCATTAGGTCAGAAGGGTTAGAGAAATGGAGTTCCTTTGCAATCTAATTGGGTTCTGTCCTAGGCAGAGAAGGGTTAGAGAAAATAATGTGTGTGTGTGTGTGTGTGTGTGTGTGTGTGTGTGTGAAAGAGAGAGGAATAGCTAGATCAACATAATTTGGGTTCTATTCTAGGCAGAGAAGTGTTTAGTGAGGTCATTTTGCAAAGGTTTTTTATTTTTGAAAAGACCATTATTTTTCAAGGAAAAGAATTTAGGCAAGTTTTATTTTAAAGATGATCCCTTCCTAGACTTTTATTGTTGATTATATCTTTTCATTGAAGTGGTCATGTTATATCTTTTCATTGAAGTGGTTCGATTGTGCCCAAGTGGCTTTGTTGTTTCCAGGGAATGAAGCCGAGTGGCCTATGTTTTGCCGGAATGTTGATTCATTTCTGTTCCGGCAAATTTCAGGTTCTCGATTTGTCCACTTTTTAGCAAAAGTCATGCCGAAATTTTCCGTGAATTTTGGCATGACTTGTGCTACAAACTAGGACATATCGAGCGCCCGGGATTTGCCGCACCAGGAAGGAGTCAACGTTCCTGCAAAACAATAGGTCTTTTTTTGTCATTATTCATTTTATTAGGTCTAGAATTAATTGACTAGATTTAATCATAGGAAATATGGCTAGCAACGATGAAGGCCAGGGTTCTGGTGATTGCGACGACGCTCACCGGGCGATGCATTTAAATTTTTAGCCTTGCCGACGATCAACCAATGTTGTTGCTGGGCCCACCGGTGGCATCGGGTACTAAGACCGACACGCAGACCGGTGCTGAGACTGAGACCTGCGCTGAGACTCAGGCCGGCATCGAGACCGGCACTGAGACTGAGACCGGTGCTGCCTCGGGGAGCGGAGCCGGTGTAGAACCGAAAGCAAAGAGGCAACGGCTTCCTAACAAACTCAGGACTACTAGACTGGTGGTCACGGAGGTGGACGACGGCAATTTTGAGCCAAAGGCGCCCGAGGAAGCGCGCGCGTGCTACGGCAATCAAATAGGCTGCATCGTACGGACAACCGCCACCATCAGCGATGAGAAACTACAGAAGATAGAAAATATGAGGAGCTCCCTCCTAAAGAAGTTTCACCAGATATTCTTGTTCCCGGGCCGGAATGAGAATGATTATGAAGATCCAGATGAGGACCCGACAATGAAGAAGATAAACAAACAAGCCATGATCAAGTTTAGCGATGCGTTGGCCGCCTGGAAAAATCGAGTGAAAGCAAAGATCATCAACAAGAAGGAACCCTACTCCGAGATTGTAAAGGATAATCTGACAATCACGGAAGAGCAATTTCAAATATTCAAGGAGGCTAGCGAGGCCGAAGCTGCCAAAAAAACGTCTAAGTACATGAAGGGGCTTCAAAAGAGGAACATTGGGAGCCACCACCTCGGAAGCCGTGGTTACGGCGGAAAGAGGTCCAAATGGGCCAAGGAGGATGCGGAAGCCGCGAGTCTGGGCATCCCAGACCCCTTGGCGGAATTCACCATCCCGCAGGAGCGTGACGTCCTCAGGGCCCGGCACCGTTGGGATCCAGTGAAGAAGGTTTAAGAGACAAAATCGGTCATTACGGAGTTCATGAGACTGCTGGTAATTTTAGTTTCTGATCAATTCGACTGCACACGTTAGTAATATTTGTAAACGATCCTTGTGCCTTTTGCAGAGAGAGCAACACCGGATTGCGGCCGAAAGCGACTCGCCGTCTGAGGCATTGGCGAGGCCCAAGTGGGACACTCCATTCAACCGGGCGTTGAATATATTGAAACAACAACCGGTGGATACTCGACCGTCGTATGGACGCGTGCACGGTGTCAAAGACGTCGCCACGTGGAAGAAGTACTACCGTGAGACCACGGAGGAGAGAAAGGATAGACGGAGGTTAACTGAAGAAAACATCGACAAGAAGGTTGAGATTGCGGTTGAGAAGAAATCATCTCGTGACGATGCATAGCAGCGGTAGCTGCCACAAAACAAGTGGTTGCAGATTTGTCTACTTCCTTGGTTCCGGCCGTTTTCACTTGGACAAGGCAAAATCCAGAAAAAAAATGCAGAGGACTTTCCCCTTGCTGACTTCTTGGGGAGCAGCTCGACTAGCGTTGCACCAGCACCTGCTCCCGCACCGGCTCCTGCACCGGACGTGGTCGGCGATGCTTCATCTTTGGCTGAGCTTGATGTCGTGGTTCTAAGTCTGACAGTAGAATGGGGGGTAGGTGTGGCGAGGCAAGATCCTAGCTATGGAGTAGTTGTATACGCAAGGGATTTACGAGTTCAGGCCCTTCTCGGAGGAAGTAACAGCCCCACGCCTCGGAGCCCGGAGGCGGTCATTGGATTATCTGCGTATGTGTTCTGGGTGCGAACCCTTCTACCTATGGAGGGGGGTGGCTTATATAGAGTGCGCCAGGACCCCAGCCAGCCCACGTAGTAGAGGGTTTAAGGTGCGTTAAAGCTAGGTGTTACTGGTAACGCCTTACATAAAGTGTCATCAAGGTCATAAAGACTATTTAACTACAGACCGTTTGGATACCGAGTGGCTCTTGGACTCCTGGTGGTCGTGTGGATCTTCGTAGTCGAGTGTCTTTGAATCTGTCGAGTGGATACCTACACGGTCGACTGGAAGGTTGCTTCTCTTGTGAGTCTCCTTGTGGAGGGTACCTTTGGGCAGGTCTATGACCCTACCCCAGGGACACGACTTCATCATTACACTAGTAGAAAACAGGGCTTTCGTCCAGGCCAGTTCAGCCCATTAGTCCCGGTTCAATCCAGAAACGGGACCAATGGAGCTATTTGCCCCGGTTCATGAGCCCAGGGGGCCGGCCGGGCCACGTGGGCCATTGGTCCCGGTTCGTCCGGACCTTTTGGTCCCGGTTGGTGGGACAAACCGGGACCAATGGTCCTGGCTCCTGGCCCACCACTATTGGTCCCGGTTGGTGGCATGAACCGGGACCAAAGGCTTCCCTTTAGTCCTGGTTCATGCCACCAACCGGGGCTAATGGTGCTGCCTATATATAGCCCCTCACGCAAGAGCAGAGCACACTGCTCTGTTTTTTCTGGCCGAGGGGGAGAGGGCTTGGTGGTGCTCTAGCTCACCTCCTATGCACACAAGGTGTTCGATGGAATGCCCGAGCCACACTACTTAAGGTTTCTCCTCTCCAAGCTCGACCGCCAAGCTCCAATTTCCTCAATATTTATCTAGGGTTAGCGGTCCGTCACGCCCCGTCCCCGTCTTCATCGCCGTCGATCACCCGCGCCGATCTCATCGTCGGCACCACCATGGTGAGCCTCTTGTTCTTATCTACTTTCTGAAAGGAAAAATATTATTACTTTTTTGTTTAGATAGATACTTGTATTATTTTCTTACTTTTATTATTGCATCTTATATAGTGCGATGGTTTTGGTATCCGCCTCGTCGGCCCCTCGTCCTGTCTATGATTCGGATGTGGTATATATTATCTTTTCATAACTATTTGTTCATTTATTGTTTATGAAAATTATGCCGACCAACGTGATATAGATTTTATTTATCTAGGAGGTTGTTGAACCGGAAATTCCAACCGACCCTATTGTCGAGAGGTTAAATTTAGTTGTAGAAGAAAACAATTTCTTGAAGGAAAAAATAAAAAAACATGAGGAGGAGAAGATGATATTGGAGTTGCATGTTGCGGATGTCGTCGATGATCACAAGATCAGGATGGATGCAATGCGCTTGAAGATGAGAAAGATTAGAAAATATGCCATTCATACCGAGGCTTGGTATCATTATGCCGTTGGATCAGTTGTTACCTTGGTTGCGATTATGATCGCATTTGTTTTCACATTGAAATGTTTTACATAGTTTCAATGTATGGTTTAATTAATTTAGATGCTCTGAAGAGCTTTATGTTGTTAGATGAGAACTATGTATGTACTTTGGTTTTTATGTGATGATGAACTTCTATTAATTTGGTCACTTAATTATCTATTCATGATGTTCTGTAATGGTTTTTGAGACACTTAATTATATATAATGCACGCAGATGAACCGGCAATGGATGTACGGTGACAGACACACCTCCGAGTACATTAAGGGCGTGCATGATTTTCTCGAAGTGGCTGAGGAAAACAAGCAGAATGGTTTTATGTGTTGTCCATGCCCTATATGTGGGAATACGAAGTCTTACTCTGACCGGAAAATCCTTCACACCCACCTGCTTTACAAGGGTTTCATGCCACACTATAATGTTTGGACGAGGCACGGAGAAATAGGGGTTATGATGGAAGACGGCGAGGAAGAAGAGTACGATGACAACTATGTGCCCCTGAATACGGTGATGCTACTGAACATCAAGATGCACCGCACGATGTGCACGATGGTGCACCAACGCTAAGCTGCTGAAAATCAAGAGGAACCAGACGATGTGCCCGATGATGATGATCTCCGCCGGGTCATTGTCGATGCAAGGACACAATGCGAAAGTCAAAAGGAGAAGGCAGAGAATGTTGATGATGATGATCTCCGCCGGGTCATTGATGATGATGATCTCCGCCGGGTCATTGATGATGATCTCCGCCGCATGTTAGAGGATCACAAAAAAGGGTTGTACCCCAATTGCGAAGATGGCAACACAAAGCTCGGTACCGTACTCGAATTGCTGCAGTGGAAGGAAGAGAATGCTGTGCCTGATAAAGGATTTGAGAAGCTACTGAAAATAATGAAGAAGAAGCTTCCAAAGGATAACGAATTGCCCGACAGTACATACGCAGCAAAGAAGGTCGTATGCCCTCTAGGATTGGAGGTGGAGAAGATACATGCATGCCCTAATGACTGCATCCTCTACCGTGGGGCCTACAAGGATCTGAACGCATGCCCGGTATGCGGTGCATTGCGGTATAAGATCAGACGAGATGACCCTGGTGATGTTGACGGCGAGCCTCCCGTGAAGAGGGTTCTACGCGAAGGTGATGTGGTATGCTCCTATAATACCACGGTTGAAACGTCTGTTCAGAAACGGAGAGCATGCCAAGTTGATGCGATGGCACAGTGAGGACCGTAAGAAAGACGGAAAGTTGAGAGCACCCGCTGACGGGTCGCAGTGGAGAAAAATCGAGAGAAAGTACTGGGATGAGTTTGCAAAGGACCCAAGGAACGTATGGTTTGCTTTAAGCGCGGACGGCATTAATCCTTTCGGGGAGCAGAGCAGCAATCACAGCACCTGGCCCGTGACTCTATGTATGTATAACCATCCTCCTTGGATGTGCATGAAGCGGAAGTTCATTATGATGCCAGTTCTCATCCAAGGCCCTAAGCAACCCGGCAACGACATTGATGTGTACCTAAGGCCATTAGTTGAACTTTTACAGCTGTGGAATGGAAACGGTGTACGTACGTGGGATGAGCACAAAAAGGAGGAATTTGACCTAAAGGCGTTGCTGTTCGTGACCATCAACGATTGGCCCGCTCGCAGTAACCTTCGTGACGGACAAACAAGGGATACCACGCATGCACGCACCGTTTACTTGACACCGATAGTATATACCTGGGAAGCTGCAGGAAGAATGTGTACCTGGGCCATCGTCGATTTCTTCCGACCAACCATCAATGTCGAAAGAAAGGCAAGCATTTCAAAGGCGAGACAGATCACCGGAAGAAGCCCACGTACTTTCTATGGTCAATGATTTACACGTAATCTTTGGAAAGGGTCCCGGCGGACTAGCTGTTCCGAATGACGCAGAGAATCACGCACCCATGTGGAAGAAGAAATCTATATTTTGGGACCTACCCTACTGGAAAGACCTAGAGGTCCGCTCTTCGATCGACGTGATGCACGTGACGAAGAACCTTTGCGTGAACCTGCTAGGCTTCTTGGGCGTGTATGGGAAGACAAAAGATACAACTGAGGCACGAGAGGACCTGCAACGCTTGCACGAAAAAGCGGGCATGCCTCCAAGCCGTATGAAGGTCCCGCCAGCTACGCTCTTACGAGAGAAGAGAAAGAAATATTCTTTCAATGCCTGCTAAGTATGAAGGTCCCGACTGGCTTCTCGTCGAATATAAAGGGAATAATAAATATGCCAGAGAAAAAGTTCCAGAACCTAAAGTCTCATGACTGCCACGTGATTATGACGCAACTGCTTCCGGTTGAATTGAGGGGGCTTCTACCGGAAAACGTCCGATTAGCCATTGTGAAGCTATGTGCATTCCTCAATGCAATATCTCAGAAGGTGAATGATCCAGAAATCGTACCAACGCTAAGGAGTGATGTGGCACAATGTCTTGTCAGTTTCGATATGGTGTTCCCACCATCCTTCTTCAATATCAGGACGCACGTCCTAGTTCATCTAGTCGACGAGATTGTCATTCTGGGGCCCGTATTTCTACACAATATGTACCCCATTGAGAGGTTCATGGGAGTCCTAAAGAAATATGTTCAGAATCGCTTAGGCCGAAGGAAGCATCTCCATGGGCCATCAAACAGAGGATGTCATCGGGTTTTGTGTTGACTTCATTCCTGGCCTTAAGAAGATAGGTCTCCCTAAATCGCAGTATGAGGGGAGACTGACTGGAAAAGGCACGCTTTGAAGGGACTCAATAATATGCAGGGACGGATATTCTTGGTCTCAAGCACACTACACAGTTCTATAGAACTCTACTTTGGTGACCCCGTATGTCGATGAACACAAGAACAGTCTGCGCTCCAAACACCCGGAGCAGTGCGACGACTGGATTACATGTGAACACATCAGGACTTTCGGCAGTTGGTTGGAAACACGTCTCAGAGGTGACAACACTGTTTGTGATGAGCTGTACTTGTTGTCTAGGGGACCATCATCGACTGTAATGATTTGGAAAGGATACGAGATAAATGGGAATACATTTTACACAATTGACCAAGATGAAAAGAGCACCAACCAAAACAGCGGTGTCCGCTTTGATGCTGCAACCGACAAGGGAAATGACACATATTATGGTTACATAGTAGACATATGGGAACTTGACTACGGAGTAGATTTTAAGGTCCCTTTGTTTAAGTGCAAGTGGGTCTATCTGTCAGGAGGCGGGTAGTGTAGACCCACAAGACGGAATGACAACAAAGTGGATCTGAAAAATCTTGGGTACATCGACGAACCGCTCGTCCTAGCCAATGATGTGGCACAGGTTATCTATGTGAAGGACATGTCTACCAGACCGAGGAAAAGAAAAGATAAGGAAGCGAATACATCATACAATGAGCCAAAGCGCCACATAGTTCTTTCAGAAAAAGGGACATCCCGGGAGTGGAGGGCAAGACAGACATGTCTCAAGAGTATGAAAAGTTTCATGAAATTCCCCCTTCAAAGTCAAGGCCGACCCAAGCATCCTGATAAACATTTAAGATTATCCATGGTTACGGTGCAATAAGCAAAAGACACAAGCCAAGAAAAAGTGAAGACTTTCTCCCGCAACTATTATGATGATACCATGCCAACTTTGTAACAGACGAGTATAATACCATTGTCCGTTTTGTACATGCACATGCTATGCCAACTTTTTCAGAGTTCATTTGAAAGCTATGAATTTGAAAACCTCGCCAACCGAAGGGCGCTCACACCGGTTTATAAGCCCGTCCCTCTACACACGGTTTTGTTGTAAGCAGAAACAAAATAAAATAAATAAAGCAACAAAGAAAACAAAAAAAGTGTTTTCAAATTTGAAAACTAATGGCACTAACAGAAAGTTTATAATTTTTCTAAAACTAAAAGCAAAAAGAATTAAAAAATAAAGGAAAAAACAACAAAAAATAAATAATGCAGAAAATGTAGAACAAAAACTGAAAAAATAAAAATAGCAACAATAAGTATTTTGTTGTAAGTAGAAACAAAACAAAATAAATAAAGCAACAAAGAAAACAAAAAAGAGTTTTCAAAGTTGAAAACTAATGGCACTAACAGAAAGTTTATAATTTTTCTAAAACTAAAAGCAAAAAGAATTAAAAAATAAAGCAAAAACAACAAAAACTAAATAATGCGTAAAATGTAACAAAAAACTGAAAAAAATAGAGATAGCAACAATAAGTATTTTGTTGTAAGTAGAAACAAAATAAAATAAATAAAGCAACAAAGAAAAAAAAGGGTTTTCAAATTTGAAAACTAATGGCACTAACAGAAAGTTTATAATTTTTCTAAAACTAAAAGCAAAAAGAATTAAAAAAACAACAAAAAATAAATAATGCAGAAAACAGAACAAAAACTGAAAAAATAAAAATAGCAACAATAAGTATTTTGTTGTAAGTAGAAACAAAACAAAATAAATAAAGCAACAAAGAAAACAAAAAAGAGTTTTCAAATTTGAAAACTAATGGCACTAATGTAAAGTTTATAATTTTTCTAAAACTAAAAGCAAAAAAGAATTAAAAAATAAAGCAAAAAACAACAAAAAATAAATAATAATGCAGAAAACAAAACAAAAACTGGAAAAAATAGTGCCGCCTTTACTCGCCCCCACGGCCTGAATACGACTAGAAACCCTACATGGGCCAGGATTCAGCCCGCAGGAGGCCAAGTAGGCCCACAGCACATAGCTAGTGACAGATTAGGTCTGAAATCTGCAGTTGAGAGGAGCTCGAGAGGGTGGCGCAGCAGCGCTTATAAACCACTCTCGAGCTCTCTCAACTAGCGAGGTGGGACTAAACTTTGGGGCTGGGCAGCACAAGGCCTTTGGTCGGTTGGTGGCACCAACCGGGACTAAAGGGGAATTGGTCCCGATTGGTGCCACGACCGGGACTAATGCCCCCTTTAGTCCCGTTGGTGCCACCAACCGACCAAAGGCCAATTTTCAGCAGCCCAAAGGGCGGGTAGCGGCGGGTTTGGTCCCGTTGGTGGCTCCAACCGGGACTAAAGAGCATTAGTCCCGTTCGTGCCAAGAACCAGGACCAAAGCCTTTTCTATATAAGCAAAGACTTGGCGTTTTTCAGATTTCATCGCCAGATTCACCGCCCGACGACGCCGCCAGTTGCCCGAGCTCGCTTCGACGACGCCGTCAGTTGCTGGTCGCTGCCGCCGTCGCCGCCGCCTGCGCCGCCAGATGCTCGCCGCCGTCGCCGCCTCGCCCTTGCTCGCCGTCGCCTGCCCTTCCCGTCTCCGCCTCTCGGGCCGCCTCGCCTCGCCTCGAGCTCCTCAAGCTACGGGCTCGCTGTACGCCTCGCCTCGCCGCCTCGCCCCTACCCCGTCCCGCCTGGCCGGGCGCCTCGCCTGCTGTGAGCCTCCGCTCGGCTCTTTTTTTTATTTCTTTAATTTTTTTCATATATATATATATAATGTTTAAGATCTTTATTTTTATTTTTATGCTCTGTTCATAGATTTTTTTGGTGATATTAATTATTGTAAATATGCAGATGTTTGTATATTCATATGAACAATGAATTAGGCAATACTACTTCATGTATTTTTAAGAAGGAAGAAGAAGAAAAAGAATGAGAGGAAAAAGGAAATAAGAAGAGGAAGAAAGGAGAAGAAGAGGGGAGAGGAAGAAGAGGAGAAATAAATAAGAAGAAGAAAAAAGAAGAAAAAGAAAAGGAGATGAAGATTCTATTTTTTATTCTTCTCCTCTATTCTTTTCTTCTTCTCCTCTTTTTTTTCTTCTTCTTTTTCTTATTCTTCTTCCTTCTTCCTTCTTCCTCTTTTCTTCCTTTTCCTTATTTTCCTTTCTCGAGGGATAAGAAGAAAAAGAAGAGGAGAAGAAGAAAGAAAGGAATAGAGGAGAAAGAAGAAACTTTGACACGAGGGGGGGTACCGATACCCCTCCCCGATAACATTATTTTCCCATGTATATGTATGTTGCATCGTTGTCGATATAACGAGGGTGTCGAGGATCGCCGAGGGGTCGAGGGTCGGGAACTAGGGTAGAGGGTCGAGGGTCGTTAAGGGGTCAAGGGTCGAAGGTTTCAGGGTCGAGGGTTCCTATAGTGTCAAAATTTTGAAGAAATCCATGGCTTCATCATTAGCCGGAAGTAACCATGGCATGATGGTACGAAGTCCTCCAAAGTTATTCTGGAATGGATCCCGGATAGGATAATTTGCCTGTTTGTACGAATCTCAGCAAAGGCCTTTCAAATAACGATATTCGGAAGGTTCTTGCTGAACTTTGTACCAAAAAGCTTAATTATCCTATCCTGCACTCCGCTCCAAAATAACTCGAGAGCTTCGCACCATCATGCACCTACATTTTCGCCTAATGATGAAGACATGGCTTTGTTGAATCCTTTGACACCAGGCAACCTCCCGACCCTCGGCGATCCTCGACCCTTGACCTCGACCGCCGGGCGATCCACGACCCTCTACCCTATCAAGGGCGCCGATGCCCACGCCACTTGTGGGACATAGATGTAGTGTTCAACGCCGACCCCTCCCGCATTGCTTCAACACGTGGGGTCGACATACCCCCTCCTTGAAGCGTTCTCGAGGCCACCCCCTAACCCTTGAAGTGTTGTCGAGGCCACCCCAAACCCTAGAGAAGCAGCGTCGAGGCCACTAATATGATTCCTTATTGTGATTAGCTAGCTAGTTCTCGCTTGCCACTAATATATCCATATCTGTCATGTTTGAATAATAATTGCCATGTTGTAAATAATTGTAGAAACTATGGACACCCCCGAGACGAAGCACAAGAAGAGAAGTTGAGGGACATAATAGCACAAGGAAGAGATGTCGACTGATCGTTGATGTTTCTCAACGACAACGATGGTCTGGAAGGAGAGGGTGAAGAAGCAGCTGGCTATGATTTACATGGCTCCGATGACCCAATGCCGGTGCAAGAAGGAGAGGGTGAAGAAGTAGACCGTGAGGACGGCTCCGGTGATCACCAAACCGAGTCCGGCAGGTATATATATTAGTTAAGCCTGTGCTTACTAGCTCTCGTCTTTGTTTTGGTATGTACACATATTAATTAACTCTCGTCTTTGTTCTTTTTCTAGCCCTCCGGATCGAGCACAACTTCGGTAAAGAGACGAGGCCCAAGAAAAGTTGAGCTCGGATGAAAAGTTTGAGATCATACAAATCGCTGCGTGACGGCCAACCGATTGAACCCTACCCGGACAAAGAAGGCATTTGTTGCTCGGTGCGGGGTTACGGTTAGGGACAAGATGCCGATCAGCATCCACCAATGGTATAAGCCTAAGAGCGAAGACCACGAGGTGTGCGATGTCAATGATATGCGTAAAAATGATCTTTGGACTGAGCTGAAGTCAAATTTTACCCTACCGCTAGAGGATGATCCGAGAGAAGACAGTAATAGAGCCATTAATCAAGTCTTTTGCTCTTAAGAAGATGGCAGAACTATTCAGGAATTGGAAGAAAGAACTCACACGTATGTCGAAAAAAATGAGACACCAGAATTCAAGGGCAAATATGAGAAGATCGAGATGATCGGCCCGCATTTGTGGCCTACAAGACATCGGAAAAGAGTAAAAAGATGTCAGCGACAAACAAGAGAAATGCTGCAAAGAAGAAGCTTCACCATCGCACGTGGGTCGTGGCTACCTCGTAGCCCGACCTAAAGTGGGCCAAGGCTGAGAATGATCTGCTTGATAAAGGGATCGAACCAGAGACAATGAACTGGCCAGACCGTTGCGGACTTGGTTCTTCGGGCAGCGGATCCTTGGACCCTATAACAGGGAAGTGCATTTGGACGGACGAACAATTGGACATACCAGTCAAGAGGCTTCAGCAATATATCGAAGCAGCGCAGCAAGGGAAGTTCGTTCCAGACAGGGAGAAGGACGAGCTCACAATGGCCCTCGTGAATCCTGAGCACCCTGGACGGACACGAGGCACGCCAGGCTCCATTTCGTGGAAGGCTGGATTTCCAGATGCAGGGGGTTACAAAACCCATGAGAGGAGGAAGAAACTGGAGCAGAGCCAAATGCAGGCGCTGCACCTAAAGGGTAATGGGGCTAGAGGAACGAGAAGCGCAGATCGCAGCAAACGACCGCCGAAGCTTCCCCGAAGCTACCCCGCCATCTCGGCGGAGAAGCAGTGTGGCTTCCACCGAGCTGCTTCAGCCAGAGCAGCATGCCTTGGCGGCTCTCGCCAGCTATCCCGTGGATGCTATCACGGATGCTGAAAATTGCCACCTTATGGCGCAATGGAGCAATTTGAAGGTCAAGGCGGCTGTTGGCTCATGTTTATTCTACTAAACCCGACTCAACTTTTCACCGCCGCCGATTCGAGAAGGATATGCTAAGGTGATGGTCGATGAAATAACGGAGGGATTTGAGGACCTCGGCTTGACCACCCTACCGGTGAAGGGGAGTATCGGCTGGGTTCTGCTCAAGACTCCATGCCTATGGCGGAAGGATCTCATCAACCTTCCGAATCGGATGCCTCCGCCTCCTCCTCCTCCTCCGGCGAGTCAGGCACTCCGCCTCCTCCACCGCCTCCTCCGGCGAGTGACGATCAGGGCACTCGGCCGGCTCCTTCGCACGTGGCGGCACTCCGCCTCCTTCTCCGCCTGCACCGGGCGCGCCCGAGCAGCCAGCCTCCTCCTTCTCCGCCTCGTCGGCAAAGAAGGGCGGAAGAGACCAACCGCCGCTCCGGCAGCTCCGGCGCGTCGTAGTCCTTCTCCTCCGCCTCGTATGCAAGGAAAGAAGACATCCGCTCCGTCTGCTCTGCCGGCGTCTAGCAGTACAGCCAAAGGCGGGAGGAGATACAGATTCGGTCCTTCTCTGAAGACTCCAGAGAAGTTACTGTACGAGAGGACCGAGGAGGAAAACGCGAAGATCGCGCAGACCGAAGTGGATGACTGGTTTCAAGGGTTGAAAGCAAAGAGACATCCACCTCCGGAGGAGAAGGTAGATCCGGTGAAAGCGAAGCGCACTGCTGCCTCGACAAAACCACCCAAGTCTCCGCCGAAAGGAAACTATGAGCGCATTATTGGAAAGGCATTTGCCAAGCGGAGAGGTCGGGAAGTACTGTCGATGATCAAAGGATGAAAGAACGACGAGCTGGGAAACAAATTGCCCAGCTCGGCGAACAAGCAAAGCAATCATGCCCCCCGCTCAAGGTGCCTGCTAGCGACATCGTCGATCCGAGGATGGTGCCCGGTTATGGCAATCCTGCAGATTACCTGCCCGACGATGTACATATGATTTTTTGGAGGTGCAGATACAAAGATACGAGTATGGGAAGCCTCTCGTCAAATATGAAAATTCTCTATCAACGATGATGTGAAGATTGCATGATTGGTACATGAAAACCTGCAAAGAGTATGAGGGGAGGAGTACTTTGTATGTGAAAGTTAAAAAGGAGCATGACCTCCTTGGAATTGAACTGTTGCCTATTCCATTTGAGGAGTTCTATCAGTTTTTCAATCAATTGGCACTCGATAAAGCAACGGTCACCTGCCATACGTAAGTAGTACTACTTCCGTCATTAAGTCTCTCTATATAACTCAGCCCTTTCATTGCATGTATTTATAATTATCCTCACTATATTATGCAGATTGAAGAACGCCGAATTGAAGAAAAGACAAGTGGGTGATATTGGGTTCATTAAAACATATCTCATAGATAAATCTGAGGTTGAATTTCGTAAAGAAAATACCGAGGCCAACTTGCTACAATCGTTGGTAATAAATGAACACAAAGATATAATACTCTTTCCTTACAACTTCAAGTGAGTGTTCTTGTCTTGTGGCATATTCGGTTTCCTTATTAGTCCAGGTTATAGTAATGTAATATTGATGAGTTATGCATGTGCGCAGCTACCACTATATTCTCCTAGAGATTAAGCTTGAGAAGGGAGTAGTAACTGTCTTAGACTCGGGCGAAAAGATCCCAAGGAGTATGCGGACATGACTGAAATGCTCGAGAAGTAAGTTAAATCGATCATTATCCACCATATCAGCAACTTTGTTCATTTCTGATATCAAGTAATTGTTTTCTTTGTATGGCAGGGCTTGGAGAAAATTCACCAAAAAAGCTCCGGGACTACCGAAGAAGCTGCAATTTAGACACCAAAGTAAGTACTATATAGTAGCATATTCCACGCATCTCCTAGTGATTCAAGCGCTAGTTTCATCAATACCATTTAGCATGCTTGCTAATTATCAGTTTGATTGACCTCTATTTCTTGTAAAGTGGTTGTGGCAGGAACAAGGGAATGATTTCTGTGGATACTACGCTTATGCAGTCCATCCATAACACGACCTGTGAGCGGGCTACTCCGACAAACAATATGAAGTGCGTACATAAAAATATTCACAATTTTATTTTATTACCATCATTTGTGTTGAGTTTCATTCATTCATATATATATATATATATATATATATATATATATATATATGTATGTATGTATTGACCCCTTTCTTAAAATTAGATGTTTCAGATTCGGGATGAACTCCTAGCACCAGATCGCATGCGAGCAATTCAAGAGGAATTGGCGGCATTATTTCTTGACCACATGATCGCTGAAGATGGAGAATACTATGTGGACCACGCGTCCGTATGTTAGGAGATTATATATTTGTAAAAGATAATTATTGTATATATGTAGCCGGTAGTGTCGGATAGATATATGAGAACTTGTTGTTCGACCAATCTCTCGGAGAAGGAGAGGTGGTCGATATCACTTCTCTCTGTATGCATATATGTTCATGACGGTCTTCTGTTTGCTTAATTACTAGCTAGCTAGCGTGTCTAGCTAGTCCTCTCTATACGTATGTATAGTACGTAGCATCGACCAAGCACGGACAAAAGAGAGGACACTTTTCTCTAATAATTAGCTAGCTATAGCAAAATATATGAAACACCCCAAAACCCCCCAAACCCCCCCCCCCCTTTAAAAAAAACAAAAACCACCGCCATAGAAATCTTGACGCGTGGATGCCTATTGGTCCCGGTTGGTGCCACCAACCGGGACCAAACCCTCCGCTCGGGCTCGGCCAAGACAAAGTTACGTGGAGGCCCATCAGTCCAGTTCGGATTGAACCGGGACTAAAGGGCTGTGGTATTAGTACCGACACTTTAGTCCCGGTTCATGAACCGGGACTAAAGGCCCTCACCAACCGGGTCAATAGGCCCCTTTTCTACTACTGTTAGCCCCCGAATGGATCGAGGTTTGAGTGAGGAAGGAGTTGATAATCTTTCCGACCTGTTCTTCGTGTTGTGAGTGCGTCTCACTGTGGATCAACGACCTTTTAGTGATGGCACCAACTTCTCTTTCATTCGCCTTGATCCATTCTCCACGTTTGTCGAGTGAACTTTGTGAACCTGAGGATTTCCGAGCGACGGATCGGAGGAAATCTGTTGTCTGACGAGTTGTTCTGCGGTTAGCGGATTTCGCGATCCGAATTTTGGGAAGCGGCGAAGCGAAAAACCGCGGCACTCGGATGGGATAAGACGATGATGCCTCGATCTTCGTGCTGCCTTTTTCGCCACGTGTCGTGCGCGCGCCTGTTGCGGGATTGCGACGGGATCGCTCGGGCCTACCGGTCAGCCACTCGGAAGCGGCCCCATATAAAGCGCTGGTCAGGGTATTTTGAACGGTGCGACCTCAGACTTCCCTTCTCTCCGCCTCCAAACCTTCTCGCCGCGCTCTTAAATGCATCCAGCGCTGAAGCTCGGTACTTTTCTCGCCGGCGACCATGGTGAAGGACAAGACTACCGCCCTGGAACGGGTGAAGAAGGCGGCGGCGAAGGCCAAGGGGAGAGCGCCCAGTCGGGGTGGTTCCTCTTCGCGGTCCAAGCTACCGCAGGGCTGGGTCCAAGGAGACTGGATCCGGTCGACCATCATCGAGAAAGATCTCACCGATCTGGCCAACGGCGACTGATCCCCATGGGTCGGCGAGGCTTCCGCACGAAGTGGCAACCGCAGCTTGAAGAGGGTGAGTGCGTCCTCCCGCCACCCACGTAGATAGGGGTTTTCTCGCCGCCAAATCCTTTTTTCCGGGGTTTCGAACTTTTTGGGCGCAACTCCACCATTTCACTCCAAACTCCATTACGTATCTTGTTGCTTTCGTTTCGCTCTGAGAATTTCTTGGGTTGTCGATCGCATTGGGGTCTCTTCAAGCACATATTCACCTGTCGCTCTCAGACGGTGAAGAAAACGAGCCCGAATGACGAGAGGACCCAAGTAATCCAGATGTGTGGGGGACACGGGGTCCAGATGAGGGGGAAGAGCGCCTTTCCAGCTATGACTCTTCCCGACTCGGTTAGAGGGTGGCAGTCGACCTTGTTTTACTGTCAAGACCAGCCGACGCCGGGGCAGTCGACTGGGCTCCCTCCTTTCTCCATGAATCGAGTGAACAAGCCATCTTCCCTGAAGGTGTTACCAGAGGAGAAGGCCCAAGTAAAGCTGCTGATGGAGCATGTAGTCCAGCTTATTCGCGATGGGGTGACCGGCATGGATCTCCTGGAGGTTTTTCTCTGATGGCGTATTCAGCCACTCCAATACCGTGGACATCCGATGTGGATGTACTCTGGTACGGATGATACCACTCGGGTCCATCCAGAGGAGGTCGATGGTGCCACGCTGGAGAAGTGGATGACTGCTATCATAGGAAACAAGGACAATCCTCGCGGAGCTAGGAGGATTCCACCACTCGACCAGAGTTACCAACCAGACAAGGTATAACCGCTTATCTCCGACTGTGATTCTGCTGCATTCATTCTGTTTTGATGCCAATTCGTCGACTGACTTTCACCTTGTTTTATTGTCTTCTAGGTCACCACTGAGATGTACTCGATGCCCAACGGGGCGCAGGAAACAGTCGAAGAAGAAGAAGGAAGTGGAGGTGAGAGTCCGGAGGAATGGGAGTCCAACGGCGAGGAGGATGAGGAGGATGATGGCTCTGATGATGAAGAGGAGGAGGAGGAAGAGGAGGAAGACGTCGATCCTCCTCGCTCGGAGGGAAGGTCCAAGTTGAAGCATGACCCGGCGGCCGGGCGTGGTAACGTTGTTGTGCCCACGGTCGGTCGACGGCGACCTAGGACAACTTCTCCAGCCGACCGAGAAACCGCCAAGCAACCTCGAGCGACGTCGTCAAAGCCGGGCGAAGGCCCTGCCCAAGATGCGAATGGTCATCCCCACCATCTCCGGGTAACTAATGTAACCTTGTGTTTCCTTATTCAACATGAGTGAACTTTTGGTCGACTTGATGACTGATCAGCCGATTCTTGAAATCTACAGCGCCGCTACCTCCGAGACTTCAGCCAAGCAGGAAGATTAGGAAATGGAGGATGTGGTCACCTCTAACCTTGGTAAGATCTTTGAGGTTTCGCTTTTAGTCGACTGGAGCTTTTAGTCGATTGGACTTCCATGTTTACTTCTGAATCTTTCTTGTAGTTCCGCCTCACGTCATTGATCTCCCCGATGATGACGAGGAAGCGCCATTAAGGAAGAGGAAGGACAAGAAAGCGCTTGCTGGCAAGGCTGCTCAAGTCGTGGCGATTCCTGAGATGTTGATTTCCGAGGGAGGCAACCCCACTCGGACTTCTGTGTCTTTCGCTGTACCGATGACAAGTGCTCAACCCACTTCGTCGACCGCTGATCCACTGTCACGCCCAATATGCGATACTATCCTAAAGAGACTCGAAGGTCCCACCAAGGATAGAACCGCATATTGAAACGCTTTTGCAAGGTGGATATCATTACATCAACATTACATAATAGATGGGGATACATACAAGAGGCATACAATGCCACAAGAATACATCAACATCATATACAAGATCAACATCCGACTACGGATGAAACATAAACAGAAGCTCAAACGACATCCACCCTGCTAGCCCAGGCTGCCGACCTGGAACCTATCCCCTGATCGAAGAAGCAGAAGAAGAACTCCAAAATAAGCAAACATCGCTCTCGCGTCATGATCATCGCATAACATGTACCTGCAACTGTTGGTGTAGTAATCTGTGAGCCACGAGGACTCAGCAATCCCGTTACCATGGGTATCAAGACTAGCAAATCTTAATGGGAAAGGAAGGGGTAAAGTGGTGAGGTTGCAGCAGCGACTAAGCATGTATGGTGGCTAACTTACGCAAATGAGAGCGAGAAGAGAAACAAAGGAACGGTCGTCAACTAGTAATGATCAAGAAGTGATCCTGAACTCCTACTTACGCCGACATAACCCAGAAACCGTGTTCTCCTCTCGATCCACCCGAAAAGAGACCATCACAGTTACGCACCACGGTTGGTGTATTTTAGAAGAGTTTACTTCAAGTTTACTACAACCGGATATTAACAAATTCCCATCTGCCACATAACCGCGAGCACGGCTCTCGAAAGTTCAAACCCTGCAGGGGTGTCCCAACTTAGCCCATGATAAGCTCTCGCGATCAACGAAGGATGTTCCTTCTCCCGGAAGACCCGATCATTCTCGGAATCCTGCTACAAGACATTTCGACGAAAGCAATAAAACAAGACCAGCAAAGCCGCCCGATGCTACCGACAATCCCGATTGGAGCTGAACATATCGCGTTCTTTGGGCAACACGGTATTAACACTACTTACGGCAACCGACGATACACCAAGTTGCCTAGGGGCGGCACCGCAAGTGGCTCTGGTTTGGACCAACACTTAGACAAGCATTGGCCCGGGGGGGCTAAAAAAAGATGACCCTTGGGTTAATTACTCCCAAGGGAAAATAGGTGGTGGTGAGGCAAATGGTAAAACCAAGGTTGGGCCTTGCTGGAGGAGTCTTATTCAAAGCGAACTGTCAAGGGGTCCCATAAATCACCCGACCGCGTTAGGGACGCAAAATCCGGGAACATAATACCGATATGACGGAAACTAGGGCGGCAAGAGTGGAACAAAACACCAGCCATAAGGCCGAGCCTTCCACCCTTTACCAAGTATATAGATGCATTAATAATATAAGAGATATTGTGATATCCCAACATAAACATAAACATAATCCAACATGGAGCAATCTTCATCTTCACCGCAACTAGCAACGCTATAAGAGGGCTGAGCAAAAGTGGTAACATAGCCAAACAACGGTTTGCTAGGAAGGGTGACAAAGGTTAGAGGTTCATGGCAATTTGGGAGGCTTGAGCAGCAAGTGATAGGTAGCGCAGCATAGCGAAGGAACGAAGCAACTAGCATAGCAATGATAGTAATGAGATCCAAGGTGACGGTCATCTTGCCTGAAGTCCCGCAAGGAAGAAGAACGAGTCCATGAAGAAGGTGAAGCCATGAAGACGAACCAAGCGTGAGATTTAACGAATCCTCACGATCGCATAGCGAAAGCAGGGAACTATCGAGAAGAAGCACACAACATAGTAAACACACTACACATGAACAAGGCATGATGCACAACAAGCATGATGCATGACAAGGCTACATGGAGCTACTCATGGCAAAATATGATGCAAACAAGAACAACACCTCAAAGCAAGTTTAAATGAGGCCGGAAACAACATAGAACAATTCCGGTAAGTCCTCATATGCAAATTTCGAAATTGGTCCAGATCTGAATAAACCTTATGTTCAAGTTGTTAAACAGCAAGTTAAGATGCACCAAGATGATCTACACGAAATTCTAGTCAAGTTACATATAAAGTTCATTTAATTCGGAGCTACGGCCTAGAAGATATGAGCAAAACAAGATAAGCATGACATTGATACAAAATGCATACAAACATCAAGCAAACACCTCAAAACATGGATGCAACATGATAATATGAAGCTACATGCAAAATCAAGCAAGTTTCATATAGAGCACACTCAAAACGGAGCAACGGTTCAACACATACACCCTATACAAGTTTAAAGGACAAGCTGTCCAAATCAGCAACTAGGCATATTGCAAGCATCAAAACAACATGCTACAACACCTTAACATGATAACAAAAGGCATGTACGTGATGTACAGGTAAAGCATGACAAAACATGAACATTGAGCTAACTCCAGAAATCACTAGAACATGCTCAAACACACATGGCAAGATCGCAATTAATAACAGTTTCAGTCATTAGCAGAAATAACATCAGGTTGCAATGTTTAGAGCTATTAAACAATATGCTACAGGAATTTATAATGGCAAACAAAGCCATGGCATGAATCTACTAATTGCATAGAACAAATTCCCTTACTGACCAGGAGCCAAAAAGGATCATAAGATATGATGGCACCCATGTAAACATGGCAAGTTATATTACAGATTCATACATGGCAGGAACAACAATAAGTAGGCATGTTGGTGAGCTTGAACCACTCACCACAGAGCAATACATGGCATGGCAAGGCAACCGACAGCAAGAAGACATGTTGATGAAGCTAAGAATGGCAAGAGAAAGTTCATAGAGTGCATGGATCACTAACAACAATCATGGCAACATTGAACTTAATGTTAACAGGCTGACAGCAACATTATTTAGCAATTTGAGAGCAAGATAACAACAAATTACAGCAGGCTATAAATGCAACCAGGGGGAATTGGTGGATAGAGAAAGACATGTACAACAAAACATCCTTAGTGAACATCTCCAGATTATGCATAGAATGACTTGTAGCAGCAGGTTTACATAGCATCATAATATAACAGAATCAGCCTAGCAAAACAGCAATAGCAAGTACCCTACTTAACAAGCTCAATGCACTCACTACAAGGCTCACAAAAATACATGGATGTCACCACTGTGAAGATGGCATGATGTAGCACAAAACACATGTAGAGCTCATGTTCATAGGATAAACACATCAAATGCAACAAAAATGACAAATCATCAAGTTATAACAGTTTCAGCAGGTTAACATCATATAGCAATCTTGCAACAAAGATTCAGGCATCAAGATGAGCTCAAATGAAAATGATGCGATGGAAAGAAATGAAGTACTTGTTGAGACGAACAATTTGACATATTACACGCACGAAACGGAGCAGTATGCAGCAAGTTATGATGCGAGGAATATGTCATGATAATGCAAAATATTCGGGGACTTGGGAAAAATCGGGGTCAACCTCTTTTCAGATCTGGATCCGGATCTGGGCCCCGACGGGCCCGAGGTTCGTAGGAGAAGAAGTGGAATGCGGAGGGCGGAGCAGAGGTCACCGGGCGGGGCCGGGGCGGCGCCGGACAGGGAGCTCGCCCGAGACGGCAGGGGACGGCGAGGCCAGGGCGGCGGTTGGCGGAACCGAGGCGGCGGAGGACGACGGGCGGAGCGGGCGCTCCGGAGGCGAGCGACTCGGCGGCGGGGCACACGGCAGCAGAGGTGGCCGCGTCGGGCGGCGAGGTGGTGGCTGGGTCGCGGGCAAGCGGGAGGCCGAGGCGGCGGCCGGGCGGGAGCGGGCGAGGCGGCCCGGCGACGACGGGCGGGAGCCAAGCCCTCAAGGGTTCGTGGAAGGCGGGCAAGGCGGAGGAGAGAGGAGGCGCGGGGTGACGTGGCGCCTCCTGGTTGGGGGCGGGAGGCGGCGGAGCTGAGGTGGCGCATCGTGATTGGTCCGGGTGATGTGGTGGCGACGGTGGACATGTCCGACGACGACGGGATGGACATGTCTGGCGGCGCGAGGAGGAAGAGGACTAGGGTTTGGACTGCGCGAAAATCCGGGAGGGGCACATATTTATAGATAGAGGGAGCTAGGAGAGTCCAAATGAGGTGCGGTTTTCGCCCACACGATCGTGATCGAACGACCGAGAGCATGGAGGGGAGTTTGCTGGGTTTTGGGCCACTTTGACGGGGTGTTGGGCTGCAAAGAGAAGGGGCTTTTACGGTTACCCGGTTAACCCTTGGAGTATCAAACGACCTCCGAATGATACGAAACTTGACAGGCGGTCTAACGGTGGTGTACCAAGGCCGCTTGACAAACCTCGGTCCATTCCGAGAACGTTTAACACCCGCACACGAAAAAAAGGCAAAAGGGGGCGCCGGGGAACATAGGAGTGCCGGATTGCAAAACGGACAACGGGGAAAATGCTCCGATGCATGACACGAACACGTATGCAAATGCGATGTACATGACGACATGATATGAAATGCAGATGATGACATGGTAAAGTGCAACGCGCAAGCACATGACATGGCAACGACGGCGAATAACTGACGGACACCTGGCGCATTGAATCCGGGGCGTTACATCCACCATCTCTCTTTGCTACCCACCACGTCCCGGAAGACCAAGTAAGTGCTGCTAAGGAGGCCATACGCCAGGCAGGGATCATGATGGAGCAGGTGAAAGCGGCTCGAGAGGCTAGTCAGGCGGCCTATGATGCCGATTCAGCTCTCGAGCAATGTCCAAGTAAGTCGTTAAATCGCTTGCTCTGTTAGGGATATACTATCTCAAACTGCTTTTCCGGAGATTTCCATATCCGTACACCCACCGGGTGTGGGTGTCGATTGAACTTTTGTGGGGGCACGCTGAGTGCACCCACCGAGTGTAGTCCCCGAGACGGGTCGATCGCGGCAAATGGCTATAGTCTTTATGCTGTGATCTTCTTCACTCGACTGGACGGACCAAGTCGAATGGAACTATAAAACCGGTGGGGCATGCTAAGTGCACCCACCGGTGTAGTCCTCGAGACTATGGTCGATCGCGGCAATCGACTATAGTCTAAAGAACTGTGTGTGTGTGTTTTTTTATCAAGGGCCGACCGACAATTAGCCATGTTTTAGACTCATATCCTTTTTGCCTCTTCTGGTCGACTGATCGATCCAAATTGGTGAACCAGTGGGGGCACGCTGAGTGCACTACTGGTGAAGTCCCGAGACTACTGTCGAATGTTTTTATTCGACCGTAGTCTTAGAAATGCTACTATTTTTCCTTAGTCACTCGGAAGTGATCTGTCTTTGATGTCTTTCGTTGGTTGACTCTTTGTAGAAATCTTGCGAGCTTGTGGCCCGCTATACTGAGTTAGAGAAAAAGCAGATTCAGCTCAACTTTGATCTGAAGCTTGCTCAGGAGAATTTGCAGAAGGCAAAGGATGAAGCAAAAGGTATGGCTGGTGAGAATTTTTGACGACTGCCTCTGTTTTTCTGCTCATTCTCAACTCTGTTCTCATTGTTGCTTTGCAGATAAACTGGAAGAGACTTTGAAGAAGAAGGACCTTGACCTTGCAGAGGCAATGTATATGACTTTGGAGAAAACAAAGCTCGCTGAAGAGAAGCTTGCCTCAATCGACAAACTCAAGATGAAAATGCCAAGCTGAAAGCCTCTCTTGACGCTGACTAACAAGGAAGTCGGTCGATCAAGAACGACAAGAATGTTCTGTCGACAAGGTTGGCTAACCGGGCGGGAAGAGAAACGACACGGAGATTTATCTTGGAGGGTTCGCCAAGAAGTCGCTTCTCATGCTTGAAGGTAATCTCTTTTATCCGACTGTCTTGCTCTCACCGGCTCATCACATGATCTTTATTTTGAGTCTGAGTTGTGTTTTCAGAATTCTGCCAAAACTTTGAAGAAGAAACCAGTCGAGTGGAAACCAGCTTGGACCCCATCAACTCTCCTGTGAAGGACGAAGCTGCTATGAATGTGCTCCGACTGGAGTCTCGTGTTGCTAGCATGGTGGATTATCTTGCTCGACTGAAAGTTGCAGTGTCGCGGATCGACTCGACTCTCTGGCCAGAACAGACTCTCCAGAATGATCTTGAATCCCTGATGACTCGACTGAATGAGATTCCAAGTCGAGTGCAAGAATGGAAAAAGTCTTCTGCCAGGTGTGGTGCTGATGTTGCTCTATCTCTGGTTCGTGTCCACTGCAAAGAAGCGCAAGAGGACAAGCTGGTGTCTCTCAAGGTTGCCAATACCAGGAAGCACGACTTCAGATCTTTCATGGAGACTTTCATCACTGCTGCTACCCGTATTGCTGACGGAATCGACCTCGACCAGTTTGTTGCACCTTCCAGTCCTCCGCCGGAGGAGTAAAAAACTTCTAAGTCCCACTTTAAATTTGCCTCAGAATGCCGAGTGGTTTCTGTAACCGATAAACCTTAATAGGCTTAACGCCTGAGCACCTTTGGATCCGTAGGACATTTATCCGAACTTGATTTTTCCTTTAACATGCTTTGCTTGCCTTCGAGAGAACTTTATTCCTCATTCGGAAGATATTCCATTGAAATTCCAATCGACTTGTGCTTCATCTATCCTGCAGGTAGAGGTGGAACACAGACTGCGACTGACCTTGTCGTCCTTACGGATCGGGACGAACCGCACGTTGTGCTTGTGGCGAAGCTCCGAAGGAGGAGGTAGCAGTCGACCTGCACCTCGTCGTCCTTGCGGATTGGGATGGACCGCACGTTGTACTTGTGGCGAAGCTCCGAAGGAGGAGGTAGCAGTCGACCTGCACCTCGTCGTCCTTGCGGATTGGGATGAATTCCTTACTTAGGCGAGCACTGTGCTGCAGCTAAGCCCCCGAGTGGGAGGTTTGCTCTCCACTCGGTAGGATTTTTATTACTTAGGCGAGCACTGGTCTGCAGCTAAGCCCCCGAGTGGGAGGTTTGCTCTCCACTCGGGAGGAATTTTATTACTGAGGTAGTACTCGGCTGCAGCTAAGCCCCGAGTGGGAGGTTTGCTCTCCACTCGGTAGGATTTTTATTACTTAGGCGTAGTCTTGGGCTGCAGCTAAGCCCCGAGTGGGAGGTTTGCTCTCCACTCAGAGGATTTTTATTACTTAGGCGAGCACTGGCTGCAGCTTAAGCCCCGAGTGGGAGGTTATCTCTCCACTCGGTAGGATTTCTATTACTTTGGATGTTTTAAGGCGAATCCTTGGGCTGTTATAAGCCCCCGAGTGGGAGGCTGGCTCACCACTCGGTAGGATTTGAATACTTAGGCGAGTACTTCGACTGCAGCTAAGCCTCCGAGTGGGAGGCTGGCTCGCCACTCGGTAGGAATTTGAATACTTAGGCGAGTACTTGGACTGCAGCTAAGCCTCCGAGTGGGAGGCTGGCTCGCCACTCTCGGTAGGATTTTGTATACTTAGGCGAGTACTTGGACTGCAGCTAAGCCTCCGAGTGGGAGGCAGGCTCGCCACTCGGTAGGATTTTGTATACTTAGGCGAAGCGGATTCGCAGCTAAGCCCCCGAGTGAGAGACTGGCTCGCACTCGGAAAGGATTTTTTTTACAAGCTTAGGCGAATCGGATTCGCGACTAAGCCACCCACTGGGGGAAATTTCAACAAAAAGCAATAACAATCACTGGGAAAATTATAACATTCTTGTCTTGGATAAACAAACTTCAAATGCACTTTTATTACATCTCAACCGAGTGAGTTTTTATGTGTAAAAGGGGCGGAGCAGCTCCGCGTTCCAAGCTCGAGGCTCGTCGATCTGGCGATCAACGTTGTAGAGATGATATGCTCCGTTGTGGAGGACTCTCGTGACGATAAATGGACCTTCCGAAGTGGGGGCAAGCTTGTGTGGTTTCTGTTGATCCACTCGGAGGACCAAATCTCCCTCTTGGAAGGCTCGACTCTTCACATTTCTGGCATGGAATCGACGCAAGTCTTGCTGATAGATAGTCGAGCGGATCAAGGCCATCTCTCTCTCCTCTTCCAAGAGGTCGACCGCATCTTGCCGGCCTTGTTCCGCTTCTTCTTCAGAGTATAGCTCGACTCGAGGCGCATTGTGAAGCAGGTCACTCGGCAGAACTGCTTCAGCTCCATAGACCAGGAAGAATGGAGTTCTCCCAGTCGACCGATTAGGAGTGGTCCTCAATCCCCAGAGAACTGATGGAACTTCGTCGACCCAAGCTCCTGCTGCGTGCTTGTCCATTCGACTGAGGATGAGCCACTGAAGCATAGTCGACCCGCGTGCCTTGAGAGGCGCAGAAGGCTTTGAACTTGACATTATCGAAGTTTGACCCATTGTCAGTGATGATGATATGCGGAACTCCATATCTGAATATCAACTCTCTGATGAAGCTGATAGCAGTGCATGAATCGAGGTTCTTCATGGGCTTGGCTTCGATCCACTTGGTGAACTTGTCGACTGCTACTAGCAAATGGGTGAAACCGCTTCTGCCAGTTCTCAACGGTCCAATCATGTCCAATCCCCAAACAACGAAGGGCCAAACGAGTGGAATGGTCTTCAAGGCTGAGGCTGGCTTGTGTGACATGTTGGAATAGAACTGACATCCTTCACACTTGTCGACTATTTCTTTTGCCATTTCATTTGCTTTCGGCCAGTAAAATCCCGCTCGGTATGCTTTAGCCACAATGGTCCGAGAGGACGCATGATGGCCACAGGTCCCTGAGTGGATATCTTCAAGAATTATCTGACCTTCTTCTGGCGTGATACACTTCTGGCCAACTCCAGTCGCGCTTTCCTTAGGATATATGCGATGTACGGCACTGTCCAGTCGGGAGTGATGACCACAGCTTCCATAATCAGGTCGAGCATGGCTGGGACCTCAACTTCAGTCGGATCATTGGCACTCTTTTGCTGCGGGGCTTCTTCTGTGAAAGGATCCTCCTGCACTGATGGAACATGAATGTGTTCCAAAAATACATCACTGGGAATGGCTTCCCTCTTGGACCCTATCTTCGCCAAATCATCCGCAGCTTGATTTTTCAGTCGGGGTATATGAAGAAGCTCTAACCCCTCGAATTTCTTCTCCAGCTTTCTCACTGCATTACAATAACCTGTCATAGCTGGGCTTCTGACATCCCACTCCTTCATCACTTGATTAACAACCAGATCCGAGTCGCCATAGACCATAAGGCGATGGACGCCGAAAGTGAAATGGCCATGCGCAACCCATACAGGAGTGCTTCATATTCTGCTTCGTTGTTGGAAGAATCAAAGTGAATCTGGAGAACATACTTGAGCCTATCTCCTCGGGGGGAAACCAATACAACCCCTGCACCAAAACCGTTCAGCATCTTGGAACCATCGAAAAACATAGTCCAGTGTTCCGAGTGAACTTGGGTCGAAAGTTGCTGTTCAGTCCACTCGGCGAGGAAATCTACTATTGCTTGGGACTTGATGGCTTTCTTTGCCTCGAATTTGATATCAAGGGGAAGGAGTTCAATCGCCCATTTTGCCACTCGACCAGTTGCATCTCTCGTTATGAAGGATTTCCGACAAAGGGCGTCACGACAACCGTAATGGAATGATCGAGAAATAATGAGCAACCTTCTTCGTGGTCATATAGATCCCATAAACAAGCTTACGATAGTGAGGGTATCTTGGCTTTGATGGGGTCAAGATTGTAAAAGATAATAAATCGGGCGTTGAAATTTGAAGGTGTTTCCTTCTTCCCGCTCGACCATAAGTACGGTACTGACGACTTGTCCAGTGGCTGCAATGTAAAGCAGCAAAGGCTCCTTGCTGATTGGAGCAGCAAGCACCGGCTGGGTGGAGAGCAGAGCTTTGAGCTCTGCAAACGCTGCATCAGCTTCTAGAGTCCACTCGAACTTGTCTGACTTCTTCATCAGTCGGTAAAGAGGCAATGCCTTTTCACCGAGGCGAGAGATGAATCGACTTAAAGCGGCCAAGCATCCAAAGAAGTTTCTGGACATCGCCGTTACTGCATTGAGGCGCTTCATTCGGAGTATGGTGCCAACCTTTTCTGGGTTAGCATCGATTCCTCGCTCAGAAACAAGAAAACCGAGTAACTTTCCACCAGGAACTCCAAATGTACACTTTGATGGATTACGCTTGATATCATACCTCCTGATATTGGCAAATGTTTCAGCAAGGTCAGTCAACAGGTCGGAACCCTTTCGTGACTTGACCACTATATCATCCATGTATGCTTCTACGTTCCGACTGATTTGAGTGAGCAAACACTTCTGAATCATCCTCATGAATGTGGCTTCGGCATTCTTGAGACCGAATGGCATGGTGACATAACAGAAGCACCCGAATGGAGTGATGAACGCTGTTTTAATCTCATCGGGTCCATACAGACGGATCTGATGGTACCCGAAATAGGCGTCTAAAAAAGACAACCTCTCGCATCCCGCAGTTGAGTCGACTATTTGGTCGATGCGAGGAAGAGGGAAATGATCTTTCGGGTAGGCCCGATTGATATGCTTGAAATCGATGCACATGCGCAACGACTTGTCCTTCTTGGGGACCATGAAAACGTTGGCGAGCCACTCGGAGTGTTAGATCTCTCGGATGAACTCTGCTGCTAAGAGCCGAGCCACCTCCTCGCCAATGGCCTTTCTCTTCTGGACGGCGGACCGCCAAAGATACTTTTTAACTGGTTTGAATTTTGGGTCGACTCGTAGGCGATGCTCAGCCAGCCCCCTGGGAACACCCGGCATGTCAGCAGGCTTCCATGCAAAGATGTCCCAGTTCTCACGGAGGAACTGGATGAGCGCTTCTTCCTATTTTGAGGAGAGTGTTGTGGAGATGTTGGTCGGAGCAACATCGGGATCAGTCGGGTGAATGTGAACCTGTTTCGTCTCGCCAGTCGACTGGAATGCTGACCAGAAGCGGCTTCTTAGCTCGCAACAAATCACTCGGATCTCGCAGTTTTACGATACTCTTGTAGCTCTACCATCGCCAATCCGAGCATCGGCGATCTTAGAGCCTTTCCGAAGCACTCTTACGCCTTCTTCCGATTGCCCGTGATGTTGATCACGCCCTTGGGACCAGGCATCTTCAGTTTAAGATACACGTAACATGGTCGGGCCATGAACGTGCATAAGCTGGTCTCCCGAATAGCGTGATAAGCGCCTGAAATCCACGACCTCAAAGGTCAACTTTTCTTTCCGGAAATGCTTTGAGTCACCAAAAATTACATCAAGAGCAATTTGGCCGAGTGACTCAGCCTTCTTTCCAGGAATGACTCCGTGGAAGCTCATGTTACTGGTACTGAGTCTGGACATCGGAATGCCCATCCCTTTCAACGTCTCCGCGTATAATATGTTCAAGCCACTACCACCATTCATCAGGACTTTGGTCAGTCGAGTCCCTTCGACAACTGGGTCGACCACCAAGGCTTGCCTCCCAGGGGTGGCAATGTGCGTCGGGTGATCAGACTGGTCGAATGTGATGGCGGTCTGGGACCATTTCAGATAATTGGGAGTCGCCGGAGCAACCAAGTTTACTTCCCGATTGATAATCTTCAATCGACTTTTGCTTTCGACGCCAAGAAAATCATCAGGTGGAATTGACCTGGGATATCCACCATCACCGTCATCTATGTCCTAAACTTTGTCCTGTCTCCTTATCCTTATCCTTGGGCTGTTTCCTTGGAACCGCTGAGTCAAGAGCCGACCTTTGTCGAGTGGTATGTTTCGGGTAAATGAGTCTACCCTCTTCATCTTTCTTTGTATGAATATGACATGGTAAATCCAACACGTCGTTCCCATCCTGGTCTTTCACCTTCTTAGGGTTCCAAGGACCCTTGGGTTTCCCCTTGAACTTTCCTGGGGTCACTGGCAAGGCCTCTCCGGGTGCCGCTGGCTCGGCTTTGCGCTTCTGCTTCCGACTGGAATTTCCTCCGCCGGTCTCATTGGCGGCCGATTTATAATTACCACTCCGGAGCTGATCCTCTTCTTCACCATTTGCATATTTGGTGGCAATCTCCATCATCCGACTCAGGGTCATATCTCCGGTTCGACCAAATTTCAAACTCAATTCTCTGTTCTTGACACCTTCCTTGAAGGCCTGTATCGCCTGGTGATCAGATACATTCTCGACTGTGTGGTGCAAAGTGATCCACCTCTGGATATAATCTCTCAAAGTTTCACGCGACTTTTGCATGCACGACTGCAACTCTGTCAAACCTGCTGGTCGTTTGCAAGTTCTTTCAACTGTCCTGACAAACACTCGGGCAAGATCTTCCCAAGTGTAAATCTTGCTGGTGCTAATCGATTCAACCACGCCTGGCTGAACCCTCCAACATAAGAGGTAAATGCTTCATGGCTACCTCATCGTTGCCACCGCCGATCTGAACCGCCACTCTGTAATCTTCAAGCCAAGTGTCGGGCTTGGATTCTCCAAAGGAACTTGCCGACTCCGGTCGCAACTTTGAAGTTGGGAGGAATCACTGCGGCCCTGATGGCTCTGTTGAAACACTCTGGTCCCGAGACATGAACTCTACTACTGGAAGGAACATCTCTATCATGGCCGTCTCGGTGAGCTCTGTTCCTGTCGACCAAACCTTGAACGATAATAGATCTCGCATCAAAGCCTGGTTCTCTGGGTCGACCGGAACTCTTCGCCCAAAGACCGCTTTCGGCGTCTGTCGTCCTGCTGCCGAGGAGCGTATGATCCACCCCTTGGGGAGGAGTGGGCACTCGACGTCGATCGTTGCGATCGAATCGGTGCTCATACTGCTCGCGGCCCTTGTATTGATCATCACGCCGGCCCCCACTTTCCTCACGCCTCGGGGGCGATCTTGGATTATGGGCCGACTGGATTGAATTTGCAGCCACGGATCGGCTGTGAACCCTGTTCCGCGACTGGGATACAACTGAGTTTTGATCTCCTGCCGCCCGGAGCAAATCCCTGATTTGCTGCAAACCTCTACCGCCTCCGATTGGGAAGGCTGAATCGACTCGCTATACGGGCGGCAAATGCTAAATTCTGAATCGGAGTTCGATATACCTGGGTTGGCGGTTGAAAGAGTCAAGGCCGATCGGATTCTGGAACCTCGGTCACAGACGCTCGTCGAGTACTCGCTGAAGATTCTCCAGTCGAGTGCGCCAGCCAGGTTGGCTGTTGCGGCGCATCCTCCAAGGCGCGAGCCTCGGGGTTTCTCCAACGATAGGAGTGTGAAGTGCATCCATGTTCCGACGACGAAGCTCCTCCTCTGGAGGCGAAGTGAGGGGCTCGGCAAGTACTCTTCGTGGGCTTGCACCGGATCGCTTCCACCGCCACCTTCGTTGGTGCGGGTGAATCCAGGGGACCGGTGGTCCATCGACCATCGTAACCTCTGCCGCCGGGTCATCGCTATCGCATTCGACGCAGTCTTCACGGAGCCAGCCGACAGGTCGAACAGCCAGAGAGATTCGCCGGGCTCGATCGCCGCGACTTGGGGATGGCCGACTGGCAGGCCACCGCATGCCTCACCCACCGCTGAAGTCGCGACCGACCGGACCGCTTGCGCGGTGGGAGATCGGGAGTGAAGATAGCGAGAGAGCCGACCCATCTTTGGGTCGACGGTTGCCGCAGGAGGACGCCGTGGACACACGCGCGAAAGTGCGTCGCCCCGCGGATGGGGAGCGAGTCCACGTCGAGTGGAGCCTCCTGAAGCCAAACGGAGTCGTCAGCGACGAACGTGAGCGCCCCGAGACGGATCTCGTGGCCGTCGACCAGAACTCCATATGAAACCATGATGCCGGAGATCGAAAGAATCCCAACTTCTCCAACAATTCGCTAGAACACCTGCCCCATGGTGGGCGCGAACTGTCGTGGTTCTAAGTCTGACTGTAGAATGGGGGGTAGGTGTGGAGAGGCAAGATCCTAGCTACAGAGTAGTTGTATACGCAAGGGATTTACGAGTTCAGGCCCTTCTCGAAGGAAGTAACAGCCCTACGTCTCGGAGCCCGGAGGCGGTCGACTAGATTATCTGCGTATGTGTTACAGGGGTGCGAACCCTTCTACCTGTGGAGGGGGGTGGCTTATATAGAGTGCGCCAGGACCCCAGCCAGCCCACGTAGTAGAGGGTTTAAGGTGCGTTAAAGCTAGGGCGCATCTTGGTAACGCCTTACATAAAGTGTCATTAAGGTCATAAAGATTATTTAACTACAGACCGTTTGGATACCGAGTGGCTCTTGGACTCCTGGTGGTCGTGTGGATCTTCGTAGTCGAGTGTCTTTGAATCTGTCGAGTGGATACCTACACGGTCGACTGGAAGGTCGCTTCTCTTGTGAGTCTCCTTGTGGAGGGTACCTTTGGGCAGGTCTATGACCCTACCCCAGGTACATGACTTCATCACTCGACGCCCTCACGGTATCTGTCACACCGGCCCCCTTCAATATAAATGTATAATCTCCCGTTTTCGTTGCCTTTCGGATGTCTCATGTCGCAGACTTTTCTTTGCAGGCCGACGAAACCCCGTGCACCATATTGTACACCATCGGCGACCAGAAGGTGGACGTGGGGAAGGCGATGATAATGGAGCCGAAGGAACCATTGTTCCACAGCCGGCCGATCCCCCCGAACGTCTTCAAGGTTTCCGTGGCCAGTGTCAAACCGGGCCACGAGAATTTGCCTCCTCTAATACTAGTGGGGGATGACGATGAGATCTCGCGGCTTGGTGATTGTTGCAATGGGTGGGTCCTGTTGTGGCCAAAGAGTCCGCTTCATTCGAGGCGGCCGGGAGCACACCCACGAGCACGCAGCCTCAAAGAAGGTATGAACATCAACACCCCACCTACCCAATTAGCGTCGGGTGTCGGGTTGGGTGATAGCGTACGGGGTAAGGAGGAGGCTCCATTAGTCGCTGATGATGTCACCATGGATGAGGATGAGGATGACGATTGTAGGGTGGTAGGTGCGACATATGCCAACAGGTGGCTTATCATTGTGGGAGCCAATAAGACGTTGCCGGTGCCTGGAAACGGGATGAGGCGAAGACATGCACGCCAGCGAATCTTACCCAGCTTCGGGGCTCTCCATGGAGATAACACCCTATCGCTGCTCAAGGGGTCTCCGCATGATCACTAGGTGAACAAGTAGCTACAAGAGGCTCCTTGAGCTGTTTTGGTGAGAGGAAGAAGAAGGGCACGGCTAGCTCTCCTCTTCTCTCTATGTCATGTCTAAAACTCTAAGAGCTCAACCCTTTGCATGGGTGCCCTGGGGGTTTTATATAGGCCTACCCCCCAGGGGCACAATGGTAATCCGGCTGGGCGCGGGCCCTAGCCGTCAGTGTCTACGCTCGCCGGCTTCTCCGCCGGCCGCTGGGGCCCGCCGACTGGTGGGTCCCGCCGGCTGCCGGCTTCCTGGTCGACAAGCTGGCCCCACCGCTGGGGGCCTTGTCGGGGGCTGGTTACTGTTGCCTCAATCCTGATGATGAGGGCTTTGTCGAGGTAAGCATGGCTACAGTGCCGCCGCTTTGACGGCGATCACGGTAGCCTTACCTCGAGGGAGGGAGCAAACCGGCTACGGGGAGACGGCCATATCTCAGGCTGACTGGAGGAGGCTTGGCCGCCTTCGGGTATCTCTCTGACTAGAGGGGCCTGCCGCCCACGGGCCATGCTGACAACCTGTCGTGCGTGACATCATGGTCAACATGGCAACAGTGCCGGGCCGGACGGGTGATGGCCACCCCATACTGCGCACTGTGGCCACGCGCGCTCCGGGATTCAGGGGTGACAGGCTTCACTGTAGCCACGCCCCGTCTCATCGCCGTTATGTGGGTGCAAAGTTTGAGGGTGCGGTCTTGGCCGCATGCTGGGGGGCCGGCTTCTTGGAGTCGGCCTTCTCGTGGCCGGCTTCGTGGAGTCGGCCCTCTGGTGGCCGGCTCCTTGGGAGTCGGCCCTCTTGTGGCCTTCTTCCTGTAGGTTTTAGGGCCGGGCCGCCTCCCGGTAGCCGGCCTGAGAGACAGCCGGCCGAGGGAAGGCGGCCCCGCGTCTTGGATGTTTGAGGGCTTGATTGGCCCATAATTTTTCAGAAGTGTCGGTGGGAGCCGGCTAGGCTACCCGTGGTCATTTACTCTGACAACGATGGCACTGAACAGTATGTCTATACTAGCGCCTCCTCAGGGTTTGTGCGTCATGAGTCGGTGCCTGAATTGCCGTCTCAACATACTATGGAGGACCTTCCGGTAGTAAAGAATTCTAGGAAGAGAGCGAGGAAAGGCAAAAAAGTTGATTATATGATCCAGCCGCCTCAGCAGCCTCGGCTTCAGGACCGGATAGATATCCCCGATGCGGATAAATGGCATATCCCCGGTCAACCAATCCTACCTGCAACAGCACTACGGGCCAGATTCGGCGATCTAAGGAGACTTCATGACGATGTGCTGCGGGTAGAGAAAGGCCTCATCGCCTCGAAAGATCCAGGATACCCACTCTACGTGGTTAACTTTCCGCGGCAAATATCGTACACCGACAGCTTCCCCGCGGATAAGTTCTTGCTCCGATTCGATTACATATTCGACATGTTTCACGTGAAGAAGCTGGATTTTACGTTTGTCCGTCTTTATGCCTTGCACATGAACTACATCATCGGGGTTGAGCAGATACCTCATATCTGTGCCGCTAACCCGTACTACATGCACGAGGGCTTCTTGGGAGTCTGCGCAAAGCACGGTGAATACGCGAGGGATTACAACGTCAGTTTCATGCTCGCCAATAGGGACAAGGAGGCGATTCTCGTGCCTTATCATCCCATGTAAGTCATCCGCGCTGCTATCCTTCCTTCGATTTCAATCATTCATTTGCATGGTGGAGGCTAATTAATTTGAGGTGTACTTATTTTGCGCAGCGGCGGGCGCGCCGTCCTTATCAACCTCTACCCCCGATTCTCCCACACTCTTTACTTGGACTCATCGAAGAACATTCACAAAAAGGATTACACCCACATCAAGGATGTTCTCGACAGTGCTATGTTTTACTACCAAGCAAGGGGTGGAGAGGTCAGGGACAAGAAGAGAAGGGGCGACAGGGTCGCCTTCAGCCATAAGACCGACTTCTACTGCATCCAGCCACCGAATGATTCTCTTAATGATGGATTCGATGTCCTACACCACATGCTGGAGTACATACGGGGTCACCAGAACCTTCGCATGTCACCTAGATCCTGCCATGCCCATATTCTACAATGGGCAAAGGACATAGGAGATATCGAGGATCATCGACTTCGAGCTGAGTTCTATAACATCCAGCGCGAACTTGCCCAAATCATCATGAAGGAGGTCATCGGAAAAACAGGGATGTTCTACGGAGAAGGACAAATGTCGCGAGATGACATCCAAACATGGATAGCCTCTCAGAGTCTAGACATGAAGTCTTTCTGTCGGTGTCAAAACCGGCGGATCTCGGGTAGGGGGTCCCGAACTGTGCGTCTAGGCAGATGGTAACAGGAGACAAGGGACACGATGTTTTACCCAGGTTCGGGCCCTCTCGATGGAGGTAAAACCCTACGTCCTGCTTGATTGATATTGATATTGTGGATGTTTACAAGAGTGGATCTACCACGAGATCAAGGAGGCTAAACCCTAGAAGCTAGCCTATGGTATGATTGTCAGGGTTGTTGTTCTTCGAGTCCTACGGACTAGAGCCATTCGGTTTATATAAACACCGGAGAGGGCTAGGGTTACATAGAGTCGGTTACAATGGTAGGAGATCTATATATCCGTATCGCCAAGCTTGCCTTCCACGCCAAGGAAAGTCCCATCCCGACACGGGGCGAAGTCTTCAATCTTGTATCTTCATAGTCTTGGAGTCCGGTCGATGATGATAGTCCGGCCAATGATAGTTCGGCTGATGTTGATAGTCCGGCTATCCGGGCACCCCCTAATCCAGGACTCCCTCAGTAGCCCCTGAACCAGGCTTCAATGATGATAAGTCCGGCGCGTATATTGCTTGGCATTGCAAGGCGGGTTCCTCCTCCAAATGATAGAAGATTGTGAACACCAGGATAGTGTCCGGCTCTGCAAAATAAATTCCACATTCCACCGTAGAGAGAATAATATATACACAAGTTCAATCTGCTGACATTTTTTTGTGGCATGACGTCACACCACTACCAAGCCATTACTTGAATTGTTTTTTACTTTACCACCTCAGCACATTTTAGCGAAGCGGTTTCCTTGGCACGTCTTGTCGAAGCAGAGATCATGTTTCCCCTTAATCCGGGATTCTCATCAATACGGACGTGGGTAATCCAACCGCGCCATTGATGGTGACGCCTGGGAGATAAGCGAGTTTTACCAGGCCGGTGGGGGACGCGTAGACTTCGCCCGCCCATATAAGGGATAAGGATTCACCTTCTCACCTACGCCTTCTTCCTCCTTTCCTTATCCATCTCCGTGCACTCGAGCTCCAGCGCCCAAGTTCATGCATCTCATCTCAACCTTCTCCGATCATGTCCGGAGCGGGAGGTAAATGGTTGGCCTCCACCGTTAAGGAGGAGCACATCGCCAAACTGCGCGGCGCCGGATACCTCTCCGGTGACATCGCGCACCGGCTGCCCGAAGGGGCAGCTCATCCTCACCCCTGTGCCCCATGAGAGGGTCGTCTTTCTTCCCCACTTCCTCCACGGACTGGGCTTTCCACTTCACCCTTTGTCCGGGGGCTCATGTTCTACTACGGCCTGGATTTCCATGATCTGGCGCCGAACTTCATCCTCAACATCTCGGCGTTTATCGTCAGATGCGCGGGCTTTCCTTCTGCATCCGGCCCCACTTCGGCTTGTGGCTCAAGACCTTCAATGTCAAGTCAAGGTAGTGAAGGGCACTCAAGCGGAGTGTGGAGGCGCCATGTTGGGCAAGATGCCCAATGTCCTTTGGTTCGAAGGGGCCTTTGTGGAATCCGTCAAGGGGTGGCAATCGGGGTGGTTCTACATCACCGAGCCGCGTGACCCTACATGGGCGCGCCCCGAGTTCAGATCTGGTATCCCCACGCAGCTCACCTCCTGGAAAGAGAAGGGTTTGCTGTGGGGTAGTTCGGAGGAGCTGACGGGACTCCAAGCCTGTATCCAGAAGCTGGTGAAGAAGCTCAGGCTGGTTAACGTGGTCCAAGTCATGCTCGTCCGCCGGATTCTCCCATGCCAAGAGCGGGCATTCAATCTGTGGGAGTTCGATCCGGAACAGCACCAGGCGCTGAGCGGGCTCTTCGACACGACGTACGAAGGCGCCTGGAGGGTGCTGTTCAAGGGCGCTGGTTCCCGCATCCGCGATCAAGATCACGGATTTCGCCAGAGCGCCAAGCCAACGAGGTAAGTGATTCTACCCCTTTACGGGACACTTGCTTTTCATAGTTTGACTCTATGCGGGTTTTAATTTCCCCTTTTCCTTTGACAGGACAGGATGAGGAAGGCGGAGCAGATTATCTGCCCGGCTCCTATGCTAGAAAATCCAGTAGACGCTCGTCTAGCGAGGCTGCTGGTTCCGGCACCGCACATGGTGCCGGAGAAGAAGGCCAAGAAGGAGGCCACGGGTACTCGAAAGATTTCCCGGGTGTCAGACGACTCCGGGGCGGACTCCTCCCCCGAAAACGAGGAGGAGAAAGAGGACTCTCTCCCAGAGGAGGGAGAGAGGAAGAGGAGGGCTTCCCCAGCAGGGGAGGCCGAAGGGTCCAAGAGGGGAAGGACTATTCCTCCGGACAGCTCCGCCAACATCAACGTTGGCGAGGAAGAATGGCCTTCAAGGGCCAGGCCTCCGGCGAGATCGTAAGTATCCGGATTCCTGAATGATTTATAATTTCTTTTTCTGCGTCACATAGTGTCATTCTGATGCCGCATGCTGCCTGTAGTCCGGCCAGTGATGATCTCCCCGCTTCATCGAGCGGGTCGTTGGCTCCGTCGGATGTAGACTCCATCCCGACCGCCTCCACCCCTCGCGACACCGAGGACGCCGAGGTGGGATCCCAAGAAGGGACCCATCAGGGGGAGGCTCCGGAGGCGCCGCAAGGCGTCCTCCCGGACTTTGCGCCGGACTCCATATCAGAACCCGCAGTGGTTCCGGAGTCCGGCCGGCGGCCCCTTCGAACGAAGGGCAAGACCGTGACGCCGGCGGCTTCCGTCCAACCAGAGGCGCCGGGCAATTTGTTGGAGGCGCTGCAGAGCGCTTGCATCGAGGAAGAACACCGCACTATTATGAGTGCGGTGATTCAGAAGGTGCAGCTCGCCAAGAGCGGGCTGACCGAAGCCTGCAAGAGCCTTCTATCAGGCTTTGAGGTAAGAAGTTAAAAATATGCAATGTAATACCGCATAGACAGTAGCCTCGATGCTCGGTTCGGTGTTCGGAAAGAAAAGCCGGACTGAGGATCTGAAAAAAAGACATACGCAGGGTTGCTAAAAAATTATGTCAATATGGGTTGCAGGTTGCGCTGCTGACCTCTGCCAAGACCGAGGCGGAGGTCGGTGCTTTGAAGCAGGAGCTCGAGCGGTCCGAACAAGAGCTCGGCCGCGCCAGGAAGCAGCTCCAGGACAAAGAAGGTGAGTAACACCACTTTGAAATTTTACCTTACAGAAAAGGATTTAGGTTGCAACAAAAAATAACAAGGATAACATGGGTACTGCAGGGGCCACGAACGAGGTGGCGACCCTGAAGGAGGCCGTGTCCGCGGCCGAACGCAATGCGGCCACGGAACGGGCAGAGCGAGAAAAGCAAGAGGCGCGGGTGGCGGTGGTTCAGCAAGAGCTCCAGGCTCTCATGGAAAAGCATGAGAGTTTGGAGCGTGACTCAAAGACTCGAGAGTCCGAGCTTGCCTTGGCTCTCGAAAGTGCCAAAACTGCCAAGGCCGATGCCCATAAGTCCCTTCAGGAGATTGAGTTGATGAGGACGATAGCGGCGGTAAGGCATTTTTCATGCAAAGCAAGCATGTGAATGTAAATTACGTGTTACTTACCCGAATTCGAGCTCTGTGGGGCTGCTTGCAGATCTGCCTCGCAGCGTCTCGATGTCAGCCAAGATTCTACCGAGCCGAGGAGGGAGCTCAACGGAGAAGGTCTTACGGTCTCAAGATCTTTGAGGCCGGCCATCCGGTGCCCCCTAGCGACTAGCTGCAGTAGCTGGTCGAGCTTCACAAGGTGGCCGAGCAGGCCATGAAGGGCCTCATAGTCCGGCTGTGGCCTGGAGAGGCCATGCCTAGGAGCTACTTCGGCCTCGTGAGACGGCTGATGCGTGCCCCTGGGTGGAGGTTATCAAGCACTCCGCCTGTATTGAAGGTGCTCGTCGGGCCCTTGCCCGCGCAAAGGTGCATTGGGGCAAGCTGGATGCAGAGAAGCTAATCTCTGACGCGCCGCCAGCGGGCAAGGAATATCGTACGCCCAAAATGTACTATAAGACTGTCCTGAAGGGTGCCCGCAAGATTGCGGATGAGTGCCCTGTGGATGTAATTATTGAGTAAAGTCGCAATGTGTTATCCTGCGGCGCTGAAAACTTTGTTCATATGCGCTAAGCAACGCTTGTTAATTTAAAATATTACCTTACATGCGGCCGTTTATTAAATCGAGAGATGGCAAGTCGTCGACTTCAGTCCCCATGCCACGAGTGCTGGGGTGTTCGGGATAAACTTGAGCACTCTAGTTCCCATTTTTGGGTCCATCGAGGGAGGCGCTCAACACAACGAACAAGGCAACCGGACTTATAGTGCTTGAACACTCTCACTTAGCCATAGAATTCTATAATTTTAAATTTCGGCGTAGCCCCTAGTATTCGGAGGACCGAATTGGGGCGCTATCCACGCCTTCATCGGACATTGTCCGGAACTTCGCTCGAAGCGGCGTAGGTCTTTAAGGACCCGAAAGGACCTCTCAAACAGCGACCAGTCTCTCGCCTTATCATGACAGTCAGTTTTAGCTTTCTCCACTGAGGCGTTAACCCGGCTCAATCGAGGCGCAATCGCAGTGGTTCTCCCAGTGCTACCTTAGCCGATAGAACGGAACGTAAGGTGCCAAACATGGGAGCCGGGCAAACCCAACTATTGACCCAAGACATGATTCTGAGCCGATTCATATAATGCTATAAGTTCGGGGTGCCGCACTTGTGAAAGTGTTCGGACTTTATCACAGCATAATGCGGAGAACATCAGCCCCTGGTGTATTTGGCCGTACCAAAATGTACGGGTGCAACATTTCATAAATGAACATATATATAAGGTAATGCAATTATGGGCAAAAAGTGCTGCATTTTATTCGAGAAGATATGCTATGAGTGCGGAATGATACAAATAGTGCGGAAAGCAAGGGATTGGACGAATTAAAGGCGTCTCCCTCCAGGGGTAGGCCGCAGAGAGCCGCTGTATGTTCCTCTGTTCGGAGGGAGCGTTCCGTGTTTCCATTGACCGTGATGACTCCACGAGGGCCTGGCATCTTGAGCTTAAGGTATGCATAATGCGGCACCGCGTTGAATTTTATGAACGGTTCTGCCCGTCGAAAGCAGAGCGTGATAGCCGCCATGAACGGGACTATGTCGAAGATTAACTCCTCGCCGGAAATTATCCGGGATCCAAGACCACTTCCAGTGTAACTGAGCCTGTACAATTGGCCTCGACACCTGGTATGACGCCTTTGAAGGTTGTCTTTTTAGGTTTAATCCTTGAAGGGTTTATGCCCATCTTGCGCACTGTATCCTGATAAAGCAGGTTCAGGCTACTGCCGCCGTCAATCAAGACTCTCGTGAGGTGAAATCCATCGACGATTGGGTCTAAAACCAATGCGGCGAATCCGCCATGGCGGATATTGGTCGGATGGTCTCTTTGATCGAAAGTGATCGGGCAAGAGGACCATGGGTTGAATTTTGGGGCGACTGGCTCCATCGCGTATACGTCCCTTAGTGCACGCCTCCGCTCCCTCTTGGGAATATGCGTTGTGTATATCATGTTTACCGTCCGAACATGAGGGGGAAATCCCTTTTGTCCTCTGTTGTTCGGCGGCCGGGTCTCTTCCTCGTCATCGCTGTGTAGCCCCTTGTCACTGTTTTCGGTGATTAATTTGCTCGCTGCTTGAATACCCAACAATCTCTGTTGGTGTGGTTAGCTGGCTTTTCGGGGGTTCCATGTATTTGATAGGAGCGGTCAAGTATTCGGTCCAAATTGGACGGGCCCGGAGTGGTTCTTTTGAATGGCTTCTTCCGTTGACCGGGCTTGGAGCCTCGGAATCCGGCGTTGATCGCCAGATCCTCATTGCTGTCGCCGTTAATGCGGTGTTTGTTTTTGTTTCGACGCAACCTGCCATTGCGGTCCTTGGTATCCGGACTGCAAGCGTTTTTGCTGAGGTTGTTGCTGCGAGCTAGCCAGCTATCCCCTCCCGCACAGAAGCGGGACATGAGTGATGTGAGGGCTGCCATGGATTTCGGCTTCTCCTGTCCTAGGTGCCGGTCCAGCCACTCGTCGCGGATGTTATGTTTGAAGGCAGCGAGTGCCTCTGCATCCGGATAGTCGACGATTTGATTTTTCTTTGTTAAGAACCGTGTCCAGAATTGCCTGGCCGATTAGTCTGGATGCTGGATTATGTGGCTTAGGTCATCTGCGTCCGGTGGTCGGCTACACGCGTCTCGGAAGTTGTCGAGGAATGCGGCTTCCAGGTCTTCCCAGCATCCAATTGACTCTGCGGGCAGGCTGTTAAGCCAATGCCGAGCTGGTCCTTTAAGCTTGAGCGGGAGATATTTGATGGCGTGAAGATCGTCGCCGCGGGCCATATGTATATGGAGGAGATAATCCTCAATCCAAACCGCGGGGTCTGTTGTGCCATCGTAGGATTCGATATTAACGGGTTTAAACCCTTCAGGGATTTGATGATCCATTACTTCGCCGCTGAAGCATAGTGGGTGTCTTGCGGCGCCTCAGATTGAGCAATATCGCGACGTAGCTCGAGAGGGCGTTGTTCCGCTGTGTTCGCCCGGCCGGGTAGTTGTATCCGCGCTGACGGTATTCGTCGTGGGTCTTGGGGCGCCCACGTGATCCATAGATAGATCTGGATTGTCTTGCCTTGTCCTCCAAGATATCTCGCCAAGTCCGGGCGCGTTCCCCGTGGCTTCATGCTTTTGAGCGATGCCGGGTACGGTTTTGGTGGAGGGCTTGGGCGCCTCTGTCGCGCCACGAGGTGGTCGGTCTGCCAGACAGCGCTGGTGATGCAGGTTTGTATGCTTCCTCCTCTAATCGGGGGAGCAACTTGCGTTTTGGGTTACTTTTGGAGGGGCGTTCGAGTTCATACTCTTCGGCCGCGAGGACCTCGGTCCATCTGTCGGCCAGTAGGTCTTGATCAGCTTGAAGCTGTTGCTGCTTTTTCTTTAGGCTGTTTGCCATGGCTATTAGCCTGCGTCTAAAACGCTCTTGTTCGACAGGATCCTCAGGCACGACGAGATTGGTCGCCGAGGCTTGCCTCGCCTCCCGGAGGGAGGTAAGTAATTTTCATCCTCGACCTCGTTGCCCCGCCGCCCTCTCGTGAGGGCTTGCTTCTGCCTCCTCCTGCGCTGGATCGTGCTGGAGGGAGTTGTCTCCGGCACTTTCTGGGGTGTTATTATCTGCTGTGCCGGAATCTCCATTCTTGTCGTGGCGGGATTTAGAGTGGCGTCGCTGACGTTGGCGCTTGGGCTGTTTCTTTAAGGAATCGGCCTCCGCTGCTTCTTCGCCGTCCCCATCTTTTGGGGTGTCCACCATGTATATGTCGTATGACGAGGTGGTCTTCCAAAGGTCTGTAGGCGCTGGTTCTTGGTAGTCTCCGGCATCGTCGTCCATACCGTCGATGTCTTCGGAGTCGTAGTCGAGCACGTCGGTTAAATCGTCGACGGTGGCTACGAAGTGGGTGGTGGGTGGGCTCTGAATTTCTTCGTCGTCCGCGTCCCAACCATCCTGGCCGTAGTTCGGCCAGGGTTCTCCGGATAGCGAGAGATGCTTCAGTGAATTTATGATATCGCCGAAGGGCGAGTGCTGAAAGATGTCCGCAGCGGTGAATTCCATGATCGGCGCCCAATCGGATTCGACTGGCAGGGGCGCAGGAGGTTCGGAGTCCGGCAGAGAGTCCGGCACCTCGGAGTCATGAGCTTTATGCGGGACAAGGTAAGTGTTCGGCTCCATCGCCGTAGAAGTTGCAGCTCCCGAGGCGGTGTCCAGCCATCCGTCCTCGATCCGAGCGATCGGCTCCAGACGATGGGTCGGAGCGGATTCGTGTGCGGCCCCCAAGTTGCTGTCCGGCGGCAGAGTTAGGTCATGCCCATCGTGACAGTGTGGCACGCTCGGCTGAGGCTCAGATCCATCGAAGATCAAGTCCCCACGGATATCGGCCGTGAAGTTTAGGCTTCCAAACCTGACCTGACGGCCAGGGCGTAGCTTTCGATCTGCTCCAGATAGCCAAGTGAGTTGGCCCGCAGTGCGAAGCCGGCGAATACGAAGATCTGTCCGGGGAGAAAAGTCTCACCCAGGACTGCGTCGTTGTTGATTGAAGAGGACATCACGCCTATCGGTGACGACACAGAGGAACTCTCAATGAAAGCACCAATGTCGGTGTCAAAACCGGCGGATCTCGGGTAGGGGGTCCCGAAGTGTGCATCTAGGCAGATGGTAACAGGAGACAAGGGACAATATGTTTTACCCAGGTTCGGGCCCTCTTGATGGAGGTAAAACCCTACATCCTGCTTGATTGATATTGATATTGTGGATGTTTACAAGAGTGGATCTATCACGAGATCAAGGAGGCTAAACCCTAGAAGCTAGCCTATGGTATGATTGTCAGGGTTGTTGTTCTTCGAGTCCTACAGACTAGAGCCATCCGGTTTATATAGACACCGGAGAGGGCTAGGGTTACATAGTGTCGGTTACAATGGTAGGAGATCTACATATCCGTATCACCAAGCTTGCCTTCCACGCCAAGGAAAGTCCCATCCGGACACGGGGCGAAGTCTTCAATCTTGTATCTTCATAGTCTTGGAGTCCGGTCGATGATGATAGTCCGGCCAATGATAGTTCGGCTGATGATGATAGTCCGGCTATCCGGACACCCCCTAATCCAGGACTCCCTCATGATGATAGTCCGACTTCGAGCTGAGTTCTATAACATCCAGCGCGAACTTTCCCAAATCATCATGAAGGAGGTCGTCGGAAAAACAGGGATGTTCTACGGAGAAGGACAAATGTCGCGGGATGACATCCAAACATGGATAGCCTCTCAGAGTCTCGACATGAAGCCTTTCACTAAGCTCGAGGACTATCTCCCTGACATGGATGGATGGCACGACATGTTGGAGTGATTGTCGATATATGACAATGTGTCCGTTTAGTCCACACTTTCTGTATGACAAAACTTTGAGTTATGCATGGTGAAACTTTATTTGTGATGTAATTAAACCGTCCTCCTCCTCGACTAGCGAAAATCACTCTAGTTAGGTAATTTTGGGTACGATGAACTTTGTTATTTATGCTTATGATATGTTGTTCTATTTTTGCCAAGTCTGTCTCGTTCTGTTGCTCAACTATATATGTTGCATATCATCGACTCATGTGACAATGCAGGTGCATAGATCATAGATGGCGAAGAAGTGCTACGCCAGGAGTATATATACGACAAGTGGCCGGAGTGTCAGGCCCAAGTGTACCGGTTTCCGTTTTCCGAGCGACAGGAAGTAGTTAGTTTTGGTTCACGCTAATGCGAGAGAGGGATACAAACTCATGTACTCAAAGTGATAGCTCTTCTCGCGTATATCATTGTTTAGATGGATGGCGATGTATTTGCAAGTAATCGAGACTTGTATCGCTATTTTCGAGATGATGATGAGAGACCACTTTTTGTTGGATGATGATTATGATGATGACATGATTTGATGAGACTAATTGTATGTATATGCTATGATTACATTTGTATGTGTATGATATGCTAAAGATTATTGTATAAAGCCTATTCAAATACAAAACAAATATGTGGGGAAAAAACTAATAAAACTAGTAGTAGCGGGGGGGGGGGATTTAGCAGTAGCGCCGCCTTACCAGTAGCGATTCCTTGTAAACAGCGCTGCAGATAATATCAGCAACACCCTTTTCTAAAGAGCGCTACAGCTATTCATGTATAGCAGTAGCGTGGGACGACAGGCGCTACTGCTATACGTTAGCTGTAGCGCCTTATTAGTAGTGCCGGTCCCCGCGCTACTGAGAGGCCCAAAACCCGCGCTGCTGCTAGGCTTTTCCCTAGTAGTGACCGTTTCGTCCAGATCCGCCGCAATGGGGTCAGGTGTGTCAGGATGTAACCTCAGATACCCATCGGATTAGGCCTTCTTCCTATGCGCGGTCTTCTTGCCGGAGTACTTGGGCTCGCCAGGCTTGGGGTCCTTCTGCGTATGGGCGATCTCCCACGCCTACATGTGTGAGAGCGGCCGCTTCAGTTTCTCCTCCTGCACCACCAAACAGAGGTTAGTCATACATAAGAAAGTGATGGTAAATAGAAGAAGAAGAATGTTTAATGGGCTTAGTCATACATTAACTACCTTGTGGAGATAGTGGTTTCGGTTTCCCTGAGCATGTACTCCCTCCTTCCCTCGGTTAGCCTCGTTTTTGACTCTCATAGCCACCCAGGCTCCAGCCTCATCACACCAAAGATCCACCAATGCCGCCCAGGACTCGTCTTTTCCATAACACCAATTTGGACACACCTACATAATGAAAGCATAATGGCATGTCAACACGAAATGGTGAAATGTACCACAAGGTAATGAAAGCATAATGAAAGAATAATGAAAAATCTTTTATACTTACCTTCAAGAACTCGTCCCTCTCCAAGGTAATGCCCATCCTCCACGCTTCTTCCTTGGTCATCTTCACAGCAAGATAGTTTTGATAGTATGTCGAGATGGCCACATAGCGCACCTCGTACTGCATCTGGCGGGCCTTCTTCTTGCATTGGCGCAGCACGATCTGGTCCGCCCGGCCTGTGCTCCGGAAGAACTCGATATAATTTCTACAATCATGCATGAAACAAGCATGGAAGAAGCCATGATTTAAATCATTCATGAAACTAGAATGGACTTGTGCTTCTGAAGAGAACTCACCCAGAAAGTGGTGATCACGGCCTTGGCATGGGTCCCATGGTCCGCGTGGAGGGCCGCTTCCCAGTGCTCCCAACTCGTGGCCAGGACCCGATGGTCCGGGTGCCTGACTGGATCGGGACAGTACAACCCCGGCCAATGTAACTTCAGCAAGACGGTGATGAGGCCGTTGGGAATATGGACCCCTTTAGAATATATCTAGTTGCTGCAAAAGAATGAACTATTAGCATGTGACAAGAAAAATAACTAACAACCGGAATGAGCATGTGACAAGCAAAATAATGAAATTATTATAAACTGGCACTTACTCTTTCCCAGTGGGCTCAATGAGCCACTTCTGCTTCCCAGTAGCAGGAACCTGCTTTGGTAGCTTTGCGTTACCACGCAGCCACCCCTTTGTTGTCAACCCCCTCCCCGCCACCACCATCATCCCCGCCACCACCCTCCTCCTCGCCCGCCTCCTCCTCCCCAACCTCCTCCTCATCCTCCTCCTCCTCCTCCTCCTCCTCCACCTCCTCCTCGGCCCCATCCCGAACCTCCTCCTCCTCCTCTCCTGCCTCGTCCTCCTCCTCGCCAGAGGAGGGTACCTCACTAGAGGAGGGCCTCGAAGACAACACCCCTAAGTCGGTGAGGGTGCGCTCTTTCTGGCCGCGACCCCCTATAGTGGCTCTCCCCCACCACCTCGCCCTCTAGGGGCTCTCCCGCGCCCCCTAATCCTCTAGGGGCACCTCTCCCTCGACCTCCCTGTGAGGAGTCATCGTCAAGTAGCCGGGGGGAGGATTACGTGCTCGACCACTCCGACTAGGCACGCCGACGACCTTGCGTAGGAAACCCACGCCGTCGGCCTTCCCCTTGCCCATGTTCCACGAACCTGCATTGAAAAGATAATAAGCAATTAGTAAATTAACGAAATGAAGGAAAAGGCATGATAATAAACACATTAATAAAATGCATAAAAAGGCATATTCCTAAACTATAGAAAAAAAGACTTGAAACGGACATCTGCTAGAAACCATATGAATCGTCACTGTTGTAACCTCTTTCTCGGTCCGTATCATCATCACTATCAACCATATCATCTTCGTAGTCTGACGAAGGTGGAGGCTCTTCCTTGTTGTCAGCGTCTTCATTTAACTTTTCTAGCATAAGTATGTCATTTTCATTGACAATGGCCTCACCATCATTCCGTGCATCATCATCGTTTGGATCCACATCATCATCACCCAATGGTCTTGCGTCATCGTTTCTAACCACATCATCATCATCAGGTTGTTCTTGATAGAACACTCCCTCGTATGTCATGGGGTTAATGTTGTAGTAATCATCTTCATTCGGGTTCGGTAGCTTACCATGTGGCGACACCTTGAACACAACTTCCCAACCCTTTAGGTACTCTTTCTGGCATGGGTAAGGCAGATAATATACTTGTGTAGCTTGGGTAGCCGCAATGAAGAGATCGACTCCGGCATAGACGGTTGATGGTTTAACTTTGACGAAACCAATGGAAGGCGTATGTTTTACCCCCTCCCGCGGATCGAACCATCGACATTTGAACACAGGCAGACTTAGGGTCTCGCGCCCCTGGTGGAATTTAATCTCGTATATATTTTGTACCCTTCCGTAGTAGTCTACTGAATTTTGACCGGGGGTGTACACTCCGGTATTTATAGTTTTGGGATCAGGCCGGCTGTTCTGGTGCTCCTCTGTATGGAAGCGATACCCATTCACATCATACTTTTTACATGTCATGACGGCAGGGTCAAAACCCATGGAAACCCATCTCAATTTATCATCCATAGATATGTTCGGATCTTTTCCCTACAAGTATAATTGAAATTGTTGCATGCATTAGTTAACTAATAAATGTTGAACTAGGTATTCAATAGGGGAGTGTGGAAAATTACTTTCTCCATGAACCAAGCAACAAAATTTTTACGTCCATTGTTTCCATGACGGAGAAGAGTAAGTGCCTCCGCCTCAGTAGGAGGATTCATTCCCGTCCATTCCTCTTGAACGAAATCACTAAAAAAAGAAAAGCGGTGTTAGACCGGGACTAAGTGAACATAGAACATGATGATGTGGAAGACATAAAGGAATGGTGTAGTGGTATTACCTCATCCACACTTCCTCAACTTCCTTGATGTTGTGCAAGATATAGAACATGAGGTCCTCCCACTCTTGTCGTGGCATGTTATAAGGTTTCGAGGCCCCAGCCCTCCCACCTTGCACGTTGAATATATGGAGCCTGGGTTGATACTTCAGCTCTTCTATATTGTATCGAGGCACCTTGTTATGCAGATGGGGAACGTGCTCTGGATAGTATGATGTCCTGAGGTCTGACACCTCCTCTAGGATATCTGCCTCAGCTACGGAAGCTTCAATCTTAGCTTTGTTTCCACATTTCTGCGGAGATGCTTGTTCTGGCTCTCTCGTGGTCAGATCGCCAACGATTCTGCACATGCCCCCCCAACAATACCTCGTTCGCGAGGTGCAGAATGAGATGTGTCATCGGAGTAAAGAAGACTAGCGGAAAGATCTTCTCTAGCTTGACTATCAACTCCGGTGCCTTCTTATGCAATTTTTCAATCACGTCTTTACTTACTTCTTTAGCATAGAGCGTGCTGAAGAAATGTCTTAGCTCGGCAAGCACTCGCCAGACATGCTCGGGGACATAGCCTCGAACCATCACCGGCATTATCCGCACAATCCATACATGGTAGTCATGACTCTTCAGGCCGGTCACTTTGCCCGTTGAAAGATTGACTCCCTTACTTATATTCGATGCATAACCATTGGTGAACTTCAAAATGTGTTTCAGCCAGATAAGTAATTCCTTTTTTCCGGCGGTTTAAGGACAAAGTCACCGGCTTGAACCAGTTTTTTCGACCGCCTGTGGGAGGCTTCATGTTTAGACGTGGTTTATCACAAATTCTCTGTTGATTGGCTCTAGCTTTAACGTTATCCTTCGTCTTATCAGGAATGTTGAGGATCGTGTGGAAAAGGGACTCTGCCACATTCTTTTTGGTGTGCATCATATCGATATTGTAAGGAAGTTTGAGGTCCTTGAAATAGGAAAGCTGCGAGAAGGGGGTAATGTGAGTCCAGTTGTGCGTCTCACCATATCCCTAGAAGCCTTTGGCTTTGGCTTTGCCTTTGCCTCGACTTTAGGTCGAGAGAGATTTTAATGAGCAAGAACAACCGCCCCGAAAATGTTGGAATCTCGGTTACTTCATGAACAACCCGGCCTTTCGTGAAGTTCTTCTTGTCTTCCCTGTCTGGATGGTCTGGAGGGAGGAACTGTCGATGCAGGTCAAAGGCTACATACTTGCAACCCTTACTCAGCCAAATCATTCACAGAGCCTACATGCACACTGGGCATGGCATCTTCCCACTTGTACACCATCCACAGAATAGAGCATAGCCGGGAAAGTCATGCATGCAATAGTGCAACCAAACTTTCATCAAGAAATTTCTCTGCAGATCCCGGTCATATGTCAACCTCGGAAAGTACCAAGAATGGTGCAAAGCATCCACCAGCAGCTGCATAAACACACCCAATTGCTTCCCCGGGTAATCAGGCCCCGGAATGATGAGCGACAAGAACATGGTCTTGCGTTCCATTAGGGCACCGGGAGGAAGATTGAGAGGAATTACAAACACGGGCCAACAGCTGTATGGATTGGACGACATACCATATGGATTCAACCCATCACCTGATATGGCTATTCTGACATTCCCAGCCTCGGCTGCTTCCTCGGGGTATTCTTCATCGAACGACTTCCATGCTTCCCCTTTCGATGGATGTACGTTTTTTTGGATTGTACCTTATACCTTCCTTGTGCCACTTCATCATTTTGGCAGACTCCTCAGTGATGAAAAGGCGCTGCAGTCTTTTTATAAAGTCAAGATACCGAAGAACCTTAACGGGGATGGTTAGCTGCTTTTTCTCACCATCCTCACCGACCACCTCAATGTACCGAGACGAACTGCATTTCCTACGATACTCGTGCCTAAAAAAAGGCAATTCTTCTGCAAACATCTATTTCCTCATAATCCATAGAGAGTGCCTTCATGATTTTCTTTGTATCGTACATGCTTTTCGGCAGTTCATGACCCTCAGAGAGGCTGTTAGCCCATAATCCCAGGAATGCTTCGAAGCATTTCTGGCTACAGCCGAACTCAGCCTTGACTGCAACCAGTTGCGAGATGGCATCCAGCTGAGATATTTTCGCACCTGCATAAAGAGATTTCTTCGACGAGGCCAAGACCTCCAAGAAGGCCTTTGCGGTTGCCTCCGGCTCCTCCGGTTCATTCTCAAAAGGTGTCACATTTGCCGTTTCTGCAACAATGACATCATCTAGCATGTCCCTGACCCCGTCGTCCTCATATCCATCGATGCGTTGTCGCATAACCTCCTCTCTATCACGGTCCTGCTCGGCTATGTTTACCGGCGGCATGTCAAAGTTTGGCATATATCCGTGTGCGCGAAGGTGCTCACTCATGTCCGTCTGATTTCTACAGTGACGTCTGGCACATCTCGCACAGGGGCATGGTGGGATAATTCTCATTGGACGACGGAATATCTCCTTCAAATACACATCTGTTTTCACGATCCACTCTGATGTTACTCAATTCCGACGGATAAAACCACTGTACATCCACTGATTATCTGCCATCCTCTGCTTTTTTGCAAGCCACACAACATAATTAAGGATTCACTTAAATTAATCACATCAAATTTTCAGTTTCTACCGCGTCGAATCCACCTACATCTCTAATAGGTAAAGATGGGTCCTAATCCCACCCGAGGATGTGTAGATTTAGTACGTTCTCCATTCTACCCCGTTCCGAGACAAAATTTTGGCAGCACCTCCCCACTGTTCTCCAGATAGACATCTCGGAAAATAGCCGAGAGAATGTGCTACGGAGAACAATGGGAAGGCGCCGCCGAAATCCTGTCTCAGAATGGGGTAGAACATGGAGAACATACCCAATCTACACATCCTCGGGCTGTCCGTGGAAAACACTTGACAATCCGAAAGGGCTGCGGTGATAAATATGCAATTGAATGCATATTTATCGATGCAACCCTTTCGGACGGGAGACACCTAAGTTACGCCAGTTGACTTGAGAATGAAATCTAGTGATATGAAGAAATGGAGGAGATGGACTTGTAGCTCACCCTCGGTTGTAGAGGAAGTAGTCGAACAGCAGAGGGGTACTCAGGGGGACCAACGCGTCCGGCAATGGCCACTCCGATGAAATGCGACACCACAAAGCCTGCAAATTCCATCACGACAAAAAATTAGAACATCACAACTCATAGAACATATTTAAAACATTTAAACACGCATTCATTTATTTTTGCATCATGTAGGCAAAAAAAATCTAACAACATTAACAACATATTCATCATCGTCATCACATATTCATCATCATCATTATCACCTATTGGTCATAATCATTGATTCATCTCATCGAACCAATTTTTTTTTGCAAGATATGCAACATATAGCATCTCATCTAACCAATTTTTTTACTACCGATCTAGCTATCTATCTAACTATCTAACTATCTATATAACTATCTATCTAACTATCTATCTAACTATCTAAATACCTATCAAACCATCTAGCTATAAAATTACTAAAAAATACATCAAATTTTCACCTTCGAGAGGGCCGGCAGTAGTTGGGGCGGGAGGCGGGTCGGGCGGGAGGCCAGCTGGGTCGGGCGAGGAGCCGTGGTGTCGGGTCGGGCGAGGAGCCGCGGGCGGGCGGGCGGCTGGGCGCTGGGTCGGGTGGGCGGCCGGCGCGGGGTCGAGGAGGAGCGGTGTGGGATCGGGCCGGGCGGGCGGGCGCGGGTCGGGGCGAGGCGGGGTCTGGGCGAGGCGGCCGGCGCCGGGCGGGGCGGGGCGGCGCGGGTGAGAGAGTCCTGGATAAGGGGGTATCCGGACAGCCGGACTATATACTTTGGTCGGACTGTTGGACCGTGAAGATACAAGACTCAAGACTTCGTGCCGTGTCCGGATGGGACTCTCCTTTGCGTGGAAGACAAGCTTGGCGATCCGGATAATAGATTTCCTTCTTTGTAACCGACTCTGTGTAAACCCTAGCCCTCTCTGGTGTCTATATAAACCGGAAGGTTTAGTCCTTGGAGACATAATCATAATCCTCATAGGCTAGCTTCTAGGGTTTAGCCTCTACGATCTCGTGGTAGATCAAATCTTGTAATACTCATATCATCAATATCAATCAAGCAGGAAGTAGGGTTTTACCTCCATCAAGAGGGCCCGAACCTGGGTAAAACATCGTGTCCCTTGCCTCCTGTTACCATTAGCCTTAGACGCACAGATTGGGACCTCCTACCCGAGATCCGCCGGTTTTGACACCGACATTGGTGCTTTCATTGAGAGTTCCTCTGTGTCGTCGCTGCAAGGCTTGATGACTCCTTCGACCATCAACAACAACACGGTCCAGGGTGAGACTTTTCTCCCCGGACAGACCTTCGTGTTCGGCGGCTTCTCACTGCGGGCCAATTCGCTTGGCCATCTGGAGGAGATCGACAGCTACGCCCCTGGCCATCAGGTTAGATTCAGAAACTTGAACTACACGACCGATATCCGCGGAGACTTGATCTTCGATGGATTCGGACCTACGCCAGGAGCGCCGAACAGTCACGACGAGCATGGCTTAGACCTACTGTCTGACAATACTCGGGATATCGCACCTGCCGGAGCTTCGGACCTAAATCCGGGGCAGATCGCGTCGTCCGAGGACGGGTGGATGGAACCCGCCCCTGAGGCCGCACACTCATCGGCGGTAGAGCCGAGCACCGGCTTCACCCCCAAGGAAGCCTGTGTCACCGGACCCCAGGACTCGTGTCCGGCTGTAGGTTCCTGCCCGTGCACCCCCGAGCCCGCCGAATCTGGTTGGGCTCCAGTAATGGAGTTCACCGTTGCAGATATCTTCCAGTACTCGCCCTTTGGCGACATGCTGAACTCATTAAAGTCTCTCTCTTTGTCAGGAGACTCTTGGCCGAACTATGTCCAGCTCAAGGGGGAAGAAGGCGACGAAGAAATTCGTTGCCCAACCACCACCCACTTAATAGCCACTGTCGACGATGTATCAGACATGCTTGACTTCGACTCCGAAGATATCGACGGTATGGACGTCGGCGCAGGAGACATTCAGAACCACCACCAATGGGGCGCTGGATTGCCACCTCCTCATACGATATATACATGGTGGATACGCCTAAGGAGGATGACGGCGATAAACCGGAGGATAAAACCCTCGGACAAAAGCCAAAACGACGGCGCAGACGCCGCTCCGAGTCCAGCAACAGTAAAAATAGCGATAACAGCACTAGAAAGATCGACACCCCAGTCAACTCAAAGGGCAACAACGACCATATGGACCCAGCAATGGAGCAGGATGAGCCAGGTCACGCCGAACACAGCCCAGAGCAGACGCCCGATCACAGTGATCCCGAGGGACGAATTCATCAAACTACCCCGGGACAAGAGCACAGTCCGGACGATGATGCATTCATCATCCCGGAAACACGTTTGGAACGAGATAACCTCCACAGAAGGCTTATGGCCACTGCGAGAAGTCTAAAGAAGCAGAAGCAAAGGCTTAAGGCCGCACAGGAAACGCTCAATCGCAGATGGAATAAAGTGCTAGACACTGAAGAAAAGTACGGCGACGATCGCCACACAAAGAGCTATGCAAAACGCAAGCTGCTGCCAGAATTCGATGATGAGGACGTTCCACCAAAGAACAGTTGTAACACCCCAAAAATTTTGCCAAGTTTTCAATATTAAAAATTTTGCTAAGGGTTTTAAAAATCTTTATTTCTGTTGATTTCAGAACCCTTCTTTTATTGTTAAGGAGTTTTGTATTTTTTTCCCAAGTGGAGTTTTCCAAAATGCACATTGGACTTCTTTGCTATCTCATTAAAACAATTTCTAAATAAGTAGAATTGTTTAATAAATTATTTCACCCTGAGCTTTTCTTTAAAATGAACTGTAATAAATTTTTGGAGCTCCTTTTTAACTACAACCTTTTGATGGAATCTCTTAAAATTCCAACCAAAATTTGGAGATGTCATGTGAGGTCTCCAAATCACTTTTGTGCATTAAAATAATTATTTCTTGACATATTTTGAGATTTACACCTGTTTTTCAAATCTGGTCCAGTGGACACTTTTACACTACAACCCATTTAAATATTTCCCTAGAACCTCCACAAAAATTTTGGGATGTCAGTAGTAGCATGCCATCCAACTTTATGCAAAAACATAGTGATGTTCTTTGGAAAATTTGAGTGCAACAGCCTCTTTTTCATTCTGGACCAGACTTGTGTTTTCTACTACAACTCTATTATTTCTTGCTCTAATGACCTTGTGTTTTCTCATGCTTGTAGTCAACCTTGCAAAACCCCTAAGTCCAGGAGCATGCTCTATTTGGAACACTTTTGGTCCATGTAATGATGCCACTCACTCCCTATCAAGAAGTGTAGTTTTGCAAAACTTCCACTAGCAAGTTTCTCCTTTCTGCAAACTGACTTCACCACCCTCTCTTTTATCCAAGGAGACACTGATCTGGAGAGTTTGGCCACTCCAAGAGCTACCTAGGTGCCTTTGGCATTTTGTCAAGCAACCTGTGTGCATGACCAGTTTTGGCATGAGTTCAAGTTTACTTTGTGAACTTGAGCCCCTGACCTACCCAGGATGTCCTAAGGTTTTGCCCTAGCCCCTAACCCCTTTCTGCCAACTCCCTTGTGGTTTGGAACACCCTAGGCCGCCCTGGCATTTCATCGAGCACCTTTCGTGCGTGCTCTGGGCGCGCCCAGAGCGTGCGTTTGGCACCCGCGTGCACCCGAGTCGCCGCGTCACACCCCGCACTCAAAACCCGGCCCCAGCCTGCACGCCGTGTCCCCTTGCACCGCCACACCACCCCGACCACCCCTGGCACCCCACAGCGCCACCGCCAGGATGGCCGTGGCGGCTAGCTGCCGGCCGCTAGCAGGCCCGACCGTGGTCGGCGCCGCCCAAGCCACCCCAGCTTGCCACCTGCCCTTGTGAGCAGTGCGAGCTCATCCGCAGCCTCGTCCGCTAGCGCTCGTCGCCGCCACGTCGCCCAAGCTACAGGGAGGCGGTTCGCCGTCGTCCTTATCGCCGGCCGCCCCTGAACCGACCTCCACCGCGTATATAAGGGCCCCGGAGCTCAACCAAGTCCTCGAGCAACCTTATTTGATCCTCCTAGAGTTGCCTTGGCCAGCAGTCGAGCATGGGAAGGCCTTCTTCCCCGAGTCCGGCCTGTTCGGTCGCCGCCAAGCCCTGGCCGATTCCATCGCCACCAGTACCTCTCCCCCTTCACTCTCTCCACCAAGAACTCCCCCTTCCTCTCGCGAGCACAACCCCTCGCTCAATTTTGGCCAGAGACCACCGCAGCCCCAAACACACTATCCACCCGAATGCCCCCTCCGCCACGGAGCTCGCCGCCGGCGACTCCCTCCACCCCCGGCTACCCTACGACCACCGGAAGAATCGCCTAGGAGTGGCGGATCCATCCCTGCACTCGGATGCCCTCGAGGAGCCGCCTAACGCCGGCGAAGATCGCCGGAGTTCCCGCCTCCGTTCGGCCAGAGGAAAGAGAGGGAAGGAGACTGGTCAAACCTGACCAGTGGGGCCCCCTTGACCCACTGGCAGTGACTCAGGCGCCGTCCACGCTGGATAAGTGGAAGCGCATTTTCAAAATGCGCCTTCGACGTGTACGTATAATCGAAACGTTTTTCTGTTTTTCTGTTTTATTTTAAAATCAGATTTGACCAGAACTTTGACTGCCTATAACTTTTTAAATACAACTCCAAATGAATTGATTCTTTTTGCTACCTCTCTCGAATATTGTCTAGTTTATTTTAAGATTTATTTGAAAATTTTCTAAACAACTTTTTGTGCTGTTTTTATTTTGTGTGTTAATTCAAATATATTATCTTTAAATAGGTTTTTTGAAGATTTCATGATGATTTGGATGCACCTTACTTCCCATGACCTGAAGGCAAGCATTCTGAACCCTGGTGAACTTTTGTGTGTGTTGCATAGCGCGGTGGCAACACCACCCCGACATATACATGCGTCATTTTATGTGAGGATGAGATCCTATTCATGGGTGCATTTTAAAGAGTTTATGCTAATGAAGTTGACATGAATTGTGATGGAAATCACCGTCATACGTCTTCCATGCATACCGGAAGGAAAGACGGGAAGGCCTCTGTCTTGGGTAGACACGGGTTTGTCCCTAGTCCTCCGTCGAGACGATCGTGTCCGGTATGACATGAGGGGATGTCGCGTGGTGTCTCCATCTGTTGTTGGAGATATATGCATTGTTGTGCTAATCATGCAGGAAATACTTCAACCTCCTGAGTCGACCGTGGATCGAGTCTTGTGCCAGTAACCCCCATACTTGCTTCGTACTACCACTCGTCCCTACACCAAGTAGGGTACGGTTCAGTAAGTTTTCAACCCTTTCCTAGCACACACCATACAGAGAGGCCGTGGTGGGAGATACTGGAGGCATCCGGTAGTCATACCACCGGGTCCGGGAGCATGGGTGTTCCGGTTGTAGCCGAAAGGGGTAGCTCCCAGTTCTTGCCATGTATAAATCTTGTGATCCCATGTTACGTCGAGGTTGTAGCCTCCCCACTTAGAGTTTTGCTTAACAAGTGTTGTGGGTGATTCCAGACACATGTGAGTTAAGCTGGTGTGTGCAAGTTAGGTGTGTTTTCAACAAAAAGACCGTAGACGGAATTAGTCTCGATGGACTAAAGAAATACGTTACTCGTGGGTAAAGGGTACACCCTCTCCAGAGATTAAACCTATTCGAATAGCCGTGTCCATGGTTAAGGATTACAGTTTGGGATGGGTCAAGTGTCGGTCTTAGTGTCGGTCTTCGGAGGTGAAACTATTAAACCTGGAAGTACGATGGTGACTTGTGATAATTTATGATTACTATTTTGGATGTGGACTAACCCGTGATATTTTTCTGGTATTCTTGAATATCCCTGGGATGGTTGTACCTCCTGGATATTCATTGTGGCATTTCTTATAAAGCCCTTTATGTGGTGTCGCCAGACGCCTCGATCGTGGCATTTCTTTTAAAGCCCTTTATGTAGTGTCGCCGACGCTCGACCGTGGCATTTCTTTTAAAGCCCTTTATGTGGTGTCGCTCGGGCTCGATCGTGGCATTTCTTTTAAAGCCCCTTATGTGGTGTCGCGCCGCCGCCCGATTGTGGCATTTCTTTTAAAGCCCTCTATGCGGTGTCGCTCCGACGCCCGACTGTGGCATTTCTTTTAAAAGCCCTTTATGCGGTGTCGCTCAGACGCCCGACTGTGGCATTTCTTTTGTGTTATTTACTTCATGATTTTTTTTATATACTACCATATTATTGCATATCCATAAATAACCTGCTTGTACGCATCAGAGTTTTACTTATCTCATGTGACTAACGTCTTGAGCATAATATATTTTCAGCACATCTTTATTAAATCATGCATGTGTTCATTATGTTTGCGAGTACATTCAAAGTACTCACTGGCTTGTCCCTGGCTATTGTCTTCGCCAGATGTCATGCTTGGAGAGGAGCGTTGCGATGACAGTCCCAGAACCTAAGCAACGGTGATAGCAGCCTCGCAAAGATAGGAGTTAACCTGGTCAGCTGTTCCCGTGGGAAATGGAGTCCCATAGACACTGATGATTTTTTCAACCCGCTTCCGCCATCAACCTCTAGAAACCATTTGTTGTACTCACAGACCAGAATGGTCTTGTACTACATATTTTGTATTTGCTTGGAATTTCTGTATCAAGTTGGTGCCTCATCAGCTAACAGTTATCCTGGGGCTGATGAGTACAAGGGCCATTTTCTGGGAATTAGTACCCGGAGAACCGGTCGCCACAACAATACGGCCAGGAGGCCTTACCAACCACTTCGTAACCGCAATAGAGCAGCTACCGACGCCGCACACGATTTACGTGAGCTCCTGGATAAAAAGGCCGGTGCGACCAGGTCCATCTATGGATATAGAGGACACGCCCCAGCGCGGGACTATTGTCGGTGTCAAAACCGGCGGATCTCGGGTAGGGGGTCCCGAACTGTGCGTCTAGGCGGATGGTAACAGGAGACAAGGGACACGATGTTTTTTCCCAGGTTCGGGCCCTCTCGATGGAGGTAAAACCCTACTCCTGCTTGATTAATATTGATGATATGGGTAATACAAGAGTGGATCTACCACGAGATCGAGAGGCTAAACCCTAGAAGCTAGCCTATGGTATGATTGTTGTTCGTCCCCACGGACTAAAACCCCCCGGTTTATATAGACACCGGATAGGGTTAGGGTTACACAGAGTCGGTTACAATGGTAGGAGATCTACACATCCATATCGCCAAGCTTGCCTTCCACGCCAAGGAAAGTCCCATCCGGACACGGGACGAAGTCTTCAATCTTGTATCTTCATAGTCCAGAGTCCGCCAATGGTGATAGTTCGCTATCCGGACACCCCTAATCCAGACTCCCTCAAGAGTCTCCCTGAACCAGGCTTCAATGACGACGAGTCCGGCGCGCATATTGTCTTCGGCATAGCAAGGCGGGTTCCTCCTCCGAATACTTCATAGAAGACTTTGAACACAAGGATAGTGTCCGGCTCTGCAAAACAAGTTCCACATACTACTGTAGAGAGAATAACCTTTGCACAGATCTGCTGACGTATTCCGCGGCGTGACATCACACCACGGCTAGGCCTTTATACGAATTGTTTTTACTGTTCCACCTCAGCGCGTTTAGCGAGGCGGTTTCCTTGGCACGTCTTATCAGAGCGGAGATCTTGCCCACTTATTCCGGGATCCTCATCAATACGGGCGTGGGTAACCCAACTGCGCCATTGATTACGGTGCTTGGGAGATAAGCGAGTTTTACCAGGCTGGCGGGGGACGCATAGCTTCGTCATTCATATAAGGGATAAGGATCCACCTTTTCACCTACGCCTTCTTCCTCCTTTGCTCATCCATTTCCGCGCACTCGAGCTCCAGCGCCCAAGTCCGCAGATCCCTCCTCAACCTTCTCCAGCCATGTCCGGAGCGGGAGGCAAGTGGATGGTCTCCTTCGTTACGGAGGGACAAGTCAAAAAGCTGCGGGAGGCCGGATACTTATCCAGCGACATCACGCACCGGCTCCCCGATGAGGGGCAGGTCATTCCCACCCCCAGGCCCCATGAGAGGGTGGTGTTCCTCACCCACTTCCTCCGCGGACTAGGTTTTCCACTTCACCCATTTGTCCGGGGGCCCATGTTCTACTACGGCCTGGACTTCCACGATCTGGCCTCGAATTTCATCCTCAACATCTCGGCGTTCATCGTCGTGTGCGAGGCCTTCCTCTGCATCCAGCCCCACTTCGGCTTATGGCTGAAGACCTTCAATGTCAAGTCAAGGTAGTGCGCGCCACCAAGCGGAGTGCGGAGGTGCCATGGTTGGCAAGATGGCCAAAGTCCTATGGCTCGAGGGCTCCTTTGTGGAGACCATAAAGGGGTGGCAATCAGGGTGGTTCTACATCACCGATCCGCGCGACTCTCAATGGGCGGCGGGCCCCGAATTCCGATCTGGCTTCCCCACACGGCTCACATCATGGAAAGAGATGGGCCTGATGTGGGGTAATTCGGAAGAGCTGTTCGGACTCCAAACCTGCGTCCGGAACCTAGTGGACAAGAATCTCAGGCTTGTCAATGTAGTCCAGGTTATGCTCATCCGCCGGATCCTCCCATGCCAACAACGGGCCTTCAAATTGTGGGAGTTTGATCCGGCACAGCACCGAACCTTGAACCGGCTCTTTGACACTACGTACGAAGATGCCTGGAAGGTGCTGTTCAAGGGCGCCGAAGCTCCCGCATCCGCTACGAAGATCGCGGATTCAGCTTGCAGCATCAAGCCTGTGAGGTAAGTTATTTTACCCTTTATGGGACTCTTTTTTCATAGTTTTACTCTATGCGGGGTCTAAAACTCCCTAACCTTTGACAGATCGGTCGAAGACGTCCCGGACAGATTAACTGTCCGGCCCCCTTGCCAGAAGACCCAGCGGATGCCCGATTGACGGGGCTGCTGGCTTCGGCACCTCACGTGGTGCCGGAGAAGAAGACCAAGAAGAAGGCCACAGGAACTCGAAGGAGCTCCCGACGCCAGGTGCTGTCGGACTCATCGTCCGACGACTCTAAGGCGGAATCCTCCTCTGAGGACGAGGAGGAGGAAAAAGAAGCCTTTCCCCAGCGGGGGAAGAGAAGAAAAGGAAGGCTGCCCCGACTGGGGAGGCCGAAGGGTCCACGAAAGGAAGGACCCTTCGCCGGACTTCTCCACCAACACCGACAATGACGAGGAGGAGTGGCCACCAAGGGCCAAGCACATGGCGAGATCGTAAGTGTCCGGACTCTGGAATAGCTCATGACTTTTTATTTGTCGCATAGTGTCTTCTAACGCCGAATATAACCATGTAGCCCGCCCAAGGCCCAGCCTCGCCGCTTGCCGAGCGGCTCCCTGAATTCGTCGGATGTGAATAGCACTTCATTTCCGACCGCCTCCTCCCCTCGTGACGCAGACGACACCGCGGTGGAGTCCCAGAAGGGGCCCAGCCAGGAGGAGGTGGCCCTGGAGGCGCCACAAGGCGACCTCCCGGACTCCGGGCACAAAGGGGGCAAAACCCCAGAGGGCTCTAAGTCTGGCCCTGTGCCGGACTCCGTACCGGAACCTTCAGTGGTTCCGAAGTCCGCAAAGCCCCTTCATAAGAAGGGTAAGACTACGACGCCGGTGACCTCCGGCCCATCCGGGAGGCACCGGATAGCTTGCCGGAGGCGCTTAACGGCGCCTCCATCAACGAGGAGCGCCGCACTATTATGAGTGTGGTGATCCAGAAGTTCAGTCCGCCAAGAGCGGGCTGATCAAGCTCGTACTCAGCCTTCTAATGTGCTTTGAGGTAAGTTTAGAATATATAAAAATATTACCGCATAGACAAGAGCCCCGATGCTTAGTTTGTTGTTCGGAAAGAAAAGCCGGACCGAGGATCTAAAAAGATATACGCAGGAGTCTAACATAAGTATGTCAATATGGGAATGCAGGCTACGCCGCTGACCTCTCGCCAAGACCGACTGCTGGAGGTCAATGCATTGAAGCAGAGCCTCGAGCGGTCCGAGAACGAGCTCGGCCTTGCCAAGAAGTAGCTCGAGGACAAGGGAGGTAAGTAATACCTTCTTAAAGTAATACCTTATAGAAAGGATTTGGTTGCAAAAATGACAGGACTAACATGGGTATTGTAGGGGCCACGAACGAGGTGGCGACCCTGAAGGAAGTGGTGTCCACGGCCGAAAGCAAAGCGGCCGCGGAGCGCACCGAGCGAGAGAAGCAGGAGGCGCGGGTGGCGGAGGTGCGGCAAGAGCTCCAGGCTCTCGTGGAAAAACACGAGAATTTGGAGCGTGACTCGATGACTCGAGAGTCCGAGCTCGCCTTGGCTCTTGAGAGTGCCAAAGCCGCTAAGGCCGAAGCCCAAAAAGCCCTCCAAGAAATTGAATCATTAAAGAAGATAGCGGCGGGTAAGGCATTCTTTATGCAAAGCAAGCATGTGAAAGTGAATTACCTATTACTTACCCGAATCCGGAGCTCTCCAGGAGCATTAGCAGATCTGCCCCGTAGTGTGTCTGATGCTGCCGCGTTCTACCGCGCCAAGGAGGGGACGTCGACGGAAAAGGTGTTCTGGTCTCAGTATGCTGAGGCCGGACATCCGGTGCCCCTGAGCGACCAGCTGAAGCAGCTGGTCGAGCTCCACAAGGTTGCCGAACAGGCCATGAAGGGCCTCATAATTCGGCTGTGGCCATTGGAAGCCATGCCTGGGAGCTACTTCGGGCTAGTGCGGCGGCTGGTGGACGCCTGTCCATGGATTGAAGTCATCAAGCGCTCCGTCTGCATTGAAAGTGCCCGTCGGGCCCTTGTCCGTGCTAAAGTGCACTGGGGCAAGCTGGATGCTGAGAAGCTTGTAATGGACGGGCCACCAAAGGGCAAGGAGCATCGCAAGCCCGAAATGTACTATGAGGGCGCCTCAAGGGTGCCCGCCTTTATAGCGGGTGAATGCTCCAAAGATGTAATTTTTGAATAGACTCGCATTTGTTATCCTGTACGCTGAAAACTTGTTCATATGCGCTAAGCAACGCTTGTGAATTTAAAATATTACCAGTTGAGGGAGTCCTGGATTAGGGGATATTCGGACAGCCGGACTGTATATATCGTCCGGACTATGGAAGCGTGAAGATACAAGACTCAAGACTTCGGCCCGTGTCCGGATGGGACTTTCGTTTGCGTGGAAGGCAAGAATGTCAATCCGGATATTGTGTTTCCTTTCTTGTAACCAACTCCATGTAAACCCTAGCCCTCTCCGGTGTCTATATAAACCGGAGAGGTTGGTCCTTAGAAGGCCGATCACAATTACAATCATACCATCATAGGCTAGCTCTTAGGGTTTAGCCTCTACGATCTCGTGGTAGATCTACTCTTGTACTACCCATATCATCAATATTAATCAAGCAGGAAGTAGGGTTTTACCTCCATCGAGAGGGCCCGAACCTGGGTAAATATCTGTGTCCCTTGCTTCCTGTTACCATCAGCCTTGACGCACAGATCGGGACACCCTACCCGAGATCCGCCGGTTTTGAGAGAGTTCCTCTGTGACCGTTGCTGTCAGGCTCGATGGCTCCTTCAATCATCATCAACGACACTATCCAGGGCGAGACTTTTCTCCCCGTACAGATCTTCGTGTTCGGCGGCTTCGCACTGCGGGCCAACTCACCTGGCCATCTGGAGCAAATCGACAGCTACGCCACTGGCCACCAGATCAGGTTCGGAAACATGAACTACATGGCAGACATCCGCGGAGACTTGATCTTCGATGGATTTGGGCCTATGCCAGGAGCACCGAACAGTCACGACGAGCATGGCTTAGAACTACCGTCGGACGAAGCTCGGGGTATCACCCCCGTAGTATCCCCGGACCTAAATCCGGAGCAGGCTGCGCTGCCTAAGGACGGAGGGATGGACCCCGCCCCGCAGGTCGCGCACTCATCGCCGATGGAGCCGAACACGGGTCTTACCTCTGTGGTGACCTGTGACTCGGACCCTGGATTCAGATCCGGACGAGGGTTCCAGTCACAAGACTCCCGAGCCAGCCGAGCCAGGTTGGGCTCCGGTAATGGAGTTCGCCGCTGCGGATATCTTCCAGGACTCACCCTTTGGCGACATGCTAGACTCATTAAAGTCTCTCTCTTTGTCAGGAGGCTCGGGGCCGAACTATGTCCGGCTCGAGTGGGAAGCAGATGATGCAGGAATTCGTTGCCCACCCACCACCCACTTCATTGCCACGGTCGATGATTTAACCGAGGTACTGGACTTCGACTCCGAAGACATCGACGGTATGGACGACGATGCAGGAGAAGAACATGAACCACCGCTCACTGGGCGGTGGACAGCCACCTCTTCCTATGATATATATATGGTGGACACTCCGAAGGAAACAAATGGCGATGAGGCAACGGAGGATAAAACCTCAGGGAAAAAGCAAAGAATGGGCGTCGTCGGCGCCACTCCAAGCAACGCCACAGCAATACCGGCCCAGGAGACGAAAGCAATCCGAATGGTGTCGAAGAAGAATACAACCCTGATCAGCCCGCCTTCGAGCAGGCCGAACAGGAGGATGAGCAGGTCAGCCTAGAAGAACAGGCGACGGATGAATACCCGGAGGAGGATAGCTACATGCCCCCTCCGAAGATTTAGATTAGCCTCGGCGACGACGAAGTTCGGGCGTGCCTGAGGATCCCGTAGAGCAGGAGCGCTTCAAGCGTCGGCTTATAGCCACTGCGAGGAGCCTGAAAAAGAAGCACCAGCAATTCCAAGCTGATCAAGACCTGCTCACAAACAGATGGACTGAAGTCCTGGCAGCCGAGGAATACAGAATCGAGCACCATACGGCTGACCGGCCACCTCGTGGCTGGGATAAAACGGCATACCAGTCCGCATACCAGCCAACACCCCCACGCCAACATACTACGGCCCGGGGCAACAAAACAGGACAGCCAAGATCGATCTACGGATCGCGGGGGCGCTCCTCGGCACGCGACGATGACCGTCACGCCAGATACACCTTCAGCAAGTCCGGCCGGGCCGAATATAGCCACCCAGAGCAATTCGACCTACGTAGCCGCATAGCCCGGCACAGAGGCGCCGCGCACCCCCTCTGCTTCACTGACGAAGTAATGGATCATGAATTCCCAGAAGGGTTCAAACCCGTGAACATCGAATCAAACGATGGCACAACAGAACCCACAGTATGGATCGAATATTTTCTTCTCCACATTCACATGGCTCGCTGAGACGATCTACACGCCATCAAGTATCTTCCCCTTAAGCTCAAAGGACCAGCTCGACACTGGCTAAACAGCCTGCCTGCAAATTCCATTGGCAGTTGGGAAAACCTGGAAGACGCATTCCTCGGCAACTTCCAGGGCATATATGTGCGACCACCTAACGCGGATGACTTGAGCCACATTACTCAACAGCCCGGAGAGTCAGCCAGGAAATTCTGGACTCGGTTCCTAACTAAAAAGAACCAAATAGTTGACTGTCCGGACGCCGAAGCCCTGGTGGCTTTTAAGCATAATATCCGTGACGAGTGGCTCGCTCGACATCTCGGCCAGGAAAAACCCAAGTCCATGGCAGCTCTCACAACACTAATGACCCACTTTTGCGCAGGCGAGGACAGTTGGTTGGCTCGCAGCAGCACTACGCCACATTCTGGTAATTCGGATGGTCGCGACAATAACGGCAAGCCACAGTGTAACTGACATAAGCGACGGAACAACGGTGACAGCACTGAAGACACGGCTGTCAACGCCGGATTCAGCGGATCCAAGCCCGATCAGCGGAAGAAGCCGTTCAAAAGAAATAATCAAGGACCGCCCGATGCGGATCGCATATCGAGCGCTTCGTGCAAATTCATGGCACCCCGGACAAGCCAGCCAACCACACCAATAGAGATTGCTGGGTATTCAAACAGGCCGGCAAGATAAACGCCAAAGACAAGGACAAGGGGCTGCACAACGATGATGACGAGGAGCCCCGACGTCCGAACGTGGGGGACAGAAGAAATCCCCCCCCCCCCCAGGTGAAAACGGTCAACATGATCTACGCCACGCACATCCCCATGCGGGAATGGAAGCGGGCACTAAGGAACGTCTACGCGATGGAGCCAGTCACCCCCAAATTCAACCCATGGTCAGCTTGTCCGATCACCTTTGATCGTAAGGATCATCCTACTAGCACCCGTTATGGCGGCTCAGCCGCATTGGTCTTAGACCCAATCATCGACGGATTCCACCTCACGTGAGTCCTTATGGACGACGGCAGTAGGCTGAACCTGCTTTATCAGGACACAGTGCGCAAAATGGGCATTGACCCTTCAAGGATTAAGCCCACTAAAACCACCTTTAAGGGTGTAATTCCTGGAGTAGAGGCCCGCTGTACGGGCTCTATAACACTGGAAGTGGTCTTCGGATCCCCGGACAACTTCCGGAGCAAAGAGTTAATCTTTGACATCGTCCCCTTCCGCAGTGGTTACCACGCACTGCTCGGACGAACCGCATTCGCTAGATTCAGTGCAGTACCACATTATGCATACCTCAAGCTCAAGATGGCAGGACTGCGCAGGGTCATCACTTTCAACGGAAATATGGACCGCTCCCTTCGAACAGAAGAGCATACGGCAGCCCTCGCGGCAGAAGTACAATGCGGCCTACTCCGACAAACCAATCCGGCTACAACTTCGAGCACAGTAAAGCGAGTCCGGAGCACCCCGCAACAGGATCATCAGGAACGCCAAGAGCGTGATTAGCAGTCCGGCCTTAGCTCAAGCACCTTGACGGTGTCCTGGACTAGGGGGTACTCACCACGTCATCTCCTGATCTGATAGATTGGGCCGAGGACCCCCATGGCCGTATACTCATGGGCCAGCCGGACAGCTGCCGCGTACGAGGAAGATTCCACAAGACTTGGCGATCAAGACAAGGACTCCTCCCCACCGGCGTATTCGGCTAGGACTCTTGTTATCCTAGGCCTCTCGTGCATTGTATAAACCGAGGCCAGGCTAGTAGATAGAGAAAAAACAACAACAATCATACCATAAGCTAGCTTCTAGGGTTTAGCCTCTCTGATCTCGTGGTAGATCTACTCTTGTACTACCCATATCATCAATATTAATCAAGCAGGAGTAGGGTTTTACCTCCATCAAGAGGGCCCGAACCTGGGTAAAAACATCGTGTCTGTTGTCTCCTGTTACCATCTGCCTAGAAGCACAGTTCGGGAACCCCTACCGAGATCCGCCGGTTTTGACACCGACATTGGTGCTTTCATTGAGAGTTCCGCTGTGTGTTCGGAAAAAGGTCGATGGCTCGCCTGCAGATCAACTGCGACTTCGGCATCTTCGTCACCAGCTCGACTGGTCACCTTGGTTCGACCAAGGACTGCGCCCTACCTCCGATTGTCATGTTCGGATGAGGGCCTTCATCAACATCAGCTCCGATCTCTATCAAGATCATGGAGGAATCATCCAGGGAGCCCGGGGGCTCAACGTCAACATTGCCCTTAGGCGACCGTGCTGTTTTTCTGGACAGCGAACTTGTATCCGCCGTCACCGCCTCCTCGAGCGTCGGTTGGACGATTGCTTCAGTGGAATAGTCCGGAATTACGTCTATAACAGCCACGCTAAATTTCATCGAGTTCCGATGAAGGAATCTCCGACAATCTATGATATACCGGAGCCCTGTCAAATTTGGACGAGAATCTGGACGAGTTTAGGGCGTGGTGTCCAGCTTCTAGCTCGGACCTTCCTTGGAAGATCCAACCATTGATCGACTGCGGAATTCCTATATCTACCACCCCTCAAAATTTCAGCTCGATCCGACCGTCCAATCTCCGGGAACCTTCCGATTAGTGCATCACTTTGGATCTGTTTTCTGCGAAAACAAATCCGACCCGAGTTCGCCCTTTTTACTTAACGGGATTTCGGATATCCTTTTGGAGGAAGTTTTGTATGGGGTATTGTGTTTTGTTCCTAACACATCCCACTAACTTTAAAATCTTTTGAACATGATCTTCAACATCATGTTGGTGTCAAACCAGTCCGGCAATATTGCTCCACGGCTGCCGACCTGCGCTAGACACGTTGTCACTTTGTTGAGCCGAGCTCAACTTCTTCGGATCATCATCTCGGCAAGCCGAACAAGAGTCCGGCATCGCGAAGGATAAATCATCACCAAGATCGCCGCCCCACGGATTACACGGAGCGGGCATACCGGCATCGCCGCACGGTCGCTTCATCAAGTAGGCATCGACCACGTCACGACCTGCATCTGCAGGGCCGCACTATTGCTTCTTCAAGCTGGTGTCCATCACGCCGACCTACTTCGACATCTCGGCTGGACCGGGGACTTCACCATCTCTTCATCAACCTACTCCGGACACTTCGGCGTCACTAGCCGACCAGCTCTATCACGTTAGCTGGACCGAGGGCTTCGCCTCGGCGAGCCAACCTTTGCCAGCATTGCCATGCTGTCGTTTTATCGCCCGTCAGGCAATGGGTGCGCGGATCGAGTCCTAATTTTGGGAATCGCCTTCCTTCGGATTGCTACAATAAATAAACCAGGTGCTATTAATCCCAGTATTTTTTGCTTGTATGGTTCATTTTCCCAAGGAATTATTACTCTGGTTTGTCCATCATATGCACACAGGTCTATCAAATGGTGGCCGCATTAACGACAGTCGCATGGTGGTTTGGTCAGTTTCCGTACATAGTCCGGCGAACGCCGCATCCGGAGCTCGGACCGACCTGTGAATTCAGGCTTTGACACAACTTTACCACATCACGCCGACGCCCTGCATCGACATTGACTTCGACGCTAGACCATATTTCTTTTAGTACTCACTTTGCATAAATTATTTATTATGCAATGATTTTTTTTAATTATCATTATTACTATTATCTCCGGTTTGCACTATTTTTTGTGCACAGGAAAATGATCCGGGGACTTCAAGGCCACTCTGCCGGGTCTGCATTGACCGTGCTATGTCACCACTTCGGGCGTGTCGAGCTCTCCACTCCGCCAACTCGACCGGCTTGGGGATGGAACCTTGTCCCGTATCAAGCTCGAACTGCGTCATCAATACCGAACACATTAACCAGCTAAGTCGCTTTCATGCTCAAAGCTTTAATTTCTAACTTGTGTTCGATTCGACCAAGCATTATACCTTTTTGGAAAATGTTGCTTGTAAAAAAATTTCTTGTCCAATCTTTGTTTGTGACGCATAAATTCAAATACCCAATTCATTTGGGGGCTTCCTTCATGAAGCTTTTCCTCTTGCATATGATTATACTTGTACGGCTTCGTTCCTTGTTCGTGTATTACGCCACAATATGCACCATATTGACTTAAGCGATTTGCAAGCTGGGTTGCCTCGCTCCTATGTTTACCCCTACGTTCCCGATTGTTCGGCTAGGGAGTAAAGGGAGCACCTCTGCGATTGTCACGATCGGGTCATTCGAGCCGGACCTCAGACTGGGTGAAGCCGAAAGCTAGCGCTCTTATAGTTTTCAATGATGGTCGGCACACAACGAAACTCATGAGTACAAAAAATCTATTGCACAAGTCTCATAATAACAATGAGCACCAAGAAAGGTATCGGTGGGGGTACTATTTTCTTCAAGATGCTTCTTACACTTCGCAGTAATATAGCATAAGTTCCCCGAGCGCACTTTGTCTGTTATGACCTTATGGCCTGATTGTTCGGTTATTGAAAACACCGTCGATATTCTCGACAGATGGAGTACATAACACTTTTCGGTCCTTGACCAAAGAGGGAGAAGCCGACGGTCGGTTAAGACGCGTTTAAAGTTCGGTTGAACATAGATATGATATAAGTACTTCGGTACATGCAATCATTCTTTTACCCAAGTCACTTGGCTCTTAAATTTATATGAGCCGTTTTATGATAAGTGTTCCTCTTCTTAGTCGTTGAAAAGTTTTATTATTATTATTATTATTATTATTATTATTATTATTATTATTATTATTATTATTATTATTATTATTGTTATTATTATTATTATCTATCACTCCTTTTTTCGACACGAGCGTGTGGTCACTAGCCGGGGAGCCTAATTTCTCTCTCAAAGCCGCTAGAGTTTAGTTTGCTAAACTGGCCTAATGAGAAGTACTCCGCCCTCAGGATAGGAGGTTGAAGCCGTAGGCTGACCCGCTTGAAGTCTTGAGATAGGATGTATCATGTTAAAGCACAATAGAATCACTTCTTTTGCTAAGGCCAATTTTCGGATTGGCACCGAACACTTGATCTCGTTCGGACGTCAAGTTTTTACTGACGTTTTTTGGTTTTCCAAGATTATTGCACTTTTTAAACTATTTGTGTGTTTTCAGCACAAGTCTCGCAGTGCAACACCGGACACCTTTAGAGATTCGACAAAAACATTCTCGGATATTGCTATATATGCATCGGTTTCGAATTGTGTCTTCGGTCAATAGTTGTGTTGCCTGCCTCGCGCTTGCCTCCTACATTCCGCTTTGTTCGGCTAGGTGTGCAAAGGGAGAACCACTGCGATTGTGCTTCCAGCTCACATGGTTAAGCACCTCAGTGGAGAAAGCCGAAAACTGACTGTCACAATAAGCTTAAACTAGTCAGCGATCCGATGACGGTGTTAAACGACGGGCCATTCATAACAATGGCCGAAGTGTTTACGGCTTGACCTTGACTGTCGCCGAACACTACCGGGGGCTATTAACTGGCCTCCCAAACTAAATCCTCAATATTTTGCTTTTACATTGGAGCTGAGGTTTCATGATCATGCTTAGCATGACAACCCAAAGAAAGGAACCGATAGCGGGACTATTTTCTTTGGAAGACATTTCTTCGTTAAACAGTAATATAACATATCTCTCACGTACCTTTGTTTATAAAACTGTATGGCCAGATTGCCTTGTTTGTTGTAAATCTTTGCCCTCATAAAGGCTTTATAAAGTAGGACAAACACTCCTCGGCTATTGGCCGAGGAGGTGGAAGCCGATGGTCGGTCAACAAAGTTTTGTACAATGCGGATCCGAGCATTAATGACGTAAAGTACATAGAGTCATTACACATAATTTGTGATTTTACTATGGATATCGATCCTTAATTCGGCCTCCCGTGCCCGCATTAAGGCTCAGGGGCTACTGGGCTTCGGGCTTATTATTTACAAATATTAAAGGGGCACATCGATCCCCTGATCTGGTGTTGCCACCCGACCAGTGTCTCGGGGGCTACTGCATTGCCTGTCCAATGTAGAAAATTTTAAGTGTAATACAGTCTCCGAGGAGATTTTGATCCTCAGGCTGGTCGACCGCACCCAACCTATGTCTTGAGGACTGAGCACACCGCTTTTTGTGTCCTGAAGTATTCTGCCGAGCTAGGACTTGATCCTTAGACCGATTTTGCAAATCAACCTGAGTCTCAGCGGCTACGAGGATCAGCGGTCTTATGTCATCCTTCATGTGCATCTCGGGTTTTAGACCGATACCCACCTTGAGGGCTACTGGCTATGTATCTCGGGAGAGAATAAATTGCACCAATCAAAAATATTGACAAAAATTGGCCCACATTCAGGGTGGTGCACCACCTCGGAAGAAGTCCGGCATAAAGCTCGGACGCTAGTGGTTGGCTCCATAGAGGGCATTTCCGGCATTAAGCTCGGCTACACTCCTTCAAACTTCTTTGAACCAAGGTGATTTACGACAACTCGGATACAGTCCGGCGTTGGAGCTCGGATACACTCCGGCATTGGAGCTCGGATACATAGTCCGGCGTTGGAGCTCGGATACATTCTGGCGTTAGAGCTGGGAAGCGGTCCGGCGTTGGTGCTCGGCTGCAAAATATACCTCGAATGCAGTCCGGCGTTGGAGCTCAGACCTAAGAGGACGCTGCCGCCCGGGAACAACTTCAAACCCGAGGTGTGGCATAAAAATAACAAGGCATTGATAAAGGCCGGAAATTTAAAGGGGCTCCTCGGATACCCGACGTGTTAACTCGTCGAATGCATTTTGGCGATCCTCAAGATCGAAGACGAGAAGATTTGTTGAACCAGTTTTCAAGACCGACGACTAAAGATGAAGAACGGTTCGGAAGAATCGAGGAGCGTCCCTAAACTTGAAGACCGGTTCAGGGGCTATCGACGGTGTCCTAGACTAGGGGTACTCACCACGTCATCTCTCGACCGTTAGATTGGGCCGAGGACCCCCATGGTCAGATACTCATGGGCCAGTCCGGACAGCTGCCGCATACAAGGAAGATTCCACAAGACTTGGTGATCAAGACAAGGACTCCTCCCCACCGGCGTATTCGGCTAGGACTCTTGTTATCCTAGGCCTCTCGTGCATTATATAAAACGAGGCTAGGCTAGTCGATAGAGAAAAAACAACAACAATCATACCATAGGCTAGCTTCTAGGGTTTAGCCTCTCTGATCTCGTGGTAGACCTACTCTTGTACTACCCATATCATCAATATTAATCAAGCAGGAGTAGGGTTTCACCTCCATTGAGAGGGCCCGAACCTGGGTAAAAACATCATGTCACTTGTCTCCTGTTACCATCCGCCTAGACGCACAGTTCGGGACCCCCTACCCGAGATCCGCCGGTTTTGACACCGACACCCCTCCAAAGCAGCATTCGCGCCACGCGCACACAATTACGCACTCAAAAAATCCATGAGCATAGGCGGAGGTGCATCAACGACTCAGTCAATAGTGCGGGTAACCGCCAAATAACTTCATACTCTTTCCCTCTTACCTTGCAGGACACCGCGTTGGTGTAGCATCCTCAAAAGAGCCGAATTGCCGGACTTATAGGGGAGGGACATCCAAGGAGGCAACAGACGTTGTGCACAGAAAGAAATACCCAGGTGGAATCTATTTACGATCATTATACCTGCTTTATCTATCTGAACACAGCCTGCCCCTGGATAGGACATGTTAAATAGTCCTATTTTATCTCTACTTAACGCATCCATTGTAAACGTACGCTTAAACGTATTTTTCGTCAATGGGAGATTATATATAGCGTCAGCTTATTATTCTTATTTGAGCATTTTTTTTATTCTTAAAATGTTTATCTGATATTGCATCCGTACACCTTGGTGCGGTCAGTTTGCCAGGGGCTTCTCATGGCGCCCTGTAATATGGCAAATAAAGTCCGAACACTTTCAACAGTGCGGCACCCCGAACTTATAGCACTATATGCATCAGCTCCGAATCATGTCTTGGGTCTACAGTTGGGATAGCCCGGCTCCCTTGTTTTGGTGCATTACGTTCCGTTATATCGGCTAAGGTAGCGCAGGGAGAACTACTACGATTATGTCCCGGTTCTTCCGGACGAGCACCTCAGTAGAGAAAGCCGAAAACTAACTGGCATGATGTGGCGAGAGCTGGTCGCTGTTTGAGAGGTTTTAAAATCCTTAAAGATTTTCTGCTTTAGGCGATAAATCGGCTTCGTCCGATCTAGGCGCAGTATAGCGCCTGATTCGCCTTCCGAATTCTAGGGCTTCACGAAATTTAAAATTGTAGACTTCTATGGCTAAGTGAAAGTTATAAAGCCGCATAGTCCGCTTGCCTCGTTCGCTGCGCCAGACACCTCCTTAAGGGATCAAACATTTGGATAAAGAGTGTCCGGGTTTTCCACAAACACCCCAGTACTAGTTGCGTGGGGGCGGAAGCCGACGACTGGCCTACTTTCATAATTTTATAAACAGCTGCACAGAAGGTAATATTTTAAATAACAAAAGCGCTACATAGCGCAAGTAACTTCGTATTTAACTACAAACATGACATAAGTGAATTCATTCCAAAATGGCGTCCTTGGTACACTCATCGGCGACGAGACGGGCACCCTTCATCACGCCATCGTAGTACATTTCGGGATGGCGATGCGCCTTGCCCTCCGGCGGCCCGTCCTTGACCAGCTTCTCCGCATCGAGCTTGCCCCAATGCACCTTGACGGGGGCAAAGGCTCGGCGGGCACCTTTGATGCAAACAGATCGCTTGATCACTTCAAGCCGCAGGCAGGCATTCACCATCCGCTTGATCAGGCCAAAGTAGCTACTGGGCAGGAGTTCACCAGGCCACATCCTGACTATGAAGTCCTTCATAGCCAGTTCGGCCGCCCTGTGGAGTTCGATCAACTGCTTCAGTTGGTCGCTTAGAGGCATCGTATGATCGGCCCCAGCATACTGGGACTAGAACAGCTTCTTCGTTGAGCTCCCCTCCTGGGCACGGTAGAACTCCACAGCGTCTGAGACGCTGCATGGTAGATCTGCAAATGCCCCTAGAGAGCTCCGAATTCGAGTAAGTAAAAGAAACGCCTCCTCCACATGTTTGCTTTGCATAAAGAATTTCTTACCCGCTGCTATCTTTTTGGCCTCCTGGATCTCCTGTTGTGCCTTGTCGGCTTCGGCCTTGGCATCTTTCAAATTTACATGGGCCTTCGCAAGCTCGGCCTCCTTCATCTTAAGATCATGCTCCACGGACTCGCACTTCTGGCCGAGGTCCTGGAGCTCTTGCTGTACCTCGCCTACTCTAGCACTTTGCTTTTCGCGCTCCTTGCATTCCAAGGCCGCTTTGTTTTCGGCCTCGGACAGCGCTTTCTTCAGAGACGCCACTTCGGCGGTGGCCCCTGTTACACAGTCACGACTCTTTGGCGTTAGACTGACCATTTTGCCTATCTTTAAATACATACGAACGGGGAATCACTTACCTTTATTCTCCTCGAGCTGCCTCTTCGTGAGGCCGAGTTCTCCCTGCGCCTGCTCTAGATCCCGCTTCAGTTCGGCAACTCCGGCAGTACGGGCAGCAGCAGCAAGCAGCACAGCCTGCTTATGCACACGAATATTTATTGTTAGACCCTTGAGGATTATAATTTGCCCTCATAAGAGTACGGTGCTCCTCATCTATGGAAGCGCCGTGAAGCGTTTCCAGCAGACAATCCGGCGCCTCGGGCGCACCGGAAGTCCTCGATGCAGACAACTTTTCTAGCAGACAATCCGGCGCCTCGGGCGCACCGGGAGTCCTCGATGCAGACGACTCTCTCTCCCTGACGAGGGGCTGTCCGCCTGAGTTCGGAACCATTGAAGGTTCCGGGACAGTGTTCGGCTGAGAGCCCAACCTATTGTGGTTCTCACCGACACGATCCGCGGGGACCTTGAACCCCACGTGTCCAACGTCTGGGACCCCGCCTTGGGGCATCTCTAGAGTCACCCCCCCCCCCCCGCTCGGGGAGCCTTTTGGACAACATTTCCGTGTCGTCCGCGGGTTGAGGAGTAGTGGCTGTCGGAAGCGAATTGATCTCCGAATCACTCAGGGATCCGGAGGAAGACACTTCGGGGTAAGCCCTGGCCGGACTGCACATATGTCCGGCGTTAAACAAAAGCTATAGAATGAAGTTATGATGGAGTGCGGACACTTATGATCGCACCGGGGGCTTCCCCCTGGGCAGCCACCCTTCCTCACTATGAGCGGCCGTGGCGGAGTAGTCCGGAAGGGGTACCTTCCCCTTCTTGGACGCCCCATCCTCCCCCTCCGGGGCGGCATTTCTCTTCTTCTCCCCCCCAGTGCGGGGAGGTGGAATTTCTTCTTGATTCCCCCCGCCTCCGCGGGAGGGATCTGTCTCGTCGTCGTCGGACGACAGGGGTATAACGGCCTTGCACCGAGGGCCTTTTCCGGCCCCCTGGCCTGCCTCTCCGGGTCCCTCATCCTTTCCGGATGGGGCGTCTTCTTCTTCTTCCTCCTCCCCCTCGTGGGAGGAGTCTGCCTCGTGGTCTTCGGACGAGGCTTCTGACGCAACCTTACGCCGGAGACCCTTCCTGGTCCGCGGGGCCTTCTTCTCCGGCACCTTGTAGGGCGCCGGGACTAGCATCTCCGTCAGGAGAGCATCAGGTGGATCTTCTGGCAACGGAGCCGGACAGTCAATCCGCTCCGCTGTCTTCACATAATCCTGATCAAACATACACAAATACTTAAAACTACCCCATGATTGTATTGGGAAAAACCGAACCCGGTGGTGGTCCCAAAACTCACCGGACTCGGGGGCCGCGCTGCATGAAGTCCGCGGTCCTCGGATGTAGGAGGAGGTACTTCGGAGGCCTTAAAACAACTCCTTCCACGCGTCTTTCTGCTTCATGCCATAGAGCCTCTGAAGCGTCTGGTGTTCGGCCGGGACGAAGTCCCACAGATTGAATGCCCGCCTTTGGCACGGCAGAATCCGGCGAACGAGCATGACCTGGATCATGTTGACAAGCTTAATGTTCTTGTCCTTCATGCTCTTGATGCAGGTTTGCAGTCCGGTCAACTTTGTAGGTGCGCCCCAAGTCAGGCCCTTCCTTTCACAGGAGGTGAGCCGCATGGGGGCTCCGGATCGGAACTCGGGGGCCGCCGCCCAGTTGGTGCCGCGCGGCTCGGTGATGTAGAACAACCCTGATTGCCACCCTTTTACGGTCTCCGCAAAGAAGCCGTCCAGCCAGGTGACGTTGGGCATCTTGCCCACCATGGCCCCTCCGCACTCCACTTGCTGGCCGCGTATAATCTTCGGCTTCACGCAGAAGATTCGCAGCCATAGGCCAAAGTGAGGCCGAATGCGGAGGAAAGCCTCGCATACAACGATGAACGCCGAGATGTTGAGGACGAAATTCGGGGCTAGATCATGGAAATCTAGCCCGTAGTAGAACATGAGCCCGCGGACGAAGGGGTCAAGTGGAAACCGCAGTCCACGGACGAAGTGGGCGACGAACACGACCCTCTCGTGGGGTCCTGGGGTCGGGATGACCTGCCGAGCGTCCGGTAGCCGGTGCGCTATGTCTGCGGCCAAGTATCCGGCCGCCCGAAGATTTGCTATGTGCTTCTCCTTGACGGTGGAAGCCACCCACTTGCCTCCTGCTCCGTACATGTTTAGCTGTGCGGAGAAGACTTGGTCTTGGGCGCTGGAGCTCGAGGGGGCGAGAGTGGGCAAACGATGAAGAGGGCGTGGGTAAAAATGGGGAAATCTTATCCCTTTATAGAGGCGACGAAAGCGGTGCGCCTCCCCACTTGCCCGTTGGGAATCGCTTTCTTCCCAAATGCCACGATTAATGATGTGGTGGGATTACCCGTACCCGTATTGATGTGAATCCCGTGATAAGGGGACACGATCTCTGCTTTGACAAGACGTGTCAAGGAAAACGCCTCGCAATATGTGATTTGGCTGGTTGTGGGAAAACGGTTCGGATAACGACCCGACCGTAATGACACATCGCATTGTCTAAAAAGTTGTCAGCAGATTGCATTTGTGAAATACTATTCTCTCTACGGTGGCATGTGAAGATCATTTTGTGCATCCAGACACAGTTCAAGTGTTCGATAATTACCTTGGAGTACTCGGAGGAGGAACCCGCCCTGCAATGTCGAAGACAAGACTGCGCGCCGGACTCATCGTCATTGAAAGCCTGGTTCAGGGGCTACTGAGGGAGTCCTGGATTAGGGGGTACCCGGACAGCCGGACTGTATATATCGTCCGGACTATGGAAGCGTGAAGATACAAGACTCAAGACTTTGGCCCGTGTCCGGATGGGACTTTCCTTTGCGTCGAAGGCAAGCTTGGCGATCCGGATATTGTGTTTCCTTTCTTGTAACCGACTCCATGTAAACCCTAGCCCTCTCCGGTGTCTATATAAACCGGAGAGGTTGGTCCTTAGAAGGCCGATCACAATTACAATCATACCATCATAGGCTAGCTCTTAGGGTTTAGCCTCTGCGATCTCGTGGTAGATCTACTCATTTACTACCCATATCATCAATATTAATCAAGCAGGAAGTAGGGTTTTACCTCCATCGAGAGGGCCCGAACATGGGTAAACATCTGTGTCCCTTGCTTCCTGTTACCATCAGCCTTGACGCACAGATCGGGACCCCCTACCCGAGATCCGCCGGTTTTGACACCGACAACCAGCTTGACACTGGTTGAAAAGCCTCCCCGAAAATTCAATCGGAAGTTGGGAGGAACTTGAGGATGCTTTCAGGGCCAATTTTCAAGGGACCTATGTCCGGCCTCCGGACGGGGACGATTTAAGTCACATAATTCAACAGCCCGGTGAGTCCGCCCGCAAGCTTTGGAACAGATTCCTCACTAAGAAGAATCAAATTGTCGATTGTCTAGATGTCGAAGCCTTAGCGGCCTTCAAACACAGCATCCGAGACGAGTGGCTCGCCAGACACCTCGGCCAAGAAAAGCCGAGGACAATGGCAGCCTTAACAAGCCTTATGGCAGCCTAAACAACGGTCAACGCCGGATTCAGGGGATCTCGACCCGGTCAACAAAATAAGCCATTTAAAGGCGGCAAAGAGGGACCGTCCGGCTTGAATAAAGTCCTGGACAGACTGTGCCAAATTCATGGCACCCCCGAAAAACCTGCAAACCACACTCACAGATAATGCTGGGTCTTTAAGCAGGCCGGCAAATTAAATGCCGAACACAAGGGAAGGGAAACACCAAGTGAAGACGAGGATGAGCCTCGCCAGCCGAACACTAGGGGACAGGAAAAATTCCCACCAGACGTAAAAACAGTAAACATGATCCACGCGATCACATATCCACGAGAAGGCGCGAACGCGCGCTCAGAGACGCACACGCTATAGAGCCTGTCTCCCCAAGCTTAACCACTGGTCGGCCTGCCCGGTCACCTTCGATCACAGGGACTGCCCGACTAGTATGCGGCACGGAGGATCAGCTGCCTTGGTGCTCGACCCAATAATCGATGGATACCATCTCACTCGCGTCCTCATGGACGGCGGCAGTAGTCTTAACCTAATATACCAGGACACGGTCCGCAGGGTGGGGATAGACCCATCCAGAATCAGACAAAGTAACACCACCTTTGAAGGGGTGATACCAGGCGTCGAAGCCCACTGCAGGGGCTCCCTCGTACTAGAGGTGATATTAGGCTCCCCAGGAAACTTCAGAAGAGAAGAACTACTCTTCGCCATCGCCCCCCCCCCCCCCTCCAAAGTGGTTATCACGCATTGCTCAGGAGAACGGCCTTCGCCCGCTTCAACGCAGTACCGCACTACGCCTACCTTAAACTCAAGATGCCCAGTCCACGCGACGTCATCACCATTAACAGAAGTACAGAGCGTTCCCAACGCGCCGAAGAGTATGCGACAGCTCTAGCAGCCGGACTCTAAGCGGCCTCTAATATATGAACGCATGATTGGTCGTTAAGACCACGGGCACGGTTAGACGAGTCCGGCAGCCCGGATAAACATGAGCTGGGCACTACACATGTAATCCCATAGAGCACACCAGGGGCTTAAAATATTCAATAAATCCCACCTTTTTGCTTGACCGTTGTCGGTGTCAAAACCGGCGGATCTCGGGTAGGGGGTCCCGAACTATGCGTCTAGGCGGATGGTAACAGGAGACAAGGGACACGATGTTTTTACCCAGGTTCGGGCCCTCTCGATGGAGGTAAAACCCTACTCCTGCTTGATTAATATTGATTATATGGGTAGTACAAGAGTAGATCTACCATGAGATCAGAGAGGCTAAACCCTAGAAGATAGCCTATGGTATGATTGTTGTTCGTCCTACGGACTAAAACTCTCCGGTTTATATAGACACCGGAGAGGGCTAGGGTTACACAGAGTCGGTTACAAATGGGAGGAGATCTACATCCGTATCGCCAAGCTTGCCTTCCACGCCAAGGAAAGTCCCATCCATACACAGGATAAAGTCTTCAATCTTGTATCTTCATAGTCCAGGAGTCCAGCCAAAGGTTATAGTCCGGTCATACGGACACCCCCTAATCCAGGACTCCCTCAGTAGCCCCTGAACCAGGCTTCAATGACGCATTTAGTCCGGCCAAGGCAGATTGTCTTCGCATTGCAAGGCAGGTTCCTCCTCCGAATACTTCATAGAAGGTTTTGAACACAAGGATAGTGTCCGCTCTGCAAAATAAGTTCCACATACCGTCAGAGAGAGAATAATATTTACACAAATCCAATCTGCTGACGTATTCCGCAGCGTAACATCACACCACGGCCAAGCCTTAATTCGAATCGTTTTTACTGTCCCACCACAGCGCACTAGCGAGGCGGTTTCCTTGGCATGTCTTGTCGAAGCAGAGATCGTGTCCCCTTATTCCGGGATTCTCAACAATACGGGCATGGGTAACACAACCGTGCCATTAATTTATGATGCTTGGGAGATAAGCGAGTTTTACCAGGCTGGTGGGGGCACATAGTTTCGTCCGCCCATATAAGGGGATAAGGATCCACCTTTTCCATCTACGCCTTCTTCCTCCTTTCCCTATCCATTTTCATGCACTCGAGCTCCAGCGCCCAAGTCCACACACCTTACCTCAACCTTCTCCAGCCATGTCCGGAGCGGGAGGCAAGTGGATGGTCTCCTCCGTCACGGAGGGACACATTAAGAAACTGAGGAAAGCCGGATAGTTGTCTAATGACATCGCGCACCGGCTCCCAGCTCATCCCCACCCCCAGGCCCCATGAGAGGGTGGTGTTCCTCACCCATTTCCTCCGCGGACTAGGTTTCCCACTTCACCCATTTGTCCGGGGACTCATGTCGCATCACGGCCTGGACATCCATGATCCGCCCGAACTTCATCCTCAATATCTCTACGCTCATCGTCAGGTGTGAGGCCTTCCTCTGCATCCAGCCCCACTTCGGCTTATGGCTGAAGACCTTCAATGTCAAACCGAAGGTAGTGGGCGGCCGCCAAGCGGAGTGCGGAGGCGCCATGGTGGGCAAGATGCCCAACGTTACATGGCTCGAGGGCTCCTTCGTGGAGACCATAAAGGGGTGGCAATCGGGGTGGTTCTACATCACCGAGCCGCGTGACCCTGAATGGGCAGCGGCCCCCGAATTCCGATCTGGCTTCCCTACACGGCTCACCTCCTGGAAAGAGACGGGCTTGTCGTGGGGTAATTCGGAGGAGCTGACCGAACTCCAAACCTGCTTCCAAAACCTGGTGAGCAAGAAGCTCAAACTCGTCAACGTGGTCCAGGTCATGCTCATCCTCCGGATCCTCCCGTGCCAACAACGGGCTTTCAGTTTGTGGGAGTTTGATCCGGCACAGCACCGAACCCTGAGTAGGCTCTTCGACACTACGTACGAAGACGCCTGGAAGGTGCTGTTCAAGGGCGCCGAGGCTCCCGCATCCGCTACCGAGGATCACGGATTCAGCGCGCAGCATCAAGCCAACGCGGTAAGCTATTTTACCCTTTGCGGGTTACTTGTTTTCCATAGTTTGATTCTATGCGGGATCTAAACTCCCTTACCTTTGACAGGATTGGCAGAAGACGTCCGGACAGATTGACTGTCCGGCTCCCTTGCCCGAAGACCCAGCGGACGCCCGCTTGACGGGGCTGCTGGTTCCGGCACCTTACATGGTGCCGGAGAAGAAGGCCAAGAAGAAGGCCACGGGAACTCGAAAGAGTTCCCGGCGCCCGGTGGTGTCGGATTCATCGTCCGATGACTCCGAGGCGCACTCCTCCTCCGAAGACGAGGAGGAGGAAGAAGAGGCCTCTCCCCCTCCAGCGGGTGGAGGAAAAGGAAGGCCGCCCCAACCGGGGGGGCCGGAGGGTCCAAGAAGGGGAGGACCCTTCCTCCGGACTACTCCACCAACGCCGATAACGGTGAAGAGGAGTGGCCATCCAGGGCCAAGCCCCTGGCAAAATCATAAGTATCCGGATACCAGAATAACTCATGGCGTTCCTCTGTTGCACAGTATCTCCTGACGCCGAATATAACCATGCAGTCCGCCCAAGGCCGGGCTCGATGCTTCGTCGAGCGGTTCCCTGGTTTCGTCGGATGTGAATAGCACTTCACTTCTGGCCGCCTCCTCTCCTCGCGCTGCGGATGATGCGGAGGTGGCGTCCCAAAAGGGGCCAAGCCAGGAGGAGGTGGTCTTGGGGGCGCCGCAAGCCGACCTCCCGGACTCCAGGTGCAAAGGGGACAAAACCCCCAAGGGCTCCAAGGCTGGCCATAGGCCGGATACTGCACCGGAACCTTCAACGGTTCCGGAATCCGGCAGGCGGCCCCCTAGTAAGAAGGGAAAGCCTACGACGCCAGTGACTTCCGTCCAACCGGAGGCACCGGATAATCTGCCGGAGGTGCTTAACGGCGCCTCCATCGACGAGGAGCACCGCACTATTATGAGTGTGGTGATCCAGAAGGTTCAGTCCGCCAAGAGCAGGCTGACTAAAGCCTGTGCCATCCTTCTAACAGGCTTTGAGGTATGTGTATAAGATATGTAAAAATATTACCGCATAGACAGTAGCCCCTGATGCTCAGTTTGGTGTTCGGAAAGAAAATCCGAACTGAGGATCAAAAATATATACGCAGGAGTCTAACATAAGTATGTCAATATGGGAATGCAGGCTATGCTGCTGACCTCTGCCGCACTGACTGCGGAGGTCGATGCATTGAAGCACAGCCTCGAGCGGTCCGAGAACGAGCTCGGCCTTGCCAAGAAGCAGCTCGAGGACAAGGAAGGTAAGTAATACCTTACGTAAGTATATAAAAAATATGTGGTTGCAAAAAATGACAGGACCAACGTGGGTATTACAGGGGCCACAACCCAGGTGGTAACCCTGAAGGAAGCGCTGTCCAAGGCCGAAGAAAATGCGGCCGTGGAGCGTACCCAGCGAGAGAAGCAGGAGGCGCGGGTGGCGGAGGTGCAGCAAGAGCTCCAGGCTCTCGTGGAAAAACATGAGAGTTTGGAGCTTGACTCAAAGACTCGAGAGTCCGAGCTCGCCTCGCTTGAGAGCGCCTAAATCTGCCAAGGCCGAAGCCCAAAAAGCCCTCCAGGAAATTGAGGCGATGAAGAAGATAGCGGCAAGTAAGGCATTCTTTATGCAAAGCAAGCACGTGAAAGTGAATTACTTGTTACTTACCCGAGTCCGGAGCTCTCCAGGAGCATTCGCAGATCTTCCCCGGAGTGTGTCCGACACCGCTGCATTCTACCGAGCCGAAGAGGGGAGCCCGACAGAGAAGGTGATCTGGTCTCAGTATGCTGAGGCCGGACACCCGGTGCCCTTGAGCGACCAGCTGAAGCAGCTGGTCGAGCTCCATAAGGTGGCCGAATAGGCCATGAAGGGTCTCATAGTCCGGCTATGGCCTGGGGAAGCCATGCCTGGAAGCTACTTCGGGCTGGTGAGGCGGCTGGTGGATGCCTGTCCATGGCTTGAAGTCATCAAGCGCTCCGTATGCATCGAAGGTGCTCAGAGGCCCTTGCCCGTGCTAAAGTGCACTGGGGCAAGATGGACGCTGAGAAGCTTGTGACGGATGGACCACCGCCGGGGAAGGATCATCGCAAGACCGAGATGTATTATGAGGGCGTCCTGAAGGGTGCCCGCCTTATAGCGGATGAGTGCTCCAAAGATGTAATTTTTTAGTAAACTCGCATTTGTGATCCTGTATGCTGAAAACTTGTTCATATGCGCTAAGCAACGCTTTTGAATTTAAAATATTACCTTTTGTGCGGCCGTTTATTAAAATTGAGAGATGCCGAGTCGTCGGCTTCTGCCCCCATGCCGCGAGTGCTGAGGTGTTCGGGATAAACTTAAGCGCTCTTTTTCCCATTATTGGGTCCTTCGAGGGAGACGCTCAACACAACGAACAAGGCAATCGGACTATAATGCTTGAACACTCTCACTTAGCCATAGAATTCTATAATTTTAAATTTCGACGAAGCCCCTAGTATTCGGAAGACCGAGTTTGGGGCGCTATCCACGCCTAGGCCGGAAAAAGCCGACTCCTCGCTCTAAGCGGCATAAGTCTTTAGGGACTCGAAAACCTCTCGAACAGCGACCGGCTCTCGCCCTTTCATGACAGTCAGTTTTAGCTTTCTCCACTGAGGTGCCTAGCCGAGCTCAACTGGGGCACAATCGCAGTGGTTCTCCCAGTGCTACCTTAGCCGATATAACGGAACATAAGGTACCAAAACATGGGAGCCGGGCAAACCCAACTATTAACCCAAGACATGATTCGGAGCCGATGCATATAATGCTATAAGTTCGGGGTGCCGCACCCATGAGAGTGTTCGGACTTCTCACACCATATTCTGGGGTACGTAAGCCCCTGGTGTATTGGCCGTACCAAAGTGTACGGTTGCATAATGTCATAACTGAAGATATTTTTATTAAATAGGAATTCAATAATAGACAAGAGCTATGTATTGTTTATTCGAAAAGTCTGCGATAAAAGCAAAACGATACAAATAGTGCGATAAGCAAGAGATGGGACTATTTGACATGTCCCCCTCCAGGGGCGAGCTGCGGGATGATATGTGAAACAAGTATACTACTCGTTATAGAGACCACCTGGACACTCGACGTAGCTTTCTGCCTCCTTGGTTGTTGCATCGTGTGTTCGGCGATTGTACTGCCTGACCGGTCTTTTGGAAAGTGGAGTCCTGAAAGTAAGAAAAAAAGAATGACAAAATCGGGAGCCCCTGGTGCGGTTGAGCCGCATTTTGGGCATGCCGTGGTCGTGCCCCTCCCACTATGCCCATGGTATTTCCAGAGCGTATTATGTACGCGTAGTAATGCTTCACAATTTCGCGAGGGCTGGGTTGGGGCCGCATTGCTACGCTTTCTCGGAACATGCCAGTAGGCCTTGTTGTAGGTTACTCCGGGCGCGCTTGACGGTGCCCGGACGTTTAATGGCTGGACTGGAGAATTGCCTTGAGAGGTTGCTTTGTACTTCCGCCGCGAGGGTCGCCGTATGCTCCTCCGTTCGGAGAGAGCGTTCGGTGTTTCCATTGACCGTAATGACTCCTCGAGGGCCTGGCATCTTGAGCTTGACGTATGCGTAGTGCGGCACCGCATTGAACTTGGCAAATGTGGTGCGTCCGAGCAGTGTGTGATAGCCACTGCGGAACGGGACTATGTCGAAGATTAACTCCTCGCTTCGGAAATTATCCGGGGATCCAAAGACCACCTCAAGTGTAAGCGAGCACATGCAGATTGGCCTCTACACCTGGTATGACGCCTTTAAAGGTCGTCTTTGTGGGTTTAATCCTTGAGGGATCTATGCCCATTTTTTGCACTGTATCCTGATAAAGCAGGTTCAAGCTGCTGCCGCCGTCCATAAGGACTCTAGTGAGGTGAAATCCGTCAATGATTGGGTCTAGAAACAATGCAGCGAATCCTCCATGGCGGATGCTAGTGGGGTGGTCCCTTCGATCAAAAGTGATCGGGCAGGAGGACCATGGGTTGAACTTTGGGGCGACTGGCTCCAACGCATATACGTCCCTGAGTGCACGCTTCCCCTCCCTTTTGGGTATGTGGGTTGCGTATATCATGTTCACCGTCCGCACTTGTGGGGGGAAGCCCTTCTGTCCCCTATTGTTTGGCGGCCGGGGCTACTCCTCGTCATCGCTATGCAGCCCCTTGTCATTGTTTTCGGCGTTTAACTTGCCTGCCTGCTTGAACACCCAACAAACCATGTTGGTGTGGTTGGCTGGTTTTTCGGGGGTGCCGTGTATCTGGCACGAGCGATCGAGTATTCGGTCCAAATTGGACGGGCCCGGAGTATTTCTTTTAAATGGCTTTTTCCACTGACCGGGTTTAGAGCCTCTGAATCCGGCATTAACTGTCGTATCCTCAGCATTGTCGCCGTTAATGCGGCGCTTCTGCTTGTTGCGAGGCGACCTGCCAATGCTGTCCTTGGTATCCGAATTACCAGGGTTCTTGGTTATGTTATTACTACGAGCTAGCCAGTTGTCTTCTCCCGCGCAAAAGCCGGTCATGAGTGTTGTGAGGGCTGCCATGGATTTCGGCTTTTCCTGTCCTAGGTGCCGGGCAAGCCACTCGTCACGGATGTTATGCTTGAAGGCTGCAAGGGCTTCTGCGTCCAAACAGTCGACTATTTGATTTTTCTTGGTTAGGAACCGTGTCCAGAATTGTCTGGCCGATTCCTCTGGCTGCTGAATTATGTGGCTTAGGTCATCGGCGTCTGGTGGTCGCACATAGGTGCCCTGGAAGTTGTCGAGGAATGCTGCTTCCAGGTCCTCCCAACAAACAATTGATTCTGCTAGCAAGCTGTTAAGCCAATACCGAGCTGGTCCTTTGAGCTTGAGTGGGAGGTATTCGATGGCGTGTAGATCATCGCCGCGGGCCATGTGGATATGAAGGAGATAATCCTCGATCCATACCGCCGGATCTGTTGTGCCATCGTATGATTCGATGTTTACGGGTTTGAAACCCTCGGGGATTTGATGATCCATTACTTCATCTGTGAAGCATAGTGGGTGTGTGGCGCCTCTGTATTGGGCTATATCACGACGTAGCTCAAATGAGCTTTGTCTACTGTGTTCGGCATGACAGTTATCGTCACATGTCGTGGGGCGCCCACGTGACCCATAGATCGATCTTGCTTGCCTTGCCCTGTCCTCCAATATATCTCGCAGATCTGGCGCATTTCCCCGTGCCTTGGTATTCTTTGAGCGACGCTGGGGTGCGGCTTGAGTGGAGGGCCGAGAGGCCTCTCTGTCGTGGCCACGGGGTGGCCGGTCGTCCGCATCATCTTGTTGGTGATGTAGGTCTAGGTGCTTCCTGCTCTTATCGGGGTAGCAGCCTGCCTTTTGGGTAGCTCTTGGAGGGGCGTTCGAGTTCGTACTCTTCGGCTGCAAGGACTTCAGTCCATCTGTCGGCTAGCAAGTCTTGGTCAGCTCTGAGCTATTGCTGTTTTTTCTTGAGGCTGCTCGCCGTGGCCATAAGCCTGCGTTTGAAACGCTCTTGATCGTCGGGATCCTCAGGCACGACAAATTCGTCGTTGTCGAGGATTGCCTCGTCTTCGAAGGGAGGCATGTAATTATCATCCTCTACCTCTCTGTCCACCGCTCTCTCATGAGGGCTGGTTTCTCCATCCTCCTGCGCTGAATTCTGCTGGAGGGGATTGTCTTCGGCAATGTCGGGGTGTTATTATCTCCCGTGCCGTAATCGCCGTTTTTTCTGTGGCGGGATTTAGAGCGGCGCAGCTGACGTCGGCGCTTAGGCTGTTTCTTGGAGGGGTCATCCTCCGTTGTTCCATCGCCGTTCCCTTCTTTTGGGGTGTCAACCATGTATATGTCATAAGTCGAGGTGGCTTTCCAGTGCCCTGTAGGCGCTGGTTCTTGGTGTCTCCTGCATCGGCATCCATACCGCCGATGTCTTCGGAGTCAAAGTCGAGCATGTCGGTTAAATCATCGACAGTGGCTACGGAGTGGGTGGTGGGTGGGCGTTGAATTTCTTTGTCGTCCGCATCCCAACCTTGCTGGCCATAGTCCGGCCAGGGCTCTCCTGATAAAGAGAGAGACTTTAGTGAATTCAGAATGTCGCCGAAAGGAGAGTGCTGAAAGATGTCCGCGACGGTGAACTCCATGATCGGCGCCCCATTGGATTCAATTGGCAGGGGCGCGGAAGGTTCGGAGTCCGGAGATGAGTCCGGCACCTTGGAGTCATGAGCTTCGCAAAGGACAGGTATGGTGTTCGGCTCGATCGCCGTAGAGATTGCAGCCCCTGAGGCGGTGTCCAGCCACCCGTCCTCGATTGGCGCAGTCGGCTCCGAGCTAAGGGTCGGAGCGGACACTGGTGCGGCCTCCAGGGCACTGTTCGGCGGTAGAGCTAGATCATGCCCATCGTGACAGTGCGGCGCGCTTGGCTGTGGCTCGAACCCGTCGAAGATCAAGTCTCCGCGGACGTCAGCCGTGTAGTTCAAACTTCCAAATCTACCCTGATGGCCAGGGGCGTAGCTTTCGATCTGCTCCAGATGGCCAAGCGAATTGGCCCAAGTGTAAAGCCGCCGGATACGAAGATCTGTCCGGGGAGAAAAGTCTCGCCCTGGACCGCATCGTTGTTGACAGTCGGAGGAGCCATCGAGCCTAAAGATGACGACACATAGGAACTCTCAATGAAAGCACCGATGTCGGTGTCAAAAACGGCGGATCTCGGGTAGGGGGTCCCGAACTGTGCGTCTAGGCGGATGGTAACAGGAGACAAGGGACACGATGTTTTTACCCAGGTTCGAGCCCTCTCGATGGAGGTAAAACCCTACTCCTGCTTGATTAATATTGATGATATGGGTAGTACAAGAGTAGATCTACCACGAGATCAGAGAGGCTAAACCCTAGAAGCTAGCCAATGGTATGATTGTTGTTCATCCTACGGACTAAAACCCTCCGGTTTATATAGACACCGGAGAGGGCTAGGGTTACACAGAGTTGGTTACAAATGGGAGGAGATCTACATCCGTATCGCCAAGCTTGCCTTCCACGCCAAGGAAAGTCCCATCCGGACACGGGATGAAGTCTTCAATCTTGTATATTCATAGTCCAGGAGTCTGGCCAAAGGTTATAGTCCGGTCATCCAGACACCCCCTAATCCAGGACTCCCTCAACCCTATTAACAGGCCAATGTCTTACACCTCTGATATTCATTGACAATAGTCAACTCTTCGCACGCTTACGTCATACTCTTCTACATGAGTTTTCCTTTTTTACAGACATCATTCGTGCAATACCCTCCCAGGACATGGCACAATGGAGACAAAGGCGCAGACGTGCAGCAGGGCCCCGCTCAAAGGTTTCTCTTTAGATTAAGCCCGTGTGTAAACCTTCTTTATTGTCTTTTGTTGCTTACACATCCCATGGGTACTAAACCCACAGAGGATACTGCCGTTATTGGCATTTCGCCACGGCAGACTAATGCACGTACCTGGAAATACAGGGTTCATAATAAAGGGCGTTACTCAGCCAGTATATGTTATAAAGTCCGAATACCTTCGGGAGTGTTCGACGTCGCGAGTTTGGCCTTATATGCATCAGCTCCGAATCATGTCTTCGGTCAAATGTTGGGTTTGCCCGGCTCCTGGGTTTTCCGCCTTACGTTCCGTTCTTATCGGCTAAGGCGGCCAAAGGAGAACTACTGCGATTGTGCCCTAGTTATTCCGGATGATCACCTCAGTAGAGAAAGCCGAAAACTGACTGTCATGATATAGCGAGAGACTTTTCAACCACTTGAAAACTTATTGGAATCTTTAGGATTCCTCTGCATTAACGAAGGGCCGTTTCCCGGTCATGTACACACGTGCCCGTATTCGGATGCACGCAGAGGTACCAAGGGCTACATAGTAGCCCCACCGTCAAACTCCTATGGCTAAGTGAAAGTGTTATATCTATATAGTCTGGTTGCCTAGTTCAACGTGCGATCACCTCCTTAATGGACCAAGACATTGGATCAAGTGTGATTACGCATATTTTTCACGAACACCCCCGCATTGTATGCGTGGGGGCTGAAGCCAATGACTGATATCTTTCAGATTACACATATACATAAAACGGCCGCACAGGAGGCACAATAGCACTTTCGGGCGAAAAGTATAAACATAGCCTCCATAATTACAATAAATTTTTTTTTACAATGAAACGATTTGTCACTCGAACATGACATTCTTCGAACACTGAGACTCTATCAAGCGAGCACCTTCTGTTACCTGCTCCAAGTAGTGCTCGGCCGGATCCTGGCTTCCCACCGGATTCTGGGTCGCAAAGATGGTGGCCTCCATGTCTGTCCAATATGCTTTAACGTGGGCAAGAGCCATCCGTGCACCCTCTATGCACGCCGACCTTCTCATGGCATCGATCCGCGATATGGCACCAAGGAATTGTTGCACTAAACCAAAATAACTGTCCGGCTTAGGCTCCTTCGGCCATAGGTGGTCTATGACAGACCGCATTGCAAGGCCGGACGGCCTATGGAGCTCGGCCACAACAGCCATCCTCTCACTCAATGGCAATGGGCGCGTAGGAGCACTTAATTGCAACCAGAACAACTTCTCCACTTCATTCTATTTTTGATCCTCGAAAAACTTGGCCGCATCAGCCGTACTCTTCGCCAAATCCGCATACGCGTCTGCCGGGCTCCAGCGTCGGTCCAGAGGAGCATACTTTGGATCCAAAAACTTCATCCGCAACAAATAAGGGTTTCCAGCCGCGATTCCTCTGGCCTGTTGAAGCTCCTCCCACGCATCCCTAATGTCGGAACGCGTCTCCTTGGCCGCATTAACGGCCTTCTTCAGGTCAGCCTTATTCACCTGATTTTATTTTTCAAGAAGCTCATACCAGTTGGTGGCGTTTTTTAGCTCCACAACCATTTCGGCTATTTTGTCTTCGCTTCGGCGATGAGCAGCCTGTTCAGCTCTCAACTCTTCGGCCGCCTTTAGGGCAGCCGCATTGCTAGCCCGGGCCTGTTCCTTGGCCAGGGCAAGTTCTGCCCTCAGGGCTTCCATGGCAGCAGCTCCGTCTACAGTCCAAGTATATCAAATCAACATTATGCTCCTCTTAATTTTTCCCATAACAAATAAAGAAGGCAGAGCACATACCTTCTGACTCGTTAAGCCGCTCGTTCACAAGTGTGATATCGGCATCAATAATTCCAATCTGACGCCTCAGTTTGGCGACTTCAACGGACCGGTCGGCTGCCGGACCCTTAGCCACCTGTGCATAAACACAGTATGTTCATTACTCAATGATGTGATCCTTGGTTTGCCGCCTTGGGCTGGCAACTAGAGTCTCAGGGGCTACTATCCATATGGAGCACACCTAGCGCGTGCGCCATAATCAAGAATTACGTATCTCGTTACATACCTCAAAGCCTCTGAGCAGGCTCGTAAAAGCTTCATTCAACCCACTTGTGGCGGATGAAATCTTCTCAAGCACCGTGCTCATTAATGAGCGGTGATCCTACGAGAGAGCAGCTCGCTCTAGAAGACCCGTCAGCGTATCCGGCCGTTCGCCGAACTATGCCGGACCTTTCTTAGCACCCCCCGTGGGAGCCGAATGCTCCGGGCATAGGGCGGACGAAGTACTAGCTTCTGGCCTCGGCAAATCCGGACTCCTCCATGATGACACTTCGGGGTCGCCCGCCCCATGAGGCGGAGAAGCTGGTGGGGTTTCACTCTCCATCATCTCCGAAAGAAGATCCCCCGAAGACGAGCTCTATCGAGAAGAGCTGCTAGCCGGACTGCAAAAGAGAGATCCTGGTTATTGTTCTCGGGGGAGGAAGCGGCAGCTTTGTATTTACGATTAACTTACAGCTCGGCTGAGGGCTGGCCCGTTTGCGGGCATGGCGCGGTAAGAATGGTGAAGTTTTCTTCCCTTGCTTGGGCACCTCCGTCTCCAAGTCTTCGGAGGCGGCCCTTTTCTTCCCGCGAGGGGAGGAGACCTTAGGTTCCCCTCCCCGACTATCCTCCTTTGGGGAGGTAACAATTCCCCCCGTTTGGATGTGCAACATGTGAAGTTCTGCTTCTTTGTTCTTCCCCTCGTCTTTCCCCGAAAGCACTTTACTTAGCACGCGACCAAGCATCTTGGCTATGGCGGGACTAGGCGAGCCTTCGGGAAGTGGCGCCGGACACCTGATTCTCTCCGCCTTGTTGAGCCATTCTTGGCCATGGAGGATTTTCATAATAATGTTATGATAACTATAAACGATGTGTTCGGCTTTTGGTTTACTTACTTGGGTATCTGGGCGATTGCAGCTCAGGCCCGCATCCTCGGTGGTGTCTAGACATTTTACTTGTGATCCGAAGAATAACTTACACATCCCTTCGAGCGCACACCGAAGAAGTGCAGAATAGTCTGCGTACCTTCCGGATTAAACTCCCACATCCGGAGAGGCCGGCGCTTGCACGGCAACATCCGTCGGACTAGCATTACCTGAATTATGCTGATAAGGCTAATATCCCGCTCAAGAAGCTCCCGGATACGGCTCTGCAAGGTCGGTACATCATTAGCGGGCCCCAATCCCGTCCTACATTGGCCCATGAGGCGGAGGGCCCGAACGGAAGTCGGGGGTAGCCACCCACTTTGTGCCTCTGGGAGCCGTGACGTAAAACCACCTCCGCTGCCATAGATCGGACACTTCTGGGAAGGAGCCCTCTGGCCATGGGGCGTCGGCGTTCCTGCTTATTACAGCACCACCGCACTCCGCGTGTCGCCCCTCAATCATATTTGGCTTCACATTGATGGTCTTGAGCCATAAGCCGAAGTGCGGGGTGACGTGGAGAAAAGCTTCGCACACAACGATGAACGACGAGATATGAATGATGGCGTCCGGAGCTAGATCATGAAAATCTAGCCCGTAGTAGAACATGAGCCCTCTCGTGAAGGGATCAAGAGTGAAGCCTAAGCCGCGGAGGAAGTGGGAGACAAATACGACGCTCTCATTGGGCTCGGAGTAGGGATGATCTGCCCTGGAGCGGGGAGCCAGTGCTTGATGTCGGCGGTCAGGTATCCGACCTCCCTAAGCTTCGCAATATCCTCCTCTGTGACAGAGGAAGCCATCCATCGGCCTTGAAGGTTGGATTCGGACATGATTGAAGATCCGGAGGGCTTGAGCTTGGGCTTCAGGTGTTGGAACTCGAGATGCGAAAAGGCACAAGCGTGGTAGAAAAGAGGGATAGGCCTCAGCCCCTCTATAAAGGGGGTGAGTATCAAGCGTCCTCAGCGTAAGTGCTTGGGGCTTACCTAAAAACACGGAGTCATACCAACAGGCGTCGTGGGGTTGCACGCGCCCGTATTGATGGAAAATCCCGCGATAAGGGGAACACGATCTCTGCTTTGACAGGGTGTGCCAATAAAACCGCCTCGCGACGCGTATCGACGCAGGCTAAGAAAAACCGGTTCGTGTTGGGCCAGGTCACGGTGTGAGAGCACACCGTACAAAAATTGCCAGCAGATCAGATTTATGAAGTGCTATGCTACGGTGGTGTGCGGAAATTACCTCGCGAAGCTGGACACAATCCTCAATCTGCGTTGGATTACTCGGAGATGGAACCCTCCTTGCAATGCCGAAGACAAACTGCGCGCCGGACTCATCGTCATTGAAGCCTGGTTCAGGGGCTACTGAGGGAGTCCTGGATAAGGGGGTATCCGGACAGCCGGACTATATAGTTTGGTCGCACTGTTGGACTGTGAAGATACAAGACTCAAGACTTCGTCCCGTGTCCGGATGGGACTCTCCTTTGCATGGAAGACAAGCTTGGTGGTCCGGATAATAGATTTCCTTCTTTGTAGCCGACTCTGTGTAAACCCTAGCCCTCTCCGGTGTCTATATAAATCAGAGGGTTTAGTCCTCAGAGACATAATCATAATCCTCATAGGCTAGCTACTAGGGTTTAGCCTCTACGATCTCGTGGAAGATCAACTCTTGTAATACTCATATCATCAATATCAATCAAGTAGGAAGTAGGGTTTTACCTCCATCAAGAGGGCCTGAACTTGGTTAAACATCGTGTCCCTTGCCTCCTGTTACCATTAGCCTTAGACGCACAGATCGGGACCCCCTACCCGAGATCCGCCGGTTTTGACACCGACAGCGGGGTCGGGGCGAGGCGGCGGCAGGCTCGGGGCGGGGCGGCGCGGGGTCGGGGCTGGGGGGCGCGGGTGGAGGCGGGCTCGGAGCAGGGTGGCACGGGCGGTGGCATGCTTAGGGCAGGTGATAACCCACAAGTATAGGGGATCGCAACAGTTTTTGATAAGTAAGAGTGTCAAACCCAACGAGGAGCTAAAGGTAGAACAAATATTCCCTAAAGTTCCATCGACCACCGATACAACTCTACGCACGCTTAACGTTCGCTTTACCTAGAACAAGTATGAAACTAGAAGTACTTTGTAGGTGTTTTCTGGGTAAACTTGCAAGAAAGTAAAGAGCACGTAAATAAAACTAGGGGCTGCTAAGGTAAAGAAACAACTAAAGTAAATATAGTGAGTGTGGAAAAGTGATGGTAGGTGTGGTGAAATTGTCCCTTAAGCAATCGACTACCTTACTAGACCGATAGCAAGTATTATGTGGGAGAGGCCACTGCTAGCATGTTATCCCTTACTTGGGATTCTATGCACTTATGATTGGAACTATTAGCAAGCATCCGCAACTACTAACGTTCATCAAGGTAAAACCCAACCATAGCATTAAGATATATATTGGTCCCCCTTCAATCCCGTATGCATCAATTTCTATGCTAGGTTGAAGCTTCTGTCACTCTTGCCCTCCAATACATAGTCCAATCAACATACAACTAACCCTATGGTGTGATCCACGCGCGCACTCATATGATGGCTACCAAAGGACAGCAACATAACCACAAGAAAATTAAATCAATCATAGCAATTCATCAACCACCAAGAGGACAACGAAAATCTACTCAGACATCATAGGATGGCAACACATCATCGGAAAATAATATGAAGCATAAAGCACCATGTTCAAGTAGAGGGTACAGCGGGTTGCAGGAGAGTGGACCGCCGTAGATAGAGGGGGGAAGGTGATGGAGATGTTGGTGAAGATGGCGGAGGTGTTGGTGTAGATCGCGGTGATGATGATGGTCCCCGGCAGCGTTCCGGCGCCACCGGAAGCAAGGGAGAGAGAGCCCACCTTCTTCTTCTTCTTCCTTGACCTCCTCCCTAGATGGGAGAAGGGTTTCCCCTCTGTTCCTTGGCTCCCATGGCGTGGGAGGGGCGAGAGCCCCTCCGAGATTTGATCTATCTCTCTGTTTCTGCGTTCTGTTCTGGCTCTGTTTCACCGTTTCGCGTATATATGGAGATCCGTAACTCCGATTGGCCTGAAACCTTCACCGTGATTTTTTTCGAATATTTGCTTTCTTGCGGCAAAAGAAGAGTGTCAACCGCCTTACGGTGGGCTCACGAGGGTAGGGGCGCGCCCAGGGTCAGCGCCCCTACCTCGTGACCACCTCGGGCACCGTCTCGCGTGGATTTTTCTTCCGGAATTTTCCATATTTTCCAAAAATAAGCTCCGTCCGTTTTTATCCTGTTTGGACTCCGTTTGATATGGATATTCTGCGAAACATAAAACATGCAACATACAGGAACTGGCACTGGGCACTGGATCAATATGTTAGTCCCAAAAAAAGTATAAAACTTGCCAAAAAGTATATGAAAGATGAATAATATTGGCATGGAGCAATCAAAAATTATAGATACGACGGAGACATATCAGCAGGCGGCAGCGGTGGTCGGCGGCGGTGGTAGGGAGAGGGGTCGGGGTCGGGTGCGGTTGGGAGAGGGAGAGAAATGAGTGGAGGAGGAGGGTGGCCGAGGGGATAAGGTGGCCCTATGCCGACGGCATGGCCGTCGGCATAGGCTCGGCCCACATGTCAGCAGAACGGGGCGGGGGGAGTGGATAACGTGGACATAGTCCGACGGCCCGGCCGTCGGCATAGATGGGAGGCCTATGCCGACGGCTAGGCCGTAGGCATATATGCAAACAACAATTTTTTTGTAAGAAATAGTCCAACCTCGCCGAGCGAAAAGCAATTTGACCTGTTTAAATAGTTCACTAATCCATACGTTATAAGCTCCGGTATTCATTAGACCTATATGAAGAAAACGGACAACTACTGTGAAACTTTCAGTGCCCGGGCAGCCGGCCCGGTGCCCGGGTACTAAAGGTTTCACAGTGATAGTACGTTTTCAATGATAAATACCGGAGTTTTTAATCAATTCAATAATTACATTTTTAGATTTTTAGTTTACCGTCTGTATGGGACCCGGTGCGACGCCCGTGACACCGGGACCCTGGGGGTTAGGCGGTACGGGGGCTGTAGGGGGTAGCAATGCCACTGGAGCATCGCACCAGGACCTCATACATGACGTACAGTGTGCTGGCATGTCCGAAGAGGCGGCACGCGTCTCCGGGGTGTGCCCCCTCTCACGGACGGCGCCGCCGCCGGCACCTGGAGGGGGGAAACGGACGCGTCGGGTCTACACGGAGGGGATCTTACTGTGGCTTTTGCCCGGATGTTGCTCCAAAGTGTTCCTATGGGCTGACCTAACACGACAGGGTGGAGAGTTCCACTGGTCAAAGCCCGTCCGTGCAAAGTCAAATGGCTAGATCACGTGGTCAAACGCTACAGGGTTAGGCGGGACGGGGGCCCTAGGGGGGTAGCATTGCCACCGGAGCGTTGCACCGAGACCTCATACATGTCGTACTGTGTGGTGGCATGTCCGAAGAGGCGGCACGCGTCTCCGGGGTGTGGCCCCCCTCACGGACGGCGCCGCCGCCGGCACCTGGAGGGGGGAAACAGAGCGTCAGGTCTACACAGAGGGGATCTTACTATGGCTTTTACCCGGATGTTGCTCCAAAGTGTTCATACGGGCTGACCTAACACGACCGGGTGGAGAGTTCCACTGGTCAAAGCCCGTTCGTGCAAAGTCAAAGGGCTAGATCATGTGGTCAAACACTTCAGGGTTAGGCGGGACGGGGGCCCTGGGGGAGGGGGTTGCAATGCCACCGGAGCGTCGCACCGGGACCTCATACATGACGTACGGTATGGTGGCATGTCCGAAGAGGCGGCACACGTCTCCGGGGTGTGCCCCCCCTCACGGACGGCGATGACACGGTAGTAGACATTCTGAGGAAATAATGCGGCGTGAATATTATTGAATACTCGGAGCGCGATAAAATCATGAGTGTTTTACACGACGTGGGCACATGTGATGTCGGACAGATGGTAATTTTTCATAATTTTTGGTGATGGAGAAGTATCTGAACACTTCCCTCTACGCGGATTGCTCTCCGTGTGTCTACGACTGTGGCCGGCGGCCTCCGGGGGCTCGCATGCCGCCAAATCTTGCGTAGGCGGCCTCTCACAAGACTGGAAGTGTTGTGGTGGTTGCAAAAGCATGGCACGCATCTCCGGGGTGTGGCCCCCCTCACGGATGGCGTCGCCGCCGGCCGTGAGGGGGGAAACAGACGCGTCGGGTCTACACGGAGGGAATCTTGCTGTGGGTCTGGCCCAGATGTTGCTCCAAAGTGTTCCTATGGATGACCTAACACAACCGGGTGGAGAGGTCCACTGGTCAAAGCCCGTCCGTGCAAAGTCAAAGGGCTAGATCCCGTGGTCAAACGATATAGGGTTAGGCGGGACGGGGGCCCTTGTGGGGTAGCAATGCCACCGAAGCGTCGCAACGGGACCTCATACATGTGGGGTGTTGTGGTGGCATGTTCGAAGAGGCGGCACGCGTCTCCGGGGTGTGCCCCCCTCACGGACGGCGCCGCTGCCGGCACCTGGAGGGGGAAACGAACGCGTCGAGTCTACACGGAGGGGATCTTGCTGTGGGCCTGGCCCGGATGTTGCTCCAAAGTGTTCCTATGGGCTGACCTAACACAACCAGGTGGAGAGGTCCACTGGTCAAAGCCCGTCCGTGCAAAGTCAAAGGGCTAGATCCCGTGGTCAAACACTACAGGGATAGGCGGGACGGGGGCCCTTGGGGGGTAGCAATGCCACCGGAGCGTCGCACCAGGACCTCATACATGCAGGGTGTTGTGGTGGCATGTCCGAAGAGGCGGCACACGTCTCCAGGGTGTGCCCCCCTCCTGACGGCTGTGCCGCCGCACATGGAGGGGGAAAGCAGACCTTGTCGGGTCTACACGGAGGGGATCTTGCTGTGGGCCTGGCCCGGATGTTGCTCCAAAGTGTTCCTATGGCCTGACCTAACACAACTAGGTGGAGAGGTCCACTGGTCAAAGCCCGTCCGTGCAAAGTCAAAGGGCTAGATCCCGTGGTCAAACGCTACAGGGTTAGGCGGGACGGGGGCCCTTGGGCGGTAGCAATGCCACCGGAGCGTCGCACCGGGACCTCATACATGCGGGGTGTTGTGGTGGCATGTCCGAAGAGGCGGCACACGTCTCCGGGGTGTGCCCCCCTCACGGACGGCGCCGCCGCCGGCACCTGGAGGGGGGAAACGGACGCGTCGGGTCTACACGGATGGGATCTTGCTGTGGGCCTAGCTCGGATGTTGCTCCAACGTGTTCCTATGGCCTGACCTAACACAACTGGGTGGAGAGGTCCACTGGTCAAAGCCCGTCTGTGCAAAGTCAAAGGGCTAGATCCCGTGGTCAAACGCTTCTGAGGTTAGGCGGGGACGGGGCCCTTGGGCGGTAGTAATGCCACCGAGGCGTCGCCGGGACTGATACATGCGGGGTGTTGTGGTGGCATGTCCGAAGAGGCGGCACACGTCTCCAGGGTGTGCCCCCCTCACGGACGGCGCCGCCGCCGGCACCTGGAGGGGGGAAACGGACGTGTCGGGTCTACACGGAGGGGATCTTGCTGTGGGCCTAGCTCGGATGTTGCTCCAAAGTGTTCCTATGGGCTGACCTAACACAACTGGGTGGAGAGGTCCACTGGTCAAAGCCCGTCTGTGCAAAGTCAAAGGGCTAGATCCCGTGGTCAAACGCTACAGGGTTAGGCGGGACGGGGGCCCTTGGGGGGTAGCAATGCCACCGGAGCGTCGCACCGGGACCTCATACATGCGGGGTGTTGTGGTGGCATGTCCGAAGAGGCGGCACGCGTCTCCGGGGTGTGCCCCCCTCACGGACGGCGCCGCCGCCGGCACCTGGAGGGGGGAAACGGACGCGTCGGGTCTACACTGAGGGGATCTTGCTGTGGGCCTGGCTCGGATGTTGCTCCAAAGTGTTCCTATGGGCTGACCTAAGACAAACGGGTGGAGAGTTCCACTGGTCAAAGCCCGTCCGTGCAAAGTCAAAGGGCTAGATCCCGTGGTCAAACGCTACAGGGTTAGGCGGGACGGGGGCCCTGGGGGTAGGAATGCCACCGGAGCGTCGCATCGGGGCCTCATACATGCCGTACGGTGTGGTGGCATCTCCGAAGAGGCGGCACGCGTCTCCGGGGTGTCCCCCCCCCCCTCACGGACGGCGATGACACGGTAGTAGACGTTCTGCTGTAACGATGCGGCGTGAATATTATTGAATACTCAGAGCGCGATAAAATCATGAGTTTTTTACACGACGTGGGCACATGTGCTGTAGGACAGATGGTAATTTTTCATAATTTTTGGTGATGGAGAAGTATCTGAACACTTCCCTCTACGCGGATTGCTCTCCGTGTGTCTACGACTGTGGCCAGGCCTCCGGGGGCTCTCATGCCGCCAAATCTTGCGTAGACGGCCTCTCACAAGTCTGGAAGTGTTGTGGCGGTTACAAACGCCCAGCACGCGTCTCCGGGGTGTGCCCCCTCCCCCCTCATGGACGGCGCCGCCGCCGGCACACGGCGGCAGCGACGCCCATGAGGGGGGCACTCCCCGGAGTAGCGTGGCGGGTGCCTACACCTGCCACCATGCGTCCACAACCGTAGGAGGGCCCACCACAACACCTGGCGGCATTGCTACCCCAGTACCCGCCCGTCTAACCACGACATGCACGACCGCGGGTCTAGCCCTTTGACTTTCGTCGGACGAGGTTTGACCGGTGGAACTTTTCACCTGGTTGTCATAGCACAGCTCATAGCTACACCCCCAACACAGTCCCGGACCAACCCACCCCAAGATTCCCTCCGTGTCGACCCGACGTTGCTGTTTCCCGCCTTCGGGACACCGCGGCAGCGACGCCTGTGAGGGGAGGGGCACACCCCGGAGCCGGGTGCCGGGTGCCTGCTCCTGCCACCACGCTTCCACAACCGTTGGAGGGCCCACCGCAACACCTGGCGACATTGATACCCCAAGGTACCCCGTCCCGTCTCCCCTCTCCGTAACACGGCCAGGCGACACCGTGAGGGGCAATCGATATATATATATATATATATATATATATATATATATATATATATATATATATATATGTATATATATATATATATATATATAAAAATATAATCGAGATATGTTTTTTATACCTAAGGCACATTTAAGTTAATCTAATTATTTTGGAAAAAATAAAAAGGAAAAAGAGAAAATAAATAAAATATTAAAAAAGATTAGAAATCTATGCCTACGGCTATGCCGTCGACATAGCCACAGCCACAGAAGGGTAGAGCCCTGGATCGATGATGTGGCGTATGGCGCGGATCGATGATGTGGCACCGTCCATGGGCCAGACCTATGTCGACGGCAAGGCTGTCGGCATAGATATGCCACCCCACGGACCGGTGAGCGTTTCAGATCATTGATGTGGCGGATCACGCGGATCGATGACGTCGGCATAGCTATGCCCACGGCCTTGCTGTCTGCATACCTATGCTGACGGCTACCATTAGGCCCCGCTTCGTGCCGTCAAAGGATGTCGCCGCCCGGGTAGCCGGGCCCACAGATACGCCGTCAGCCGCCTCTATGCCGACGGCCGCCGTAGGCATATTGACTTGGATGCCGACGGCTGATCTGTGCCGACGGCCCCCGTCGGCATAGGTTTGTGTATGCCGACGGCTTTTCTACGCCGACGGCCTGACCTGGGCCGTCGGGATACATCCATCTATGCCGACGGGGGCCTTCGGCATAGATTTGGCCGTCGGCAATTGGGTAAATTCTGGTAGTGAGCTCCATAATCTGCAGCACCTTGAACTAAAGGTTATAGAGATGCTGGAGGATGATATTGGAATTCTTGCACGGCTGCACTCGCTTATCCATCTGAAATTGGACATCTTCAGAACTCCGAAACGGGCCATCATATTTGGAACAGGATTCACTGTTCTCAAGTGTTTTAGCATCAAGTGTATCAAGATGTCGTTCATGACCTTCGAGGCAGGGGCAATGTCCAGTCTCAAGCGGTTGGAGATAAATGTCAACGCGCATGAATGGGAGCAGCAGGGCGCTGTGCCTGTCGGCATTGAGCAACTGGTAGGTCTCAAGGAGGTAATTGTACGTATTGGGTGCTACAAAGCAAAGGAATCTGATAGAAGAGCTGCGCAGTATGCTCTAGGAAATGTGATTGACGTGCACGCAGGTGGTCCTACAGCAAACATCAAGTGTGAAGACAAGGTTTTTGATTTCGAAGACTTTGGATGGGTGGATGTTCAGTTCTATGGACGAACTAGCTTTAGCACTTGAAGTACAAATGACGGTACGTACATACACTTCTGAAAATTATGCAAAAGTAACAACTTAACACTCATTGTTCTTTCCTCCGTTGATTTTCTAATCCCTGATCTACATTTCCCCCACCTTATTCCCTTTATATATTGTGTGTGTCTCGACCATGCTTAAATGTGAGACCTTTTCTTTTCAGATCACACACGGAGTGCATCTGAAATTCTGTCTTCCAAAATATGCCAACGGCCACAGTTTGTCAAGACAAGATTTCTGCGTCAAGTGGACCAACCAAGTGATTATCTTGGAGTGGCACGCCGGCACTTGCTTCACGTTGGATAACTGATGAATTACATCTGGACAGTCGCTTTTTCATTGCAAAATCGGCGTCCGACACCTGCAAGCTATGTTGATTTTCTGTTTTCTGTGAAGAACCTTTTGTTTATCAGCATGGTTTCATGTGTATTTTACTTTGTTCTGATGTTCGCTATATACTACTCCCTCCGTCCCAAAATAAGTGTCTCAACCTTAGTACAACCATGTACACTTATTTTGGGATGGAGGAAGTACCATGTACATGTATCTAGAAGGAGTACTTTTGTTTAATTGATCACATGTGTGTATGAGGAATGCGCATGAGATACACATGGACATGTGTTGCAACAGGAGAGATATTACTTTTTTGTGAGAAGCAACGGATAAGATAATTTATGTGTCCACAAAAAACAATCTCCACAACAGTGGGTGACAGAGCGAGGAGTTGCAGTATTCTCGTGGGTCATGTTTGGCCCGCGAGATCTTGATAGCGATGGGGTTCGTTGGCAACTTATGCCTTTAAGCCAGCATATTCTTTTTTACTGACATGTGCCCACGATCTCTGTCAGTTATAAAGAACCAGCATATTCTTTTTTATTGGTACACGCAAGCTACCACCGCTAATAATTATGGAATCCCTCGTTCTGCCTATTGATTCTCGACACAACCTCCTTATTTCAAGACAACGTCTTTATTTCTAGACAACCTAAAGACTGGTGTGATTTTGTATAAAGCTCTGAGTTGGGACCATTCCTATCATAACTGCAAGCTAACTGAGTTTGCTTTGTCTATCGACACATTAGGGAAGTTCCATAGTTCAATCCCCTTGCAGCATAAATATATTGTTGCTCGTCCTTCTGGCGAAAAAAGAAATGTGTGGTCCCAGGAGACAAATGGAAAAAATGTTCAGGAACTATGTGCGGAATGGATGGAACAAAATTTATACGTATATGTAATTGGAGAACCAGCCGTTTTTATGTAAAAAAGCCAACATGGCTCAGTTGGCATCCGCCCGTTGATGGGACGTCGTAAATTGGATTCCTTATGACAACAAAATAAATATTTTTACTTACCTCAGCAGAGCAATTTTCTTTTTCTTTTCGTGAGGCAGCTATGTGGGAGCTACTGTACGAAGCTAGTTGCGTCAATTAGCGCATGGGATGCGAACCAACATGTGGTTGCATGGTTAGAGCGACAGTGGCATCCTAGCCCACCAAGGTTCAGAGTCATGGTACTCGCATTATTCCTGAATTTAGGCACCTTCATAAATCGCGGCCCAGTCTTTCGAAGGTGCTCATAGACTAATTCATTCGGGCGAGACAGATTACGATGTCATGATGCGCCCATTCCTATGGCCATTCCTTTAATACTTTTGCCTCTCGGGAGTCTCTTTGTAGGAAACTTGGCCAAAGTGTGACCTGTTAGCCCATAAGTCAATACTGTGACGAAGCATCTGTTGCTCACCCGGTACGATCGTACGAGGTCACAATTTACCCAAAACGATCATCCGGGGTGAACAAGAATTGGGGATCAGACACGGGCGATATTCCCGCCAATGGCTGAGATGTTCAGTCGACTCCCTCCCCCCTTTGTGGGGGTCTGGAACCCTACGAGTGAAGTGAAAAGGGAGGAGGAAAGAGGCCCTGGTGAACCGTCATAATAAGTGAATAAGTGTAAGCTTTGCTGCCCGACAGTATGGAGTACTGACCACACCGAGTGACAGGCCATGAAGCGAAGGAATGGGGGGCGGGGGGGGGGGGGGGGTCGAGTGGGTGGAGCGAGGGGAAATGAGAGCGCGAGTGAGAGAGAGGGAAGAAGATAAGGGAAAGGGATGCAGTCGGGGGACCAAAATCACTGTTTTGACCATTTTCAGTAACTTTAGCATTATTTGAGCTCTTTCAGATTTTATTTCATGATTTGATCTTTTTGATAACGTAAAAATCCATAGTGTTTCTGCCCTATCTTGACACGCCAAACCAGCTAGCGTTTTTTCCCTGAATAGATAGGCGCCCGTGTGAATGTAATACTAGAAATGTCAGGGGCCATGGCGTTTCTGCGCTGCCACATAGGACGCTTGACTAGCCGTGGTCAAGTAGAAACGTCAACCTTGCCTACGTTGCGCTGTGTAGCAGAAACCCCACGGCTTATGGGGTTGCTAAAAAGAGTCAGATCGTGAAATAAAAATTAAAAGAGTTTATTTTATGCTAAAGTTTTTTGACAATGTTAAAATAGTTGATTTCGGCCGCAGTTGGCTGGGGCATTCGCTCTGCTCAACTACTGCTCTCTAACGGTGTCTCTTCCTTTGCTTTGTCGAGAGATCCGATGGCTATGTGCCAAAATAAAACTGCGGCCGCTGGATTTGAAGAGGGAAAATTGGCTAAAACTGAACTTCTTTTCAGCTACTAAGAGCATCTTCAACAGGCATCTAAAAACTGCTCTGCACGCTAAAAACCTTTTTTTTACGCCAAAGACGCTTCAGCAGATGCCGCAAAATAGTGCGCCCGTAAAAGAATTTAACGCACACGCTTAAAAGCGCTATCGCACGCTGTAAATGTTGGGCGTCCGACCGTACATTTCATAATTTGCACTGCATATTTTTCTAGGGCGCATTTGGGCATATGAAAAACTAATGTTGACCGCGGCGCGTTAAAAATGCTACAGTGTTGTTGTAAAACTATTTTAGCGCTTGATATTTTTGCGTCTCTGTTGGAGATGGTCTAACAGTATAGACGAGCTCAAGCGCGCACATACCGTCCACGGACACCTCCCGCAGTCGTGTAGTATCAACTCCGACAGGTGACGGCGGGCCATCCGCCGCTGGCCGCTGCGCCCGCGCTGGTTTCGAATCTCCACCACGGCTTGTGCCCTCCGTGCCGCCTGCCCCCTGTTGTTGCCACGGGCTGTGGCTGACTCTCAGTCTCTCTCTCTCTCTCTCTGCGCTCAAACGACGGAGGTGGAAGATGAACGGGAGCAACACTCTGAATTTTGCCGGCGACGAACGCCCGCCACGGGCGCACCAACGCCCTAGTCTTCTTGTCTTTTTACAGTGGCTACATAGCTCACACCGATACCTCGATGACCAGTACACGGTGGGATACCCGGGCTAGCACACCACAGGTGCACACACACACCACGCTGCCCACCTCGGCCATTATCCCACGCACGCATGCACTCACCAGCTCGCTCACGATCTGCACGCTCTGCCGCACGCACAGCGCGCTCCTACACGCACGAAGCGGCCAACATCCAACAGATCACAACGGCCCCTGCTGCACTAACCGATGCATGCGCCTAACAACTACTATAAACAAAATTACAAATAACACCCCCCCTCCCCCCCCCCCCCCCCCCCTCCCTCTCCATTTGGAGGCAGGGCCCGTGGCCGACGGCGAATGGAGAGCGGCGTTGACGCTGGAGCCACGTCTTGGGTCGCCGCCCGAGTCGCTGGAGCCTATACCGCTCGGGGAAGTTCCTTTCCTTTTTACAGAATTTTAGTCCATCTGTAGTGTGCATAGCTTGAGAACTTCAGAACAGATTGATTTGTTTTGAGATCTAGTTTCTGAGAACGAATATTCTCGATCCGTTTTTTCCCCATTCGAAGCAACATATGCTCGATTGTTTAACACCCTGTGTTACCTTCTGATTAGACACTTGCTACTCATGCCTATTTCTTTGGCGTGTCAGCTGATGCCTTTATTGTGAACAGTCAAGGACGATTGGTGCATACGCTCCCCCTGACAGCAGCTGTTAGCTCATACTACTAGTATTCTGGGTAAAGGTACGCTGGCTTCGACGGTATTTTGGGAACTTGAACAAACGCACAACGGTATATATGGAGACAAACTTTTCTCTTGTTACTAGTTTCTGACGGATTTCCGGAGTTCTTTAGTTTAGGAAATCTTGGTGGATGCATATGTTTCGTTCGAAACGATGATGTTGTCCTTGGTCTTATCAGAAAATTAATCTTATAGTTGTCAGCATGTGCAGATGTCACCTGTTGCTGTCATAACATAGGCCAGCTAGGCTGAAATAATCTTCACTATCTACCCATGCTGCATAAAAGTAAACAAAAATAATCAAGCATTGGAATTATTTTTTATCATCCAACAATGCTCAAAAAGAGGGGTTGCTCCCTTAAAAGCAGCCAAGCATTAAGTCTGCCTTATGATTATCTCTTCATTTCCTTTCTTGTGCATCTCCCGAAATATACCGAGTAGTAGCCTCCATCCTAAAGAACTTGAGCTCATACACAACTTGAGCACCTGCTAGCACACGAAAGAGAAGACCATGTATGCGGTGGCAGAGGCCGCTATGGGCTCCGTGATTAGGGAGCTTGGCAATTTGCTCCATGGCGAGTACAAGCTGTTCAAAGAAACCAGGGACAATATCATGTTTCTTAAAGCTGAGCTCGGGAGCATGCACGTCTTCCTCAAGAAAATGTCAGACACGGAAGAGGAGCCCGATGAACAAACCAAGTGCTGGGTGGGTGAGGTGCGTGAGCTGTCCTACGATATTGAGGACAACATCTATGATTTCTTGCTTCATTCTGAACATGAGTCCAACAACACCCCTCAGCATGGCTTTAGGGGATTCATTGATAAGTGCGTGAATTTGTTGAGTCACTTCAGTTCAAAATTTTCGTTTGGTCATCATCATGAGACCATATACGAGTTTCAAGGCCTCAAGAGACGTGTTGTGGAGGCAAGCGAGCGACGCACGAGGTACAAGCTTGATGACGCTATCTCGAAGCCAACGAACAAAACCATAGATCTTCGCCTTCTAGCACTCTATGCAGAGGTGGCGGCCCTTGTTGGTATCGAGGGGCCAAAGGGGGAACTAATTCAGTTGATGATGGATGAAAAAAGTGTGTCTGCACGCCAGCTGAAGGTGCTATCAATTGTGGGATTTGGAGGTCTTGGTAAGACTACACTTGCAAATCAAATATATCGCCAACTAGAGACCCAGTTTGAGTCTCGAGCTTTTATCTCTGTATCCCAGAAGCCAAATATAAGGAAAATTTTGAGACATATACTTTCTCAAGTTGGTTATGCCTGGGAGGATACCAAAAAGGAAATATGGGATGAGGATAAATTGATCAGGACACTCCAACAATGTCTTAAGAACAAGAGGTACACCTATTTGAAGATGACCCCACTCCAGAGTAATTTATCATGTCTGGTGTATTTTCTATTAATTCCTTTTTTACTGAATATTTTAGCTAGGTAGTATGCTGTTGCCGAAATTCCTGCAGGCCGGTGCTGTTCTTACAAGCTTACATAATACCTGCTTAAGATCAATTGGGATGGTCATTTCATTAATGCAACAAATTAAGCCATCAAAGTTCCTTGAAGAGGCCAGATGAACTTTGTTTTCACTTCAATTAGTTGATTTTTGGAAACTTTGTTTTCACTAGAGGCCAGACGAAACTAAATAAGAAACATTTTGCAAATTGGACATGGAGTATCTGCTCCCGAGCTCAAATGCTCCCTCATGAACAGTAAAATCAAAAAAATAGTAAAAAATTCAAAAATTCTGATTTTTATTTTCTGGTAAACTTTGACAAATGTTTTATATGCTTGCAAAATTTCATCATGAAATGACATTCGTGGAAGTTGTTGCAAAAAAAAAAAACGATGCTCCAAAAATGCTAGTTTTGAAAATATTTTGGACTGCTGGTTTGTTTTTTCGCCACGACTTCCACGAATGTCATTTCGTGCTGAATTTTGTATGCATGCAAAACATTTGTCAAAGTTTAGCATAAAAGATATTCAGATTTTTTTGAACTTTTTTACTTTTATTTTATTGTATTGTTCATGAGGGAGCATTTGAGCTCAGGAGCAGAATAAATATTAGTAGTTTCTCAAACAAACACCTCGGTTCTTCCAATTCAGTGTTAAGAATTTACATGGGTACTTCCAAGGCAGCTTGGCATGAAACTCAATGTTAACAACTTACATAGGTTCTTCAGTGTTAACGATTTAGATGGTCTATCCTTTGTTTTATTTTAGCTAGGTACTCATGGGCTCTTCTGACATCACGAAGGCTGAACTAACGTGCATAGTCTTATGCGGATTTATCCGAAACACACATGAACATTCAAAGTTTCTTAATCTTTTTTACATTTGGCCTTTCAAAATTAATTTCAAGAACTAGTGGATGCTTTCATAAATATCATACTTTTTTTTTGAGGAATAATATTTACCTTTGCATGACACTCATTATACTTCGTATGGAATTGTTTGGCAGATACTTTATTGTTATCGATGACATATGGGATGAAATCACATGGAACATTATCAGATGCGCTCTTCCAGAAACCATGAAAGGTAGCAGAGTAATAACAACCACACGAATTGATACTGTTGGTATGTTCTGCTGCTCCAATCACTCTGAGTATGTTTATAGGATGAAGCCACTAAGCAACCAAGAGTCAAGACAGTTATTTTTCAAGAGAATATTTGGTTCAGAAGATGTTTGTCCTCCTTTTCTGGAAGAAGTTTCAGATAAAATTTTAAAAAGATGCGGCGGCTTGCCACTCGCAATTATTACTATATCTAGCCTTTTGGCTAGTCAACGAAGCAAACTGAAGGAGCAGTGGGAGCATGTACTTAATTCTCTGGGCTCCAACTTGGAAGTGCATCCCACCTTGGAAGGAATGAGACAAATACTAAGCCTTAGCTACAAAAACCTTCCTCATTATTTGAAGCCATGCATGCTATATATGGGTATATATCCAGAGGATTATACAATAGAGAAGAGTGATTTGGTTAGGCAATGGGTAGCCCAAGATTTTATAAGTAAAGCCCACGGGCGAGATCTGGAGGATGTTGCAGAGGGCTATTTTAATGAGCTTGTCAACCGCAGCATTGTTCAACCCGTAGATACAAATTCTGGTGAAGAGGTGTTGTCTTGTAGAATACATGATATGATGCTTGATCTTATTATACACAAGTGCAGAGAAGAGAACTTTATCACCACAATAGACGATTTATATGATATGGCTGGATTGCATGACAGGGTCCGTCGACTCTCACTCAATTTGGATGGTGTAATAGATGACACGGTCTTGGGAACCATCCATCTCTCACAAGTAAGAATTCTAGCAAGATTTGGTACCTCAGCATACAAACCTTCTTTATCACAGTTCAAGCACCTCCGGGTATTAACTCTTGAGTTTGCAAGAGCAAACCATGGACCCGTGCTACTTGACCTCACTGGAATTTCCCATTTGTTCCAATTGCGTTATATAAAAGTTTTTGCTACTTTATTTGTGCTACCAGATAAAATTCGGGGATTACAACAATTGGAGACATTGGAATTAGGAGCTTTGACAAACTACCTTGTTCGAGTTACACTTCCACCAGATGTTGTTCATTTACGCCGGTTATTGCATTTGACTATTCCTTATGGGACGCGTTTTCCCGAAGGGATTGGAAACTTGACAAGGATACGTACACTGAGATACTTTGATTTGTCATGGAACTCAATAGACAGCATCAGAGATCTTGGGGGTTTGACCAATTTGAGGGATCTTAGTATTAACTATACCAAATTTAATAGTGTGGCAGATGTACGTAAAATACGTATGGATGCTTTATGCTATGCCCTTGAAAAACTTTGCAGCCCCGAATCTTCTTCGGGCTGCCTTCTTCAGAGACTCCATATGATGTGCAAGTTACCAAGGGTTCCCAACTCGATCGGAGAGCTCCGTAACCTCCACCACCTTGAAATTGAGGTTATAGAGGTGCTGGAGGATGATGTCAGAATCCTTGCACGGCTGCACTCACTTATCCACCTGAAATTGTACATCTTCGGAACTCCTAAACGGGCCATCATCTTTGGAATGGGATTCCCTGTTCTCAAGTGTTTTAGCATCACGTGTATCAATGTATCATTCCTGACCTTCGAGGCAGGAGCAATGTCCAAGCTCCAACGGTTGGGGATAAATTTCAACGCACATGGATGGGAGCAGCTGGGTGCTCCACCTGTCGGCATTCAGCAACTGGCAAGTCTCAAGGAAGTCGCTGTACATATTGGGGGCTGCCACGCAGAGGAATCTGACAAAAATGCTGCAGAGTCTGCTTTAGGAAATGACATTGCCGTGCACCCAGGTGTACCTTCAGCTAACATCAAGTGCACAAACTCGTGGTTTTGTTTCGAAGACTTCGGATTGGGCAGATTTTGAGGAATTTAACTTGAGCACTTGAAGGCCAAATGCCGGTATGTATGCACACTTCTACTAGAAACGAGGCAAAAATGACAATTTTAACACCCATTGTTCGTCTCTTCATTAACTTCTCCCTCTTTATTACTCCCGGTCCCTCCGTTCCTAAATATTTATCTTTCTAGAGATTCCAACAAATGACTATATACGGAGCAAAATGACTGAGTCTACACTCTAAAATATGTCTATGTACATCCGTATGTGATTGTCCATTTGAAATTTTTAAAAAGATAAATATTTAGGAACGAAGGGAGTACATGCATACAGTGTGTCTTGGCCAACCTTAAATGTGAGCCCTTTATTTTTCCAGATCCCACAGGAATGCACGTGAAATTCCTCTGTTCCAGAATATGGCATTGGCCACAGTTTGTCGGGTTGTCAACAACAGGATTTCTGCACCAAGCGGGGCCGCCCAAGCGATTATCTTGGATTGCCACGCCAACGCTTGCTTCACGTGTGTTACGGATGAACTGTTCATGGAGAAATGCGGGTGCGCACTACATATGCAGACACATCCACATGCTTTGTCGTTGCATTGCAAGATTCTGCGCTCGCTCTGTTGATTTACCGTTATCTCTGAAGAACCTCTGTTTTCTGCCAGCGGAGACCTACAAAACGTGAGCATGTTTCGTGTATATTTTACTTTGGCCTGATGTTTACTACACTGCCATGGCACATATTTATAAAGTGTTTTCTTTTAATTAGTCACATGTATATGCGAGGAATGCGCATCACAGTATCATATGCTACAACGTGCTAAACTAAACCTTCTAACTACAAAATATAACACCCCCCCCCCCCCACCCCCGCCCCGACCCTGATGGGCTGAACCATGTTTGTTGTGGAGACTTAGCCCTATAAACAGAATTTTCCTTTTGTGTGCACGCGATACACATAGTTATATTTTTTTTCGAAAAGGGGATTACCCTAGCCTCTGCATCAGAAAGATGCATACGGCTCATATTATTAAAAACGAAACCAGTATCAAAGTCTCCAGTATCTCAAAGTACGAAATGAAAACAGATCGCTCATACGAGCCTAATCAAAAAGCCACAACCGGCAGGCAAACAAAATAGGAGCACTACATGCCTATCCTATTACATGACCGCCATCCAAACCGGTTGAAAATAACCCGAGCTACCATCTCCCATTGGGTAGACGCAGTAGCCAAACGCCCCCTGGCCTCCGTCGGAGTGAGTAGCGACCATATACGGATCAATGTTGTGGCCCTAAAGATAACCTGCAAAAAGTGAAAGTTCGTTGTTCTGTTAAAAACCAAATTATTTCTGCAGTTCCATACTGCCCATAACAAGGCACAAACTCTAACACGAATGTGCCTCGCTATATCCGAGTCAACCCCATCAAGCCATGTTCCAAATAACATGTTGATAGAGGTAGGTGGAGTAATATTAAAAGAAATATGAATCAAACGCCAAAGAATCTTAGCCAGCGGACAATCTAGAAAGAGGTGCCTGATAGTTTCGTTATGATCACAGAAACTACACCTAGCAGAACCCGTCCAATTGCGTTTTGCCAGATTATCCTTTGTCAAAATGGCTTGTTTATGCACAAACCACATAAACACTTTGATCCGCAAAGGTACCTTAACTTTCCAGACGTGCTTCGAGTAAGGAATGACACTAGTGTTTCTGACATCCAGATACATGGATTTGACCGAGAACACGCCGTCCTTAGTCAGTTTCCAATACAATCTATTGGGCTCCTGAGACAGCTGGACATCCATCAGCCTTCGTACAAGATGAAGCCAGGCCTCCCAACGATCGCCTACCAGCGTCCTCCGAAAGCTAATATTGAGAGGCGTGGACTGTAAGACGGTTGCAACGTAAGCTTCTCGACATTGAACAATGTTGTACAAAGTAGGATATTGAAGTGCCAGGGGCGTCTCCCCAAGCCACGTATCCTCCCAGAACCTCGTATTAGCCCCATCACCGACTAAGATCTTTGCCCTGTTAAAGAAGAGGGGCTTGACTCTCATCAACCCTTTCCAAAACAGTGAGTCAGTCGGCGAACAGTCACCTGAGCCAATGTTTTAGACTGAAGATACTTATTTCGCAGAATCTGAGCCCAAGTAGCCTCAGTCTCAGATGAAAGTTTAAATAGCCACTTGCTAAGGATACATCTATTCTCGATCTCTAGATTTTCAATGCCTAGACCGCCTTGGTCCTCCGGCCTACAGATGATGTCCCATTTTGCAAGCCTATACTTTCGTTTCAACTCATCATTCTGCCAAAAGAATCGAGATCGATAAAAGTCTAACCTCTTCATGACCCCCACCGGGACCTCAAAAAAGGATAAAAGAAACATAGGCATACTGGTGAGGGCCGAGTTAATCAGAATTAATCGCCCTCCATATGACATGATCTTCCCTTTCCAATAGCTCAGTTTCTTTTCAAAACGATCCTCAATGCACTTTCACTCCTTGTTCGTCAGCTTACGATGATGAATGGGTATACCTAAGTACGTGAACGGTAACGAACCCAACTCACATCCGAACAATTGCTTATACGCCTCCTGGTCATCATTAGCTCTTCCAAAGCAAAACAATTCGCTCTTATGGAAGTTAATCTTGAGCCCAGACAATTGTTCAAATAAGCATAACACAAGCTTCATGTTTCTCGCTTTTGCCAAGTCATGCTCCATAAATATGATAGTTCATCAGCATACTGCAATATGGATATCAACCACCATCAACTAGGTGCGGAACCAAGCCACTAACCTGCCCCGCATCCTTAGCCTGACCTATTAAAATAGATAGCATATCAACCACTATGTTGAATAGAATCGTTGACATGGGATCTCCTTGCCTTAGTCCTTTGTGTGTCTGAAAATAGTGACCTATATCATTATTCACTTTAATCCCTACACTCCCTTTTTGCGTAAAGGATTCAATCTGGTCTCGCCAGGCCTTGTCAAATCCTTTCATACGCAAAGCTTGTTGAAGGAAAGGCCATTTAACTTTATCGTATGCTTTTTTAAAATCCACCTCAAAAACCACACCATCTAGTTTTTTTGAGTGGATCTCATGGAGCGTTTCATGCAAGACGACCACCCCTTCAAGGATATTTCTATATGGCATGAAAGCAGTCTGGGACGGTTGCACAACTGAATGCGCAATCTGCATGAGTCGGTTCGTCCCAACCTTGGTGAAGATTTTGAAACTGACATTAAGCAAACAGATAGGCATGAACTGCTCAATGCGAATAGCCTCTGTCTTCTTAGGAAGAAGAGTTATCGTTCCAAAATTGAGCTTGAACAAATGAAGCTGACCAATGAACAACTCATGAAACATCGGCAACAGGTCACCCTTAATGAAATGCCAGCACTTTTTGTAAAACTCAGCCGGAAACCCATCCGGTCTTGGCGCTTTGTTGTTTTTCATTTGTGCAATGGCCTCAAACACCTCCTTCTCCGAAAAAGGAGCAGTCAAAATCTAATTTTCTTCCGTCTCAAGTTGACGAACATCCTCAACCCTTCACTCATCCAAGGACACAAAACTCTCTTCCGGCGGTCCAAACAACTGCTTATAATAGTTGGTAATGTAAACTTTCAGGTTTTTCTGACCAACTATCGTCCCTTCATCTTGTTCTAATTGGAAAACTCTTCTTACGATGCTTTCCATTAGCAATCATATGAAAGAACTGAGTGTTGTCCTCGCCTTGGACAATTTTACGAATCTTAGTTCTCAAAGCCCACTTCAATTCCTCCTCGCGGAGAAGCTCTTTCAGCCGCAACTCGGCCTCCACTTTAGTCTCCAGCTCGCTGGTATCTAATATAGAGGTTTCAGCTTTTAACTCAAGGGAGTGAATAATCATAAGGAGTCTTTCCTTCTCTACCTTATAAATCCCATACGTATGCTTGGCCCATCCACGAAGGAACCGTCGAAGATGACGAATCTTGCACTGCCACCGCTCAATGGGTGACCTTCCACCCGAGTCTTTAGCCCACTCTCTAGCTAACAACTCGAGGAACCCTTCTCTTTCAAACCAAGCAAGTTCAAAGGAGAAAATATTCTTATTACCCACATGAGTTTGAGCCCCCGAGTCGACTAGTAGCGGTGTGTGATCCGAGATACCTCGTGTTAACGCCTGCACCGTTACTGTGACGCCCCTGATTCAATCGTACACTAATCATGCACACAAATGTGTACGATCAAGATCAGGGACTCACGGGAAGATATCACAACACAACTCTAAAACATAAATAAGTCATACAAGCATCATAATACAAGCCAGGGGCCTCGAGGGCTCGAATACAAGTGCTCGATCATAGACGAGTCATCGGAAGCAACAATATCTGAGTACAGACATAAGTTAAACAAGTTTGCCTTAAGAAGGCTAGCACAAACTGGGATACAGATCGAAAGAGGCGCAGGCCTCCTGCCTGGGATCCTCCTAACTACTCCTGGTCGTCGTCAGCGGGCTGCACGTAGTAGTAGGCACCTCCGGTGTAGTAGGAGTCGTCGTCGACGGTGGCGTCTGGCTCCTGGGCTCCGACATCTGGTTGCGACAACCAGGTAGAAGGGAAAGGGGAAAAGAGGGAGAAAAGCAACCGTGAGTACTCATCCAAAGTACTCGCAAGCAAGGAGCTACACTACATATGCATGGGTACATGTGTAAAGGGCCATATCAGTGGACTGAACTGCAGAATGCCGGAATATGAGGGGGATAGCTAATCCTGTCGAAGACTACGCTTCTGGCAGCCTCCGTCTTGCAGCATGTAGAAGAGAGTAGAATGAAGTCCTCCAAGTAGAATCGCATAGCAATAATCCTACCCGGCGATCCCCTCCTCGTCGCCCTGTTAGAGAGTGATCACCGGGTTGTATTTGGCACTTGGAAGGGTGTGTTTTATTAAGTATCCGGTTCTAGTTGTCATAAGGTCAAGGTACAACTCCAAGTCGTCCTGTTACCGAAGATCACGACTATTCGAATAGACTAACTTCCCTGCAGGGGTGCACCACATTACTCGACACGCTCGATCCCATTTGGCCGGACACACTTTTCTGGGTCATGCCCGGCCGCGGAAGATCAACACGTCGCAGCCCCATCTAGGCATAACAGAGAGGTCAGCACGCAGGTCTAAACCTAACCAAGACAGGGTCCGGGCCCATCGCCTTAGCACACCTGCCGCTATGTAGGGCGGCCGAAAAGCAGACCTAGCCTAGCAGGCGTTCCATTCCAATCCGGTAGCGCCGCTTTCGACGACGTCGAAATGCTTGGTGATACCACGGCGTCGGTTGCCCATATCTTGTCCCACGTGGCGGTTAGTGCGTATAAGGTCAACGACCCAACTCAGATCAAATACCAAGATCTCGTTAAGCGTGTTAAGTATCCGCGAACGCCGAACAGGGCCAGGCCCACCTCTCTCCTAGGCGGTCTCAACCTGCCCTGTTGCTCCGCCACAAAATCCACACAGAGGACCGTCGGGACAAAGGTCCTTTCAGCCCCCAACCCGTGAATCACTCGCGGGTGCTCCTCGAGCCGACCCGACTTTAGTCACCACATGTATCATGTATAAAGTATATAGTATATACCCTTGATCACCTCCCGAGTGATCACGGCCCGATAGTATAGCATGGCAGACGGACAAGAAGGTAGGGCCACAGATGGAATACTAGCATCCTATACTAAGAAGTAGGATAGCAGGTAAGGGTAACAACTGTAGCAACAATGACAGGCTATGCAGCAGAATAGGTTTAACGGAAAGCAGTAACATGCTACACTACTCTAATGCAAGCAGTATAGAGAAGAATAGGCGATATCTGGTGACCAAAGGGGGGCTTGCCTGGTTGCTCGAGACAAGAAGGAGGGTCGCCGGTGACGTAGTCAACCACAGGGGCATCAACATAAATCACGGGGCTACCGGAGAGAAGAGGGGGGAGAAACAGTAAATACATAGCAAGCAAGTGCATAACAGGACAACAAGCAGAGCTAGACGTGTTCTAACGCGGTATGAGGTGATACCGGTGAAGGGGGGAAACATCCGGGAAAGTATTCCTGGTGTTTCGCGTTTTCGGACAGATGAACCGGAGGGGGAAAGTTGCGTGTTTGCTATGCTAGGGATGTGTGGCGGACGAACGGGTTGCGTATCCGGATTCGTCTCGTCGTTCTAAGCAACTTTCTTGTAGAAAGTATTTACATCTGAGCTACGGTTTATTTTATATTAATTCTAAAAGATTTAAATCATTTTAGGATTAATTTAGTTATTTTAATACAACATTATCCGGAACAATGTTTGCTGACATCATCATGACGTCAGCATGACGTCAGCAGTCAACAGAGGTGTTGACTGGTCAAACTGATGTGTGGGTCCAGTGGGACCCACCTGTCATTCACTATTAGGCTAATTAGGGATTAGGTTAAACTAATTACTGTTTATTTAAACTAGCAGGTTAATTAGATTAATTAAAGAGGATTAATTAAGTTAATTAATTCACTAATTAATTAATTAATTATAAATTTTATTAATTCATTTTTACTTATTTTATTTTTATTTTATTAAAACGTTATGGGGCCGGGCCCCACATGTTAATGGCCCTAGGGGCCTAACGGGCGAATGGGCGCACGGGCGTTATCGGGTGCGGGCGCCGCGCACCCGCACGGAGGCGAAGGAGGGCGCCGGCGGGGTCGTGCCCATGACGCGTCCAGGGGAGGGCGAGTGGGCGTGCGGGGAGGGGAACCACGGCAGCGGCCCGCCGGAGTTGCGTTTCGGTGACCATTTGGTCACCCACGAGCATCAGTAGGACGAGCGCGTTGGCGCGCATCGAGTTGGGCTAGTGGTTGGTGCTGGAGGTGGCCGAAAACACGGCCGGTGACGAGGTTCGGCGGCGGCGGGCGTGCAGCAGCAAGGGGGAGCGGGGACCGTCCATGGCCGGGCTTGGTCGAGGGGCGGGCGCGAGCGCCTGCCTACCTGATCGGCGCGCTAAGCGCGGTCGAAGGCGTCAGGAGCTTCGATGGTGGACGCGCGAGGCGGTGGCACGCGGGCGGCCGTGGTGGGGTCGGGCGCATCCACGATGCGGCGAGCGCAGCAGTCGATGGCAGCGGGCGGGAGTCGCGGTGGTCGCGCACCGGTGTGGGACGGTATGCGAGCGAGGGGAAGGGGAGGCCGAGAGCCTCACCGTAGTTGTAGGGTACGTGGCAGCGGGTGTCGAGGAGGTCGACGGGGATGACGGCGACGTAGAGGAGGCAGTCCGGTGATGGCGTCCGGCGAGGTCCAACGGTGGTGCGGCGTCGAGGAGGCGGGGGCGAGGTAGCGGGCGGCGCCAGAGACGACGAGCGGCGTCGGTTCGCGGGGAGGACGGGCAGCGCGGTCGGCGCATCGAGGTTGGGCTCCTCCCCGGTCCAGATGGGATCGAGCGGAGAGGGGGAGAGGGAGAGGCGAGCGAGTGGGGGGAGTGGGGGGCGAGTGGGGAGGGAACCGCTAGGGTTTGCGGTTGCGAGGGGATAACGGAGTGAGTGGGGGCACTAGTGCAGAACCGGGCAATAGCACCGGTTCGTAAGGCCCTTTAATGCCAGTTCCCCAACCGGCACTAAAGTGTGGTCACTAAAGGCCCCCCCCCCTTTAGTACCTGTTCAGCACGAACCGGTGCTAAAGGCCAACCACGTGGCACGAGCCAGCTCCGGGGGCCGGGAGCCCTTTAGTACCGGTTGGTAACACCAACCGGTACTAAATGTTTGTGGGTTTTTGTTTTATTTTTTATTTTTCAATTAAATTTGTGTTATCAATTTTAATTCTTTTTCGTTTGCTGGTATTTTACGATACTACACATTGTACACGTTATGTATATATATATATATATATATATATATATATATATATATATATATATATATATAAGTAGAATTTCTAGTAGAACCAATCATGCATATATTTATATATATATCATCAATGTCTCACAAACCATCATATTAATTAATTCACACATACACACATGTATAGCTATATACAATTTGTCCTACATATGCATGTTGCCTTCGGAGCCAGTGGCATTAGCCTAATTGGTGCCTTGAGCACGATGGGGGCGGTAGCGGGTAATAGTATTCTCCCTTGGATTTATGACCTGGTCGAGCAAAAATCCCGCTTATTTCCTCTTGAAGTGCTTCTACGCTCCGCTTTCTAGGAGCTTCTCCGCACCTCTGTAACTGTTAAGAAGGAGATCAATATGCATGTGTATTAGTTGTGTGACTAGATATCGATAATGGTGTAAAAATTGTGAATAGTGTTTTGACAAGCGTACCCATTCCTGTCTTTGAGATCTGCTCCTTTCGGACGCCATCATGCGAATGTTCTCGCAAACGCAGAATGCACACAAATCAGTCCCCTGCGCCTGCTTCAGGGCCTTTACGAGAATGGAATTTGATCAGATAATAATTAATCAAGCATGATAATTAAAGAGATGGCAGCTAGCTAGCTAGCTAGTACTACTTAATTACTTACCTTGGGTCGAAACCATTTAAGCTTTTGTTTCCATTCGCCTTCCGTGACGCTGATGAACCTTGCCCAAGCCGTGCCCGCCGACAAAGAAAATGAATAAAGGGGTTATTAAATAGTTCATATCATGAAAAATGACGAACTAAATAGGCCGAGATATATAGTTAATAATGATTGAAATTACCTATTGACTATCTCAAACAAGATGTTATAGTCAGTTTTTTCTTTGAGTAGTCAGTCCAGTATTTCAACTGTTCCGGCGTCAACTTTAATGATACACAAGACCCAGTGATATCTGCATGCACACACGTTTGCATGTCTTAATTAAGCGGGCATATGTAAGCAAAAACATGTAGCTAGCTAGTAGGCAAAAACAGAGAATTTGTAGTACAAGACAGTGTGACTCATTGGAAGTTGTAAGGAAGTAGTATATCTTCATTGTATTTGAGGCGCTTCAAGAACTCTAGCATGTTGTCCTCTACGTCCTTTTGATGACGTGGATTTATTTTCCATGTGTATTCATTAACGGTGTTTGGGTCGATGAACCCAATGCCAAAGCGTCCACCTTTTCTCATTTCATATATCTTCATCCTGCATATGTCTGACGAGAAAAAGAATATAGTGAGGATAATTACAGGTAATGATTGATCAAAAGGATCAAGACAGCTAGCTTGAGACTTAAATTACAGAAAGAAATCACTTACAGACAATAGCAACTGACGATAGATTTGTCGAGTGCGTCTTGATTGTATAACTGAAACAGTTCAGAATACTCAACGGACACAACTTTCTCATGGAAGTAATGCTCCTCCTTGACATTCACCATGAGGGACAATCGATCGGAAATCTTGGTAATGTTCATGTACCATTGATGCAATTCATACATTCTCGTTGGGAGGTTCTTGACCTTGTCTGGCTGGACCAAAGGTTGGCCCCGGACATATTTCCGTTTTATTTCATCCTCTCTAAGCACAGGCATGGGCTCGATCTCGAGGAGTTGTCCAACAGTGATTTTGAGAACTTCAGCCTGCAATATATGGTCCTCCGTTATTACCACATTGCCCACCTCAGGAACGTAAACTGTTTGCCCACAATAATATTGGGCGCGTCTTTATCACGTGTTGTTGGCACAACAAGTTTAGGGGATCGATTGCCACCAGTTCTCCCATTGGGGAATGGTTTTCCTGCATTTTTTGACAGCTGCTTCTGGTTTGCTCGATCCCGAGCTCGCCTCCTTACGTAGACGTGCTCGATTTAACTTCCCGATGTGGCGCTCATAGTCTGTGTCAACAGGCTTGGGAGCTGGTGGTTGAGCCATACGAATGAAGTGGTCAATCGTTTCCTCAGGCACTTTCTCCCTTGTCGGCGGTGGCGGTTTCAGTGCAAAATGGGCTTCCACCTCGGAATTCGATATGGCTGCGATTTCCTCCTCGGACCTGTCATAAGACCTCTGCGGAAGAGGCGTGAGGCTTGGACCATATTTATATCGCTTGCCTCCGCCTGTATTTCCTGTACTACCTCGATTGCACCGCCACGCACCATAGCTGCTGGGTGTCTCTTCTGCGATTGCCGAGAGGCGGAGAGACGCCGGCCGACGGGCTGAGTTGGACGAGGAGGAGTGGCCGCTGAAGATGTGCCGGACTTGGAGGAGGAGTGGCCTGAGGTTGTGCCGGACTTGGAGGAGGAGTGTACGTCTGACGCTGTGGCGGACTTGGAGGAGGAGGAGTGGCCTGACACTTTGCCGGACTTGGAGGAGGAGTGGCCTGACACTTTGCCAGACTTGGTGGACTTGCAGGGGCGGGAGACTGCTGACTCGGTGGCGGACTTCACGAGGAGTCGGATGACGCGGTGTCGGTGGCCTTCGAAAGATGATGCAATCCTTTTTCCATAGGATGATACGATGGTTGGCGTCTCCGAGAAAGCGCTCGTCCTCATCTCCAGGAATGTCAAGCTCTAGCCCCGAATATGGCTGCACCACCTCGTCAACCATGACACGAGCATAGCCCTCGGGAATCGGGATGCAATGGTAGGTTGCTTTGGGGGTAACTGGAAAAGCAACGCCGTCCGCCACCTTCATGGATATGTTCTTCATTTTGACGTGTAGCTCGCAGCTAGTGTTCTCCGTGATGTCATCCACGGGGTATGTACCCAGCATTGCGTCGTCCGGGGCGGAACCCACGCTGCTTCTCTGCATGGATGGGGCGGTGCTATCCAATGTTGGATCATCCGCTAGCTGCTGCAGCTGCTGAGAACCCCTTTGCTGGCTAAGTGAGTCGATCTGCTCCTGCTGCCGCTGGAATTTGACTGCCAATTCCGCTTGACTTGCTTCTAGGCCTTGAAGGCGTTCATAGTCCCGCTTCCTCTGCTCCTCCTCCATCTTCCTCTTCTTCTCCTCCGCAATCTTCTTTCTCGCACGGGTTATGTAGTCGTTGTTCCAGTCTGAAAACCCCTCATACCACGGAATAGCGCCCATGCATCGTGTTCTTCCCGGTGTTCAGGATTTCCCAGGCACGCGTAAGCTCGTCGTTCTCTCTGTTGGGCTGGAACTCCCCGATCGTGCCTCTTCTATTGCAACAAGTATCGCATCGTCGGCTCCGTTCAGACATGCCTTCGCCGAAACTTTGCCTGTCTTGGTCCAACTCCCCCATGTGCATAGAACCAAGTCCCGCACTGGGGCCAGCTCTTAGTAACCGGAGTGACACCTGCATCCTCCATCTCTTTCTCAGACTTATCCCACTTAGGCATTGCCACCGCATAGCCACCTGGCCCCAGCTTATGGAACTTATCATTTTTTTCGGCATTCTTCTTGTTTATTCTCGACCGTTCCTTAGCTAATTCCGAATCCTTGAATTTCACGAAATCGTCCCAATGAGCACGTTGGTTCTCTAGTGTTCCCTCGAATACTGGAGTCTTCCTTCCTCCATTGACGTACTTGTCCCATTCACGATTCTTGTGGTTCTTGAATGCAACCGCCATCTTCCTAAGAGCAGCGTCCTTGACTTTCTGCACATCTGCTTATGTGAAATGATCCGGTAGGGTGAAATGTTCCATGAGAGTATCCCAAAGCAGATCTTTTTTATTCTTGTCGACAAAAGTAACATCCGGACGTGGAGCAGCGTCCTCTTTGCCTTTTTGTCCTTTGTCTTTTGCTGGCTCTCTCCATTCTTGAAGGGAGATCGGAGTTGGTCCTTCACAAGAACTCCATGACCGACGAATGAACTTGTCCGCAATCTTCTTAGGCGCTAATGGTTCGCCATAAGGTCTGACTGCCTCGATATTGTACTTTACGCCCTCCTTCAACTTTTTGTTCGGGCCTCGTTTCGTCCTTTTGCCTGAAGATTTGCTCGATCCGGATGGCTGAAAGAACAAAGATCGATTCGTTAATACTTCTTCAAGTCATTTAAAACATGTGATGATCACCAGAAACCTGCTTATATAAATATATATACCTCGCCGGTCTTTGTTGTTTCAGGATCAACATGTTCTTCGTCATCGTCATAATCGTAGTTCATGACTTCATCAATTCGGTCGTCCGCGTTCGAATATCTTTTCACCCTCTCCGGTGTTGTTTTGAAATTCGGAGCCGTCATAATCTTCTTCATTCTGATTATCATCTGGCCCGCGTATCATATCGAACATGGTCTGTTCTCCCTCTCTGTCGGTATTGTCTGCCATAGCTTTTATTTAACTAATTCAAAAGAAATATAAAACAATTTAGTATTCAAATTACATCGTCTTGAATAATAGATATAACCTCGAATACTTCGTCTAGAATAATAGATACAATCTCGAATACATCGTCTGAAATAATATATAATATTGAATAGTACATCACTGGCTAGCTAATTAAAGATCGAATACTACAGAAGAATATAGGACACTCGCGGTTCCTGCGTCGCGGGCGGTGGACACCCAAAGAGAAGGAACCCTCACTGGATCATAGCTGAAGTGAGATCCCTGAAGATACTGCCAGGTATTGGAGAACATGCCGCCCTCTAACGCAACCATGTAGCGATGGACGTGCTCGTCCTCCTCCCTGACACGGTGACGTACCTCCTCCGGCGGGGCCGGGTCCCTCCGCACCAAACTGGCCCACGCGAACGCCACCAAACGAGATCAGGGTCGACGACGGGACCCGGGGCCGGGTTCCTCATCAAGCGGCGCGCCCCTCCAGGCAGCACCTCCCAGTGCCAGCCCGACGGAGCCCAGTCCCGGACATGGGCCGGCTGGACGTCGTCGCGGACGGGTCGACGGCGAGGATGCGGGCCGGGCATCGTCGAGAACAAATACTAGCTATATGCCCGCAAAAAATAATATTTTTTTAATGATTGGATTTTGATAACTAAAATTTCTAACATTTCTACTGTTTCGAAAATCTATATACTATTTCATAGTAATTAAGCATCTAACACTAAAAACAGAAAAACAATTTCTATACATCCATTAAAAACAGAAAAACAACATTATATAAAAAATTACATACTAATTAAACACTAATTATATCCATCTAACATGCATTCATACATATATACTAGTGAAAAACAATAATCTAAAAATCTAAACTAATTAAACATACAAAATACGTATATACTAATATATACATGCATTCATACATATATACGTGTATATGTGTGTGTGTTCATCATGCTTGTGTGTGTGTGTGTATGGGCTCGGGGAGGGGCGCCCATGGTGGCTGGGCGAGGGAGAGGGGTTAGAGGGGAGAGCTCACAGCGGGCGACGGCGACGGCGTAGGCGATGGTCGGGGCAGCGACGGGTCGGGCGTGTGTGGGGCGGCGACGCAGGGACGGGCGCGACGGGACGGGCCCGGGCGGCGACGGAGATGAGGGCGGCGACGGGACGGGGCGGAGACGGCGACGGGGGCGGCGACGGGGACGGCGACGGCGACGGCGACGGGTTCGGTGACGGCGTCGATCGATCGGGGCGGGCGGTTCAATGGGGAAACAGAGGAAGAAAGAGAGGAGAATGAAATTAATCGAAGTGTTGTAAAAATAGAAGGCACCTTTAGTACCGGTTGGAGCCACCAACCGGTACTAAAGGTCTGTTTTGGCCAGCCCAAGCAGCGGGAAGCGACCCCCTTTAGTACCGGGTGGTGGTACAAACCGGTACTAAAGGCCCCCCTTTAGTACCGGTTTGTGCCACCACCCAGTACTAAAGGCGGTGCGCTGGGGCAGGTGCAGTGCGGCAAGGTTAGTCCCACCTCGCTAGCCGAGGGGCGACCGCACTAGTTTATAAACCCCCGTGTGGTCGCTCTCTCGATCTCCTCTCCAAAGCAGGCCTACTGGGCCTATGTGTTCTTTTGTTGCTCAGGCCCACTTGGCCTTTAAGGGCCTGCATCATGGCCCAACAACAGGTTGGGTTTCTAGTCGTATGCAGGCCGCTATGGCCTAGTAGGCGGGCTTTTTGCTTTATTTATTTTTGTGTTGTTTTTTGTGTATTTAGAGTTTCTTTGTGAATATTTTTGCTTTAGGTACAAAAAATTACAAACTTTCTCGTTAGTGCCGTAGTTTTCAAATTTGATTAGTTTAAATTTTTAATTATTTGAAATTAGTGTGAATCACTAGTTTAAGAATAATTTAACTTTAAAAATCAGTAAAGGCATGAAAGAATTTGTTTGCACATAAAATTTCTTCGCGTTTCAAATGCCAAAACACATAACTACCTTAACTATTACAGATATTCCCCTCTGGGTGTGAAACACATAAGAAAGTGATGATAGTGAAGCCGATCACATCCCAGATCTTTGGGTGTGAAACTTTTTCTTCGCGTGTGTCCCTTTGCGCCGTAACCATGGAAAATCTTCATCATTTAACGGGATGCTCGGGTCAATATTCACTGTGAATGGAGAAATTTCATCAAACTTTTCATAATCTTGACTTGTCTGTCTTGTCATCCACTCCCACGATGTTTCTCTTCCCAGAAAGAACTATGTGCCGCTTTGGCTCATCGTGACGATGCATTCGCTTCCTTATCTTTTCTTTTTCTTGCCTTGGTAGACATGTCCTTCACATAGAAAACCTGTGCCACATCATTGGCTAGGACGAATGGTCTGCTCGCATACATAAGATTGTTGAGATCCTTTGTTGTCATTCCGTACTGCGGGTCTTCCGTTACGCCGCCTTGTGTCATATTGACCCATTTGCACCGAAACAAAGGGACCTTTAAACCACGTCGATAGTCAAGTTCCCATATGTCCTGTATATAACCATAATATGTTTCCTTTCCTGTCTTGGTTTCTGCATCAAAACGGACACCACTGTTTTGGTTGGTGCTCTTCTTATCTTGGACGATCGTGTAAAATGTATTACCATTTATCTCGTACCCTTTGAAAGTCATTATATTCGAAGATGGTAACTGGGACAGCAAGTACAGGTCATCTTCAATAGAGGTGTCATGCATGGTACGTGTCTACAACCAGCTGGCGAAACTCCTGGTTTGTTCACATGTAATCCAGTCATCAGACCGCTCCGGGTGTTTGGAGCGTAGAAAATTCTTGTGTTCATCCATATACGGAGCCACCAAGGCGGAATTCTGTAGAACTGTGTAGTGTGCTTCAGTGAGAGAATGTCCGTCCATACATATTATTTGTTCCCCTCCTAGCGTGCCTTTTCCATCCAGTCTGCCCTTATGTCGCGATTCAGGAACACCAATCGGCTTAAGGTCAGGAATAAAGTCAATACAAAACTCAATGACCTCCTCATTTTGATGGCCCTTGGAGATGCTTCCTTCCGCCTAGCACGGTTATGAACATATTTCTTTAAGACTCCCATGAACCTCTTAAAGGGAACATATTGTGTAGAAATACAGGACCCAAAACGTTAATCTCTTCGCATAGGTGAACTAGGACGTGCATCATGATGTTGAAGAAGGATGGTGGGAACACCAACTCGAAACTGACAAGACATTGCACCAAATCATTCTGTAACCTTGGTATGATTTCTGGAGCGATTACCTTCTGAGAGATTGCATTGAGAAATGCACATAGCTTCACAATGGCTAATCGAACATTTTCCGGTAGAAGCCCCCTCAATGCAACCGGAAGCGATTGCGTCATAATCACGTGGCAGTCATGAGACTTTAGGTTCGGAACTTTTTCTCCGCCATGTTTATTATTCCCTTTATATTCGACGAGAAGCCGACGGTACCTTAATATCGAGCAGGCATTCAAAGAAGATTTCCTTCTCTTCTTTGGTAAGAGCGTAGCTTGCATGACCCTGATATATGCCGTCTTCTCCGTGCATACGTTGCTGGTCCTCCCGTGCCTCGTGTGTATCTTTTGTCTTCCCATACACGCACAAGAAGCTAAGCAGGGTCACGCAAAGATTCTTCGCCACGTGCATCACGTCGATTGCGGAGCGGACCTCTAGGTCTTTCCAATATGGCAGGTCCCAAAATATAGATTTCTTCTTCCACATGGGTGCTGGCGTCCGTCGGCGTCCTTTGGAACAGGTTGTCCGCCAGACCCTTTCCAAATATCACCTTCAAATCCTTGACCATATCATGTACATCAGCACCAAAGACGGTGGCGAGGCTTCGTCCGTGATCCGCCTCACCTTTGAAATGCTTGCCTTTCTTTCTTACGGGATGCCTGCTCGGAAGAAATCGGCGATGTCCTGTGCACATTCTTCATACAACTATTCAAATATATATCGTCGGTATCATCCAAACAGTGCGTGCATCCGCGGTATCCCTTGTTTGTCTGTCACGAAAGGTTACCGAGAGCAGGCCAATCATTGATGGTCACGAACAGCAACGCCTTTAGGTCAAATTCTTCCCCCATGTGCTCATCCCACGCACGTACACCTGTTCCATTACACAGTTGTAAGAGTTCTTCAACTAATGGCCTTAGGTACACATCAATGTCGTTGCCGGGTTGCTTAGGGCCTTGGATGAGCACTGGCATCATAATGAACTTCCGCTTCATGCACAACCAAGGAGGAAGGTTATACAAACATAGAGTCACAGGCCAGGTGCTATGGTTGCTGCTCTGCTCCCCAAAAGGATTAATGCCATCTGCGCTTAGACCAAACCATACGCTCCTTGCGTCATCTACAAACTCCTTCCCGCATTTTCTTTCGATTTTTCTCCATCGCGACCCGTCATTTGGTACTCTCAACTTTCCGTCTTTCTTACGGTCTTCTCTATGCCATCGCATCGCCTTGGCATGCTCTTTGTTTTGGAACAAACGTTTCAACCGTGGTATTATAGGAGAATACCACATCACCTTGGCAGGAATCTTATTCTTGGGGCGCTCACCCTCGACATCACCATGCTCATCGCGGCTGATCTTATAGCGCAATGCACCACATACCGGCAAGCGTTCAAATCCTCGTACTCACCGCGTAGAGGATGCAATCATTAGGGCATGCATATATCTTACGCACCTCTAACCCTAGAGGGCAGACAACCTTCTTTGCTTCAGACGTACTCTCGGGCAATTCGTTGTCCTTTGGAAGCATATCCTTTATCATTACCAGCAACTTTCCAAATCCCTTGTCGGATACACCATTCTCCGCCTTCCATTGCAGCAATTCCTGTGGTGCCCAGCTTTTCTTGTCACCCACGCACTGGGTACAACAATTTTTGTGATCCTCTAACATGCGCTGCAACTTCTTCTTCTCCAAATCACTTGCGCAGTTTCTCTTTGCATCGGCAATGGCCCGACCTAGATCATCAACGGGCTCATCCGATGCCTCTTCTTCAGCTTCTTCCCGCATTGCCGCCCAGCTTCTTCCGCATTACCGGCTCAGCTTCTTCCCCCATTGTTGTATCATCGTATTCAGGGAACCCATGGCGGGATAGCTGTCGCCGTCCTCTTCTTCTTCATTGTCTTCCATCATAACCCCTCTTTGTCCGTGCTTGGTCCAAACATTATAGTGGGGCATGAAACCGGACTCAAACAGTGGACGTGAATGGTTCTTGACGAGAGTAATTGCGACCATTCTTACAGCCAGCACATGGACAAGGCATAAAACCATCCGCCCGCTTGTTTGCCTCACCGCAAGCAGAAAAGTATGCACGCCCTCAACGAACTGGGAGAGCATCGGTCATCGTACATCCATTGCGGCTCATCTTCATTACACAACACCGAATAGACCAAATTAATACAAGTTCATACATAAAGTTCATACAACACTTAAATGCAACAAACAAATAACTCTCTAGCTAAAGCATTTAAATGCAACAACAAATGCGATCAAGATCGCAACTAAGGTAACAATTGATCCAACAGCATAATGATACCAAGCCTCACTATCGATGACATATTTTCTAATCTTTCTAATCTTCAAGCACATTTTCTCCATCTTGATCTTGTGATCATCGACGACATCTGCAACATGCAACTCCAATTCCATCTTCTCCCCCTCAATTCTTTTCAATTTTTCTTTCAAGTACTCGTTTTCTCTTTCAACTAAATTTAACCTCTCGACAATAGGGTCGGTTGGAATTTCCGGTACACATACCTCCTAGATAAAAATATCTATGTCAACTTGATGGGAATAATTTGTCATAAACACGAAATGCAACAAATATTTTTAAAAGAGAATATACCACATCCGAAACATAACAAGGACGAGGGCCGACGGGGACGGATATCAAAACCATGGCACTATGTATAACAAACAACGTACGGGTAAGATAATTATTATACGAGTAACTATATATCCAAATCACACAAACATCAATTTTTGATATAAAATTTCATGAACAAGAGGCTCACCACAAGGTGGTGCCGGCGACGGGACGGTGCGGGCAATCGACGGTGGTTACGACAGAGATTTAGAAGGCACTAAGTAAACCACACCTACATATGCAAACTAAGTGTTATTTTGACCTCAAATTGCATATAAATCAAATACTAGCACATATATATATATATATCCTCCCAAATTACTAAACTCACAAATTAATAACTATATAAAGCATTGCAAGAGCTAATCTAGCAATGAGAGATGAAAGGACAAAGTTGCTAACCTTTGTGATCACTTGAATGGATGGGGGCCTTCAAATCTTGACAAATTTTGGGCAAAATGTGTGATGAGCTCGAGGGGAGAAGAGGAAGAACAGAGAGGAGAGGAGAGGGGAAAGGGGGAAGAACAAAGCGAGCTGGACGAAGGGTTTATATGCAGGAGGACCTATAGTACCGGTTCGTGGCACGAACCGGTACTAAAGGTGCTGGAGGGGGCCCAGACTGACAACATCCTGCCACCACCCTCATTAGTACCGGTTCGTGGCACGAACCGGTGCTAAAGGTTAGCCACGAACCGGTGCTCAAAGCTAGCCGTTGGAACCGGCACTAATGTATACATTTGTGCCGGCTCTAATACAAACCGGCACTAATGTGCTTCACGTTTGACCCTTTTTCTACTAGTGGGGGGGGGGGGGGGGCAAGTGGGCCGGCTGGGCGGCCTGGCTAGCCCCGTGGCCAGCTGGGCCGAGGCCCAGCGAGGGGGGGCTTTTATTTTTCTTTTGTTGTTGTTTTTTTATTCTTTTCTGTTTTATTTTAATTGCACTTTATTTTTGGTTTAGTAAAATATGAAAATAGCCCCACAAATAGTGTGTCAAAATAATCCACTGTTCTAAGAAGTTTTACCTCAGAATAAAAATAGTTTAGTATTTGGTAAAATATATTAGGAGTATAACTAATTGTTTTGATGTTGTTTTAATCACTTTAGGGTATTTAAATTTTTTTATAAAGATGTTGCTACTCCACCAATAATATCCATGATTTATTTGTCACATTAAGAACATTTTAGTTTTGACTTTCGAAAACTTTAATTGTTTGACTTGATTTTAAATTTGAATTTGAATCGTTTTTGAACCATCGGGAGATTAATAACAGTAACCGAGGTGACGTGGCATCATTAGCGTGGAATTACTGTAGCCTAAATATTCGGGCGTCACAGTTACCAGGGGAAACTTCTGTTCCCAATCGACGCTAGCCAGAACTCGATCAAGCTTCTCAAAAGTCGGAACCGATAACGAGTTTGCCCAAGTGAATTTCCTACCCGAGAGCTCTATCTTTCTGAGATCCAAGCTTTCAATAATAGTATTGAACATAAACGACCATCTGTCGTCAAAATTGTCATTATTCTTTTCCTCCTTTCTTCGAATAATGTTAAAATCACCACCCACTAAGACGGGTAGCTGCTCGTTACCGCAAATACGGACCAAATCAGCCAAGAAATCTGGCTTGAGTTCTGGTTGCGCAGCTCCATAGACTGCCACCAAAGCCCAATTGAATCCATCGGCTTTAGTTCTGACCCGAAACTTTACCGCAAACTCACCCAAAACTACACTCCGAACCTCCAACGTTTCGCACTTAACCCCAAGTAGAACCCCACCGGATCTTCCTCGAGGTGGGAGGCAGTGCCAGTCAAAATCTACCCCCCCCCCCCCCAGATAAGGTGCTAAGAATTTGTGGAGTGAAATTACCTCGTCCAGTCTCGGACAAAGCAATAAAGTCTAAATGATGTTCAAGAGAAGCATCCGCTAGAAACCTTCTTTTAGCCAAGTCTTTAAGACCTCTGCTATTCCAAAAAATGCCTCTCATATTTCGTCATGAAATTTTTTAGAGATACGGATCTAGCACTTCTACGCACCGCCGACACTGGATAAACCTTCCGTTTCCAGGTCCGCCGACACATAGTTATAATATCTGCATCAAAAATTCGAAGGCTACTTATCTCTTTTTTTAGGGTTAAGGCTACTTATCATTGCATGACGTACATCCATAGAAAAAGAAACCAACTTCCTTCACAAACTTTGGATATGGACAATGCTACATTCTGAATATTGCCATCCAAAGAGCAGAGCATTCTACAGATCACTGAATGCGTGGGTCATGATTCCAAGTAGTTAGCCTACTGCCTATATCCAATCTCAGGTGTCCTGTTCTTGCATGCCCTGAGCTTTCAAGATTTGCACCTGCCTGTTATCAAGGACATTAATTTCGCGCTTCGGTCCTTTCTGTTCGCAAAATTCATGCAGGATCTCATGATGTTTCTCTTTGTAGAATTTGTTTGGCTAGGTGCAATTAACTTCCCCATAAGCTGGATCAACCCTGATTGTAGCAGCTTTAGTAGTAACAATTTTCAACAAGACCTGATGCATATAAATGGACTTCTATTTCCGGATTATATCAGCATCAACAATTTTAGTCAACAAACTTATGGCCCCATAGTTGTTTCTTTTCACATCCAGCTTATGGTCATGAACATCCTGATTTATGTTCATCAAATCATCTTTAATGACACTAGTCGTCAACCCGTGCACCTGCACGGGTTAGGAACTACTTTATTTCAAATTAATTTTGAACCTTACAACATTAGATCCCCGTGGTTTAATTATGTGAAATAGATTTTCAAGGAGGGCCGCACTGGCCTCTTTCTTAAACTGGAATAATATCATACTTTCAAGGAATTCAAAAATATTGGTGATATTTCTGTCCCTACATCCTAAATATGATGTTGAAGTTCTGAGGAAAAGTATAGTTTTTGACAGAATACATATTCAAATCTATATCAACACCATTTAAACATACCAATAAGTGGTAGATGCCATACTATAAAAATCATCTCACAGTGAAAATGCATCTGGTGTGTTACTTAGTTTTCTGAAAAGTTAACAATGAAAATGTAACTAATGTGTACAACCACCTGATTACTAATACTTTTTTATCGATATGAGAAAATAATTCACGTGCCTATCACCAATTGTTTCTCGGAATTGAATTACCAAAAATCAAGGAAAAAAAGAAAAAAAAAGGAGACAACTTGAGACGTATTGAAAAAATCAATGAAACACATAAAACAACAGAATTAAAATAGAATTTATATTACACATTCTCAAATTTAAACCAAGGAATGTTAATCATACATAAGTGCCTTAACCTAAAAATCCATTGATATGCACACAACTCTGAAATTGGCACTCATAATTTTTGGATTGCAATAGATAAGAAAAAAAGGAAAGAAAGAGAACCCACCTAGGAAGATGTTGGGCTTAATCCTATTCATGCTCGTGGGGTTACTTTTGTTCATGAGGCAGCATCTATGGACCATCAAATTTAAAGAAAAGAAAGAATGCCTTTTTTGTTTTTTCAGAACCTAAATGTGGGTGTTTATTTTTTTTTTCTTTTGCAGCTAACTTAGACGTGAGCATTGTGGTTTTTTTTTGTACGTGTGGGCATAATACTATGCATGTATTTACGTGGTGTTAAGTACTCGAATATCTCCTATCCTGAACTAACTCAAGAGATTTAGCGTTTCAGAGAGAGAGAGAGAGAGAGAGAGAGAGAGAGAGAGAGAGAGAGAGAGAGAGAGAGAGAGAGAGAGTGTGCTACATGTAAAAACAATCTGTCTTTTACTCCTTTTTTGGACGCGAGGCTTGAGGTCTCTTATTTATGTACGTACATGGAATTTGTTTTTTTCCAGACTGAGATTTCGACTCCTGTTTGACGTGGGGCTTCAGGACTTCTTTTTTGTGTTTCTTTTTTCATAAGGAAATAAGGCATTGCTGTTTTCATTTTCACAGAACATAGACATGGGCGCTGGGGACCTTTTTCTTGTACGTATGGGCTTAATCCTAGCATGCTCTAATCTGACCACCAAATTAAAAGGAAAGAGACATGTTTTCTTTTTTTTTTTCAGAACCGAGGTGTGTCCTTTTTTTCGTTGCAACTTACTTAGATGTGGGCATTGAGAATTTTTCTGTATGTGCGCGCTTAATCCTATTTATATACGTACGTGAAACTTATTATGGTGCTTCAAATTAGTAAATATATATTTGTATATATTTGTACTACCATGATTGAAGATGAATATATAGGAAGTTTATCCCGCAAAAAAAATCTGATGGAGTGGATTAATGAGAGCCTGGATAGAAGGATAGGTGATGTTGTTTTATTTTAGGAATAGCTGTTTTTCGGTTTTTTGCGGTTTTCTAATGGAGTGTATTTTTTCCTTTATATTCGTAAATACATTAGTTATGGAAGGATGCCATCTATTTTTTTAAGGAATCGGATGGATGAATTTTTTCCCACGTTTATTAATGATGGCGTTTTTCAATTCCCGGCCTTAATTCCCCTAAAAATGTGTAATTAATTTTGATGGCATTTATTCATGAGAAGGCCTGAAAGGAGCCAGGGAGATGTTTTTCCCTTTTTTAGGGAGAAATTATGGAAGGAGGCCTTAATTCCCTGCCTTAATTCAGTCCCACAAATAAAATATAAGATTCAATGTTGTAATTGATTCCCGTCCTTAATTCCACAAAAAATGTGTACTAATTAGTGTATTAATGGGAAGGCGTGAAAGAAGCCGGGAGGTGTTATTCCATATTATAGGGCGATTTTTTTTTGAGAAAACTATAATTGGTAAGAAGATTTCATGTTTCTTTTTTTGCGGTTGAAGAGTTTCACGGGTCATCAAAATTAGGTCCGGTATTTTGTCCTTTTTTCTCGCAGTCTTTTTTGTATTTAATGGCTGAGTTGTTATGGAATTTCACGGGTCTGTTTTTTTTATGTTGAAAAATTTCACGGGTCATCTAAACAGATCCCATATTGTTTTTTTTTGCTGTCTTGTTTCTTATTTAATGGCAGAGTTGTTATGGAAGGAGGCAATCTATTCTTTAAAAGAAATAATCGATGGACGTTTTTTTTGTTTCACAACATTAGACGTGTCACATGCCATTTGTTTCTTGGATTGGACCATCTGTGCTATGAAGTTTTCTTTTTATCTTGGACGTGAATTTTATAATCCAACGGTCTAACTAATTTTGATGATGTGGATTAATGAGTAGGCTTGAAAGGTGCCTCCAATTAGTAAATATAAGATGTAAGATGGCTATTTGCACACGTGAAGTGACGTGGTTGGTGGGCGGGACTGGCTACTGCTCCGTTGGGCTGCCCGTAGTGGGTAGTATCGTAAGTTAGTATCAATAGTATCATATATATTAGTATCATAGATAGCTTTATTTATTGTCATGCAAGACACGTAGTATTTTATTGTCATGCAAGATACATAGTAGTATAATATTTGTTATGGCACAGTATTATGATGTGATATTCAATAATCTCTTTCTTTATTTAATTCTATGTCACCTCGTTGAAATTGCTTAGTTGACATGCATGATGCTAGTACTAGCTATGATACTCTCATTACGGGCAGCCTTAGAGATCACTATGGCCTTTCTTCTTGAACAACAACGAGAGGCGCCGATTAGAGCTGAGGCCACCTCATGATCTCATCTCCCATGTCAAGGCTAAGCCATCCAACTCTCCCCCAGTTGTGTCACGGTCACAACTGACTCCCCGCCTGGGAGCAGCGCCTCCTTGCCCAGCCTCATAGCCGTCAAGGTCCGCTCTCGGAGCACCCTCCCGCCCTCAGACTCCATCATCCACCTCACCTTGGATGCCACTTGGTCGGCTTGGACCACCTCCTTGTCGTACCCTTCCACCGCCACGGCCAGACCCAGCTCTTTCTCTAGGAACACTCTGTTAACCCGTTGCTCAGCGTAGAGTGGCCAAGCCAGCATGGGCACGCCGGCCATGACCGTCTCTAGCACGGAGTTCCACCCGCAGTGTGTCACGAAGGCACCCACCGCGTCGTGCGCCAGCACGTCACGCTGCGGCGCCCATGACTTGACGACGAGACCGGTGCCCTTGGTCCGCTCCAGGAAGCCCTCGGGGAGGAGAGCGTCGAGGTCCGGCTCCGGCAACTTGTCCAGCTTCTTCGCCGGGTCGTCGATGTCCCTGGGCGGGCTCCGCACAACCCACAAGAACCTTTTGCCACTCGCCTCCAGGCCAATGGCCAGCTCTCTGGTCTGATTTGCGCTGAACAGGCTGCGGCTGCCGAAGCAGAGGAACACCACGCTGGCCTTGGGCTGTGCGTCCAGCCATGCCAGGCACTCCCGGTCGCGTTTCACGGCCACCTCCTCCGCCTTGATCAATGGCCCGATACAGTAGACAGGAGGCGTCGGGAGGCCGGGAGGCGTGCAGAGCCCAGCACTGATGGCGTCCACGGCACGCGGCTCGAGCGAGCGGAAGGTGTTGACGATGATGCCCTGGGAGCGGCAGAGGTAGGGGGAGACCCTCAGGAAAGCTCTGTACGCCGTGTCGTCACGATCCATGAGCGGCTTGAAGCAGTGCGTTGCCGGGAACGAGGCGATTCCCGGCACGTGCACGAGCTCCTCGCCCATCTCTCGAAAGCTGGCGGTGCTCTGAGCGTGCAGCACCGGGAGGTACAAGAAGATGGCCAGAGTCTCGGCGCAGCATGTGAAGAAGCAGTAGGCGGGGATGCCAAGCTCCGTCGCGACATCCAGGGCGACACTGCAGAAGAAGTCCACCACCAGGATGGCCGGGGAGGCGCCGGCCAGGAAGTCACGGAGCTGCGGACTGGAGGCGCGGGCGGCCTCGAAGGTCACCGCCTCGGGGTGGACGGAGTCGACGGGCGGGAGCTCGCCCGGCGGGAGGCAGTGGAAGGAGATGGAAGGGTTGGCCTCGGTGACGCCGGCCAGGAAAGGCCCGGTGGCGCCCGTGTCGTACGGCGGCTTGATGATGACGATTGTGACGGCGAGGCCGCGAGCGGCCAGGATTTTGCCGAGCTCGGCCATGGAGACGAGGTGGCCCAGGCCGGGCGCCGGGTATAGTACCACCTGCTTCCTAGTGGTTGCGGCGGTATCCATCGATCACGTATGGTGTCCACCGGCTTTGCTTTGGAGGGTGTGGTGCGGACGGAGATTGGCGAACCAGAGCCCCGACAATTTATAGATAAGCAAGAGCAACGCAACCTATCGAAGTATCGATGGCCACTTGTTTCCCACTTCCTCTAGGCTAGACAGTACACCGGCCGGAGCCGGACCACACCACGATGGGCAAGCTCCACCAGCAAAGAAAGCGACGACACCATCTTTGGCTGCCAACAGAGAGCCTGGTAACGACTGTTGTACTTGTGCTAGCATGCCATTGCCACTCCCTCGGTAAATAAATACTAATGGAAGTCAATCGACTGGTCACAACTGAAGTAGCTGGTGTGGTCTTGGCGTAGTGGTAAATACCACTGCACCAATAGAAGATCTCGCCAAGGTAGAGGTACATGAGCAGTGTGGCCAGCAATGTTTTCCATGCTGTAAGACGTAGACCTCCCCAAGCTGCAAGATTGAAGCGTGGCTTGCCCTAGCATCTAACTAAGTTGTGCTAGCACATTCCTGTGGCAAGGACCCCGTTAACCAAGTCGGCGACTGGTTATGTGACCGGCGCTGGTTATCAGAAAGATGGGAGAAACACTATGCATGAGGAAGACCCCGATCTATGAATGCGGCGTAGAGAAGCTAACCGTCTATCTGTAGACGAGAAAATAGCCCAAGTTACGAAGAAATGGCAAAGTAATGTCGCCAAAGAAGTAGCCCGAGTGTACGCCGAGTGCGCTTTGCCGAGAATAATCTGGGCAAAGGCTTTGCTGAGAGTTTTTGGCCCTTCACAGTGCAGCACTCCGCATAGAGTGAAATTCCAGTAGTAACATGCGATTGCCATGTTGTTCTTCTCCTACTGCAGGGTTGTAGTTTTTTAAAATCAAAGGAAATAGGAAGCTATTGTTATGATAATTTCATATATGGTGTGGCTACATGCTTGCTAACAATATTGGTTGAAATTGAACACATGCCTAATGTTAGATAAATATAAGTCAAAAGACGCAACATCCAAGCCCTCGAGATATGTGATAGTAGTATTGCCCATCAAGTAAGTACTTCCTGGTTTTAAAGTTCCTTTTTGTCTGCTTAATTGGTTGTCACATTACAATTTAGTGCTGCCTTGTGTTGTTAGTGTTTGTTCAGTTTAATGCGCAGCTTCAATGCATCTCTATTTCACATCCATGTCCTCTACTCGGCCAGCTCCGCCTACAAGGTCCAGTTCCATGCCTCTTTGCCCTGCCAGTTCGGGAACATCGTGTGGAAGACCTGGGCCCCTCCAAAGTGTCGTTTCTTCGCCTGGCTCGCTGTCCAGAACCGCTTATGAACCGCTGATCGCTTGGCGAAACGCGGATGGCCGCACCAACCTACTTACCAGCTCTGCCGTACCTCCCCTGAGACGGCACGGCACATTCTTTTCGAGTGCCGCTTCTCCAGACGTATCTGGACGGCCGCGGCCTCTTGGCTGTCTTGTCCAGACCTCATCAGCAGCATCGGGGAGGGTAGGCCTAAAGTCGTGGACTATTGGCTGGCCGTTTCGAAGTCCACCACCTCCTCCCCAATAGGCTTGCGCTCAGCTATCACGCTCATCACTTGGGAGATCTGGAAAGAGAGGAACGAACGAGTTTTCAACAATAAGTCCTCCCTGCCATCGATTGTCATGCATAAGATTAGGGAAGAGGGGAAGGACTGGATCCTCGCCGGCGCTAAAAATCTGGCGGAACTTGTAGACTGATCCTTTTCCCCCTGTGTGGGGGGCGGTGTTCGCCCCCTTTCTCGTTTTTTTTGCCATACCCCTGTTTGCTTCTCTTATATCAATAGAAGGCAAAAGATTTTTTGCCCGTTTAAAAAAAATTCACATCCATGTCCTGTTTGTATGGAGAATGTCGCTCTCCTGCATACTCTGCCCTTCAATGTTCAAGTGTGATGAAAAATATGGGCCCTGGTGTGTTTGTTGATTGGAGTTAACTGATATCATTTTATTTTTGTATCTGTGTTGAAATAGGAACCGTTGTCACTTCAAACATGTACGTGTAACTACAATCAAACAATCTTCTCCAAGTCTAGCACTTGGATATTATCTCAAACCTAAACCTTCATTTGACAAATGCAAGTTTCAAACTAAATGCTGCACGATGAAATGTTTTATCGAAATACTGAATTTAGTTATTTGTAATGAATAATACTTCTCCACTATCAGGATACTTCTTGATTGTTCTGGTGATGATCCAAGGCCTAACAAGTCTGCCTTCGCTTAGAGGACCATCTAGGACCGGTTCTGGTGGCCTTTGGTCATATATTTTGTCCCAGTTGGGAACAATGTCATTTCTACTTGGGCGTGTTAATACTGCAAGACTCCCAAATTAACATGAAAACTTTTTCTTTCTCTGATGCACTCACAATACATAGTCAAATTACATTATCTTAAATGATCATGGGAAAATGGCATCACATTCCATGTTAGCCATACAGTATAATTATAGAAATACTGAGATACCTATTATAGCTAGATGAACGCATAACAAGTCGCGCATCAAAGCGCGGGGTATCACATTTTTAAATGTATGAAGCTTTTACTAAATTCATAAGATTTTTAAACCCACAAATATTTAGAAAATTTGTGAAAAAATAAATTTAAGAATTTAAAATATTTTTTAAATCCACGAATACTTGCGAATATTGTCAAATTAAAAAAAGATATCCGGTTTTTTCTAAGCTATCAGTGGAGCGACCTAGAAAATACTAAGGGAGCGAGCAAAGCACGAAGCTGAGCTAAGTCAGCAAGAGCTTCGTGTTGACCCATGTGAGCATCATAATAGCAATTCTACGGTTTGGGTGCGGCATGAGCTCTCAAGAGGCTCACACAACAATCACCGGCCAACACCGAGGCTAAAACATGGAAGGACACCATATCCACGCCTCATGCTCATGAATTAAAAAATATTCATGACACTTGGAAAAAATGCTCATGAGTTAAAAGAATTCCAAAATTTGTTAACATTTCTTATAAAATACTCACAATTTTAAAAATTGTTTACTCTAAAAAAGATCTTGTATTAAGAAAAAGTAGTTGTTTTTCATTATGAAGAAATGTCAATATTATTTTTCTCTTTTTGAGCACTTTTGTCTGGTGAAGGAAATGTGCAAAATACATTTTCATATTTGAACGACCATATACTTTTTTATCCTCTTTTTGGAAAATAGAAATGAAAAAATGCATAATATTTTGGATAGAGAAAGAATAGTTGGTGTGGTGGATCATGAGATCAAGAAGTCGAGGGTGTATTCTACAAAACATTTGAGCGCTTCAGGCAGATATATGTATCGAACTGAAAGGAAGCTGTGTAAATATCTGTTGACAAAAAAAAAGCTGTGTGAATTTCTAGCACGTGTCTTGATGAATTAAATTGTGAACATAATGCGTTGTTACCCAAATATGAGCGAAATGGCCTTTACAAACACGTGAGGTGCAAGTATGTGAGAGAATACCGTAGAACATTTGAGGTTTGTAAGAGCAACTCTAGCCAATCCCCCTAAAAGGCTATAACGGCCGGCACCTAGCTAGCCGATCCTCTCTAAACAGAATAGTGGAGTAATTTTTTTAGCCCGCCTCCTACCTAGTGCCTAAATACGCTCAGCCAGGACAGCGCGGAGTAAAAATTCTGCCTCTCTCGCCCCCCCCCCCCCCCCCCCCCCCCCACCCCCACCGCCTCTTCGCTGGCACACCTCCTGACGACATTCCACCGGCCCCGCCACTACCCTGCCGCCCTTATGGCCGACTCCGAGCATTTGCCGGCCCCGCCACTACCCTACCGCCCTTCTGGCCGACTCCGAGCATTTGCCGGCCCATCGCCATCGCCTGAATCAAGGTGAAATGCCGCCGTCGTCGCCTTAACCGATTCATCGGATTCCTCTCGAATCTTATTCCTGGTTGGCGGCCGCCGCATATGACTTTGCATGCACAACGTTGTAGCACTACTACGGAAAAGCTTACATGTAGAGGCTTACTAGTAGCATGGGCTTATACCCCTTGCTACTGCTACTTACTAGTAGCGCGGGTTTATACTCCTTGCTACTACTAAGTTGATAGTAGTAGCGCGATTTTATAACCCTTGCTACTATTAAATGGTCTTTACCATGTCCCCCGGACATGCCATAGTAGTAGCGAGGGGTATAAACCCGCGCTACTGCACAGGTTTATAGCCCTCGCTACTGCATGGGTTTATAGCCCTCGCTACTACTAAGTACAAGGTAGGTGAAGTCCCCATATCCTTGGCCGAATCCTTCTTCTCTCCCTCACTCTCCCCCCTCTCTCCATAGGCTCTCCCATGGTGCTCATGCCCAAGCACACCTCCTCCATGGCGCCCAACGAGTCCCAAATCCAAACCCACACTCTCCTGATTCTGCTTCTCCCTCCCACCCGCAATTCCCTTCCTAACCCACCGGCACCGCCGACCTCGCACCTCATTGCCTCTCTCAAATCCGGCGACCTCCACTCCCACCACAGCCCCTCCCCCTCCTTCCTTCCCCTTCTCTACTGTTGGAGGAGAGGGAGAACCAGCAGAGCGCCATCCATGGCGGCGGCCAGATCCGCCATGGACACAACCACCGGTTAGTTGCTCTTCCTACTCCTCTCAATCTCTCTCTCTTTCTCTCTTCGTATTCTAATCGTTTTCTCTTCTTTTGTAGTAGCAGCAGAGGAGAGATGCAAGGGTGAGTTGGGTGGGGAAGCACCATCACCATGGACGACTTCATCCCCTCCAGGACCAACATCAGCCCTGGATGAAGAGGACGTTGACGCTCAGTAGCAGCAGCCTTGGATGAAATTATTTTTTAATTCCTAATTAGTTAGTAGTAGCGCGGGGCCCTTACCCGCGCTATAGCTAAGTAGTAGTAGCGCGGGTGGCAACCGTGCTACTACTAGCAGAAGTAGTAGTACCATGGGTAGGACCCGCGCTACTGCTAAAAGTTAGCTGTAGCGACGTAGCAGTAGCACGGGCCCCTGCGCTACTAATAGGTCATTACCCTGTGCTACTACTAGGGTTTTCCCTAGTAGTGTAGGTCTTCACAATGCATCACAGCTCACTGGTTTAGCCTGAACCTCGTCGGTTGGCCGGCGCACCACCACCACCTTGCAAGTGTTCGATGGGTTGCTTAGGTGGTTTTTTTTCTTTCTTTCATTTTGTTTTGTACAATCGAATTGAACCGGACCGTTTGAATTGAAGATGAATAGGATGAGAGGGATGATCTTCGCGGAATCATCGTCATCCGAAAAGGAAGAAGATGATGAAGATTTTGAAACTGTTCTTGGCATGATTTTCAATGATGATATTTGGCAAACGAGGAGAGGATCGTAGTTTAGCCGCATACAACTCAACCATGATAGAGCAGAGGGCCATGCCAAGATCATGGGAGATTACTTAGATCCAAATCCAACCTATCCGGAGAAGTACTTTCGCCGGCGCTTTCAGATGCACACAAGTCTTTTTCTCACCGTTGCAAAAGCTGTTGAGAAGTATGATGATTGGTTCAAGCTTAGAAGGAATGCATGCGGAGAGATAAGTACAAGACCTCTGATGAAGTGCATTGTGGCTGTTCGATTTTTGGCATATGGCTGGGCGGATGCAATTGATGACTATGGCTGCATTGGTGAAGACACAATCTTGGAGGCCGTTCGAAGGTTCTAAAGCAGTGATTGATGTTTTTGGATCAGAGTACTTGAGGGCACCCAAAGAGGAGGGCACCGAGAGGCTAATGGCAAAGAGGGGAGCAAAAGGATGGCCAGGGATGCTTGAATGTGCACTGGACATGGAAGAATTGTGCTGCAGGGTGAAAAGGTCGGTACAAAGGCCACTGCAACAATCCAATGATCAATCTTGAGGCAGTTGAAAGAAGGATCTTTGTATATGGCATCCATTATTTGGTTTGTCTGGCTCTCACAATGATCTGAATGTGTTTTCCAGATCATGACTATTTGCTAGGCTTATTACAGGAGATGCTCCTCCTTGCAACTATACAGTTAATGGGCACAACTACACTATGGCTTACTACCTTGCGGATGGCATCTATCCTCCATGGGCCACATTAGTCAAAATAAATCCCCATCCAAAAAGAAACAAAAATATTCACTTTGCCCAACGTCAAGAAGAGGCTAGGAAAGATGTGGAGCGAGCCATTGGTGTGCTTCATAAGCGCTTTGCAATTGCTCGTGGCCCTGCCGAGTACTGGAGCTCCATAGTTCTATGGAAAATTATGACTTGTTTCATCATATTGCATAACATGACCATTGAAGATGAGAGAGATATGCCTGAGAACTATCGGTACATCACCAACGAGACTCCGGTTGATCCAGAGATGACCCAAATAGGACCCATGCATTTCTTGAAGCGCATCGTAGGATCGAGAACCGACAAGTTCATAATCAGCTCCAAAAAGATCATGTTGAGCATCACTGGCAACTTCATAGCACTTCCTAGTTGTGCTTTTATTTGGTACATCTGAACCATTTGGTGTGTTTAAATTTGAATAATTTGATTTGTAAACTTTGAATTCCGTTTGTAAATTATATTAGTGATTTGTTTGAACCTTCATATTTATGTTTAGTTTTTATATGTGTGCTAATATGTAGTTGTAAAGTAAACTAGTATCTCATAAGTTAGAAAAAATAAATTTATACTCCGTTATATTGAAGGGATTGGATGGTTCTGGCCAAAAGTTAGTGGAGTAGATATACTCCACTAAGCTTTACTCGGCCGGATGCTTCTCTATTTTTAGGGGGTCGGTTAAAATTGCTCTAAGAGCAGAAAAATACTAAAAACCGAGGGTCGTTATCCTACATATAATATGCACTATGAAGTACTAGTAATTAGCCTAACTTGACGACTTATATAGATGTGGTATATGGACCCACAAAGGTGTGGCGATGTGTATGTGAGGCATAGACTGCTAGATCAGGGTTTATCGGCAAGGATGCGCGGATTACACACACTTTGCATCTGGTTTTTAGACACAAGGAAGATCGAAGTATGGCAAGATGGTCAGGTGCCTTCGATTCGAGACTGATCTCGATCAAAGCATCTGAGCTTTGAGCCTGGTGCCCGACGATCGACCGGAAGCTCACCCTAATCAGTTTCCATGTCGTCCGTAGGAACGACGCCAAACACATGCAACCGCAAGGTAGCCACCCACAAGAAATCTAGGAATGCAGCGGTACAATCTGCGGTGGCGGCGGGCGCCGTGACGACCTCGCGACGGCACATGGGGCAGCTCTCTTTCTCCTGCAGCCACCTCTCTACGCACCGCCCGTGGAAGCGGTGCCCGCACGGCGTCTCCTTCCACGCCGCGGTGTCGTCCTCCTCCAAGCATATCGGGCAGCTGATATCGTCGTCGTCGTCGGACGGCGCGTCCACCGTCTTGAGTGCCTCGGTCACCAACGCGGCCAACTCCGGGTCGTCTGGATCTCCCACGACGCCTACGCCGACGAAGTCCTCGGGTAGATTGTCCTCGTGACCACCTTCTTCTTGTAGCAGGTCCATGGCAAGCGATGGCATCGCGCGCGAGAGAGATCGAGGGAGCTTGATCAGTTCCTCGCCGGCTACGTACGTAGGTACGTACGTGATGGTGAAGTGAAACCGGATCTGATAGTTCGTAGGAGATCGATGCTCGGTGAGGCAATGGGAATATGAGAGCGTGCGGCAGTTTACTTATAGTGCTTCGCTCGGGGAGGCAATAGGAGATCGATCGGGAAACACGTTCTCGTGCCGGAGTAGGATAGGATTACCACGGGTACGCCCGACTTCATTTCTATATCGATCTCGTTCCGGCAGGAAGCAACGAGTTCGTCTCTGATCGGCATGTTGAGCAGTTGGACTCCGTCATAGGGGGATTTTCCAACGAAATCTCTACAGAACTTCGGATTTCGGATTACCACGGGTATGCCCGACTTCATTTCTACAGAACTTCGGATTTCGGATTTTCCAACGAAATTGATCATGCAACTCTGATTTTGTAGAAACACGGTACAGAGCCAGACGTTCATCCCTATGAACGCACGCACGCCCACTCTATTTCTATGAGTGCTTTCGAGTGACCGAGCTGGCACATCATCTTGACATTGACGAACTCGCCACAGATTCCTTTGTAGTCGACGGAAACATCTCCTCCCGCTGAACGCACATCGTCAGAAATAAATCTAGAAAAATGCTAGCACCAGCGTCAAGTCTAGGAGTTGAACGGATACCCACTGTCCTTTTAACCATCCAACCACTCGTTGGTTTGCAACTCTGTTATGAGAATAGTGACACGTCAGATCATATTTTGCAACATAGCGTATGTAGATACTATTTTCGTATACTTAAAACCTAGCTAAGCGCTAGCACCCAACCTCGCCACCATTGCTGCCGGCTGGTTGCAGCGGCGCCTGGACTCATGTCCCGCTTGTTACGGTGGTGCTACTTATCCGCGTTTGCAACTGCATCTTAGAACATCTCTAACCGATCCCCAATGACCGGTTAAAGGAGGATAAATTCGTTTTTTCTTCTCTAACCGAGAACTAACATAACCCCCAACCCGTTAGGGGGGGGGGGGCGATTTACACAGACTCGACTGCTACTTACAAATATACTCAGCCGATCGCTCATGGACTGAAAATTCTCCACCCACTTCGCCTCACCTCCCACCATCCCCGCCTCCCAATCCATGCCGGAGCGTCATCGCCCTTAGCTGCATTCACTTTGGCGCCGGCCCGCTGCCGATAATGGCCGGATCCAGCTGCCACCCACTTCGCCTCACCTCCCACAATCCCCGAGCTTGTGGCCATGGCGGTGCAACTTCCTCCCGCGTCGTCGCTGCTACTTCCACCCGCCAGTGGTGCTTCTTCCTCTCGCGTTGGCCGCTTTCCCGAACTCCCACCGCCGGCACCGCCACCGAGGCAATACATTGGCGTGCAGTACAGCCGGCGAGGAACATGGGTGGCGGAGATAACCGGTCGCTACATGCAGCAGGAGATATGGATATGGTCAAAACCCAGTCCTTTGCATGATCTACCATAGTTATGTCTTTGGGGCTGAGCATCCCCTTCTCCTTGATACTCCCTTTGTAGTCTTGCCTCTTTGTATGTGACTAGCTACAAGCAATTTGCGTATTCACGAAAAAAGTTCACTCTATGTGACTATGTCACATCTTTCCACTCTCATCTGTCTCATTCACCCACTGCCTCAGGTAACCCTGCCGCGCAGCACGTCTAGATTGGACCATAGTGACAACCACCCAAGAGAGGGTTAACCGCGTGAGGTTGGCAAATTTAGGGTTTTTTCTTGCAATATATTACTACTCCAGAATGCTCAGTTACAATACTATAGCAAACGAAGCTTGGCACATCAGCCTGTAGCGCTTAGCCTGTTGGTCTTGTCCGTTGCTCTAGCAAAGCTGGCTCCCGGGCCCGACGGCCGCCTCCACTCGGACGACGTTGACGTTGGATTTCCGGCGTGCTCGTGCTACTGGATTTTGCAATAGTTCAGTAAGATTAACCACTGATGTAGTGTCCACAAGTTGGCATAATTTTTCTGAATAAAGTTTCAGATAGAAGATCAGTTTAATTAAAGAACGTTAATCATAGGGAGAGGTCAAGAAACAGAGGCGGAGGCCAACCTGCTGCGAACGGGGAGGACGGCAAGGAGCTGGACTCGCTGGACAGGACCGAGAGAGACGGCGGCCGGGCGATGGTGAAGCTGCGGGTCACCGTCGGCTGGACATGCATGGCCGGCGCGGCTGACGAGGAGGGCGAGAAGGAGGAGTACTTTTGCAGCCTGCCGAGACCGTTTTCCGATGCCGGCGACTTTTCGTCCCAGAGCTGGTCGAGGAGGCCCACGCGACTAGTACCGCGTACCTATGCAGCTATGCTTGTGGCCGTCATCTTTCTGGTTGGGAAGCAGAGAGACAAGAACGCTGAGATAGAGTGGCCTCCGAGAGGATACACGCAACACAAGGCTGATCGGTGGCTCCCAAACAATTCCAGAAGAACACACGGAAGGCCGTGCAGCAGAAACGCACAATATCACAATAAAAAGACATGCGTAAAACCCGTCATGTTGACATGGAGATGGAAGCAACCCTCGACGACCCACATCATATACTTAGGAAAAAAGTCTGCAATAGATGAGTTCAGGTGAACACCAAGGTTAATGACGAATCCGCAACAGCTATATCGATCTAGAGATTCTGCGGCAAGTTCTACGATGACTTTGTATGGCAATATTAATCTAGCAAGCAGTAACGGGTAATTATAAGACAAGGAATAAGACGAGTCTGATATGCCGATATCAATGAGTCTGGTACGGCCAGAAACGACAGCATCGGAAGGCCATGAAGCTATTTGAATAGATGGTGATCCCATGTCGGCAAGGAAAATATCCTGTGGAGCATAGGCCTAGGTGCACCCCCTTATCTGGCCATTCATTTCTGCATCGCGATTCATGCAAGAATTTTTCTCTTTTTTGTTTCTTTAAAATAAAACAACATATGAACTTAAAACTTTTGCAAGGTAGCAAAACATTCTTACTACAATGAGAGAAAAAACTTTCAGATTTTTTCGTCCATCATAAGTATTAAAAATAACATTTTTTAATAAAGAAAATCTCATTTTGTATATTAATATCCGTCAAAAAAATCTATAAGTTTTTTCTCTCATTGTAGTAAGAATGTTTTGCTATTCTGCGAAGTTTGAACTTCATATGTTGTTTTATTTGGAAGCAACAAAAAAGAGAAATTTGTACGCAATAAGTTAGTTGTCTAGCACGGATCTCAAAGCTATATTGAAGGGTATGGATAGAGGGTGTCCATGAGCCTAAGCTCTAAAAATCCGCGTCCATGTCGGCAAATAGGGATGCAAGCGGGCACATGGCAAACGGCTTATATGATTTTTCCATCCTCCGTGCAACCGCAATTTGGTCTATAATTATTTCCCACTCACATGCGCCGAGACTCAAGTTCAGAATTCAGCGCCATAAAAAAATTGTTCGAACTGAGCACGGAATGGATCAACTCGATTCAAATAGATTGTGTTACCTCCTATTTGATGAAGCAATCCACACGTCAAATGAGTTGTAGATGCATTGCACTAAGACTTCGTAAAAAAAAATACTCCGTAGGAAGTCATCACAGCGGAAGATTGATAAATGATAGAAGCATCACGTTAGATTGTATGGACCTATCCATCTGTATCAATAGTAGGACGGGTCGGCAAAGAAAATTAAAATACACACCCATGACCCATCATGGTGCGCTTGGAAGTTAAGACGAAAGAAAGAAGGAAACTTTCACCACTTCCCCTTCGGTAGACCTCCTCTAACACAAGGACGGCTGAGATTGCCCAATACCTCTTTATAACAGAGGGCACGATGAACATTTTTTCAAAAGAGTCGGCCCGCCTGCCTGCCCGAAAAAAAATGCCGGCGCATATACGCATACGAATACAGGTCCCGCCCACCCGACTGGAAAAAAAAAGTCTAGATGTGGCCGCCCCGCCCGCCCGCGATCAACACGGCTGCCGCGCATCGTTTGCCGCGCGGCGCCTCCGTCCCTATCCCCCCTCCTCCTGACCGCGCCTGCCGCACACCACCGCCTGCCGGCTCCTCGTCTGCCGCGCCTCTCACCTACCGTCGTTAATGCCCCGCCCCGCACCCGCCCCGCGCCCGCCGGCTATAAAATCTACTCCCGTCGCGCCCGCCCTGCCCACACCGCCCGTCATCCACACCGCCCGTCCACCTCTCCCCTCTCTCGCCCCCCACCGCGGCTTCGTCTCCACCAGCCTGCAAAAATGGCGTCGAGCGACTCGGACAGCAACGGCGCGGCATCGGGCGCCGTCTGGCCTTCGAGCCTGACACTAGGGCAGACGGAAGATCTCTTCCGGTTCGGCCTGCTCGTGCCGCCTGCGGCGAAGGTGCCGCAGCCGTGGAGGATCTCCGCCGACGGCTACCCCACGTAGGGCCTGCCGCCGACGAACGCCGAGCTGAGCCCGTACCCCGGTGGGCGGTTCAACCGAAGGAACCACCGCCGATTTTGGAGGGGCAAGCGGTTGAACGACGTGATCGACGCCTTCAAGCAAGCCGCCCGTGAGCTCCTCGTCGGCGACATCACAGGCGAAGCCAGGCCCTCCCGCCTGCGCGGGCGCGGGCGCACCCCGCCTCCTGGCCCCGCCCCACCAGCCCCGGCCAAGGCCATGATCCCGTCGGAGGTGGCGGCGCTCCGACAGGACAGCGACCCGGAGGACACGCCCGGACTGCTCACGGCCCTGGCGCGGTCAGCAGAAGAAGCCTCTGCGGCGGCGGCGCGGGAGGCCGAGGAGCCGGCGGCGGCCTTGGTGGCTGTTGAGGCGGCGCTCAATGCAGAGCAGAGCGACGATGGTAGCGACGATGATGACGGAGGCGACGGCGGCATGATGGAGGTCATCGACCTTTCCATGGAGGAGTAGGTTGTTTGGGTTGTTTTTTATGTGTAATTTCAAATTCCTTTCAAGTTTATGTAAAATATCCTAAAAATATGAATTGAATTTGAAATGTTTGAATCAAAAAGAGATGTGTGCTCTTATTTTGTATGAATTTTAATATGTGATAAAGGAAAAAAAATCTTTAAACATATGTCAAAAAAAATAAATGTCTATCGAAACGAACCGTTCCGTCATAGCGGAATGACTTACGTTAAATTTCATGGAGCAAATGAAAAACTTTATGCGAGATTAGCTATATAAGCACACCCGAATGTGTGGAAAAAAGTATGGGATTATCCGATTCACTTGCTAAAACCGTGAAAGAAACACATGAAATACCGAACGCACGTCGCGTCACGTTCGGGCAGTGTTTTAATGTATTTTCACCCAAAAAACCTAGAAAATGCATCGGACATAAAAAAATAACGAAAATTGACATGCGTGCTCCCGATGGTGCCTCGAGTACGTGGAAAAAATTGGGGGTCGTTTGGTCTAGATGAAAAAAACGTCTTTGAGAGTAGCGCGACCGGCACACCGGAACGGTGCTAGTTACACTAGGGGTGCATGATTGCATGCATTAAATTAAATAATTTTTTGCGAGGGTGTGTGCATGCCCAATGTAGGTCCCCACGCAAGATATGAACGAAATCGGACACCGAACGCACGTCGCGTCACCTCCGGGCAGTGTTTTAGCGTATTTTCGCCCAAAAAATCCTAGAAAAAGCATCGGACGTCAAAAAATAACGAAAATTGTCGTGCGTGCTCCCGATGATGCCTGGAGTATGTGAAAAAATTCGGGGGTCGTTCGGTCAAGATGAAAAAAAAGTCTTTGAGAATAGCCCGACCGGCATACCGAAACGGTGTTGGTTGCACTATGGGAGCGTGATCGCATGCATGAAATGAAACTATATTTTCTGAGGGTGTGTGCATGCCCAATGTAGGCCCCCACGCAAAATATGAACGAAATCGGACACCGAACGCACGCCGCGTCACGTCCGGCAAGTGTTTTAGGGCATTTTCACCGGGAAAATCCTAGGAAATGCATTGAGCGCCGGAAAAACATGCAAACTGTCGTGGGTGCTGTCGATGGTGATGCCAACGTGTGGAAAAAGTTTCGTGCCATTTGGCGGAGTAAAAAAATGTAGTTGGGAACCCCCCTCCGGTAGAACGAAACAAATCTCATCGCACGAGGGGTATGTGATCGCATGCATGCAATTACACCAAAGTGGGCAGACATGTGGGCACGGCTGACGTGGGACCCCACGAAAGGTTGGAACCAAAACTGACACCAAAATCGCGTTGCGTCACGTCTGACCAGTGTTTTAGGGCATTTTCACCGGGAAAATCCTAGGAAATGCATCGAGCGCAGGAAAAATATGCAAACTTGCGTGGGTGCTTTCGACGGCGATGCCAACGTGTGGAAAAAGTTTCATGCCATTTGGCGGAGTCAAAAAAAGAAGTAGTTGTGAACCCCCCCCCCCTTCGGTAGACCGAAACGAATCTTGTTGCACTAGGGGTACGTGATTGCATGCATGCAATTGCACCAAAGTGGGCAGACATGTGGGCACGGCTGACGTGGGGCCTCACACAAGGTTGGAACTAAAACAGACACAAAATTGGCGATATTATAGAAAAAATAAAAAACATATTTAATAATGTGATGTAACTTTACATAACTGCCCGGGCACTGCCCGGACAGTGCAGTGCACCGCCCGGGCAGTTAAGTATAGTCGCATCACATTGTTAAATATGATCATGCATGGGTTAACTGACGCGGCTATTTAAGCCGGTCGCGGCGTTCTTCCACGGCCGAGGTGGGACTAAAATGCATGTCGCCGGCCGCCCAATCCTCATCCAGCCACATAATTTTTTTGAAACTTCCACCCGCATAATTAATAGATGGGCCCGACGTATACATGCATGTCCCATGTGGCCGCATTTGTGGCCGCCTCCCCTGCAGGCACACGGGAGGTAACCGCCAGAGTCGGCGCAGCAGATCCGCCACCCTACCGCGGCGGCATGCGCGCGTGGTTGGAGGGAGATCGTGCATGCATGGCGCGGTTATTGCCGAGCATCCGCCTGCCGCGCTGCCCCGCCGCCTGCCGCGCCTGCGGCTGCCTGTCGCGCCGCCTGTCGATGCCTACCGCGCTGCCACACCTGCTGCCCTGCCTTTCGCGCTGCCCAGCCTGCCCGCTGCCGGCCCGCTTACGCCTCGGCCGCCGCGCATCGGCTGTCCCCCTCCCCCCCGGCCGCCTGCCCAGCTGCGGCCTGCCGCGCTGCAGCGCCGCCTGCTTCTGCGTTGTCCGTCGTGCATCGCTGCTCCGCTGCGGCCTCGCCTTGCCATATAAATCACGCCCGCCCCGCCCCGACCCGCGCCTCACAGAACTTCCCAGAGCCCCACCCTCAAGCAAAACTGCCCCGGCCCCCGTGAAACCTAGATCGGCCTGCCGGCGGCGCGGCTCTCTCCGGCGCGATGCCTCATGGACGCGGATGCTTCGGCCGGCGTTGGTCAGCTAGGGAGGCGGTAGTGGAGGCGCAGGGAGCAGTCATCGGGCGGGCAGCGGCGTTGGAAGCGGCGGCAGAGGTGGTCGTCGCGGCGCCGCACCGGGCGGTCTGTGGCCCTCTAACCATCCGGGCCGTAGACCGTGGATATCTACCGGCACGGCATCCCCGTGCCGCCGTCGTGTCGCCTAGCACACAGCTGGCACGTGACGAGCGATGGCTATGCCACGCCTGGGCCGGCACAACCCAGTCCATGGAACCCCGAAGGTCGCCTTAGCTTTTGGCAAGGCCGCGACTTCGACACCGTTGTCAGCTTCTACAAGTCTCGGGGCATCCGCGTGGACGCTCCAAACGCGCCTCTCGCACCCCACGCGCCCCGATCGTGCAGGTCTTGTCGGCGCGCTTTCAGCGGCGCGCCGCTCTGTCGCCGCGCCCGCTGCTGCAGTGGTCGCCCCTGAGTTTCAGATCCCGCCGGAACTGGAGGCGATGCAAGAGGAGGGTGACCCATTGGAGCCGCCGGGGTTGATTCACGAGATTCGGAACTCCACGTCAGAGACCGGTTGGATGCCGCCGGCGGATGTGGTTGACCGAGGGACCTGGCCGACGAGCCTGGATACTGGCATGCGATCATGGAGTCGACTGGTATGGTAACGTAGCAGTCGGCTACCGCGGAGGAATTTTTTGGATACTTCGGCAGTTCCCATGACTCAGACGGCGGCAAAGACAGCGGCCAGCCCGTAGTGGTTGATCTTTTGAGTAGCGAGGGGGAGTAGTTAGATTTATTTTAGTGTTAATTTTTATTCGTGTAAAATTTCATTCGAATGTAAAATATCCTAAATATGAACGAAATCATGTTGTTTTAATGAGTAATGGAATGGTTGTATAATTTATTAGTTATTGATAATTTTTTTGTTATTAGTGGGATATTTCAATTGATATTGTAAAACATGAAGTAAACACATGAAATACCGGCAGACCACATAAGATATGAACAAAATCGGACACCGAATGCACGTCGCGACAAGTCCGGGCAGGTTTAAGTGTTTTTCGTCGGTAAAACCCTAGAAAAAGCTTCGACCGTAAAAAAATACCGAAAATCGTCGTGCTTGCTCCCCATGGTGCCTGGAGTACGTGGAAAAAGGTTGGGGGTCATACAGTGGAGGTGAAAAAAAAAACGTCTTTGAGAGTAGCCCGACCGGCAGACCTGAATGGAGCTGGTTGTACTAGGTGTACGTGATAGCATGCATGAAATGAAATGAAATATGGCGAGTGTATGGGCATGGCTGACGTAGGGACCCACGCAAGATTGGAATGAAAACGGACACAAAACAGATGTTGCGTCACGTCCGGCCAGTGTTTTAGGGCAATTTCACCGGGAAAATCCTAGGAAATGCATCGAGCGTCGGAAAAATATGCAAACTGGCGTGGGTGCTGTCGACGGAGATGCCAACGTGTGGAAAAATTTTCGTGTCAATTGGCGGAGTCAAAAAAAAGTAGTAGTAAACCCCCTCCGGTATACCGAAACGAACCTCGTTGCACTAGGGGTACGTGATCGCATGCATGCAATCGCACCAAAGTGGGCAGACATGTGGGCACGGCTGACGTAGGGACCCACGCAAGGTTGGAACAAAAACGGACACAAAACAGACGTTGCGTCAAGTCCGGCCAGTGTTTTAGGCCATTTTCACCGGGAAAATCCTAGGAAATGCATCGAGCGCCGAAAAAATATGCACACTGGCGGGGTGCTGTCGACGGTAATGGCAACGTGTGGAAAAAGTTTCGTGCCATTTGGCGGAGTACAGAAAAAGTAGTTGGGAACCCTCCCAGATATCAAACGAAGCTCGTTGCACTAGGGGTACGTGATCGCAGGCATGCAATCGCACCAAAGTGGGCAGACATGTGGGCACGGCTGACAAAGGGACCCACGCAAGGTTGGAACGAAAACGGACAGAAAACAGACGCTGCGTCATGTCCGGCCAGTGTTTTAGGGCATTTTCAAAGGGAAAATTCTAGGAAGTGCATCGAGCGCCGGAAAAATATGCAAACTGCCGTTGTGCTGTCGACGGTGATGCCAACGTGTGGAAAAAGTTTCGTGCCATTTGGCGGAGTAAAAAAAACTAGTTGGGAACCCCCTCCGGTATACCGAAACGAACGTCGTTGCACTAGGGGTACGTGATCGCATGCATGCAATCGCACCAAACTGGACAGATATGTGGGCACGGCTGATGTAGGGACCCACGCAAGGTTGGAACGGAGACAGACACAAAACAGACGTTGCATCACCTCCGGCCAGTGTTTTAGGGCATTTTCACTGGGAAAATCCTAGGAAATGTATCGAGCGCCGGAAAAATATGCAAACTGGCGTGGGTGCTGTCGACGGTGATGCCAACGTGTGGAAAAAGTTTCGTGCCATTTGATGGAGTAAAAAAAAGTAGTTGGGAATCCCCCTCCGGTATACCGAAACGAACCTCGTTGCACTAAGGGTATGTGATCGCATGCATGCAATCGCACCAAAGTGGGCAGACATGTGGGCACGGCTGACGTAGGGACCCACGCAAGGTTGGAATGAAAACAGACACAAAACAGACGTTGCGTCACATCCAGCCGGTGGGTGCTGTCGACGGTGATGCCAACGTGTGGAAAAAGTTTCATCCCTTTCGACGGAGTAAAACGCATTTATCAATCAATGTATTTACGAAAATGTTTTATTTTTAAAATGAAGACAATTAATGCATGGGCCCGGCGCATATATGCCTGTCCATCGGGGGTCAAAGCCCATGTCCACGCCACCTCCACGATTGCCAGTCCACGCCGCCTCCACGATCGCCCAGCCCTAGCAATCTGCGCCCGCCGCCCCCGACACCATCTGCCACCGACGCCACCTCACGCCGAAGCCATCTGCCCCCGACGCCGGCCCCGACGCCATATGCGGCCGACGCCGCCCCCGACGCCACCTCACGCTGACGCCGCCCCCGACGCCATCTGCCATCGACGCCACCTCACGTCGCCGCCCCAGACGCCGCCGCCCCCGACGCCACCTTCGAGCCCACGGCCGGAACGCTGACATATTGCCGTACATACTCTACTCACCCGCCATTACTCTCATGATGAACTGCTACTGTTCCTGGCCTAGCTTTTAAGGTGCGTCTTGCGCATGCAGCTGACCGAGTGCAACCAGTGCGGCCGTCGCTCTTTGTGTTAGGAGACGGGCTTACGGACGTTGGCAACAACAACTGCCTGGAGAACAACGAAGTAGGAGCCCTGTAAGAGCCAACCACTCTTACTATGGCATAGACTACAGTTTTGAGAATAGTCTAGTATTAAAATTATGGTATCTAAAAAAACAGTAATATTTTTAGAATACTTAGAAAATAATTTTCTATGAAACATGGCATTAAAATATAAGCATAACCTTGATCTTTGAACTTTTTGTCCCTAGGTCAGTACACTGTCTACTTAGAAAATACTTTGAGAATACTCTAATTTTTTGACAGTTTGTCTGATGAGCACATATCAGCAAACACAATAAGTTGCACCTTGGAATGTCTTCTAATGTGAATGAGCTTATATATCTATGAATTTTATTTACAGTTAGCCACCGCGCCATCGTCCCCAGGGCCGGCCCCGATCCCATGGCACGAGGTACTGTGCATTCATCATGTTTATCATGTACCCATATAAAGTAGCTAATATTATTTTTGCTCCTATTCCTAGTGATGGGCAAGTACGGAGAGATTTACTGTTCGGTTGAGAAGTGGTGTCTGTTGGTCAACAAACTAAACTCTAGGCAGAAAAAGCGTTTTGCAAGCACTAGACTTGAAAAAATGTTGATGATTCCTAGTGTGCTCATGCGAAAGTGTTTGCTCAAGTTCATTATTAAATCAAATGCGTTGGACAGAAAAAGTTTCATCATGCCATCAAAAAACGGTGCGATATCATTGCGCACTGAAGATGTGTTTGACATTTTCGGACTACGGAACAAGGGCAAAGATGCCATGAAAGCGCTTAGGTAAAGGGGGGTTAAAGGCGAAGGTGAAGGTGCCTAGTCGTTTTCTAGATTCCAGTACGGGTGAAATGATGATAGACGAGCTGATTGAGAACCTCGTTGCCAGTGGCATGCACGATGATGATTTTCTCCATAGAATTGTTCTGGTTCTTCTAGGCACGGTTCTTGCACCGCAGCCCACAAAAGAAGTTCCTAATGCTTATTACAAGTTAGTGGAGGATGTGGAGGCCGTCAAAGCCTTTAATTGGAACGCGTTTACTTTACGCGTTTGCGTTGAAGGCATCACAAAGTCCCTATCAGATCTTACAAAATTTACTTGGCCGATCGGAAACCTTGCCCTCATACAGGTAAATCTTACGTTATATTTGTTTCCTTCAATCTACAGTTTGTGAAAAAAAGTTTGCTAATACTTTATGTTCATGCAGTACTTGTTTTGGGAGAAAGTGCAGCCACTGGATCAAGAGGAATTTGATCTACTTGCTCATGAATATCTGTTGATGCTTAATTGGTCAGAAGATGAGGCTAAGAAGCATGACGCGTACGAAACATCATACGGCCGTGGTAATGGGCCGGTAAGTTTTAATGGTTCATACTGCTTGCACTTATGTTACTACTTATATGTTGATCATTTAAATTGGTTTAATGTGTCACAGATTGATGACGTGATAAGTGAAAAGTATAGACAGACATTAATTGCTCAACAAGGAAGAAAGGCGGAGGAAGAATTTGAGCCAGAAGATTGAACAGGTCGTGCCCAAAAAAGAAAAGATAATAGAGACGAGGCTTTGTCAAGCAGGGACACTACATTAGATCAAGTGATGAAATGCATCAAAGATATGCAAAAAGATATTAGACTTCTCCCAGAAAAATGTGCTGATGTAAATGATTTATGTGTACTTCAATTTACATGGGATTATTCAAAATGTTTGCATGGAGTTAATGCTTTTGATGTATCATTGCAGATAGTATTGGACAAGCTGGACAAGGAAGGTCTTGTCTTCAAGGCAAACAAGGGTTTCGTGATGATGTTGAGTTTGTGGAGCATAGTGAAGACTGGGTGCGGAAGTATGGTCCATCAAAAGATTGGACAAATGTAAAATCAACTCCTGCAAAAGAAGACATGGATAGTACGATGGAGGCATCCTTCACCATTGGGAGCGGGAAGAAGTTGGCGCGGGAGAAAGGTGTGCAACACAACACACCCGGTACATGAGATGAAGGCGAACCCTTCGTTATTGAGGATAACGGTAATTCACCCGACCCATCTCTAGCAACGGTAGACACAAATGACTTTCCAGCTATTACTGCAACCCCCAAGAATATTAATATAATGTCAGACGGCTCTAGTGCCGATAAATCTGAGGAGATTAGTATGGATAGTCTGAACACCCGTATGAAAAATGCGAAAGAAAGTGGCACTAAGGAGAATGATGGGAAACGCAAGAGGAAACAGTCAAAATACTATCGTTCACCTTACGAGCAGAACGGTGGACGTAAACGTCCCAAGAAAATTAAGTGCTAGGAAATTTATTATTGTAAGATATTTCTGTCCATTCATGTGCTCTTTATTAACTCAGTGTTTGTTACTATTTTATATCTGTTTGGTTCGAGAGGCGCTATGATTAGTACCGATTACATTAATGAGGAACACATAGAGGCCGCGAAGGTTTATATCCAGACACTAGCAGGCTCAGAGGTTCTTTCTAGGAAAACTGTAGTGCACATGTACACCTAATATGCTTGAAGCCATCATTTCAAAAAAGTGGTTACATGACGCTGTAAGTATTAGCATTAATTTATTAAGTTTTCCATGTCATTTATATACATTTTCTAATAGGTGTATTGCTGTTATGTTATTTTCAGGTCATCAATAGTTATTGCAACCATATGCAGACCCATAATCCTCGTGCTGACCGTCACATATTAACATCTTGGGTGTCCCACTGGCTAATTCTTCATGCTAATGGAAAGGTTAAGAACTCTAACAAGCATTTAATGGAACATTTCACAAACCAAAGTAAAATGGTGCCTATAGTTACTGAAGAGTATTTCATCAAGGATAAGGTACTTCTGTTTACTATGATCCATTGTACTACATAACTATGTATGTGTACACCGACATGAATAAACTTTGTTGTAGGCATACTTTCCTTTTCATGTGGAAGAAAATCATTGGATAACAGTTCTCATGCACAACAAGAAAAAATAATTTCAAGTTTTAAATTCTACTGGTAAATGCAGCAACGAAGTTATTGCAAAGATTACTAAGCTGGTAAGATTACAACATTACATAAAACAAGATATAGTTATTCGAAACGTACTTCATATGAATTTCACATTTTTATTTCAGAGGGCAGAAATAGCTAAAGATACGGCGGAGGTGAAATTCCTTATACATATGGAACATCCTGACGTATCTTCCTGGCCAATAATGGAGTACAAAATGCCGCGACAAACCGACGGGAATGTTCAAATGTTGAATTTGTATGCACTTCTCTCATCAAACAAAGCCCGACTCACAGTTTCTTGCAGAGTCTCTTGTGATCTTTTTGTAGTGAAATGCATTCAAAACTCGAACGGAGATGACTGGATATTTGATTTTGATCAAGCTGAGGTTAATGCTTCATGGGGACGCATTCTAGCTGAAATACTTTTTTCAGAATGCAACACGATGGAAGTAGTGAAATGAGTCGGAGGATGGGGTGTTGGCTATTATCTCCACTAAATAAACGGGTCATTGTCGGTACTTGATACAATTTACATATTAAGACATCTCTTTATTTGTAGTGGTCGGTATTTGCTACAATATCACTCTTATCTGCGGCATGGTTTGCATGTTTCACAACTAAATAAATGTGATTTGGTCTGCTACAATATCACTTATTTGCAGCATTGTGGGTGATGATTTTTGAACATGTTATATTCACACTTTTTATGATGTATATGTTGTGGTGATTACGCCATCGTGCCCGGCCGGCCGCTGCTATTTTGTACTGTATTGTAAATGCGGCCGGCCGGCAGCTCCTTTTTGTGCAAAAAGTTAAGTTACAAAAATGTCCAAAAGTAAAGTTATAAAAAATTGCCCAACCACCGCTGCTGGGCCCATAGTAGCTTACAGAACGTACCCAAATCAAGCCCAAAAGGCGACTTCAGGCGGCTGATCGAGCCCACTAACGGGCCCGAAGCAGGGGTCCAGCGAGCCTTGGGAGTTAGACTAGCGGAGTTCGAACTGTGGGGCGGAGGAAGCTATTTAAGTCGCTCCTCGCTCCCCCCCCCCCCCCCCGCTTCCGAGGTGGGACTAAAAACGGCGTTGCGTCGCGACTGCACTGCACGCGGCCTCAGCAGGGCTCACGAGGCCGTATTCTGCGCTGTGACCGGCCGGCCCAGTTCGTCCCATTAGAGGCAGGCCGCCACTCGTCCTCCTCCCCCGGCCCACGACGACCCCTCCCCTCGCCCGCGCGGGGCAGCATCGCCCTTTTTAGTCCTAACTTGGAAGGGGGGGGGGGAGCGGCTTAAATAGCTGCCTCCGCCCCCCGTTTCGAACTCCTCTAGTCTAACTCCCTACTGCCAGTTGGACCCCGTTTCTGGGCCCGTTAGTGGGCTCGATCAGCTGCCTGAGTCGCCTTTGGGCTTGATTTGGGTACGTTCTGTAAGCTACTGTGGGCCCAACAGCGGTGGTTGGTCTATTTTTTGTAACTTCACTTTTTGAAAAAAATTTGACAGAAAGGAGCGGCCGGAAACAGCAGCAAACAACAAACAAAAATCATCATCATGCCCAGCTAGTACAACAGATATGCTGAGATAGCAAACAGCAAACTTAACTCATATGCCCAGGTAGTATAACATATGCAATGTCATCATCATGAAACAACATCAAACAAAATCACAGCGTTGGTCAACCCGGATACAGTGATCATCCAAACAAAATAAACATAATGTTCAAATTGCAGACTATTTCACATAGGACAGTACAAAATACAAATTTATTACATAAATATTTTGAGAAAACATAAACAAATAACTTATCAAGTTTTCTTGCACACACTTACGAATAAAAAACATCATAGGTTCGTGCGACCACTTTTATTCTTCCTACAAACCAAGCTGCATCTCTACGCCCAGTTCCTGAACAAAACATAAAGAAATGGGTGAGCAAATATAGTTGGTAAAATCAAAGTAGCAACATAACAAAAATAAGAAGATAACATGTAGCCTTGTTATGACCTGGAAAACTACACAGACTACACAAAGGACCACTTTTCTTCTCTGTAAAATCTTTTGGCCTACCATTCTTTGTAACGTCGGGGCCCCCCTTTGACCGCCCTTTCTTAGGTGCACCCTTCGTCGAAACTTTCTGAGGATCACCAATACCAGGCTCAACTTGTTGCGCCTAACTTGTGTGCTTCTTAAGCATAGCATACCTTTTACTCCCTATAAGTTCATCCTCTGAAATCTATTTCTGCGCTATTATGTTGTCCAGACACTTCATCAACTCATCGAACAAGAAGGGGTCATTTGTTGCAACATGAGCAGCTTCTGCGGTTTTAATGGTTATTGCACTACACCGTTCTCTCTCCAATGGCCCTGACCAACCCCATCCAAACATATCACTCTTCCGCTGCAGAGGCAACCCATGTCTCGCATGTTTGGACAACCGATGAAGGACACAACACTTCGGTATTTCAGTTAAATTCAGATGATGGAGAACAAAGAGAATGTGTTTGCATGACAGCCCTTTTCGAACCATCCTAATACAACTGCATGTAATAGTCTCTTCTGAGTTACCTAGTTCATAAACAACATTGTACCTGAACTTCTGGTTATCCTTCCATGTCACCATGAATGTGTGACGCTCAATTCCCACGAGCGTCTCAAATATCTCCAGCTGACCAATCTTATGCAAATCATCTTGCAGGATGTAGAAATTAGCAGGTGTGAATACTTTCGCGGCATGCTCCTCAAGGGCCTTATATTCAGTAACCGATGGTGGTTCTTTCTGGTGTGCCTCGCAGTCATCGTACGCCTTGTTCTCACGCAGGTGAACTATACTGTTCTCATAATGCAGTACCAAATCAACTATTGTCATACCGTAGTCCAGGTGAAGGTGAAGGCATGAGTTGAGTCTTCACTCCTCTGGTTACTTCGCATACCAAGAAAAAACCATCGAAAAGATATGAAGCTGCCCAAAGTCTCCTCTTCCTGTACATCCTGTCAAGCCACTCTTCAGTTTTATCCGTCTTCCATTTATTATAGAAAGCGGTCCATCTCTACTCAAAGTTGGCTTGAGAGTACAGGAGCGATCTGAACTCATCCAGTGACTTGTAATTCAGGTGCCTCTGCATATTTTTCTCGATATGCCAGGAGCAGAGGTGATGGAACACATCTGAAAGGACGGTCCGAATAGCCCGGATCATTGTAGCATCACAGTATGTGATTATTAACTTTGGCTTCACCTGACAGTTTGCCTTCAGAAATGTCTGCAGCAGCCAGATGTATGTCCCTTCCGTCTCGTTAGCAATGATGGCACAACCAAAACACTGTGGTGCAACGGTGGTTGTTAACTCTGACAAAGGGGACGAATGGCATACCATATCGGTTCATCTTATACGTGCTATAAAACACGACCACGTCTCCGTAATCCTGGTAGTCCCTTCGCGACTGTGCATCGCACCAGAACATACTCTTCAATCTCCCTTCCTTGTCAAGCACATACTCAAAATAAAACTCAGGGTCCTTCTCCTTCCTGCTCCTCATAATGCCAACTGCCGTCTCTGCTTCACCTTTTGCAATGAGCATCATTTTTTATCTGCAACAAAGATTGTAAATGTCCCTCCTGAAAAGCCCGCACTTATCATATGAACTGTATCTGCTGATGAAGTTGTCCATTATTATATGCTTCTTATCCCGACCGCTTCCATCGCCAATATCTCGTCCCTCTTGCCATCTCCAATTCGTCTGTGTGACTACCAAAAACAAACCTCGTCCGACCGAGCCATCGCGTGGTTGTGATCATCCACAAATGACGCGACGAACCAAACTCCACGTTCTCTGTCCAGCTTCACCACCATATGTGCACCACAGTCGCAACGAGTCTCCGGTCTAAGCCTGCGCTTGCGGCCCTCCATGGTTATGAACTTGCTCTGCCTTCTCCCTACCCTGGAGCAAAGAAACAGCCGGTACCGTATCATTCCTGCAGCACCTCGTTTCACCTTCTGTTTCCTGATGCCAAACCCGTGCTCTTTGGCATGATTGTTGTAGAATATGTATGCATCCCCTTGCGACCGAAATGTCATATCCATGACCTTCCAATGTGTCTCCAGCATCTTCTGCTGCCTTTGAGCCTCCTCAATATCGATATCTCATTCCTCGTGATCACTGCTAGGACCGTCTGACTCCTCCTACAACATTCATTTCAATATATATATATATATATATATATATATATATATATATATATATATATGTCATTTACTATCATTTAATTCATACTATTGATCGATGTACAACTTCAATCAAATAACCTAGCTCAAGTTATCTGCAAATGATTCCTGCCAACTATGTTGCACATTGTCAACATCCACATCTCCCTGCAAATTTGTACACAAAGATATATAGTTAGCCATGCCATACTTTGCAAATTCAAAAATAAAATCAAAATATACGCTACTTATGTTTTCACTATTTGCGCCATGTTCATTATTGTAAAAATCCTCCGGAGGTAAGTGATACGTCTCTGTCGTATCTATAATTTTTGATTGTTCCATGCCAATATTATTCAACTTGTATATACTTTTGGCAACTTTTTATACTATTTTTGGGACTAACATATTGATCCAGTGCCCAGTGCCAGTTCCTGTCTGTTGCATGTTTTTTGTTTCGCAGAAACCCAATATCAAACGGAGTCCAAACGGGATCGGAGAATTATTTTGGAATATTTGTGATTTTTGGGAAGTAAAATCAACGCGAGACGGTGCCCGAGGGGGCCAGGAGATAGGGGGCGCCCCAGGGAGGCAGGCGCGCCCTGGACTCTCCTGGGCCCCCCGTAAGGCGGTTGACGCTCTTCTTTTGCCGCAAGAAAGCTAATTTTTTAAGAAAGATCTGGGTGAAAGATTCATCCCAATCGGAGTTACGGATATCCGGATATAAAAGAAACGGTGAAGGGGCAGAATCTGAGAATTTAGGAACAGAGAGATAGATCCAATCTCGGAGGGGCTCTCGCCCCTCCCAAGCCATGGGAGCCAAGATGCCAATATGAATTATGCTTACTAGTCATCAACCCGTGCTACCGCACGGGCTAGTAATTTTGTAGATACGCAAATTAGGGGATGGTTCTTCGAATTTCTTTGAAATGTAGTTAATTTAAGAACTCCAGGTTATAGGAAAAAAACAGTATGAATTGAAGGATGACTCTAAAACCAAGATGTAGTTTACTACGGTACTCTGTCCTACAATATATTCACTCAATTAGCTTCTGAATATGTCGTGCTTTGCCATTACGGTGCCTCGATATCCAATTGGCTTGTGGCATTAAACTTTAGTGTCTATCAATAACATTTCTTAATCAATAGCACAAACCCTTTGTACATGATAGGATGAACTATTTCTATACATTGCTTAATGCAAATTTCTTCACTCGTAGAGAGTGGAATTTCACATAAGAAATATGAGAAGGATTTTTTTAAAAGAAAATCTGAAGCAAACTAATTAAATATATAAACCTACCAATTAACTTAACATTAAAATAATTATTTGATGTTAATTAGTGCTACGAAGATGCCGACCACTTGTGAAAATTTGCAAAAAATTAAATTAATGCACAAATTAAAATTGGTTGTTTTGTACAAAGTAAACTTAATGCACTAAACAATTCTGGTTGTAGAATATGCGCGTCACAACACTATTAGGTTATTAATTTTAATTCTAATCTATCATCCACGGTTGTATAAATTGAATATGAACAAATAATCGAAGACATTAACATATCTCAATTAGTAGATCACAAAGTAAAGAAGCCCGGTTTCAAAGAGTGAAGCCTATAACAATATGCTTTAAGCACTCATGCACCACTATATACCATGCCTCCATCTATTCTCGCAACTTCCGTAGTGTTAGTACTTTGCATTGTACGAACCTTCGTTACTTCCCATTAACACTTACAAAGTTTAATCCTGAACACATGTCGCATTTTGCAGACTAAACATGCATTGAGTGCAAAAAAATAGAAAAGATAAAGAAGTTCTTTATGCAAAATAAAGAAATTTAGACCATGTTGAGCAGAAGACACAATTTAGTGATGCAAGATATGGTATAATAGAACAGTTACAATATTTTTTCAAGGTGCGTGCAGAAACATGGAGCTACTTATATCTTGTAGGCAGAAAGATCTAATCATAATCACCGCTGCTTGAAATTATGTACGTACACATACACATGCTATAGTCGTACATACCTAAATACTCGTAAATTGTCCGATCACAGAGATCATGATCATGCGTCCCTCGTATGTATGCCTACAGCCCTACAAATACATTAACCAAATCAAAAGAATTAACTGTACATGTTTAATTATGTTCTGACTACTAATGCGCAACTTGACATTTGTAATTCTGAAATCTGAACCTGGGTCCGTGGGTCGTGTACACAACTTAATAGCTTTCTTGCCCAGAAGAGTAATCTAACTAAAGAAATAGAGTTTGTTTATCACTTATCAGCCTTCCTATATGGTAAAATTAGATGGTGTCTCATGGCCTGCCGAACTCCTACCTTCAGCTTCATCGAGTGGCCGCGCAATTCATCTTCTCATCCATGATGTAATGCTTAGGACTGGAGGATGACAAAAGGATAGATGGGAGAAGTCCGTCTTAGTTTCCTGTCGACTGAAGACATCCTATCCGCTTCAAATTGTAATTGATACACTTGTCCGTGCTGCATCAATAATCCTGGGAATTCATCACGTAAGAAGAGAATTTAGATTGAAGTGTTTAAAGTTCCAAGCTGTGGAGATTCACAGGTTAAAAATTAAGGAAGGAATCGGTGAGAGGCTTGACTGGATTGTATGTTGTTCCATGTCGATTTGCATCGTCCATAGAACTTTCATGTAGGGGACGCCATGAACCGAACGTGAGATAAATCTGTACATCTATTGAGAAGGAGGGAGTATATGTTGTGAGTGTCAAACTGTCAACCACATCAACAGAGATCGATTATGGGCTGATGTTGCTATGTTTCTCCCGAAATAAGGCATCAAATCATAGCAACAGTAAAGGAGGAAGTACGTAATGCTTGTCTCATGTAGCCAGATCAGCTTGCCTCTATCTACTACGTCTAGCTCCTGCAGCAGATATCTTGACGGGTAAAGCTGTAGAAGATCACCCAGATCTCGAAGTCTGTCCATCCGGACCTTGTAGTCTCTCACCGGCGCACCTAGTCGTAACATTGTAGGGCGGGATATTGTTGGGCTGTCACCCACGACTCGCAAATACACCGTGGTGTACCCATCCCAGTGATGCAGGATCGACAGGCGCCGGCAGCGACTCCTGGCGCTGGGCTGGTAGCGCAGCAACTCATGCTTCCTTCCTCCAGCATGCAACAACAATCTCGGAGGTTCCAGCTGATAAAGGTCTCAGAACGCTATCCGCGACACCATGATGACGCAAGTTGGCATGATTTCTTCCCAGTAGATCTTGCACGATGCTTGCGAATGGTGGCTTGATTGACCTTACACAGGTACACAGCCTCCCTGATCAGAAGTCCACTTGATCGATCTTTGGGGGTTTAGTTAAACCAAAAGTTATGTTAGATCGTGGTAGAAAAAGGAGGTAAAGGAGGATGCCCGAGTTAGAGCTAGAGAGATGAGATTCGGACAGATTAATAGTGATCACGCTCAGGACTCCTGGTGGGGTTGATTACCATGAAAGGACTCCTGGTGGATTGATTTATACAAAAGGAGTCATCTCAACTGTTCATTTTTTTATCCAATGGTAAAAAGTGATTTACCGTGAGGATTAACTCGGAGGCTCGTACGGTGCCTCCAATTAGTAAATATAAGATATAAGATGGAGATGAACTTGCTATAGTTCCTTATGTTAAACATGAAATTGTTGCTATTGCACCCACGCATAATAGTCCTATTATCTTTTTGAATTCTCCCGACTACACTATAACGGAGAAGTTTGTGCTTATTAAGGATTATATCGATGGGTTGCCTTTTACTAATACACATGATGATTTTGATAGATATAATATGCATGTGCTTGCTGCTCCTACTTGCAATTATTATGAGAGAGGAACTACATCTCCGCCTCTTTATGTTTCCAACACGATAGAATTGCAAGAAACTACTTATACTATGCATTGGCCTTTACAATGTGTGCATGAATTGTTTCTTTATGACATGCCGATGCATAGGAAGAGAGTTAGACTTTGTCATTGCTTGATATATGTTACTTTGTGCTCACTACTAAATTACAAATCATTGTTAATTAAAATTGGCTTTGATATACCTTGGGATCCGGGTGGATTCATTACTTCAGCACTATATGCCTAGCTTAATGGCTTTAAAGAAAGCGCTGCCAAGGAGACAACCCGGAAGTTTTAGAGAGTCATTTATTTCTGTTGAGTGCTTTTATATAGTTTAAAAACACAAAAATAAAGAGGGGAACCTAAAAACTTTTCAAAAAGGAAAGTGAAAGTGAGAGAGACAAGCATTGTTGAAGTGGGAGAGCTCCTTGAACTTTGTTCATGCTCACGGAAACTTTGTGAATCTTAATTACAGAAAATTTTCGTCAAAAATAATTATCCCCTTGTATAACTCCATTGTATTATAAAAATAATGTGCCAAGGTTTGCCTTTAGGATGTTTACAATGCTTGTTGGTTTGTACGGTGTAGGACAGAAACTTTGGCTGTAGTGCGCGATTTTACATTTTTAACTGGAACGTAAATTGGTTCTGATTCCTTTTGCACTGTCTTGCTATGCAAATTTTTTATTTTTCGTAATTTTGGTAGAATTGTTGGGGTTCCATAAATATGGTGAATGTTCAGATTGCTACAGACTGTTCTGTTTTTGACAGATTCTGTTTTTGATGCATAGTTTGCTTGTTTTGATGAATCTATCAATTTATATTAGTGGATTAAGCCATGGAAAAGTTATACTAAAGTAGACACAATGCAAAAAAAATATGAATTGGTTTGCAACAGTACTTAGAATGGTGATTTTCTTTATTATACTAACGGATCTTACCGAGTTATCTGTTGAAGTTTTGTGTGGATGAAGTGTCTAAACGAGGAGGTCTCGATATGAGGAAAAGGAAGAGAGGCAAGAGCTCAAGCTTGGGGATGCCCGAGGCACCCCAAGTAAATATTCAAGGAGACTCAAGCGTCTAATCTTGGGGATGCCCCGGAAGGCATCCCCTCTTTCTTCAACAAGTATCGGTATGTTTTCGTATTCGTTTCGTTCGTGCGATATGTGCAAGTCTTGGAGCGTCTTTTGCATTTAGTTTTCATTTTTCTTTTATGCACCATGCTGGTATGAGATAGTCCTTGGTTGATTTATATAATGCTCATTGCACTTCATTTATATCTTTTGAGTGTGGCTTTATAGGATGCTTCATGTGTTTCACTTATATCATTTGAAGTTTGGATTGCCTGTTTCCCTTTACATAGAAAACCGCCATTTGTAGAATGCTCTTTTGCTTCACTTATATTTGTTAGAGTGTGGGAATATCTTTTGTAGAAATAATTAAACTCTCTTGCTTCACTTATATCTATTTAGAGAGATGACAGGAATTGGTCATTCACATGGTTAGTCATAAAATCCTGAATAAACTTGTAGATCGTTGAATATGATATGTTTGATTCCTTGCAATAGTTTTGCGATATAAAAGTGGTGATATTAGAGTCATGCTAGTGGGTGGTTGTGGATTGTAGAGACACTTTTGTTGAGATTTGCAAGTCCCGTAGCATGCACGTATGGTAACCGTTGTGTGACAAATTTGAAGCATGGGGTGTTTCTTTGATTGTCCTCCTTATGAGTGGCGGTCGGGGACGAGCGATGGTCTTTTCCTACCAATCTATCCCCCTAGGGGCATGCGTAGTAGTACTTTGCTTCGAGGGCTAATAAACTTTTGCAATAAGTATATGAGTTCTTTATAACTAATGTGAGTCCATGGATTATACGCACTTTTACCTTTCCATCATTGCTAGCCTCTTCGGTACCGTGCATTGCCCTTTCTCACCTCGAGAGTTGGTGCAAACTTCGCCTGTGCATCCAAATCCCGTGATATGATACGCTCTATCACACATAAGCCTCCTTATATCTTCCTCAAAACAGCCACCATACGTACCTATCATGGCATTTCCATAGCCATTCTGAGATATATTGCCATGCAACTTCCATCATCATCATATACATGACTTGAGCATTCATTGTCATATTGCCTTGCATGGTCGTAAGATAGCTAGGATGATGTTTCCATGGCTTGTCTGTTTTTTGATGTCATTGCTACGCTAGATCATTGCACATCCCGATACACTGCCGGAAGCATTCATATAGAGTCATATCTTTGTTCTAGTATCGAGTTGTAATGTTGAGTTGTAAGTAAATAAAAGTGTGATGATCATCATTATAGAGCATTGCCCCATGAAAAAATAAAAGAAAAAGAAAAAAAAGAAAAAAAGGAAAGGCCAAAGAAGCCTAAATAAAAAAGGGGGCCAAAGAAGCCCACCCAAAAAGAAAAAAAAGAAAAAAAAGAAAAAGAAAAGAAAAAGAAAAGGGGCAATGTTACTATCCTTTTTCCACACTTGTGCTTTAGAGTAGCACCATGTTCTTTATATAGAGAGTCTCCTATGCTGTCACTTTCATATACTAGTGGGAATTTTTCATTATAGAACTTGGCTTGTATATTCCAACGATGGGCTTCCTCAAATGCCCTAGGTCTTCATGAGCAAGAAAGTTGGATGCACACCCACTTAGTTTTCAGTTTGATCTTTCATATACTTATAGCTCTTAGTGCATCCGTTGCATGGCAATCCCTACTCCTCGCATTAACATCAATTGATGGGCATCTCCATAGCCCGTTGATTAGCCGCGTCGATGTGAGACTTTCTCCCTTATTGTCTTCTCCATATAAACCTCCACCATCATATTCTATTCCACCTATAGTGTTATATCCATGGCTTGCGCACATGTATTGCATGAGGGTTGAAAAAGCTGAAGCGCGTTAAAAAGTATGAACCAATTGCTCGGCTTGTCATTGGGGTTGTGCATGATGGGAGCATTTTGTGTGACGAAAATGAAACGTGGCCAAACTATATGATTTTGTAGGGATAAGCTTGCTTTGGCCTTGTTGTTTTGAAAAGACATGATTGCTTTATTGGTACGCTCGAAGTATTATTGTTTTTATGTCAAATGATAGACTATTGCTTTGAATCACTCGTGTCTTAATATTCATGCCATGATTAGACATATGATCATGATTATGCTAGGTAGCATTCCACATCAAAAATTATCTTTTTTATCATTTACCTACTCGAGGACGAGCAGGAATTAAGCTTGGGGATGCTGATACGTGTCCGTCGTATCTATAATTTTTTATTGTTCCATGCCAATATTATTCAACTTTTATATACTTTTGGCAACTTTTTATACTATTTTTTGGGACTAACATATTGATCTAGCGCCCAGTGCCAGTTCCTTTCTGTTGCATGTTTTTTGTTTCGCAGAAACCCAATATCAAACGGAGTCCAAACGGGTTAAAAACGGACGGAGAATTATTTTTGAGAATTATTTTGTGCCCGAGGGGGTCAGGAGATAGGGGGCGCGCCCCAGGAAGGCAGGCGCGCCCTGGACTCTCCTGGCCCCCCATAAGGCGGTTGACGCTCTTGTTTTTCCGCAAGAAAGCTAATTTTATGAGAAATATCTGGGCGAAAGATTCACTCCAATCGGAGTTACGGATCTCCGGATATAAAAGAAAAGGTGAAGGGGCAGAATCTGAGAACGCAGGAACAGAGAGATAGATCCAATCTCGGAGGGGCTCTCGCTCCTCCCAAGCCATGGGAGCCAAGGACCAGAGGGTAAACCCTTCTGCCATCTAGGGAGGAGGTCAAGGAAGAAGAAGAAGAAGTGGGGCTCTCTCGCCCTTGCTTCCGGTGGCGCCGGAACGCCGCCGGGGGCCATCATCATCACCGCGATCTTCACCAACATCTCCGCCATCTTCACCAACATCTCCATCACCTTCCCCCTTCTATATTCAGCGGTCCACTCTCCCGCTACCCGCTGTACCCTGTACTTGAACATGGTGCTTTATGCTTCATATTATTATCCAATGATGTGTTGCCATCCTATGATGTCTGAGTAGATTTCCATTGTCCTATCGGTCATTGATGAATTGCTATGATTGGTTTGAGTTGCATGTTTTATTATTGGTGCTGTCCTATGGTGCCCTCCGTGTCGCGCAAGCATGAGGGATTCCCGCTATAGGGTGTTGCAATGTGTTCATGATTCGCTTATAGTGGGTTGCGTGAGTGACTGAAACACAAACCCGAGTAAGGGGATTGTTGTGTATGGGATAAAGGGGACTTGATACTTTAATGCTATGGTTGGGTTTTACTTTAATGAATCTTTAGTAGTTGCGGATGCTTGCTAGAGTTCCAATCATAAGTGCATATGATCCAAGTAGAGAAAGTATGTTAGCTTATGCCTCTCCCTCAAATAGAATTTCAACAGTTATTACCGGTCTAGTAAAGTAGTCAATTGCTTAGGGACAATTCCACAACTCCTACCACCACTTTTCCACACTCGCTATATTTACTTTATTGCATCTTTATCTAAACAGCCCCTAGCTTTTATTTACGAGCTCTTTATTATCTTGCAAACCTATCTAGCAACACCTACAAAGTAGTTCTAGTTTCATACTTGTTCTAGGTAAAGCGAACGTCAAGCGTGCGTAGAGTTGTATCAGTGGCCGATAGGACTTGAGAGAGTATTTGTTCTACCTTTAGCTCCTCGTTGGGTTCGACACTCTTACTTATCGAAAGAGGCTACAACTATCCCGTATACTTGCGGGTTATCAGTAAGATATCATATGACGCGACGGAATCGTTGTCGCTAATGTCATCATCTTTGTTCAAATTATCGTTACCAGTCTTAGTCACCTTATCAGTATCACTCTCATCCCTCCCAAATGCGGATTCTTCGTCCTTGTCAACACGCCTAACTCACAGAACTGCAAAACATCGTGTGTTAGGTCTAGTACAATGCATCATGCCCAAAGCAATGCTAGTTCTCTAAATCAAGCGCTAGTCCATAGAGGAGGCTCTATGGCGGGAGGTTTTGATGAACCCTAAACCCTAAATAAGTACATGCACGAACTAGCCCTCACTTCTATCCATCATGCCCCCCATGCCCGCTAGGTTTAGATGACAAACCTTGGCCCGTGGCGGCGCGGGGGGGGGGGGGGGGGGGGGGGGGGCGACAGTGCTGCGGAGGTGGTGTCAGACGTCGGGCCCTGATGTCTACTACGCAACCTTCTTCTTGTAGACGTTGTTGGGCCTCCAAGTGTAGAGGTTTGTAGAACAGTAGCAAATTTCCCTCAAGTGGATGACCTCAGGTTTATCAATCCGTGGGAGGCGTAGGATGACGATGGTCTCTCTCAAACAACCCTGCAACCAAATAACAAAGAGTCTCTTGTGTCCCCAACACACCCAATACAATGGTAAATTGTATAGGTGCACTAGTTCGGCGAACAGATGGTAGGGTACGAAACCACCTCAAAGTTATCCTTTCACTAGTAGAAAACAGTGCTTTGGTTCCGGGCCAATATTCACATTAGTCCCGGTTCAGTCACGAACCGGAACTAATGTGAGCATTGGTCCCGGTTCGTGAGGCTAAGGCATTAGTCCTGGTTCATCTGTTCCCTTTAGTCTCGGTTTGTGCCTCAAACCGGGACTAAAGGGTGCGATGCCCTTTAGTCCCGGTTCGTGCCTCAAACCGGGACTAAAGATTAGACCTTTAGTCCCGGTTTGAGACACGAACTGGTGCTAATGGGGTTGAGACCTTTAGTCACGGTTCGTGCCATGAACCGGTACTAAAGGTCCCATTTGAAAACTGTACCCCCCCCCCCCCCCCGCCCCCGTGGATCGCCTTTTCAGTATTAAACAAATAAAAGAAAATGATGGAAATGTCAAAAAAATAAAATAAAATAAGTTTCCCATGTGATATGTGGTCTAGTTGTTGGGAAAATTTGCAAATGTGAATTTCGACTTTATTTGCAAAATCTCTCTGGAATTTGTAAAAATGGGCATAACTTTTGCATACTAACTCGGATCAAAAGGTTTTTTATATGAAAAATCATCTACTCGAAAAGTTACATCCAAATTTAACTGGGGGAACCCCGTTAAACATTTTCAAAATCCTCAAAAACCTAACAGAAAAAAGTTACGAGGCTTTTAAGATCTAGAGTGGAAAAAATCGAAAAATTTTCAAACTGTGGTCAAACTGTGGTCAAACAATGGTCAAACTAATTATTCTAGAATATTAGTGTAACTAAATAATTATTTCAGTTATTTTGAATTTTGGTCAAATCTGGTCAAACTATGGTCAAACTGTGGTCAAACTATGGTCAAACAATGGTCAAACTAATTATTCAAAATAACTATTGTTTTTTAAATAATTATTATTTTTAAAAACAATAGTTTCAAACTCAAACAGTGAAATGTGTCACTTCATGCTCAAGCAAAATTCCTGAGGGTTAATAGGATTGACATCTTACTATTGTCAGGAAAACAACAAGTGCAGACTTGGAAACGAGGGAGAATAGAGCCCGGAAGTTAAGCGTGCTCAGGCTGGGGGAGTGGGAGGATGGGTGACTATTCGGGAAGTTAGATGATTTGGAATGATGAGGGGTGATTAGAGATTAGAGAATAAATTGAGCAGTGATGAGGGGTGGTGATTAGAGAGTAGAGGTTAGAATAATTCAGAAATTTGAAAATAAAAAATCAAAAAAAATAAAAAAAATTCAAAAAAAATCATAAAATTTCCTTTAGTCCCGGTTGGTGTTACCAACCAGGACTAAAGGTGGAGCTCGACGTGGCCGCGGCCTTTAGTCCCGGTTCGTGTTAGAACCGGGACTAAAGTTGGGAGGCATTAGTACCGACCCTTTAGTCCCGGTTCAGGAACCGGGACTAAAGGCCCTTACCAACCGGGACAATAGGCCCTTATTCTACCAGTGTTTCTGTTCTATCTATTCAAGAGTCCGTAGTAAAATAACATGAAGCTATTCTTTTCATTCAATCTATCATAGAGTTCATACTAGAATAACACCTTAAGACACAAATCAACCAAAACCCTAATTTCACCTAGATACTCCATTGTCACCTCAAGTATCCATGGGCATGATTATACGATATGCATCACACAATCTCAGATTCATCTATTCAACCAACACAAAGTACTTGAAAGAGTGCCCCAAAGTTTCTACCGGAGAGTCAAGACAAAAACGTGTGCCAACCCCTATGCATAGGTTCATGGGCGAAACCCGCAAGTTGATCACCAAAACATACATCAAATGGATCACGTGAATATCCCATTGTCACCAAAGATAAGCACGGCAAGACATACATCAAGTGTTCTCAAATCCTTAATGACTCAATCTGATAAGATAACTTCAATAGGAAAACTCAATTCATCACAAGAGAGTAGAGGGGGAGAAACATCATAAGATCCAACTATAATAGCAAAGCTCGCGATACATCAAGATCGTGCCGTAGAGAGAACACGAGAGATATAGAGATCAAACACATAGCTACCGGTACATACCCTCAGCCCCGAGGGTGAACTACTCCCTCCTCGTCATGGAGAGCGTCGGGATGATGAAGATGGCCACCGGTGAGGATCCCCCTCCGAGGTGCCTAACGGGCTCCCGGGAGGTTTTTGGTGGCTACAGAGGCTTGCGGCGACGGAACTCCCGATCTATTGTTTGCTTCAATGTTTTTAGGGTATGTGGGAATATATAGGCGAAAGAAGTCGGTCGGGGGAGCCTCGAGGGGCCCACGAGACAGGGGGGCGCGCCCAGCAGGGGGCGCCCCCACCCTCGTGGCCACCTCGAAGCTTCCTTTACTTCAACTCCAAGTCTCCTAGATCACATCTGTTCCAAAAATAGCGCTCCCGAAGTTTTCATTCCGTTTGGATTCCGTTTGATAATCCTTTTCTTCGAAACACTGAAATAGGCAAGAAAACAACAATATGGGCTGGGCTTCCGTTTAAAAGGTTAGTCCCAAAAATGATATAAAAGTGTATAATAAAGCCCATAAGCATTCAAAATAGATAATATAATAGCATGAATGCTTCATAAATTATAGATACGTTGGAGACGTATCAACATCCCCAAGCTTAATTCCTGCTCGTCCCCAAGTAGGTAAACGATAAAAGAAAGAATTTATGATGTGTGAATGCTAGCAGGTGCACAAGTTTGATCAATGATAATTTCAATCACCTTTTCTAGCATGATTATATGTCATAACAGTAGTTCATCTCATAAAACTTCTCACGAACAAGTAACAAGCAATTCACATGTTAAAGCATAGACCATAAACTTTCTTGAAAGCTAGCAAACTTCATTCTCAGTCATCAAACAATTACAATTCATCTTATTTTCAGGAAGGGTCTATGTTACAGCTTTGATTTAGCAAACTTCACATACTCAACTACCATATAGTCTACTACAATTGCTAACACTCACGCAATACTTATGGTTCTGGAGTTTTAATCGGACACTAAGAAAAATAGGGGCTTATAGTGTTGCCTCCCAAAGTATTCACCTTTGGGTGATGTCAACAATAATAGTTCATGCTAACTTACGTCCAATTGGATATATATATATATATATATATATCAGGATCTTTCCAACACGAGGTTCTTGCCAAAGGATAAAATGAAAAAGGGAAAGGTGAAGATCACCTTGACTCTTGCATAAAGTAAAAGATAGGCCCTTCGCAGAGGGAAGCAGAGGTTGTCATGTGCTTTTAGGGTTGGATGCACAAAATCTTAATGCAAAAGAACGTCACTTTATATTTCCACTTGTGATATGAACCTTTATTATGCAGTCCGTCGCTTTTATTACTTCCATATCACATGATCGTGTAAAGCTTATTTTCTGCGCACTAATAAGTCAGACATATTTAGAGAGCAATTTTTATTGCTTGCAACGTATGGTGGACTCTCATGGCAAAAACTAGGTTTAAGGATATTTGGAAGCACAAGTAGTATCTCTAGTTGTTGCAAGGAATTTCGGCTAGCATTAGGGGGAAATGCAAGCTCACCATGTTGGAATGATCCATGGCAATATACTTTAACTGAGATGTGAGAAAACATTACCCATTACATTGTCTTCCTTGTCCAACATCAACTCTTTAGCATGTCATACTTAATGAGTGCTCACAATTATAAAAGATGTCCAAGATAGTATATTTATATGTGAAATCTCTCTTCCTTCAAAATTCTTTCATGAAATGTTCAAATGACCAATACAATGCTTGCTAACCTTCAATAAATTTACAACCTCTACTTATTAGATGTGAAGTCATTACTCCCCATGGGATAAGTAAATGAAACATATATAATTTCAGATTTATGACATTCAACTCATTCAACCATTTACTCATAGGATATAAGTGAAGCACACGAGTAAATGACAAACTACTCCAAAAAGATATAAGTGAAGATCAATGAGTAGATAAATAATTATGTAACTATGTGAAGACCCTATCTCATTTAAGAATTTCAGATCTTGGTATTGTATTCAAACATCAAGCAAAACAAAATAAAATGACATTGCAAGGATAGCACAACTCATGTGAAGAAGCAAAAACTTAGGTTCAACCGATACTAACCGATAATTTGTTGAAGAAGAAAGGTGGGATGCCTACCGGGGCATCCCTAAGTTTAGATGCTTGAGACTTCTGGAAATATTATCTTGGGCTGCCTTGGGCATCCCAAGCTTGAGCTTTTGTGTCTCCTTAATTCCTCTCAGATCATGGTTTCTCTATTTCTCAAAAACTTCATCCACATAAAACTCAACAAGAACTCGTGAGATAAGTTAGTATAAACCAATGTAAAACCATATCATTTTCTACTGTGACCAATTACTAAAATTATTATTCCACATTGCATACTAAATGCCTCTGCATATTTAACACTCCTATCCTCAAATAGAATCATTAAACAAGCAAACATATGCAAACAATGCAACCATAACAGCAATTTGCCAAAACAGTATAGTCTGTAAAGAATGCAAGATTCATCATACTTTCCTAACTTAAACCATTATGAGAAAAATATTATGCTGTAGAAGATTTGTCAGAGCTCAATATGAAAAAAAATTCAACATTATATCATTTTCTGACTTTTCTAGGGATTTTTTGCAACAGCGGTAAACTTTCTGTTTTCAAACAGCAACATGTATACTTGCAAAATAAGCATGCTAAAGGCTATCATTGACTTTTTTATTGAAAATATAGATGCAAAACATTATTCTAAATAACACCAAGAAAATACTCACAAAAGAAAATGACGCTCCAAGCAAAACACATCTCATGTGGTGAATAAAAATATAGCTCCAAGTAAAGTTACCAATGAACGAAGACGAAAGAGGGGATGCCACCCGGGGCATCCCCAAGCTTAGGTTCTTGGTTGTCCTTGAGTATTTCCTTGGGGTGCCTTGGGCATCCCCAAGCTTAGGCTCTTGCCACTCCTTATTCCACAGTCCATCGAATCTTTATCCTAAACTTGAAAACTTCACAACACAAAACTCAACAGAAAACTCGTAAGCTCCATTAGTATAAGAAAATAAAACCACCTCTTAGGTATTGTAATGAACTCGTTCTAAATTCATATTGGTGTAATATCTACTGTATTCCAACTTATGTATGGTTCATACCCTCCGATACTACTCATAGATTCATCAAAATAAGCAAACAACACATAGAAAAACAGAATGTCAAAAAACAGAACAGTCTGTAGTAATCTGTATCAAACGTATACTTATGGAACTACAAAAATTCTACCAAATTAGTAAGTCCTAAGCAATTCGTGTCCAAATCCATAGAAAAAATAATCAAATCAAAATCACGTTTCTCTGAATGAACAAAACTAATTTACTGGGTGCAAAAGTTTCTGTTTTTCAGCAGGATCAACACAACTATCACCGTAAGCTATCCTAAAGGTCTTACTTGGCACTTTATTGAAACAAAAGCTATAAAACATGATTACTACAGTAGCATAATCATGTGGACACACAAAAACAGTAAGGGTAAATATTGGGTTGTCTCCCAACAAGCGCTTTTCTCTAATGCCTTTCTAGCTAGGCATGATGATGACAATGATGCTCACCTAAAAGTTAAGAATTGAAACATAATGGGAGCATCACGAAGCATATGACTAGAACATTTATGTCTAATCCACTTCCTATGCATAGGGATTTTGTGAGCAAACAACTTATGGGAACAATAATCAACTAGCATAGGCAGGTAAAACAAGCATAGCTTCAAAATTTTAAGCAGATAGAGAGGAAACTTGGTACTATTGTAATTCCTACAAGCATATATTCCTCCCTCATAATAATGTTCAGTACCATCATGAATGAATTCAAAAATATAACCAGCACCTAAAGCATTCTTTTCATGATCTACTAGCATAGAAAATTTACTACTCTCCACATAAGCAAAATTCTTCTCATTCGGAATAGTGGGAGTATCATAAGAGACTCGAATACTATAAATTATTTCCACACTAAAAGAGTAATGTTCAGAAAAAGGGTAATCATAATCATGACAAGTTTTAGAAATATAATCATCACTACTTTTTATAGCATAAGTTTCATCACAATAATCGTCATAAGTAGCAACTTTGTTCTCATCATAATCAATTGAAACCTCTTCCAAGATAGTGGAATCATCACTAAATAAAGTTGACACTCTTCCAAATCCACTTTCATATTCATCACAATGAGATTCAACATCCTCCAAAATAGTGGGATCACTACTTCCTAAAGTACCCACTTCCATCAATATAATCATCATAGGTAAAAGGCATGCTATCATCATAACAACTTTGCATATCAAAACTTGGGATGCTAAAAATATCATCTTCATTAAACATAGCATCCCCAAGCTTGGGAAAAACATTATTTGCAGCAAATATATTCTCAAATATGTCATCCTCAAAACATAGGTTCCCCAAGCTTGGGCCTTTTCATATCGTAAGCATAATCACTCTCATCATTAATATATGGATAGCACCAATAGTATAGCAATTATCATCATCACAATGAGTAGTAGGAGCAACTTCATTTGGGAGGGATACCTTTTTTACCTTTGTTGCTCCTTCTTTTCTTTTTCATCTTCACATTATGTGTGGGTTCAATCTTCTTCTTTGAGCTCCTTATTGATAAGATTGGTTGAATAGAAAGCTCCTCTTCGTTACCTGATTCATCATAAGAAATAATAGGAGGATATTGGGAAGTCTCTTCCCTTTCATTAATATTCTCTTCATCTTCTATTTGCTTCCTTTTCTTTATGTAATTGGCAATCGAAGGATTTTCAATGCAATTCACGACACAATACAAATAAATCTCCTCTAGATCAATATCAAGGAATTTCTCAAGGTTAAATGCTGGAATAAGCTTAGTTGCACGTTTCGATTCTTCATAACCCAAAAGCAAACTAAGTTCATTATGATGCGCAAGGGAAATCAATTCATCACAATTTTTGGACACGATTCGATCATGAAACAATTTGCATCGGAGATTTAAATGACCATGTTCATTGCAAAGTTCACAAGTACGGTAAAGATATCTTAAATTTTCAGCACTAACATTAAGCCTTTCTTGCAACCATTTAGTTTCTAAATGCTTATTCCTCTTGCAATATCTATTTTCCCTATTTGGTGTGTACTTGCAAAGCCAATCTACTCCACAAAAATCGACATGCTTATAAGAGACATTTTCATCATAACTAGTGCAATCATCATTAAAAGTGCAATCATCATTAGTACTATGGATATTCAAAGAGTTCATACTAACTAAAATGCAATCATGCACATCATTCAAAGATTTAGTACCAAGCATTTTAATGCATTCTTCTTCTAGAAATTGAGCACAATTTTCCTTTCCATCATACTCACGAAAGATATTAAAAAGATGAAGCATATGAGACAAACTCAAATCCATTTTTTTGTAATTTTCTTTTATAAACTAGACGTGATAAAACAAGAAAAAAAAAGATTCGATTGCAAGATCTAAAGATATACCTTCAAGCACTCACCTCCCCGGCAACAGCGTCAGAAAAGAGCTTGATGCCTACTACGCAACCTTCTTCTTGTAGACGTCGTTGGGCCTCCAAGTGCAGAGGTTTGTAGGACAGTAGAAAATTTCCCTCAAGTGGATGACCTAAGGTTTATCAATCCGTGGGAAGCGTAGGATGAAGATGGTCTCTCTCAAACAACCCTGCAACCAAATAACAAAAAGTCTCTTGTGTTCCCAACACACCCAATACAATGGTAAATTGTATAGTTTCACTAGTTCGGCGAAGAGATGGTGATACAAGTGCAATATGCATGGTAGATATAGGTTTTTGTAATCTGAAATTATAAAAACAGCAAGGTAACTAATGGTAAAAGTGAGCGTAAATGGTATTGCAATATTAGGAAACAAGGCCTAGGGTTTATACTTTCACTATTGCAAGTTCTCTCAACACGAATAACATAACCGGATCATATAACTATCCCTCAACATGCAACAAAGAGTCACTCCAAAGCAACTAATAGCAGAGAACAAACGAAGAGATTATGGTAGGGTACGAAACCACCTCAAAGTTATCCTTTCTGTTCTATCTACTCAAGAGTCCGTAGTAAAATAACATGAAGCTATTCTTTCCATTCAATCTATCATAGAGTTCATACTAGAATAACACCTTAAGACAAAAATCAACCAAAACCCTAATGTCACCTAGATACTCCATTGTCACCTCAAGTATCCATGCGCATAATTATACGATATGCATCACACAATCTCAGATTCATCTATTCCCACGGATACTTTAGGTGACATTGGAGTATCTAGGTGACATTAGGGTTTTGGTTGATTTGTGTCTTAAGGTGTCACTCTAGTACGAACTCTATGATAGATCGAACGGAAGGAATAGCTTCGTGTTATTTTACTACAGACTCTTGAATAGATAGAACAGAAAGGATAACTTTGTGGTGGTTTTGTGCCCTACAATAATCTCTTCGTTTGTTCTCCGCTATTAGTGACTTTGGGGTGACTCTTTGTTGCATGTTGAGGGATAGTTATATGATCCAATTATGTTATTATTGTTGAGAGAACTTGCACCAGTGAAAGTATGAACCTTAGGCCTTGTTTCCTAGCATTGCAATACCGTTTACGCTCACTTTTATCATTAGTTACCTTGCTGTTTTTATATTTTTAGATTATAAAACCTATATCTAGCATCCATACTGCACTTGTGTCACCATCTCTTCGCCGAACTAGTGCACCTATACAATTTACCATTGTATTGGGTGTGTTGGGGACACAAGAGACTCTTTGTTATTTGGTTGCAGGGTTGCTTGAGAGAGACCATCTTCATCCCACGCCTCCCACAGCATTGATAAACCTTAGGTCATCCACTTGAGGGAAATTTGCTAATGGCCCCCTGCATCGCTGCACTTGGAGGCCCAACAACATCTACAAGAAGAAGGTTGTGTAGTAGACATTAAGCTCTTTTCTGGCGCCGTTGCCGGGGAGGTTAGTGCTTGAAGGTATATCTTTAGATCTTGCAACCGAATCTTTTAGTTTCTTGTTTTAACACTAGTTTAGTCTATAAAAGAAAATTACAAAAAAATTGAATTGATTTTGCCTCATATGCTTCATCTTTTTAATATCTTTCGTGAGAATGATGGAAAGGAAAATTGTGCTCAAGTGCTAGAAGAGGAAGTCTATAAAATGTTTGGCACTAAATCTTTGAATGATGAGCATGATTGCAATGTTTTTAGTATGAACTCTTTGAATATCCATAGTACTAATGATGATTGCTCTAGTCATGATGAAAATGTCTCTTATAAGCATGTCAACTTTTGTGGAGTGCATAGAGTTTGCAAGTACATACAAAATAGGGAAGATAGTTTTTGCAAGAGGCATAAGTATTTATAAATCAAATGGTTGCAAGAAAGGCTAGATGTATGTGACGCCCCCAATTCAATCATACACTAATCATGCACACAAACGTGTACGATAAAGATCAGGAACTCACGGGAAGATATCACAACACAACTCTAAAAGTAAAATAAGTCATTCAAGCATCATATTACAAGCCAGGGGCTTCGAGGCCTCAAATACAAGTGCACGAACATAAAAGAGTCAGCACAAGCAACAATATCTGAGTACAGACATAAGTTAAACAAGTTGCCATAAGATGGCTAGCACAAACTGGGATACAGATTGAAAGAGGTGCAGGCCTCCTGCCTGGGATCCTCCTAAACCACTCCTAGTCGTCGTCAGTGGCCTGCACGTAGTAGTAGGCACCTCCAGTGTAGTAGAAGTCATCATCGACGGTGGCGTCTGGATCCTGGGCTCCTACGTCTGGTTGCGGCATCCGAGAAGAAGAGGATAAAGGGGGAAAAGAGGAAGCAAAGCAACCATGAGTACTCATCCAAAGTACTCGCAAGCAAGGATCTACACTACATATGCATGGGTGTATGTGTAAAGAGGCAATATCGGTGGACTGAACTGCAGAATGCCAGAATAAGAGGGGGATAGCTAGTCCTATCGAAGACTACGCTTCTGGCAGCCTCCGTCTTGCAGCATGTAGAAGAGAGTAGATTGAAGTCGTCCAAGTAGCATCGCATATCATAATCCTACCCGGCGATCATCCCCTCGTCGCCCTGTGGAAAAGCGATCACCGGGTTGTCTATGGAACTTGTCTAGGTGTGTTTTATTATGTATCCGGTTCTAGTTGTCATAAGGTCAAGGTACAACTCCGGGTCGTCCTTTTACTGAGGGACACGGCTATCCGAATAGATCAACTTCCCTGCAGGGGTGCACCACATAACCCAACACGCTCGATCCCCTTTGGCCGGACACACTTTCCTGAGTCATGCCCGGCCTCAAAAGATCAACACGTCGCAGCCCCAGCTAGGCACAACAGGGAGGTCAGCACGCCGGTCTAAATCATATGCACGCAGGGGTCTGGGCCCATCGCCCATTGCACACCTGCACGTTGCGTGGGCAGCCGAAAGCATACCTAGCCCCCTTAATACAAGAGCAGGATTACGGTCGAGTCCGGCGCGCACCGCTCAGTCGCTGACGTCAAGAAGGCTTCGGCTGATACCACGACATCGAGTGCCCATAACTGTTCCAGCGTAGTTGGTTAGTGCTTATAGGACATCGGCCAGACTCAGATCAAATACCAAGATCTTGTTAAGCGCGTTATTATAAAGTAACCGCGAACGTGGACCAAGGCCAGGCCCACCTCTCTCCTAGTTGGTCTCAACCTGCCCTGTCGCTCCGCCACAAAGATTCACATAGAGGGCCGTCAGGACAAATGTCCTTTCAGCCCCCAATCCGTGAATCACTCGCGGACTTTAGTCACCATCTGTATAGTATGTATATATGTATAATATATACCAGTGATCACCTCCTGAGTGATCACGGCCCGATAGTGTAGCAAGGCAGACTGACAAGAATGTAGGGCCAATGATGATAAACTAGCATCCTATACTAAGCATTTAGGATTGCGGGTAGGGTATCAACGACTGTAGCAACAATGACAGGCTATGCAATAGAATATGAGTAACAGAATAGTAACATGCTACACTACTCTAATGCAAGTAGCAGAGAGAAGAATAGGTGATATCTGGTGATCAGGGGGGGCTTGCCTGGTTGCTCTGGCAAGAAGGAGGGGTCGTCAACTCCGTAGTCGAACTGGGCAGCATCAGCATCGGGGTCTACCGGAAAGTAGTAACGGAGAGGGAACACAATAAATAACAGAGCAATCAAAGCATCACAAAGCGTAACAAGACAATACGCGGTGTTCGGTGTGCCCTAATACGGTAGTGGGTGATACCGGTGAAGGGGGGAAACATTCGGGAAAGCATACCCGGTGTTTCGGGTTTTCGGACAGATTAACCGGAGGTGAAATGTTACAGGTTCTCTATGCTAGGGACGCGTGGCTGACAAGTGGGCTGCGTATTCGGATTCGTCTAGTCGTTCTGAGCAACTTTCATGTACAAAGTTTTTCCATCCGAGTTACGGATTATTTTATATTAATTTTTAAAGTTTTAAATCATTTTCTAAATTATTATTATTAAATTAATTCGAAATTAGTATTATTGCATCAGAATGACATCAGTATGATGTCAGCAATCAACTGAGGTGTTGACAGGGTCGCTGACGTGTGGGTCCTGCATGTCATAGGCTTAGGTTAACAAAATAGGTTCAGTTAATTAAATATGTGATTAGGTTAACTAATTATAAGTTAATTAATTAATTAATTTTTAATTATATATATTTTTGAAATGTTTTAGGGGGCGGGGCCCTTCTGTCAATGGCCCACAGGGGCCAAACGGGTGCGTGGAAACGGACGCGTGGGCGCCAACCCGAATGGCGCGGGTGTGCGGGCGCCCGAGAACGGGCGAACCCAAGCGACGGCTGCGGCGGCTGCCCACGGCATGTAGCGAGGGAGGCGACAGCGGGCAGGGGTCTTGGCACAGACGAGCAGCGGCGCACGGGCGAAGGGGGCAGCAGTGGCGCTAGGCGAGGCCGTGGCCAGAACGAAGCGCGGGCGGCTGGGGCGTATTGGGGTCGTGGTGAGCATGGCAGGGACACACCGCGGTGCGGCAAGTGCACGGGGTGGCACGTACGCCGGGCGCGACGGGTGTAGGACGAAACGCGGGTCGCCGACGACAGATGGGGAGAAGGGGAAGGCGGAGGCCGACAGCCTCACCAGCGGCTGCAGGTGTTCGTCGTCGAGGCTCGGGGAAGCCAGTCGGGAAGGAGGGCGAGGTGGCGTTCCGGCGAGGGCAGGGTTGAGGCAGAGGAGCTCCGGTGAGGTTGCCCTGACGAACGGCGACGACGGCGAGGTCCTCCAGGCGGTGGCGATGCGGCGCCGGCGTCGAGCACATCGGGCGGCGGGGACCGGCGTCAAGCTCGGCTCCAGATCTGGATCGGGGGGGGGGGGGGGAGCGAGCGAGTGGGTGAGTGGGGGTAGGGATGACAATGGGTACCCATTACCCGCGTACCCCGTGGGTAAAAACCCTATTAGGTAAGGGTATGGGACGAAAAAATATCCATGAGTACATAAATAAGGAAATGTTAAACCCATCGGGTAAAGCGGGTACGGGTATGGGATCATATAACCCATACCCACGTACCCATGTACCCATATAAAATTCATATGAACTCAAAATTATCTCTACACTTTGTCATGAATTTATGAACTCAAAATATATGACAATGTGATGATGTTTTGATGTGTTGTTGTTTACAAGAAAGTGATGTTGTTTATTAAATATGTTGTTGTTTATGATGTGTTTTTGTTTAAAAATGTGTGTTGTTGTTATAATCTATTGTTGTTTATAGATTATAATTATATGTTGTTTTTTATGACTATGAGTTGCTCAAACTGATGCTTTGCAAATGGGTAATTTTACCCATGGGTACCCATCTACCCTGTCGGGTAACGGGTATGGGAAAAAAGTATACCCATTGACAGGTACGGGTAAGGGTGATGGGTAAGCTCAGAGGGGACGGGTAAGGGTATGGGGTGGCTCCACCCGTACCCAAACCCTGCGGGTGCCATCCCTAAGTGGGGGTGACGGGGGTTAGGGTTTCGGGTAGTGGGGGGTTATACAAGGGGGCTGTGGAGCCGGCCTGGCGGCCTGGTGGCCTCTTTGGGCGAGGCCCGATTAGGGGGGTTGTGTTCATTTTCTTTTACCTTTTTGCTTTTCTATTTTCTCTTAACCTTAATCTTATTTTAGTTTCACAAAACATAAAATTAGTTTCTATATTAGTACCACTAAACATCCCTCTGCCACAAACAGTTTGGCACCTCAATTAGAAATAGTTTGTATTCGTTTATTATTTAAAAGCATTTAAAATATATTTTTTCAACCATTGTTTTAATTATTCTTAGGGCATCTAGGAAACTTTAAAAATGTTGGTTTCTCCACCATAATCACTTATGACTTATTTTTCACCGTTTGTACTTTTAATTTTCAATGTCTGAAAACTTTTCTAGTTTGATTTTATTTTAAGTTTGAATTTTTGAATCAGTTTTGAACTAACGCGAGACTAACAACAGTAACCAGGGTGATGTGGCATCATTAGTAGAGGATTATTGTAGAATAATTATCCGGGCGTACTTGTGAACTTTGCCGTACTTGTGAACTTTGCAATAAACGTGGTCATTTAAATCTCCGATGCAAATTGTTTCATGATCGAATCGTGTCCAAAAATTGTGATGACTTGATTTCCCGTGCACATCGTAATGAACTTAGTTTGCTTTTGGGTTATGAAGAAATGAAACGTGCAACTAAGCATATTCCAGAATTTAACCTTAAGAAATTTTTTGATATTGATCTAGAGGAAATTTATATGTATTGTGCAGTGAATTGCATTGAAAATCCTTATATTGCCAACTACATAAAGAAAAGAAAGAAAATAGAAGATGAAGAAAATATTAATGAAAGGGAAGAGACTTCCCAATATCCTCCTATTATTTCTTCAGATGAATCAGGTAACGAGGAGGAGCCTTCTATTCAAATGATGTGAAGAAGAAAAAGAAAAGATGGAGAAGCAAAGGTAAAAAGGTATCCCTCCCAAATGATGTTGCTCATATTACTCGTTGTGATGATGATAATTGCTATACTATTGGTGCTATCCATACTATTAATGATGAGAGTGATTATGCTTATGATATGAAAAGGCCCAAGCTTGGGGATGCTATGTTTGAATGAGAATGACATGTTTGAGAATATATTTGCTGCAATTAATATTTGTCCCAAGCTTGGGGATGCTATGTTTAATTAAGATGATATTTTTAGCCTCCCAAGTTATGATATGCAAAGCTGTTATGATGATAGCATGCCTCCTTCCTATGATGATTATATTGATGAAAGTGGGTCTGGAAGAGTGTCAACTTTAGGAAGTAATGATCCCACTATTTTGGAGGATGTTGAATCTTATAATATTTATGGAAGTGGATATGGAGAGGTCATGACTTTATGTAGTGATGAATCCACTATTTTGGAAGAGGTTTCAATTGATTATGATGAGAACAAAGTTGCTACGTATGATGATTATTGTGATGAAACTTATGCTATAAAAAGTAGTGATGATTATATTTATAAAACTTGTCATGATTATGATTACCCGTTTTCTGAACATTACTATTTTAACGTGGAAACAATTTATAGTATTCGAGTCTCTTATGATACTCCCACTATTCCGAATGATAAGAATTTTGCTTATGTGGAGAGTAGTAAAATTTCTATGCAAGTAGATCATGAAAAGAATGCTTTAGGTGGTGGTTATATTTTTTAATTCGTTCATGATGCTACTGAAAATTATTATGAAGGAGGAATATATGCTTGTAGGTATTGCAATAATATCAAGTTTTGAAGGTGTGCTTATTTTGCCTTACTATGCTAGTTGATTATTGTTGCCATAAGTTGTTTGCTAACAAAATCCCTATGCATAGGAAGTGGTTTAGGCTTAAATTTTCTAGTCATATGCTTCATGATGCTCCAGTTATGTTTCAATTCTTATATTTTTTGTGAGCATCATTGTCATCATCATGCCTAGCTAGAAAGGCATTAAAGAAAAGCGCTTGTTGGGAGACAACCCAATATTTACCCTTACTGTTTTTGGGTGTCCACATGATTATGCTACTGTAGTAATCATGTTTTATAGCTTTTGTTTTAATAAAGTTGCAAGTAAGACCTTTAGGATAGCTTACGGTGATAGTTGTGTTGATCCTGCTGAAAAATCAGAAACTTCTGCACCCGGTAAATTAGTTTTGATAATTCACAGAAACGAGCTTTTGATCTGATACTTTTTTATCTGCATCGGTATACAAATTTCTTAGGTTTTCCTAATTTGGTAGGATTTTTGGAGTTCCAGAAGTATACCTTTGATATAGATTACTACAGATTGTTCTGTTTTTGACAGATTCTGTTTTCTATGTGTTGTTTGCTTATTTTGATGAATCTATGAGTACTATCGGAGGGTATGAACCATAGAAAAGTTGGAATACAGTATATATTACACCAATATGAATTTAGAATGAGTTCACAACAGTACCAAAAGTGGTGATTTATTTTCTTATACTAACGGAGCTTACGAGTTTTTTGTTGAGTTTTGTGTTGTGAAGTTTTCAAGTTTTGGGTAAAGATTCGATGGACTACGGAATAAGGAGTGGAAAGAGCCTAAGATTGGGGATGCCCAAGGCACCCCAAGGTAATATTCAAGGACAACCAAGACCCTAAGCTTGGGGATGCCCCGGAAGGCATCCCCTCTTTCGTCTTCGTTCATCGCTAACTATACTTGGAGCTATATTTTTATTCACAACATGATATGTGTTTTGCTTGGAGCGTCATTTTGTTTTGTTTTGTTTTGCTTGCTGTTTGAATAAAATACCAATATCTGAGATTCTTAAATGTTAGAGAGTCTTCACATAGTTACATAATTATTCAACCACTCATTGATCTTCACTTATATCTTTCGGAGTAGTTTGTCATTTGCTCTAGTGCTTCACTTTTATCTTTTAGAGCACGGCGGTGGTTTAATTTTGTATAAATTATTGATATCTCATGCTTCACTTATATTATTTTTAGAGTATATTAGAACATCATGATATTTGCTATGGTTATAAAATTGGTCCTAGAATGATGGGCATCCAAGTTGGGTATAATAAAAACTATCATATAAAGTGAATTGGATGCTATGATCAATTTGATGCTTGATAATTGTTTTGAGATATGGTGATATTGGAGTCATGGTAGTTAAGTAATTGTGAATTTGAGGAATACTTGTGTTGAAGTTAGTGATTCCCGTAGCATGCACGTATGGTGAACCGCTTTGTGATGAAATTGGAGCATAATTTATTTATTGATTGTCTTCCTTATGAGTGGCAATCGGGGACGAGCGATGGTCTTTTCCTACCAATCTATCCCCCTAGGACCATGCGCGTAGTACTTTGTTTCAATGACTTGTAGATTTTTGCAATAAGTATATGAGTTATTTATGAATAATGTTGAGTCCATGGATTATACATACTCTCACCCATCCACCATTGCTAGCCTCTCTTGTGCCGCGCAACTTTGGCCGGTACCTTACACCTACCATATATCTTCCTCAAAATATCCACCATACCTACTATAAGGGCATTCTTGTCCCTAAGTAGTTTTGGTGATTGATGACAATGCCTTTGCGGACTAATCATGTGTATTGAGCTTTTCAGATACATCACGACTAAACACAAGACGATTTGATGCCCCTCGAAGATTATTGAAGACGGCGTTTATCTACAGTTCGGTTCGGTGGAGTTGAGTCGTAGGAGAGCCGTACTATTAAGAGGGGGTCCGCTTTGGAAAGGTTTGAGTGGAATCTCACGTACACATTCCCTTTTGCACCGCCTTTCCTTTAGCTCCTTGGAGTGTTCCTCCGTCTCACCTTGTCTCTGCGATTTGAAGGTCTCCGCCTTGCTCTTCTCAGTCTAGCGGTAGTACTGCTCTTCTGAGCAGTACTATCGCAGGAGTCAGCGGTAGTACCGGGCTCCGGCACGTTAGTACCGTAGGCTCCCACGGTAGTAGTGCTCCCCGGAGCGGTAGTACCGCGAGCTCTGGTCTGGCACCGCTGCTCAAGCGGTGGTATGCGCGGATGTAATTTTTACATCCCTGCTCCCCGCGGTAGTACCGTGCTGCGGCGCGGTAGTACCGTGACGCCAGGCCAGGTTCAGTAGCAAGTGCGGAGGTAAGGGAGGATGTAATTTTTTACATCCTCACCTTTCGGTAGTACCGCACCCATGGTCGCGTAGTTCCGTGGTCGGATTTTGCACGGCAATTTCTCAAGCGGAGGTAGTCACGGATGTAATTTTTACATCTGTGTTTACCTACGGCCGGGCCGGCTGTCTTGCGGAAGTACCGTATGGGGTCGCGGTAGTACCGCTTCTGCGGATCTACCGCGCCCTGTTAGTGCTCCTTTTTGCCAGGTCTAGTCTCTGCTGTGCCCACGGTAGTACCGCGGTCCGCCGCGGTAATACCGCAGGCCCGTGCGGTAGTACCGCACCTGTGGTGCGGTAGTTCCGTGGGTCACGGGCTGAGTGGTGGGTAACGGTTGGAAATGTCCCCCCACTATAAAAGGGAGTCTTCTTCTCCAAGAAGACCCACCTCTTCCAACCCTAAACTCCATTGTTGCTCCAAGCTCCATTTTCGCCCGATCTCTCTCCCTAGCCAATCAAACTTGTTGATTTGATCGGGATTGGTTGAGAAGGCCCCGATCTACACTTCCACAAAGAGAAATTTGATTCCCCACTAATCCCTAAGCGGATCTTGTTACTCATGGGTGTTTGAGCACCCTAGGCAGTTGAGGTCACCATGGAGCCATAGTCCATTGTGGTGAAGCTTCGTGGTGTCGTTGGGAGCCTCCAATTAAGTTGTGGAGATTGCCCCAACCTTGTTTGTAAAGGTTCGGTTGCCGCCTTCAAGGGCACCAATAGTGGAATCACGACATCTCGCATTGTGTGAGGGCATGAGGAGAATACGGTGGCCCTAGTGGCTTCTTGGGGAGCATTGTGCCTCCACACCGCTCTAACGAAGACGTACTTCCCCTCAAAAGGAAGGAACTTCGGTAACAAATCCTCGTCTCCACCGGCTCCACTCTTGGTTATCTCATCCCTTTACTTGTGCAAGCTTACTTGCGTTTTATTCATTGCTTGCTTGTGTGGTTGTGATTGTTGCATCATATAGGTTGTCCACCTAGTTGCATATCTAGACAACTTACTTCGATGCAAAGTTTAATTTGGTAAAGAAAAGCTAAAAATCGTTAGTTGCCTATTCACCCCCCCCTCTAGTCAACTATATCGATCCTTTCAATTGGTATCAGAGCCTCGTCTCTTTTTAAGGACTTTACCATCTGAAGAGTATGGTTGACGCCGTAAATGATGTGGGAGAGCACTCCGGTGCAAATCCGATATCATCTACGGGAGATGGGGGTAACTCGATCTCACGTGAGGAATTCAATGTGGCGTTGGACACATTGAAAACCTCCATGACGACCGAGGTCAAGGACATGTTTAAGGATTTCTTAGAAGGGCTTAAACTTTCCATCACGCCTGTGAAAGTGGGTGATCCCGCCAACATGGAGACAGATGCTAACCCCGACTAGGGGGAAGCTACTAGTGAGAAAGCTCCTATGTCTAGTGGTAAAAATGGCACCGGCATCTTTGCCCATGTGCAACCTCCACCCGTGTATGGTGGACCGATCCCTTCTACTCATTTGAATCATGCCGGTCCTCCCCCTAAGATTGATCAAAAGGAGGATTTTGATTCTTGGGTCTATCGTTTTAAGCGTCATTTAAATCATGTGAACACTAACCTTTGGAGAATCATTGAAGAAGGTTTTTATCTGCATGACTGGAGCAACTTCACTCCTAGAGAAGCCGTGGATGATCAATTCAATGAAAATGCTCTCTTCATCATCCAAGAAGCAATCCTTCCCGGAGACCTCCCGCATCTTCGGCCTTACTCGTTGGCCAAAGGTGCTTGGCACAAAGTGGTTTCTCTCTATCGGGGAAGTGCAAGCATTCAACGCTCCAATTATGAAGTGGTACAAGATGAAGCCGATGAGTTTGCAATGAAAGAAGATGAAGAACCTCGTGAGCTCTATCGGAGAGTTACCAAGCTCGCGGTCTCTCTACGGGATCATGGAAGTAAGGACATGGATGACAATTGGATCAAGCGCAAATTTCTCAAGGCAATGATGCCCTACCACAAAGCCATGTCCTCCGTCATCCGTCAAAGGCCGGGCTTTCACACCTTGTCCTCGAGTGATGTGTTGGATGAGTTTGTGGCTATGAGCATATTGGACAAGACCGCCGACACGCGGTGCTTCGCTCCCAAAGAGCAAAGAAGCCCAACCTTGCATTGAAGGCCAAGGTTTGTGTCAAGAAGAAGAAGAGGAGGAAGAAGAAGAGAGCAACCTCAAGATATGAAGTATGCCTATCATGAACACATGGCCCTTGCTTCAAGGCAATTTTGGAGCAAGAAGAACTCAAGGCCCAACTTCAACAAGAGCAACTCAAGTGGCGCAAAGGGCAAGCAACGAGTGAGGACTTGCTTCAACTGTGGCAATGTGAGTCATTTTGTTGCGGAGTGCCCATATGAGAAGAGGGAAGACAATGGTGGCAAGCTCATCCGTAAGGACAAGGCCAAGTCTTTCCCCAACAAGAGCAACTTCACCAAGAAGGCTCCTCACAAAGCTTTGGTGGTACAAGAAGAGTACAATGAGGATGATGATGATGATGATGAAGATGGTGAGTCGGTTGCCATGGCCTCCGTTGCCATTGCGACGACTCCTCGGGTGTCTCTCTTCGACTCACCTAATGAAAGCATCACCGCCAAGTGCCTCATGGCTAAAGCCACCAACAAGGTAACCCCCAACATCAAAACTACCATCATCAATCATTCTTCTTCGACGGATTGCATTGATGAACATGAGGGAACTAATATGGAGGAGAATGAGTTTGAGACCTTTATGGGTAAACTCAAGGGCAAATACAAGAAGCACTTCGTTGCTCTCTTGGAACAACTTGGTGAAGCAAATGACATGATCGAGGCTCACGAAGAAACCATCTCTAAGATGGAGGGGCATAGTCGTGACTATGCCGATGAGATTTCGGATCTTTCCAATGCTCTTGAGGAAGAGTGTGGTCTTCGTTTGGCTCTTGAGGAGTCATACAACGATGATCATGGTAAATTAAAGAAATATCATGATAATGCTCTTGTTGTGTCTCGTGTGCTAAGCTCCGAGAAGGCAAAGCTTGGAGTTGATCTTGCTAGACTGAACGAGGAGTTTGACATTCTCGACAAGGCTAACAAAGTCTTGAAGGGTGTTCATGCTAGCCTCAAAGAGTCTCATGATCAACTCCAAGTGAAGCTAACCAAGGAGAAAGCCACCTTTCCTCATATGGTGTTGATTGATAATGCAAATTCTACTAACCCTTGTTGTGAGCATGTGCATCTTGTTGAGGAGAATGCTAAGTTGAAGGAGCAACTTGAGAAAGGCCTTGTCACATGCATACAAGGTGAGAAGAACCTCAATGACCCTTTGAGTAATCAAAAGGAAGTTGTGGCCAAGGAGGGGATTGGGTTCGCACCCAAGCCCAAGAACAAGAAGAAGAATGACAAGACCAAATGACCCCCTCCTCTCGAGCAAACTTTTGTGAGGGAGGGAGAGGGTGCTTCCAAGGAGAAGAAGAACAACACAAAGGGTGGCGATGCCAAGAAGGGCAATGCCACCCCTCCCAACAAAGCCGGCGATTTTAATCCCTCTTATGTGTTATGCCGTGTTAGTGATGGGCACGTTTATGCCAAATTTGTTGGTTGTCCTCATGAGTACATTGAATGGTCTATTTGGGTTCCTAAGACCCTTGTTACTAACATCAGAGGACCCATTACAAAATGGGTACCTAAAACCAAGCATTGATCTCTTGTAGGTGTTTGCTTCCGGTGGGGGATCATGGTTGCTCGATAGTGGAGCTACAAATCATATGACCGGAAGCAAGGACTTGGTGGTGGACGTGCACAAGATTCCTTCTATGGCCACCAATGTCGAGTGGGGTGATGCTCGTTTACTAAGGTATTGGGACTCGGCAAGGTTGTCATTTCTCATGATCTCACGATCGAGAAGGTCATGCTTGTGGAGTCCCTTGCATACAATTTACTTTTCATTCGTCAACTTGCAACCATGGGCTTTGCCACTTTCTTTGATATTGATACCGTGGCCCTCTTATGGATCAAGACTCTTAAAGTAGCCTTTGTTGGGCATGTCGAGAACGGTCTCTATGTGATTAACTTTTCGAAGGGGATGGCTTTGGCATCGCCGTTTAGCCCATGTCAATATGAGATCTTTGCAAAGTCTTCTCAAGGGGGACCATGTCCGTGGACTAACGAATGTTAGTTTTGCTAAAGATCGTGCTTGCAGTGCCTGTATCGAAGGAAAGCTTCATGAAAAGGCTCACCCTCCCACAACTATTGATGTCTACTACACAACCTTCTTCTTGTAGACGTTGTTGGGCCTGCAAGTGCACAGGTTTGTAGGACAGTAGCAAATTTCCCTCAAGTTGATGACCTAAGGTTTATCAATCCGTGGGAGGCGTAGGATGAAGATGGTCTCTCTCAAGCAACCCTGCAACCAAATAACAAAGAGTCTCTTGTGTCCCCAACACAACCAATACAATGGTAAATTGTATAGGTGCACTAGTTCGGCGAAGAGATGGTGATACAAGTGCAATATGGAAGGTAGATATAGGTATTTGTAAACTGAAAATATAAAAACAGCAAGGTAACTAACGGTAAAAGTGAGCGTAAACGGTATTGCAATGATAGGAAACTAGGCCTAGGGTTCATACTTTCGCTAGTGCAAGTTCTCTCAACAATAATAACATAGATAGATCATATAACAATCCCTCAACATGCAACAAAGAGTCACTCTGAAGCCACTAATAGCGGAGAACAAACGTAGAGATTATGGTAGGGTACGAAACCACCTCGAAGTTATTTGTTCGGATCGATCTATAAAAGAGTTCGTACTAGAATAACACCTTAAGACACAAATCAACCAAAACCCTAATGTCACCTAGATATTCCATTATCACCTCAAGTATCTGTGGGCATGATTATACGATGTGCATCACACAATCTCAGTTTCATCCAACCAACATAAAAGTACTTCACAGAGTGCCCCAAAGTTTCTACCGGAGAGTCAAGAACGTGTGCCAACCCCTATGCATAGGTTCCCAATGTCACAAAACCCGCAAGTTGATCACCAAGACATACACCAAGTGTTCTCATAAAAGACTCAATCTGATAAGATAACTTCAAAAGGGAAACTCAATTCATCACAAGAGATTAGAGGGGGAGAAACATCATAAGATCCAACTACAATAGCAAAGCTCGGCATACATCAAGATCGTGCCATAGAGGGAACACGAGAGAGAGAGAGAGATCAAACACATAGCTACTGGTACATACTCTCAGCCCCGAGGGTGAACTACTCCCTCCTCGTCATGGATAGCGCCGGGATGATGAAGATGGCCACCGGAGATGGATCCCTCCCAGTGGTACCGGAAAGGGGTCCCGATTGGTTTCGTGGCTCTGGAGGCTTGCGGCATGGAACTCGATCTAACTTCTGTTCGGAAGTTTTAGGGCTGACGATATATATGGGTGAAAGAAGTACGTCGGTGGAGCTACGGGGGCCCCACGAGGCGTGGCGCGCCAGGGGAGGCGCGCCCCACCCTCGTGAGCACCTCCCGTATCTTCCGACGTGGGGTCCAAGTCCATCAGGTGGGTTTCCTTCCAAAATAACTTCTCCAGTTGATTTCGTTCCATTTTGACTCCGTCGATATTCCTTTTCCTCGAAACCTTTGAAATAGGCATAAAGCGACAAATCTGGGCTGGGCCTCCGGTTAATAGGTTAGTCCCAAAAATAATATAAAAGTGGATAATAAATCCCAATATTGCCTAAAACAGTAGATAATATAGCATGGAGCAATCAAAAATTATAGATACGTTGGAGATGTATCAACTATCATTTACTCGAAGAGGCCTTTGGAGCTCCTTCACTTGGATCTCTTTGGGCCTCCATCCTTTGATAGTCTTGGGGGTAGGAAGTATTGCTTGGTGATTGTGGATGACTACTCAAGATATACTTGGGTATATTTCTTCAAGAGGAAGAGCGAGACCCAACAAACCGTCATTGACTTTGCAAATGAACACTACTAGGGAAAAGCCTATACACAGAATCTTACCAGCAGCGCTCCTCAAAATACAACGCTACTGCTATTTAGCAGCAGCGCGTGATAGCAAAACGCGATGGTGAAAGGAAAATAGCAGCAGCGCTTCCACGCCAAACCGCGCTACTGCTCTAATTTCCATGACCTTGCAACCCAGCTTGTTATAGCAGTAGCGCCCTATCTTTGAACCGCCATCGCTATATAGAAGTTAGCAGCAGCGCGCTTATAAGAAAATCGCTACTGCTACGATCAGCCCACAAGTTTAGTCCCACCTCGCTCCGTGAAGAGGGTGTTGACCACCTTAAATATGTTACTTCTAAAACTATCACAACCAGTTGGTCTTCACTGAATTCTATGTGTAGAATTTGCGGCGCAATATGAGTCCTCTCCAGTTCCTACCGGAGTGGACTCATATTGACAATTCAGATTGTACACAAAAAGATCATTGATGGCCAATGTATTTTTTGATGCGTGCTTAGACTTAGCAGTAGCGTTTTTCCTTAAAATGCGCTGTAGCTAATCTAGCTATAGCGCGGTTCCTAAGTGCGCTACTGCTAGTTCGACTTAACCCCGCTCAAAATTTCACCCAAGTCCTCCTCCCCCTGTTGCCCTACTCCTTTATCGCGGCCGCCCGAGCCCGAGCCTGCCCTCACCGCCGCCGCCCGAGGCCGCCCTCAACCTCACCGCTGCCGCCCGCAACCTCACCGTCGCCGCCGCCTCCCCCACCCCCTCCGCTCTCGACCTCTCACCGCGCCGCACTCTTCCTCACCATCGTCCGCCGCCGCCGCCGCCGTCGTCCATCCGCCACCGAGGTACTCCCTCCTTCCGTGCCTCCTCCTCCCACCGCGCCCTCCTCCCTCCTCCTCCCACTGTGCCCTCCTCCCTCCACTGCAGCCGCCTCCTCCCTCCTTCGCCGGGTAGCCCTCCTCCCACCGCCTCCTCCTCCTCCTCCTCCGGCCGCCGGCTCCCCCTCCTCTCTCCTCCCTCCCTCACTTGTCTCTGTTCTTGCAAATCATAGGTGTTTTGAATAAAATAGAAGTAAGAAAATTTAGGGTAGAACTAGGGTAGTAGAATTTTTAGCAAGTGTTTAATAGAAAAAAGTTTATTTAGTAAGTGATTAATATAACTAGTTTATTTATATTAGGTACTTAATAGAACTATTTTATTTGGTAAGTGCTTAATAGAACTAGTTTATTTATAGTAAGTGCTTAATATCACTAGTTTATTTAGTCAGTAGTTAATAAAACTAGTTTTTTAGTGTTAGGATTATATATAAGATATTTTCAAATGTTTTTTCATATTACCAGTAGTGGAGGTATTAGTTAACTAGGGCAGTATGATTAATAGTAGTTGTAGTTGAACTACTTTAGTTGTAGTTGAACTAGTTTAGTAAGTAAATTAATAAACTAGTTGAACTAGCTGAATTAATAGAACTAACGTATTTTTAGTAAGATAATTAATATAACTAGTTGAACTACTTTATTTTTAGAAAGAACTAGTTTTTTAGTAAGATAATTAATATAACTAGTTGAACCACATAATCTATTTATAGTAAGTTTATATTTAGTAAGAACTAGTTGAATTAATAAAACTAGCTGAATATAATTATTCGGGATGTATTAGTGATAACTTATACGGTTTTTGCTTTTGCAGAAATCATGGAGCCCCTCCATCATCCCCGCCGTCGTCCCCGTCACCGACCCCCTCCGACATCGAGGTGAGACCAGCCAAATATCCATGTATATCTTTTGTTGCTCAAATAGGATATGTGGTTGCCCAAATGGTCGTTCATGTTCAGTTTACACCTCCGAGTGGCCTATGTTTTGCCGGAGTGTTGATTAATTTCCGTTCCGGCAAATTTCATGCGCTCGATATGTCCATTTTTAGCAAAGGTCATGCCGGATTTTTCCGTGAATTCTGGCATGACTTGTGCTAGAATATGTAGGAAATATCGAGAGGCCTGGATTTTTAGTACATTTATTTAATTGTACAAGTTTAATCTTTGAATTATGAACGTAGGAAATGTCGTACTCGGACGACGACAGTCTCCCGGGGGAGTGCAGCTGGTGCCACGACGATCGAGGTATGTGCGACAGGTTCGTTGAGCTGGACGAAGATCAGCGCTTCAGCATTAAGCTCGAGGAGACCTTCGATGTTGAAACGGTACGCAACAACGACAAGAGTTTTTTTCGTAATTAAGCATGACTTCAACTATTTCAACGTCTAATTTTCATCTTTTACAATTCGACTAGCTTATCCCATGTCATGCAAGACGCTATGTCTTGGAGAGGATGGGTTTTGAAGACCATGAAAATTTTGAAACAAAGAAAATACACCTAAGTACCCGTCATGATATGGATTTTGAAGTAAATATGTACAATGCTCAGGGCGTAACCCATTTTGGTTGCAAAAATTGGGAAGCACTTTGCAAAATGTATGAGGGTATGATTGTCACCATGGATCTTGGTGATCCTGACATCGAGCAAGACAATATGGACATTTGGGTCCTTGTTGATACGCTTCCGATTCTACCGCAATGTGAGTTTCTCAAACCTAGTTATTAACTAATTTATATTTTTTATTTCAAAATAGTTGACAGCTTATTTCCATTGACAGCTTATTTTGAATATTCAAAGAATGTGCAGAAGATGATAGACAAAACCCACTACACTGATGGCTCCGAATTAACTTATAAGGAGAAAAGTCATCTGATTGCTTATTTTACTTTCTTTGAGAATTACAATACCTATTATCGAACTCCTCCAAATTATGGTGAATACGTGCCACTAGTGCACGTGTTGAACCACGATAACTTCTATGGAGATACCCTTGTAAGATTTTTTACTATTACGACATCTGTGCATCTTTTGCATACTTCCAAAACTAGTACATCATTGCTAACTATGAAGTTATTACTATGTTTTTCAACATAAAATCCCGATGGATTGTGTGCCTCATCTGATGTATTACAATGGTCGCCTTCAAGTCCTGAACATACAACCATGTCATCCTACGGATCTCACCTGTGCATATCGGATTTCTAAAACCAGTGAACACATGCTAATCAAAGAATGGAAAAAATGTTTGGACATTCGCGAGGTTCTTGGAAGTAACATTAAGCGAAAGGGAAGAATTGGAGACAGGATAATCTCCATTCTCCATAATGGAGAGTCAGGGGCTATCTTGTTTTTTGCTATTTTACCTTAGAGAATATAGTAGGTCCTAAGAGAATGTAGTAGGTCCTATGAGGTACAATATGTTTATTATGTGATACAATGTGTTAGAGTTGATGATGAGGAGGTGTTATATGACAATGATGTATTATGATGATAAGTTGTTAATGATATGATAATGATGATGATATTTATTATATCATTGGGTGAAAGAACCGCGGATTAGTTTCAAGTGGATGTCCATCCACTTGAAACTAGTCCACGGTTCTTTCACCCCGTGATGTAATAACCCATTATGATGTAAAAACAATGTCTAAATTCCTATTGTATGAAAACTTGTGTAAAGGTGTATGAAATACAACATGAAATAAAAAAGAAATAAAATACTAAATAATAGTAGTAGTGCGGGCAAGGAGGAGCGCTACTACTAATTACCAGCAGCGCTGCTCTGGAGAAGCGCTACTACTAGATCAATTTAGCGATGGCAGCGGGTCCGTGCACGCCATCGCTAAGCTTTAGCTGTAGCGCCTTATCGATGGCGCTCTGGCGGCCATCGATAGGCCTAAAACCCGCGCTGCTGCTAGGCTTTTCCCTAGTAGTGGAAGCACAACGTCAACACAATGCAAAGATCTTGACAATAAGAAGTGACAACGGCACCGAGTTCAAGAACTACACCTTGGATGAGTTTCTTAGTGATGAGGGGATCAAGCAGCAATATTCTGCACCCTACACCCCTCAACAAAACAGTGTCGCGAAGAGGAGAACCGGACGTTGATGGATGCGGCAAGGACCATGATGGCGGAGTTCAAGTCTCCATACAACTTTTGGGCCGAAGCCATCAACACCGCATGTCATGCATCCAATCAGCTCTACCTCCGCAAGGGCTTGAACAAGACTCCATATGAGATACTCACCGGTAACAAGCCCAACCTCAAGCACTTTAGGGTGTTCGGGTGTAAGTGTTTCATTCTCAAGAAAGGTGTTCGGTTGTCTAAGTTTGAAGCTAGAGCTTATGAGGGCATATTTGTTGGTTATGCTACAAACTCCCAAGCTTACCGTGTCCTCAATAAATCCACGGGACTTATTGAGGAGACATGTAACATGGAGTTTGCTGAGAATAACGGCTCCCAAGTGGAGCAAAGTGGCACTTGTGATGTAGGTGATGAAATTCCTCCTCAAACCATAAGAAGAACGGGTGTTTGTTTTATCCTACCCGTTGAGGAACCCCTTGTGGCCGAAGGAGAAGGACAATGCTCCACTCAAGTGGAGCCATCACCAACCCAAGGCCAACACGCTTCCGAAGAACAAAGTGAAGGCCCTCAACATCATGAACAAGACCAAGGTCAAGATCATGCTCAAGACGATGTTGACACACCAAGTGATGCCCAAGTTCAAGTTCTCTCCCCCGAGCAAGTTCAAGATCAAGAACATGCTCAAGACGGCGCTCAAGATGATCAAGTGACGCCTCCTCAACTCACATCCGAGGAGGAATTAGAGCGTCGTGCCGCCAAGATTGCTTCCAAGCTCACCACCAAGGGTCATCTCATGAAGAATGTACTTGGAAGCATCCAAAAGGGGTAAGCACCTCAGAGACAATTGGCAAACTATTGTGAACATCACGCGTTTGTTTCTTGTGTTGAACCCCAAAAGGTATATGAAGCTTTTGAAGATCCGGATTAGCTTAATGCCATGCATGAAGAACTCAACAACTTCGAGCACAACAAGGTGTGGAGGTTGGTGCAAAGGCCAACGGGGAACCACAATGTCATTGGGACCAAGTGGATTTTCAAGAACAAGCAAGATGCTCATGGAACCATCATTCGCAACAAGGCAAGATTGGTGGCACAAGGTTACTCCCAAGTCGAGGGTATCGACTACGGTGAAACATTTGCTCCCGTTGCTCGTCTTGAACCCATTTGTTTGTTGATTGCTTATGCTTCTCATCACAACTTTAAGTTGCAACAAATGGATGTGAAGAGTGCCTTTCTTAATGGTCCTATTAATGAGTTGGTTTACGTCAAACAACCCCCCGGGTTCGAGGATCCCTACTTTCCCGATCATGTGTATCAACTCGATAAGGCACTCTATGGCCTTAAACAAGCCCCACGTGTGTGGTATGACCACCTTACCGAGTTGCTACAAGATCGTGGGTTTGGAGTTGGGCTCATCGATCCCACTCCTTTTACTAAGAAGGTCAATGGGGAGTTGTTTGTGTGCCAACTATATGTTGATGACATTATCTTTGGTTCCCGTAACAATGCTTTCAATGATGAATTTGCCGCACTAATGACCTCATAGTTCAAGATGTCTTCCATGGGAGAGTTGAAGTTCTTTCTAGGTTTCGAAGTAAAGCAAAGAAGAGAAGGTACCTTCATCAACCAAGCTAAATACACTCAAGACATGCTCAAGAGATTCAAGCTAAGCGATGTCAAGCAGGCTTCCACTCCAATGCCCTCTAAGTGTCAACTTCACATTGATCCCAATGGTAAAGCGATGGATCAAAAGGTATATCGCTCCATGATTGGATCCTTGCTTTATCTTTGTGCATCTAGACCGGATATCATGTTGAGTGTGGGAATTTGTGCACGGTTTCAAGCCGCACCTAAGGAAAGCCACTATGTGGCGGTCAAGCGAATCTTTCAATATTTGGCTCATACCCCATACTTTGGTCTATGGTACCGAGAGGAGCAAACATCAAGCTTGAAGGATATTCGGATTCCGATTGGGCGGGAGACAAAGTGGATAGGAAGTCCACTTCCGGAGGGTGCCAATTCCTTGGTTGCTCCTTGGTAAGTTGGTCTTCCAAAAAGCAAAGTTGTGTGTCTCTCTCGTCCACCGAAGCGGAGTATGTAGCGGCTGGTAGTTGTTGTGCACAACTTTTATGGATGAGGCAAACTTTAAAGGATTACGGTGTCATTTGTGACAAAGTGCCTCTTTGGTGTGACAATGAAAGTGCCATCAAGATTTCTCTCACCCCGGTGCAACGCTTCAAGACGAAGCATATTGAGATTCGGTATCACTTCATCCGGGATCACATTAGGCGAGGGGAGATCGAGCTCAAATACGTCAACACTCATGATAACCTTGCAGATATCTTCATGAAGCCTTTGGATGAAGCAAGATTTCGCGAGTTAAGGCATGAGCTAAATATCATTGATTCGAGCAATGTTGCTTGAACCCTTGCACACCCCACCATACTCAACTTGTTGTCTTGTTGAGGTGTAGGCATGGACATAGGGGGAGTGTTGTTCTCTAAATGAACTCTCCCTCCCCCCATTATGCATAAATCGATCAACTCTTTCACATTAGCCATTTTTTATGGTACTTGTGCTTCAAAGACGAGTTTTGGTCATGGGCCCAAGGATAATTCTTCGCGATACCATACCAATTGACTCAAACATAGGTGGCTCCGGCCACCGCTCTCCTCACAGAGAAGTTGTGTCTCGTAGTTTGTCTCGTTCGTCGTGTGTGTTCGTTTCTTAGTTGGTTGATGTCTCTTCCGGAGGTTGTTTTTTCCTTTTTCTCTCTTTTCTCTTGTGTGTTCTTACACTTTCTTGGTTTTACGGTACTACCGTGATGAGCCACGGTACTACCGCAGGAGTTGGTGGCTCTATGTTCTGTGTGTGGCCCTCCAGGGCCACGGTACTACCGCTACCTCCGCGGCAGTAATTTTTTTACTACCGCTGAACGAGCGGTACTACCGCCCAGCGTGCGGTACTTCCGCCCGGGCGGTACGACCACGATGACCCATGGTAATTCCGCGCCCCCGCGAGCGGGTGGGGGTTAAGAGCGGGACAGGGGGAGTTCTAACTCCCCCAAACTCATTCATCTATGTTCCCCACCCCGTCTCTCTCTCCTGACCAAGAACGGCGCCGGAGGCCTCCGCCGGATCTCCGTCTCCGGCCGCTCTCCTCGGATTCCGACCGGTGGGATCGTTCCCCACCTCGCCCTCTTGCCATGGAGCAGGTTTTTCCCCAAGTACCTCTTCTTTTTGTCCTTCCTTGTGCTTTTAGGTTTTGGGGAAATGCATGTGGTGTTCTTGAGATTTTTGGCTAAATCTGTGCAAGTGGGATTCGTTGTAGAGTGGTAGTGTAGTCCCATGCTCTTTGGATAGTCAAGTTCGTTCCGTTTGATCAATGGTAGTACCGAAGTTTTCGTGCGGAGGTTCTAGATCCAGATCCGCGTCCTCTGTGGCGGTTTTCAAACCGTGCGGTACTACCGCAACCTCACCTGGATCTGGCGCTTAGCGGTACTTCCGCACCTCGGTGCGGTACTACCGCTTGGCGTCCGGAAGTAAAAAATTACTTCCGCCCCAAGCGCGGTACTACCGTGCTACCCTAGCACGGTACTACCGCGGCGGGAGCGGATGTAATTTATTACTTCCGCAACCCTGTCCTATACTACCGTAGATTCATCCTGCGCTCCTTTGTTTCGTCCAAACTGCATGTTCTGTGTTTCTCTCGGTTTGGTTTTGATCCGTTTTGTTCCCGTGCGTGTCTTTCTGTCTTTGTGTCTAGGTGGTGGCTCCGGTTTTGCTCGTCGCTCGAATCCCAGCCGTGACACAGGGTCAAAGCGTCTGCGCAACCCAGATGATGTTCCAGAGGGGTCCTCTCCTGCTCCCCAACGCAGGACCAAGACCACCGCCAACAAACAAAAGGAGCCCGTCATGGGCATGGATGTGATGCCCCAGGCCGAGTTTGTCATTCGAAGGAAGCTCAATCCCTGTGTGAATCCCCGGGCTAGCACGCGAGGCAATGAATTCTTCTGGAACAAGCAGCAGAATCTGATATACATGGATGTGATCAAGGCCAAGCAGAATCACTATGTTGAAGTTCACTACATTGACATGCATCATATGAGGCAGGACAAGCACCATGAGTACTTTGGAGGGGCCTTGGATCTAGTCGAACAGTTCGCCATTGAGCACTTGCTCGCCTTCCACAAGGATTTTGATCCAGAGATCATCGCACAGTTCTTTGCTTCCGTCCATTTTGGCACTGATGATGCAAGGACCATGACTTGGATGACTAATGGTCGCCGACTGTCTGCTACTTGGAAGGAGTTCATGGAGTTGCTGAACGTTCCAGATGAAGGGCTCAACACGCCAGTTGGAGTTCGCCCTCATGCCAACTCTGAGTCTGCCAACAAGAACAAGCTCATGCCATTCCTTGTTCCGAAGACTCTTCCCAACAAGAAGACTGCGTGGGTGCTTAATCCCTTTCTTGACATCATGCATCGGCTCTTTCGCAACACCCTCTTCCCACACATTGGGGACATGGGCCAGGTACATGCTTACCTCGTTGACATGATGCTTATCTACGAGGAGGCCCGTCAGGCTCAGACTCAACCACTTGATGTCTCACATATCATGTGGTGTGAGCTTCAGTTCGCCGTGTTCAACCGTAAGGTCCCCATCTATGGGCCTTACCTGTTCCACTTGATCTCCATGACATGGGAGAGGCTGTTTCCCCAGGATGAGTTTGAAGCTCCAGGGAGGATTCGTCATGAGTCCGTCAGGCTTCGTATGAAGCCACAATGGGCTAACACCACCACTTCTGCTGAGGCTGATAGGCGGGCTGTGGATGAGGAGGAACTTGGGGGGGAAGAAGCTGCTGCTGACCGTTCTGCTTTCTCGCCTCCCTCTGATGAGCCCTCTTGGGCAAAGAAGCTGAAGAACAAGATGAAGAGGTTGTTCTGCATGCAGGTTCAGGGTCAGTACAAGGCCCATGTTGCTCAGAAGGAGAGTCGCCGTCGCGACATCAGGATCTTGAGGGCTTGTGGGGAGGATGTGACCAGCGGTTCTGAGAAGCACATCACCCCAGAGACTGCCTTGATGGAGAAGCAGGGCTACAAGTGGACAAATTCAGAGGAGGAGTCCGTTCCTGCTGCGGAGTCTGAAAACGAGGAGTCCTTTTCCGCCTGAGCTACCACCTTTGTTGTAGGTGACCTCTCTGCCTTTTTGGTGTCTCGATGCCAAAGGGGGAGAGAGTGTAGGGTTTGCGTGCGTGTCGTGTGTTTCGTCGTTTGCTTTGCTTTCCATCGTTGAACTTGCTTGCTTTCATTTGGTTGTGCTTGTGAGACTAAGTTTATCATATGGTGTAAGACATATGCACTCTATCATACCTTATCATCTTATTGAGCTTGTGCTTTATCATGCTATTCATGTTATGCTCGTATCTACTATCTTGCTTAGTGTCAGCCTTACCATTGCAAGATATGCTTTGTTTCTAAAATATAGGGGGAGTGGTGATCCTAGTATTCGTGCCATGCAGTCCAAAGCACTTTACTCTCTATCACGAATCTAGGGGGAGCTCATCTATATTTTAGAGATGTGGGGTGTGCTTGTGCTATATTCATCTCCTTTGTGCAAATCCCGTATTGTCATCAATCCACCAAAAAGGGGGAGATTGTAAGGGCATTCTTGTCCCTAAGTAGTTTTGGTGATTGATGACAATGCCTTTATGGACTAATCGTGTGTATTGAGCTTTTAGATACATCACGACTAAACACAAGACGATTTGATGCCCTCAAGATTATTGAAGACGGCGTTTATCTACGGTTCGGTTCGGTGGAGTTGAGTCGTAGAGAGCCATACTATTAAGAGGGTCCGCTTTGGAAAGGTTTGGGTGGAATCTCACGTACATATTCCCTTTTGCACCGCCTTTCCTTGAGCTCCTTGGAGTGTTCCTCCGTCTCACCTTGTCTCTGCGATTTGAAGGTCTCCGCCTTGCTCTTCTCAGGCTAGCGGTAGTACTGCTCTCAGCGGTACTACCGCATGAGAGCCAGCAGTAATGCCGGGCTCGACGCAGTAGTACCGTAGGCTCCCACAGTAGTACCGCTCCCCGGAGCGGTAGTACCGCGAGCTCTGGTCTGGCACCGCTACTCAAGCGGTGGTATGCGCGGATGTAATTTTTACATCCGCGCTCCCCGCGGTAGTACCGTGACGCCAGGCCAGGTTCAGTAGCAAGTGCGGAGGTAAGGGCGGATGTAATTTTTTACATCCGCACCTTTCACGGTAGTACCGCACCCATGGTCGCGGTAGTTCCGTGTCGGATTTTTGCACGGCAATTTCTCAAGCGGAGGTAGTCACGGATGTAATTTTTTACATCTGTGCCTACCAGGCCTGGCCTGCGGCTGTCTTGCGGAAGTACCGTATGGGGTCGCGGTAGTACCGCTTCTGCGGATCTACCGCGCCCTGTTAGTGCTCCTTTTTGCCAGGTCTGGTCTCTGTTGTGCCCACGGTAGTACTGCGGTCCACCGCAGTAGTACCGCAGGCCAGTGCGGTAGTACCGCACCTGTGGTGCGGTAGTTCCGTGGGTCGCGGGCTAAGTGGTGGGTAACGGTTGGAAATGTCCCCCCACTATAAAAGGGGGTCTTCTTCTCCAAGAAGACCCACCTCTTCCAACCCTAAACTCCATTGTTGCTCCAAGCTCCATTTTCGCCCGATCTCTCTCCCTAGCCAATCAAACTTGTTGATTTGCTCGGGATTGGTTGAGAAGGCCCCGATCTACACTTCCACCAAGAGAAATTTGATTCCCCCCACTAATCCCTAGCGGATCTTGTTACTCTTGGGTGTTTGAGCACCCTAGACGGTTGAGGTCACCGCGGAGCCATAGTCCATTGTGGTGAATCTTCATGGTGTCGTTGGGAGCCTCCAATTAAGTTGTGGAGATTGCACCAACCTTGTTTGTAAGGGTTCGGTTGCCGCCTTCAAGGGCACCAATAGTGGAATCACGACATCTCGCATTGTGTGAGGGCTTGAGGAGAATACGGTGGCCCTAGTGGCTTCTTGGGGAGCATTGTGCCTCTACACCGCTCTAACGGAGACGTACTTCCCCTCAAAAGGAAGGAACTTCGGTAACACATCCTCGTCTCCACCGGCTCCACTCTTGGTTATCTCATCCCTTTACTTGTGCAAGCTTACTTGCCTTTTATTCATTGCTTGCTTGTGTGGTTGTGATTGTTTCATCATATAGGTTGTCCACCTAGTTGCATATCTGGACAACTTACTTCGATGCAAAGTTTAATTTGGTAAAGAAAAGCTAAAAATTGTTAGTTGCCTATTCACCCCCCCCTCTAGTCAACTATATCGATCCTTTCACGTACCTATTATGGAATTTCCATAGCCATTCCGAGATATATTGCCATGCAACTTTCCACCGTTCCGTTTATTATGACACGCTCCATCATTGTCATATTGCTTTTGCATGATCATGTAGTTGACATCGTATTTGTGGCAAAGCCACCTCCATAATTCTTTCATACATGTCACTCTTGATTCATTGCATATCCCAGTACACCGCCAGAGGCATCCACATAGAGTCATATTTTGTTCTAAGTATTGAGTTGTAATTCTTGAGTTGTAACTAAATAAAAGTGTGATGATCTCCATTATTAGAGCATTGTCCCATGTGAGTAAAGGATGATGGAGACTATGATTCCCCCACAAGTCGGGATCAGACTTCGGACTTTAAAAAAAGGAGAAAGGCCATAAAAAAGGACAAAGGACATAAAAAGAGAGAGAGAAAGGCCATAAAAAAAGGAAGGCCCAAAAAATGAGAGAAAAAGAGAGAAGGGACAATGTTACTATCCTTTTACCACACTTGTGCTTCAAAGTAGCACCATGATCTTCATGATAGAGAGTCTCCTATGTTGTCACTTTCATATACTAGTGGGAATTTTTATTATAGAACTTGGCTTGTATATTCCAATGATGGGCTCCCTCAAAATGCCCAAGGTCTTCGTGAGCAAGCAAGTTGGATGCACACCCACTTAGTTTCTTTTGTTGAGTTTTCATACACTTATAGCTCTAGTGCATCCGTTGCATGGCAATCCGTACTCACTCACGTCGATATCTATTAATGGGCATCTCCATAGCACGTTGATACGCCTAGTTGATGTGAGACTATCCTCTCCCTTTTTGTCTTCTCCACAACCACCATTTTATTCCACATATACTGCTATGTCCATGGCTCACGCTCATGTATTGTGTGAAAGTTGAAAAAGTTTGAGAATACTACAGTATGAAATAATTGCTTGGCTTGTCATCGGGGTTGTGCATGATTAAATACTTTGTGTGATAAAGATAGAGCATAGCCAGACTATATGATTTTGTAGGGATAGCTTTCTTTAGCCATGTTATTTTGAGCAGACATGATTGCTTTGTTAGTATGCTTGAAGTATTATTGTTTTCATGTCAATATGAACTTTTATCTTGAATCATTTGGATATGAACATTCATGCCATAATAAAGAAAATTACACTGAGAATTATGCTAGGTATCATTCCACATCAAAAATTCTGTTTTTATCATTTACCTACTCGAGGACGAGTAGGAATTGAGCTTGGGGATGCTTGATACGTCTCCAACGTATCTATACTTTTGAGTGTTCCATGCTATTATATTACCAGTTTTGGATGTTTATGGGCTTTACTATACACTTTTATATTATTTTTTGGACTAACCTATTATCCAGAGGCCCAGCCCAAATTGTTCCGAAGAAAAGGAATATCAAACGGAGTCCAAACGGAATGAAAACTTCGGGAGAGTTATTTTTGGAACGGAAGCAATCCAGGAGACTTGGAGTAGAAGTCAGGGAAGCTTCGAGGTGGCCACGAGGCAGGGAGGCAAGCCCTACCCCCTGGGCGCGCCCCACGCTCATGGGCCCCTCGTGGCTCCTCTGACCGACTTCTTTCGCCTATATATGTCCATATACCCTAAAACATCGGAGAGCACAATAGATCGGGAGTTCCGCCACCGCAAGCCTCTGTAGCCACCAAAAACCAATCGGGACCCTGTTCCGGCACCCTGCCGGAGGGGGGATCCCTCACCGGTGGCCATCTTCATCATCCCGGCGCTCTCCATGATGAGGAGGGAGTAGTTCACCCTCGGGGCTGAGGGTATGTACCAGTAGCTATGTGTTTGATCTCTCGCTCTCGTGTTCTTGATTTGGCACGATCTTGATGTATCGCGAGCTTTGCTATTGTAGTTGGATCTTATGATGTTTCTCCCCCTCTACTCTCTTGTTATGGATTGAGTTTTCCCTTTGAAGTTATCTTATCGGATTGTGTTTTGAAGGATTTGAGAACACTTGATGTATGTCTTGCATGTGCTTATCTGTGGTGACAATGGGATATCACGTGATCTACTTGATGTATGTTTTGGTGATCAACTTGCGGGTTCAGTGACCTTGTGAACTTATGCATAGGGGTTGGCACATGTTTTCGTCTTGACTCTCCGGTAGAAACTTTGGGGCACTCTTTGAAGTACTTTTTGTTGGTTGAAAAGATGAATCTGAGATTGAGTGATGCATATCGTATAATCATGCCCACTGATACTTGAGGTGACATTGGAGTATCTAGGTGACATTAGGGTTTTGGTTGATTTGTGTCTTAAGGTATAATTCTAGTATGAACTATATGATAGATCGTATGGAAAGAATAGCTTCGTGTTATCTTACTACGGACTCTTGAATAGATCGATCAGAAAGGATAACTTTGAGGTGGTTTTGTACCCTACAATAATCTCTTCGTTTGTTCTCCGCTATTAGTGACTTGGGAGTGACTCTTTGTTGTATGTTGAGGGACAGTTATATGATCCAATTATGTTACTATTGTTGAGAGAACTTGCACTAGTGAAAGTATGAACCTTAGGCCTTGTTTCCTAGCATTGCAATACCGTTTACGCTCACTTTTATCATTAGTTACCTTGCTGTTTTTATATTTTCAGATTATAAAAACCTATATCTACCATCCATATTGCACTTGTATCACCATCTCTTCGCCGAACTAGTGCACCTATACAATTTACCATCGTATTGGGTGTGTTGGGGACACAAGAGACTCTTTGTTATTTGGTTTCAGGGTTGCTTGAGAGAGACCATCTTCATCCTACGCCTCCCACGGATTGATAAACCTAAGGTCATCCACTTGAGGGAAATTTGCTATTGTCCTACAAATCTCTGCACTTGGAGGCCCAACAACGTCTACAAGAAGAAGGTTGCGTAGTAGACATCAATATACTCCGTCTCCATTCTTCTGGCATCTTGTTTGCCTGAAAAATGAGGTTGAAAAGCTTGGTTATCCATACTATCGCTATGTCCCCGAGGCCATTCCACCTCAATTGGGATACAATCAGGGCCCATCGCCTTGCCTCGTTTCATCCTTTTTAACGCCTCCTTGACCTCAAACTCCTGGATTCGCCGAACAAAACGCGTGCCGGTCTTATCAAAGGAGTCGTCCAGTTCAATGGTAAAATATTATCAATAGAAAAAATAAGCTCCATAGAAGATGTGAATCTCTTGATACTTAAGTGGGTAGGCAGTATTAATCCAGAAAAGGTAATTAAGAATGCTTCCATTGATTGATATGGCTAGAAGAATGGACCTTTACATACCGGAATTTCATGTTTAGATTTAAGTCTTGGTAGGGAATTTCTCGAAAACCCATTCAATGGTACAAAGGTGGAGTGGATCAAAGAGGAAAAACACCAATTCTGGCATCAAAGCCCATACATGGTGTTTTATCGGTGTTGCGACCTGACATGCCAAGGAATTTATTTAAAAACCTAATGCACTTTTATATTAAAAAGAACAACCTAATGCACTTGCATGTTTCATTATGATTTTCATTTTTGCTATGATGACATATACAGGGTGTAAATTTAATCAAAATATAGTTTAGTGAAAGGTCATATAGTTAGCATAGGAAAGGGTTAATCTAGCCGCGCAAATTCGCGGGAAACCCTCCTAGTTAACACTATTTATTTAGTGAATTCCTCCTCTCCCTCTATTTCTAGGTTATCAAGTTGGCTTGTTGATTTCCAGGCAATTTGCAATCACATATAAATTAGCGTTTTCTCATGCAAAGAATCAAGGTTGGACAATTTAATGAAATAATGGACCTATTTGGTAGCACAAGCGCATGCTAACTCAGTTGGTTGTGGCTTTTGGGCATGGAGGGGACATCATGAGTTTGAATCTCACAAAACGCAACCGTTTCCTCATTCTTTGCAAAAAAACACAACGGACGAACCTCACATAAACCTGGACCGCGGGTTAATTAAAGAAAAAAGTAGGGTATTTTCTTGCAAAACATGAGACGGATGGGCATAAATGCTCCGTATTTTATTAGTAGGTATAGACAGATAGATAGATACATATAAATAGATATACATATAGATAGCATATAGATACGTTGGTTGTCGTTGTACTATGTGCTTTTTTGCTAGTTATGCTATGATATAAAGATGTTTCTGCATGTTGTTTTCTTGCCATTTGCTTATCTTCATCTGAAAGAGTCCTGACTAAATCTCACTTGTCTTAAGCCGTCTGATTTAGTTTGCACACCATTTGTTTATTTGATTTACTTTTTTCAGTTTTTCAGTTTTTAAAATTTTCCATGTCAGTGCTATTACAATTCTATATGACTGTCAGCCCACAACTGGCAAATCACGAACTGGGTGATGTGTGTTAAATAAACAAGTGGGCGATGTGCATGTAGATGAAGGAGCATAATAGACAATCGAGTCAAAGCACCACAACCAAAGGATTTGAACTTTGTAAATATGCAAGACAACTAGTTACTCGGATTTCTTTCATCAAATTTTTTCTTGTTGGATCTCCACGGAAACATACGGGCTATCTAATGTTTAATAGGAACCTAATTCCCAAACCATATAAGGTGCCTTTTATTACCGATGGACAAATTTTCCGAGCATATGGAATTCTACCCCAGAGACCCCGATGAAGGTGGGCAATAAACGTTGTAGGATTGGCACTTCTGCAGGCACTCACTCTTCGTCTTGTAACAGTCGCCATTCTTATTCTAGCAACAGTAGCACTTAGCACGGAGCTCAAAGTTGAAATAACATACGAGATAGAGGCTGCAAAATTGCTCGGTTTTCTTGCTCTCGCCTACAGATGTTGAGTTGACGATGGTAGCGTTGGTACTTGTGTTCGCGCATGATCATCTTGGTTGACCATCGTTTGCTTATTATCGACAGCACCTGTATAGTATATTTAACCTTAGTATGCAGTACTTCAGATGTGTGTGTGTGTGTATGTATGTCTGATCCGAAGAATTAGTGGCAAGAAGTTAACACAAGATTCTAAAGACGATGATGATATATACTTACACTGCGCACAAAGCACAAGGCATCCAATGAAGAATATCATGGTCGCCTGCACTAGGCTGCTCCCTCTCATATTGATAGTCGAGTGTAAGGTTCCACTAGGAAATAGTTGGACTCCAAATGTGGCAGACACGGACGACAAGTCTATAAATAGCAAGGGTTGGAAAATATTTTAAATATTCATTAATGTACTACAAAAGATTGCAAGTGCACGAGATATATGTTCATTAATGTCGAGATTTTTGCACATATATATAAACATACTAATAGGCACTCCCAAGAAATTCCCACATTAATTAGAGGAAAATATAAAATGGAGGCCGTTGATTTTTTGGGTCAAGATTATAACTGTGTAGATCTAATTTTTAATCATAGAAACGGAAAAAATGAAAACGGCTTTAATTCTCACGTATCTCTCTTATCTCTCTATTTCTCGTGCGTAGCCCTTTAATTATAGAAAAAGAAAGAAATTAAAACCGCTTTAATTTTCACGTATCTCTCTCTATCACTCTATTCCTCACGTGTCACTCTATCAAAGTCCGCTTTAATTCTCATGTATCTCTCTATACCCCTATTCCTCACACGTATCTCTCTACATCTCTATTTTTCACGTGTCCCTGTATCAAGTCTCTATGCCAACCTCAGTTCTACTCTATCTCACATGTCTCTCGCAAATTCTCAGGCCTCTTTCTCATGCATATCTTCTTATCAGGGTGCTGACACAAGGGGCACAAGTGTTTCTGCCTCCCCTGTTGCCTCTCGGTACTGTGGTAGATTACGCTACGGGAGCAGTGCAGGCCAGCACTGGCACCGAGTTCATAAAGCCATGCATAGCAGCTTTGATGAGGGGGCTCTGATGGGACCTGGTCACAGTCTCACCATTTGCAAGTACAGAAAGGTGATGTAGCACCCGGGAGTCCCGAACCCCTTTTATCTGGTCATTCAATGTTGATGAGCTAGATTGGTGAAGGGGTCGGTCCAACAACAGCCGTGGTATCATATTAATCCTATCCATTTTGACCGAGCCAACAGCGGTACTCCTAGGGACAAGCTGGGTAGGTCTACGCACGTAGGCAGAGGCCCTCTCTCGAGAAGGTCTGGCAGGATAGGTAGATTACTGTGGAAATGACCACTCATAGGTTATGCATGCGGTTGTGCCACATATGGCGAGGTGAACAAGGGCCTAAGACGTCTCGTGTTTAAACAACTCTATTCTCTCAATGTCATACTATTAAAAACCAGGATAATCATGAACAAGAGAATATGCCAGATCTGAACGTATCTGTCTTATCTCTCGGTGGCTTGAATTCTCACGTATCTCTCTTATCTCTCTATTTATCATGCCTATCTCTTTAATTACAAAAAAGGAAAAAAGTTAAAACCGCTCTAATTTTCATGTATCTCTTTCTATCTCTCTATTTCTCACAGGTACCTCTCTCTATCTCAGCACGAACAAAAATACGTGACAGAAGTTCAAAGTGAAAACAACGAGCAATTCAAATGCTACACTGAATACATTTTAGAAGAGAATAAAAGAATACAAAACTAAAAGACTAAAACTTTTGTTGCAAGAAGTTCACGTGCTTCTCCCTGCATGGTTCAAAATTTCTAGTGCGAGATATCCGTCATTCATTTGCATGTTAAAAAAGGCAAAAGCAATGTTCTTTTAGCCGTTTCTAAAACTATTCGCACACGGCAACGAATTTGTGACAACTATCTACGTGAAAATGTTTCCTATTCATAAGCTTTCCAACGGTATATTATATGATTAACTCCAATGAATGGTTTAAAAGTTTCATTTATACCATTACAAACAAGTGTTTATGTATTCAGAAAAATATATTTAACCGTCGTGAATATGAAGAAATGATCAATATGGGGACGTTGTCCATTTCCAGCAGCTTTCCATCGGTATATCGTTTGCTCAATTCCGATGAGTAGTTGGGGAGCGACGGGCAAAAACTAGCACGTGAAAAACAAAGTGAAGTTCAAACAGGCATATTCGAGAAGTTCAACTTCTTCGCGGAGTGCGTTTTTGAAGACTCTGTTTTCGCGATGAAGACAAAATGCGTGATCTAGTCGGTTTCAAAATAACTTTAAAACGGCTGGGAATTAGAAAAACTTTCTATAAGAAAACGTTTCGCATTTTCAATAGCTTTCGAACGGTATATTATTTGCCTCGTTCCGATAACTTTTGCGAAAACACGGAAAAATCATGATTTCTGCCATTTTCAAAATTGAGACAAAACTGTAGATAATTGGGAGAAATAGTCTATACATGAAACTTACCCATTTGCTCGGGCTTTCCAACAACATATCATTTGCTGCATTCCAACAAACCATTGTGAAAGTAACTTGAAAAAAGGTCTTGGTACAACTTCGGCCATTTTTTAAATTACTTTTAAACATTTTGAAATCGAAACAATCTTTTTATATGAAAAGGAGCGCATTTTCATAAGCTTTCCAACGCCATATCATTTGCATCAACCAGGTGAGCCATTTTGGAATTACTCAAAAATACGAAATCGGCTATTCGGTTTCAGAAAGTCCACCAGTTTTCAAATTGCTCTTTAACCGTAGGTAATTTGGGAAAACTTTCGATATGTGAAATGAGCAGATTTGTAGCAGATTTCCAACACCTTATCATTTGCCTCATTTCGATAAACGATTTAGAAATAGGCTCGAAAATACAATTCACGTTTATTTGTGTGAAGAAAAAGGTTTGCCACACTGCTCTTAAACGGTGTAGATTTTGCCAAAAATTCAACTGAGGTTGTGATTCTCATGTCCACAACTTTCCAATGGCATATTGCAAGCCCATTTGGATAATGTTTGCGGAAGTGCAACGTGTCCCGAGGTGCAGTTCAACTACTACAACTACGAAGAATCTACTAGTTATCAGAATATTATTCTGGTCTTGTGATTAGAATAGTGTTTATATGTGTGTCTATATATACTAGCGGAATGCCCGTGCGTTGCTACGGGCTAGTCATCATGTTATTTTCAACACCTGAGCCTGACACAAAACTCCATCCGACGACACACCATTTCCTTTTTCTGTCGGGCCCTCCCCTTCCCTCCCAATTCCCTGTCGTAGCGGGACATTACTCGCTGGAGCCACCTCTTTTAAAACTAGATAATGCCCACCACATAATCGTCGTGCATTGCAATAGGGGTGAAATCTTTCATATTTACAATATAATAAAGTGGGCTAAACTAAGACATACTATCAACACAAAACAACAAATAACTATACAAATCATTCTTAAAGGTCCAATCAACTTTGCAAATGCACAATGACGTTGGAGCGAGTGGCAACCTGAACGTATTCCTAGTTACCAATATGCTTCACCTCCGGCCCACATACCATTCATTGCAATAAGGGATAATTGTTGTTCTTCTCTTCCTCGTCCTTCCCTACATCTTCTACTCCTAACCTCCTCGCCAACCTGTTTCGTTGGAGCCAACCAGCACCATGTCAATATTAGTGTGTTCGTCAGCGACGCATCATCTTCTTCTTCCTCCTTCCTCGTCAGTTTTAGTTCTCGTTCCTACTTATTTTCTAGAATAATATTTCTTTTTCTTTTTCTTTTGGAACACTCTTTACTTCTCCAACATCATGGACAACTTGCTGGTTTTACTTCTTTTTTTAACTTCTTATTAATGGAACACTCTTTCTTTTTATTAAAGCATGAACCACCTGACCAATGTTATGTCGTGTTGTCCTCCTCCGCTAACATTTCGGCAACCATCAGCATGTGGACATCTTGTAGAGCAATATGGTCGTCATCCATCTTGGTGAACGCTAGGTTGCCCATGTCGCGAGCGCATGGTGGCCGTTGTCCATGTTGGCAAGCGGCGTTCGGCCATGTCGCTGAGAGCCTGTTGGTCAAATTTTTGCCCACGAGCGCTTTCAAAATGATTCAGCATGATTAACTACTTGCATGATTAATTAACTATACAAAAAATTTACCGTCTACCTAATTATCTGCATGCCTAATTAATTACCAACCAAATCAATTAATTATATGCCTATTGGAAAAAAATCCTTACCTCCAAATATCTGTAAGCATAATTAACTGTCTACCTAATTAACTAATTGCATTAATGACTTGATTTTCAAATTGATTCAATGCGAAAAATATCCTATTTAAATATACTTAATTAATTGCATACTAAATTGAATTTCAAATTGATTTAGTGTGAGTTAATTGAATTTCTGAATGGTTTGATTTCCAAATTGATTCATGGCAAGCATGAAATAAGATCTCCCGGCCCTTTAATAGGAGAAATAAAAAACCAGTGGTGCGGGGATGGTGGAAGGTGGGGCGAAATAAAACCAGACGAAAATAAACCCACGCACCAGGCTATCAACTGATGCATTAGGAGTAGGTATAATTAACTGTCTAGCTAATTAATTAATTGCATTAATGACTTGATTTTCAAATTGAATCAATGAGAAAAAAATCCTACTTAAATGTACTTAATTAATTGCATACTAAATATATTTCCAAATTGATTCATTGCAAGTTAATTAATTTTCTGAATGGTCTGATTTCCAAATTGATCCAGTGCAAGCATGAAATAAGATCTCCCCTTTAATGGGAGAAATAAAAAAACCAATGGTACGGGGCTGGTGGGAGGTGGTGCAAAATAAAATCTGGTGAAAATAAACCCGCGTACCAGGCTATGAACCGAGACATTAGGAGTAGATAAGAGCGTTTTTTGCGGGTGAGAATAGCGTTGCTACGGGCTCATAACATAATGTTGTACACACACAAATTTCATGGAGTAGATTTTCATGGTCGATTTTAAATAACTGGCTCATAAAGAAGATAGTATCTTGATTAATATTTGTTCACACTTTATGCCTTCATACGCCATGTTGATGATTTTACTCCCTTCGATTCATTGATTTGAATATGCAATCAGAGTGATCTTGTACCATCATATTGTGTATCATCAGCTCTTGGAGAAACCTTTCATGATCATGGTTCTACTAACTTGCCATCACCAGTTATTCATCCAAGACTCTAAATTATAGCGGCATGTGTGGAGCAATGCTCTAAATACAATGTAGGGCCTCATCTGTATGAAAAGGACACCACCAAGGCTCTGCAAACTATCGAATGTCATTACCATGAAACAAAAATAGATTTGAACGTTGTAACATAGATTGAATGTTTTGCATTACCATGAAACAAAAATATGATACCCATTGTTGCTATTCTAATATCTGAGAAGTGCAAACTTTAAATGTGACTTGACCAAAAAAAGGGAAGTTCAAAAACCAATTTATCCTTGCAATTGCATGTCATTGTAAGGATAGATAACCATTGAGACATAATGATCAGGCACAATTTACTAAGACTTTTAATAATTCATTTGTGTTGTGCGAAACATCTTATAAGATCAAAAAATAGCCAAATTGGACCCATTTATGAAGCAGACACAACCTACTATCAAGAGCATAGAAAAATAAGATGTGTACAAGATAAAGCTCATATGGGATATTTTCCCAATTTCTCCTCCCATATCATGACCATGACATGGATTTGCACTTCAATGTATTCTAAATACATTTATGCCAGTCAATGTATTCTAAATACATTTCTACCACAACTAGAGGTATCACTCAAAAGTCAAAACACAACAACAACAATTTCTCTAGGGTATTCCTTTGTAAGGCATTTTGCTGAACATTCCACATGGAAATATTAGAGCGGCTGGGAGTTGAAGATCGAAGGAAAACCTTTCCACCTATTGTGTTCTTGCTAACGCGTAACTGGACCTGCGGGTTGATTACAAAATCCACACTTAAAAATTAAGCAACAAAACGACGACAAGGTATAAGAAATGGAAAAGAAAGGAAGCACACACCTACAGGACCAAACAAAATATAAGACGCATCTGCACTATGATTTACTCACGAGAGATCGTTAAGAATGACAATAAAGTGAAAGAGGCAACATCCCGTGTTGAAGTCTTTGATTTAATTTAGATCTGACAATAATAATACAAGCTTCACATCAAATTTAAGGTATTGACAAAACATTATGAACTAAGGAGTAATAATTAGATCAAACTTTCTCTTTCTCTCTCATCTCACTTCCGCTTGAAACATTGCATATAATTGGCAAGTGCTTAACTTTTCAAATTGCAGTACCAAAATTTATAATCCGAAGTTATACACACGGATAGGTCAATAGACATCTTAGTTTCGCATGACACAATTTTTTTGATTGAATCATCATTTTAGTCATCATCTTTTGTACTTCAACAAATATTAAATGCAAAGCAAGCAAAGTTAGGAGGTTGATTCTGACAATTACCTCTAGACAAAGTAATTTTTAATTCCTATGGTGCTCTCTAAATAACCGAGAATAACTTTATATTGCCGCAAAGAGAAGCAAATATTTTATAGTTGACCAAAAAATTATTACCTCATCAGATCTACATGTATTCAGAGACATCACAACAACATGAAACTGAGACGAGTCACTGTGCTATGTTGGCATTGTTCAACCAGAAGATACCACCCCAATCATCAGAGTTGACAACTCAATCAATAGCAAGCCGCATGCTTGTGCTCGGCATCTTCTGCCCCAATCTGACTAATGTTCACCACCGTCGCCACTCGCATGACTATATGTTTGAGTTTAATGAATCATCATTTAAATAGCTGACCTCGTAAAGGAAAAAACAAAGGGAAAATGGTGATTGATCTTATAGATGGGAACAAAAGCTTCACCAAAGCATTTTGAAATCATGAAAATAAGCAAAGCTTATTTAGAACCTTGGCTATCTAGACCATGCAAAGTGTTGCTAAATTAAACTGAAACAACCTTACCGCAGTGGATGTTATGGAAAAGTATGGTAGAGATTAATTTAGCAATGGCATGTTGCAAGTGTCCGAGCATGTCTTCATAGAATATTACATGAGTACCGTCTTGTGTCCATATATAGACAATATCGTTCCATCTATACAATAAAATTGAATATGAACCTTGACGTTGGCTAGCGCATGGGATCTTGTAGCCCTTAGATGCAATTAGTGAATCTGGAAAAACAAAAACAGCACTTGATTGCAAAGTTACTTGTATGTATGCTTAAAAGCTTCGCTTGATCGATCAAGATGCCGAAGTTTCGTTTGCCCGACCGCTATGTTCCTACATGTGCAGAGCAAATTATTATTCAAACCAAGGAATGAAAGTAGAATATCATGCTGTTCGTGGCACTTACATGGTCTACCATCCTACGGTGGCAATCGTCTTTTTAGTCTCTACCCCCATGCCGAGTTGAGAAATAATCTTCAGAGATACCCATTACTGACACACTCACGCACATAATGGCCCTTGGCTGATTGATTTGGCTGGCTGCAAACACAAGCAAACAGAACACAAAAGTTCAGTTGATGGCCACATGTACTCATATCAATTTTTTTAATGTATTCCAATTGAGGTGCAGTTCGTGGCACCTACCCGCCCTGTCCGCTCGCCCATCATGGTGATTGCCTGCTCGCCACTGGTGCTGACCGCTCGAGGTCGCCACCACCCACTCACCACTGGCAATCTCCACCGGCTCCCTGTCACCCCTGGCGTGGTTGCGCCTCCCGCGTATTTGCTGGTCGCCCCTGCCTCTCACTGCCCAATGTTGTTGGTTAGAATGCAGGCCGGCCTGCAAGTAATCCATGGACAGGTTGTAGTTCTGCTTGGGATCAGTCTTTCGGTAGGAGTCAATTCGTCTAACACGCAAAAAATAGCCACTCTCAGATAGAAAAGTTATATAAACTCATTTACGAAATACCCTGCTCCAAACTAACTCATGTGAAAAAATGAAGCTAGTAGAAGTGCAAATTAGTAGCAGTACAAATTGTATGAAGCCCTCAGCTCAAACTAAAATATAGCTAAAAATTTAATTAATTTAACAATTGTGATATATATGAATTAAACAACCACTTGATCGAAGATCCAATGATTGGAGCACTGCAAATTTATTTATATGGACATATACTAAAGACAATTTAGGCATGGAAGAGAAAAACATCACCTCCAATCATTAACATCGCATTATTCCGACGTAGATTTGGCACTGACTCCTCTAGATGAACAGCGATTCCAATGTCCCTCTTATAGGAAATAGCAAGTCCAATGTCAACGGCAATATACAATAGCAAGAATCATCTGAAATCTCGAGGTCCATAGCAATTAGAGTTCTTCTCAAGAACTTTTCCTGCATCGATAACCACATATGAGCTGACCAGAGAAGCATGAACAGTGGATGCATTATTGGTGTATGTAGAGCACTCTCTTGCCATCTCTCAAACTTAAATGGTCACATCTCTATCTCAAATTAATGGTCACATCTATCTCTCAAATAGAGCACTACATTCCACACCAATTAATCAGTGATTGCATCACAGCACAGCGGATTATCTTGATCAACTCCTAACAGGATTCAAGTCAGCATTGGAATCTGCAGGAAGACCGTGGATCAGCAATTTTTTGAAAGGAAATAGTCGTGACAAAAATAATCAAGATGCTGTAAATAAGCATGCCCATTATATAATAGTGTAAAATAACTGATTGGAACAATACGAACACAACTGAAAATACCCTGTTATGTTAGGAAATCAGAACATTGTTCAGCTTACTAAAAATCAAGTTTCATTTAACAACAGGAGAGCTCAAACTAAGTTCAGGTGGCTTCTGTTCAAGAAAACGTTCAGTAGTGTAGTGATATTGCTCTCTGCTAAAATACAACACCCAAGCAAGAGGGAATTCACACAACTTTGATGATTCAAGATGCTGCCGTTCAAGCCACTCTTGTCCCGTACTACAAAACAAAGATCGAAGCAATTAATCACCATAACAAAGAGGTGCAATGTGTAATTATGTTACCAATAATAGTTCAAATTGTCACCTGATCATGAGAATAGGGTGTAACACAATTTAAGCAGTGTTATACCCCGGTTTTCTCATGGCTTGTGAGAAATTGAAACAATAGACATCGGCCTTTGCCATGGAGTCTGATATCTCCTACCCTGAAAATCTCATACTACCACCTCCACGTGATGATTCGGCAATTGTATTTAAGAAAAATTCCTAAGCCAGTGCAAATCAAGATGACCTCCAGTGCGAGGGCTGCAGAGATACATGTCTCCGCTATCTATGAAGACTGTACAGGAACTAATGAATGGATGTACAGGAACTAATTTGAGACTGAAATTCAAAATCAGTAGAAATCAAGGATTCTGAGTCCTTTTCCATTTGCCGACACAAACAATCTAAAAAAATTAACACGAAAAAAATGCAAAGAGGAAAAATAGGGCACCTTCTATGCAAAAATTTGAAGGATTAATGGATTGTGTGCCCAGCCACAAACATACACGCAAATGAGCCGCCTTGGCCTTGATTGTCTATGCGCTGAACATAGGAAGCAGCGTCTCCATGGCCTTCCTTCTTGTGCACAAGGAGAGATGAGTCGGGCCTGCACACAACAGCACGCACGCACACATCAAATCGAGAAGAAGAAGAAGAAGAAGAGAAGGGGATGCACTCACGCATCAAATGCTCTTCTTGGAGGGGATCCTGCTGGCTTGACCTGCAGTTGGAAGGAGGGGCTAGGGTTTCAGGCGGCGGTTGCGGTCGGACGCGGCGGCTAGGTCCTCTGCTGCTTGCTGCAGGCAACCATGGTGGCGGCGCGAAACGGGGCTCCTCTGCAGCAACCGGAGAGGAGACGAGATGGGGGAGGAAGAACGCGGGCGCGAGCTACGTCGTCGCCGTCGAGGCCATGGACCAGAGGGTGATCTGCGGCGCCACCGCCAGATCGGTCATCATGGCCGCGGGCGAGGCCGGCGATGGTGACGTCTTGAGTAGGAGGATAAGGGCGAGGGCGTGAGGAAGAGGTCATCACCGGAAGACACCGCGTCGGCGTGATCTAATAAAGATCCAGATCAAGAATTAGGGTGCGGCGGCGGAGCTGGGGATTGAGGGAGGGAGTAGGTACGTGATCGGGAGGAGCGGTGGTTCGTGCGGATTGTTTTTTTTGAGGGAAGGCCATCATGGCTAGCTTTATCTACTAGTATCTATCTACTATACCACTATAAAAGAAAGAGAGGGCAGAGAATCAGATCATTCTATCCATCGAAACCTGCAATCTGATGATCTACATCCCTTCAGCATACTAAACGTGTCTTACGCTTTAATTACCCATCATGCCATTGCTAACCACGCATTAAGCCGATCGCTAACCTGCCCCGCTGTTATTAAAAAAAAAATCTACCAACAACGCATGCACACACGACTCGCCCCCCTCCTCCTCCTCCCGCCTGGGCAGTTCCCCGCGCGCAGTTCGCCACCTCGCCGTTCTTCCCGCGGCCGTCAGCCGCCGCCGGAGCCGCCCTTCGCCGCCCCGCCGTTCCTCCCTTTGCTGTCAGCCGCCGCCGGAGCCGCCCTTCGCCCCGCCCCCGCGGGAGCCGCCCCCTTCGCCGCAAGAGCCGCCCTTCGCCGCGGATTGCGTTGGCGGTGGCGGGGTCCATCTCCTCCGTCGATAAGCGACGGCGTGGGACACCCCGGCTTGGCCGTGAAGATGGATTTCTCCGGCGGGGCAATCGACTCCTCAAATCTGTTCCTTGACCTTGCACCAGGGAAGCATAATGCCCCTGCGGCCGTTCCTCCAGGGAGGCACACTGGTAGGGGCTGCACCACACCATGTAGCGTTTGGATACCTACCACATGTTCGATGAGTCCCCCTAATTGATTTCTCTATATAGCTAGCCCTCTCTCTATTTCAGTCTCTCCGTGTTCATATATTCCACGCCTTTGTTCATCCATATATGATCTTTTGTTGTTTCATTTTTTTGCTAGATTTAGCACTAACATTTGTTCAAATCCTGTCCAGGTTGAACCACTGAAAGGGAGCACACAAAGGTGCAGAGGCAACAGCTCCAAAGGAATCAGTATGGTGTTGTGTTTCTATATGTTCTGTGCGGCTAGAAACCAACATGCTTATTGCTAAAGTTCTTGCAGGTGTGATTGCGGTAATTTGAGAAGGCACTGATATAACACGGGGAATAGTTACCACTGAAGAAATCATTTCTGCAACACTCGATCTTGAGTCTGCACTTCCTAACAGAGATGCCCCCAAAACACGATACTCCTGATTGTTTGATTGGTAACAATCCTCTCGCAGAAAACTCTAATTAGATTCCTTTTACTTCCAAATCTTGACATTTTGCATTTTAATTATTATCCTATATGTACAGGATCATAGAAAAATATTGCTAATGTCTACGTTGGAAAGGATCCAAACTCTAAACAAGTGATTGGTGAACAAATGATAATCCACTACAGCTCTTTCATTGTGCAGGCAACCTCATGTACGACGAAACAGGCTTTTTTTGCTTCTGCCGTCACATTGCTGAATATGACTTTGAATCTCAACTGCACTTGACTGCATCTTCTATCTTGATCTGCTTGACAACTTATTATAATTTCACTGCCGATGTTGTTAATTTATCTTGCATCTCCGCATCCTTGGCATTATCTTTTTTTTAGTTAAGCATGAACATGATTTAGATGCTCATATTCAGGTAGCATTCTTGGGTGAGCTAGAGCTATTGATTTTTGTTTCAGTGCGAGACAGTTTTTTTATATTTTTATTTTGCTCCTCATTCCGTCTAGGTAGCATAGGATTATACCACCGATAATTCTTATTAGGATTTGCTGCACAACAAGCATGGTGCACGCATATGCCTGCATATTTGTCAATATTCTATCAGAATCAGTTTGCTTCGCACTGAAGTGTAACAGAAGGTGTGCTACTGTTTCCACATCTCCTTGTGAGAATCACTAATATTTTTTCCAAGTCTTTTCTTCCTTTTTGTAATGACCCTGAAATAGTTTCAGCCACTACAACACGTACGTCAATTGCAGGCACTTTAAAATGCCTCAAAAAGCCCATATAATGCCAGCTTAGAGAAAAGAAGGCATTTTCCAAATATGCTAGAGATGGTCACGAAGGGAAAGGTCTTCTGAGGCATTTTTCTAGAACGCCTCCAAAGGTCAACACAGAGGCATGTTTAAAACGCCAGCAAGCTCAATTTGAGGCATTTTTCCACAATGCCTCAAAAAGATTAAACGCAGGCATTTTTCCAGAATGCCAACAAGCTCAATTGAAGGCATTTTTTTAGAATGCCTCCAAAGACTATTTGCAGCATTTCTCATGATGCCTCTAAAAATTATGCCTGGCATCTCTCATACTGCCTTCAAGACATTTTTGTGGCATTTCTAAAGAATGCCTCAAAACCATTATGTGGCATCTTTTGTATTGCCTCCAAAATGTTTCCAGGGCACATAAGAATGCCACAAACTTTACATATGCATAATAAGAATATGATAAAACCACTATTACAGCAAGCTCAATAATTTGCATCTAGCTCTGTAAAAACACACATACAATAGAAAAAAAGATTGAGAAGCTTGCATCGGCTAGAAGTATCATCGTGCACGCGAATAATGCAAAGCATCACCATCAGAACATCTTCACAAATTCAGAAACAATATCAAAGTATCAATCAGAAACACATAGGTCACTTCCTACTGTTGTGACAACAATACGAACAAGTGTTCCAGCTTGATGCAAGAGCAATCCAATCAGCAGTGTACCAGCATAAGAGCAAGCCAATCTTAGATGGGCACACACAAGGGCAAGCAAATCAGCGATGTGTCACCTTTAACTTCAACCTTGAGCAGTGTACCAGCATTTCTAGGCTTCTACAAGGCCAGGAAACCTCATGCTCTAGTTCGCTACAGGAAAAGGCATGTACAACTCACCTATGACCATCTTTCATGTTTCCCTGCCCGAATTCCTAAGTATGTTGTTTCCGGTTGTAGCGGTGCTTGAGTACCTTTTTTCATTCTTGTTGTCTCAGAAACTTTCTTTCTCTTCAGTGTATTCCTTACTGCACCTTCTGAAGTACTGCAACCAGTCTGATGGTTGGTCACCTGAGTTCCAGTAGTTGTTTTGTTGGGATCCACATTCTCACTATTGTTGAAAGACATCTGACTACAAACACTAGAAACCAACAATTGGGTAAAAATAAAAATCATGTATAGTTATACATAATATGAGCACAAAACAACAACTATGAGCTATGATAGTACCTTAGAGTGCAGCACGGTAGTATGATCTGTTTGCACAATCTGCATGAAAAAGAGGTCAGAATAGTTGCATATGTAAGAACAGGGCAGATGAGTTAGCAAAGTGTCACGTATCATACATTTCTGCGTGGCCATGGAATACACCTAGCTTGGGCATTTCCTAGCCTGTTTATTTTCCCTTGTGCACGAGGCAGCTCAGTTGTTTCTTTGAGCACGATGTTGACAAGAACTTCAACACAATCAGCTAGTGGTTGACCATTAGTAGCTTTAGCTTTTCTATCAGTTTTCTGAATGGTTCCCATTGCCACCACACTTGCACTGTTTGGTGACGTCAAACTAACTTCCATGCCACACTTTATGGTATCTTCTAATTCGTCCTATAAGTTGCAATAGTACTAAGTAACCCTTCTAATTTGCTAGTTGGTTAATAAGTTGAGATAAATATAGAAAAATCACCTTTGGCCCCTTTTGGAGTGGTGTTTGAAATATTCCTGGTTTCTTATGTTTAGTTGTCTTTGTATTCTTTGGTTTTGGCACAGGCGCAAGACTTAGTAGTGCTGATTCTGTTATCTTTGATTCCAGTTGGGTTGCCTTCACCTTATCTGGATGCCTTGGAGCAGCCATTGCCTCGGATGCCTTGGTAGTATATGAAAGTGAAGTTGCTTGTTCTTCGTCATTCATGTTTTCCAAGTCTTAGTATGTGGAAACTCATATTTAGCTAGTAGTAAATGCTCAAATAATGTGAATTAATTTAAGAGATGAAAACAAGAATCACCTTAGAAGGATCTTTATTTGGAAGCTCCTTTTCTGGAATTTCTCCCATTTCATCAGACCCCCTAGAAGCTATGATCAAACTTTTTAGCTCATTGTACTGTTCTTGCATTCTCTCACTCTTGGCCATTATTGAAGTTTGATTTGCCACCAGAGTATGCACCACATGCCGAAGCTCCATGTTCTCTTGTTTAGCAGCATGTAGTTCAGCTTCAACTTGAGCAAGGCGCTCCGAAGCGACTCCACCTACTAATAGACCAAGGCCACTTGGCCTTCCTTTCTTTTCTTTTGGGAAAATTGATGAATAAAGATCACCATCACGGGCCTCCTCACCAATCAAAGAAGGATCTTCCCGAATCCTTTTTTTAGTGTCATCCTGAAAGGTTCATATAACAGTAGGGTTGCAAGCATGAATTTTATGAAGCATTGAACAAAGCAGTATCAAGTGAAAGCTAACTAGGAATATAATAGAACATAGCACTATGAAGTGAACTACATACCATTTTTACTCCGCTTTGTTGGTTATTTGGATATCCATTGTTTTTCGTATGCGTAACCACGTAAAGCTCGGCACGACCAATTTCCCTACCCTCTACCATCTCCTGAAGCAGAGATGAAATGTTGATACACCAAGGCAAAAAAGACAAAAGAGAAAGAGCCAAAAAAAGGACAAAGACACCAAGGCAACAGATCTAGATAGCAAATCAATATTATGGGGTAAAATAAAACAAGGAATATTGATTACCATTTGATCAAGGACAACTGCAAAACTTCGTGACCCAGCGGTGTGGGTCCCCTTGCATCCCTCGAGTTGCGATGCCCGAGTGGCTTTGTTTCTCTCAGATTTTTCCTGGACACACAAATATGGTGAAGAAACTCATCACAAGCTTATATGTGGAACTACACCATTGAGTACTCACCTTAGCTTTCTCTGTTCTCCAGTGTTTTACTAGCCACTACCACTGTCCAATTGGGATTCTATTATCACAACCATTAAGAATATTCCGTGCCCGTGACAAATCAGCTTTGTAGTATTTCCTCTTTAAAACAACCTTGAAGTCTTTCCATTTTTTACTGGCTGATCTCATCACCCATCTTTTGTATGACTCATCAATGTTGAAAAAGGCCTATTATAAAATACAGTTGTGACAACTTGTTCGTTGAAAAAGAAAATGACTTGTTTGTTGAAGATGCAAATATATATGTTAGATTGCGTTGACATACCTTGACAGAATCCCACAACTTTTCTTTCTCTAACTTTGGTACTTTGCTCCAGTTTTGAGCAGCTAAGGACATTTCTTTTCCTTTCACTAGGGTTCCAATAAAATTTGTCAGCTTGCATGTCTTCAAACCACATGGCTGACCAAATCTGTTGAACTTCAAATTGATCTTGTTATCAACATCATGTTCTTTCCAGAAGCGCCTCATGTGAGTAGGTCCTATTCTAGTATTCTCTACAACTTCTGGTATATGAACAGATAGGAACTACCATTAGGCCCATGCAAAACAAGCACATGTAAAAAATTTATGCCTCGTAACTAACCATGTGTTTGCTCCTGTTCTTGTCGAACTTCCTCTTCTTGTTCATGTTCATCTTCTTGTCCAGACTCACCTTCTTCATCTTCCGATTCAGTTTCATCACCATGTTCAGCATCATCTTCTCCATCTTGATTCAGTTTCCTCACCACTTCCCTCATGGCTCCTTAAGTCAACATCTTCTTCAGCTCTGGAATTCTTCAAAATCAATACAAGAAAACAACATGAGTAATAAAAACAAGTGTTCAAAGTTAACCATGCTGAGCTCCTCAAGACCATCAGAAGTAATAAAACAAGAGCTCACCAAATATTTTAAGAGCTTACCATAGTGAAGTGTTCTAATTTATCCCTGTTTGAAGCTTACGCTTTAATTTGTTTGGTAGCATTAATGCATTCCATTTGAGGTAGATTAACTTGTCCGACTCTATAATTCAGGTCATTCAATCTTCTTTCATGGTCAGACACATGGGACTGAATAAATGCATCAGATCTTGATCTCGAAGTCATCATATTTCCTGGTATGTACAATTCAAAACTCGGTTAGAAAATACAAGATCAAAACTAAGATAAAAGCAAAAAACATCACTTGAAATTTAGTTCAAAAACAATCAATAGCTCTCACCTAATCCTAGTCTAATATTCTTCATGCCCATCAATTTCTAGCCTCCATATCAAAGAAGTCTCTTGTAGGTGGATGAACCACAGCGTACCAATCCCTCTCTATAGAATCTTGTACATAATATACTTGGGTGGCTTGAGTTGCGAGGATAAATGGCTCATCAAATATGTCGCTGCCGCTGCTTAGCATATGGTTAAAATTCACCTCAGTTATTCCATATGGGTCCTTTCGAACCCCAACATCGTAATAACACTGTCAACCCAATCCACTTGAATAAAACCACGTTGCCTTTGTTTGAATAATTGAGCTCAACTATTTCAGTGATTCGGCCATAATAAACAACATCTCCTAAAGCTGGATTCTTATCTTTAGCACTTGAGAAACTAGATGTCTTTGCAATCATAGATACTCCATCACATTGCGCTTCTTTTCCGTCACCATATCCCCTTGTGTGGAAAGTGCATCCATTTATAGAGTAAGCGTTGTACTTTCTCACCATCCGATATGGCTTTTGTGCTAAGACTTTAACTTCTTCAGGGATCTTAACATTATTGGAAATCAATGATTGAACCTAGAGACATAACATAGTCAATGCAATATCTCCACATGAAGCGCTTTAAGAATTTTAGCGTGAGATCATAGGCACTTACATGGTCAGCAAACCAAGTGTGGAAACTATTGTGATGGGAGCGTTCTACATCACGTATCCTTTTGCGTCTACCCGCTGATAGAATATCATGATGTTGTCTACATGAACATGAGAGGGGGTTACTGCTAGTTCAGAGAGTATGGAGAGTGTGGAACAAGTGGTGAGAAACTTACTGGACATATGGAGCAATGTGGGGGTAATTGACCAACACATATCTTTGAGCTTGGATCCATGACGTGTAGTCTAGTTCTTCAACACAAGGACCAAATAAAGGACGACCGACTATTCTCAAGTATGGATGATGGTTTGTCGAGTCATTGGGGCCAATAAAATCCTGTTTGAGTGGATATGGTTGGACAACCATGCAAATATCGTGAGCAAAATGTCAGAGTGTCATCCAAAACATATCCCTCTGCTATTGATCCCTCTGGGTGACTTAGCGTATGGATCATACTCTTCAACTTTCCCAAAAACCTCTCAACAGCCCACATGCTTCGGTAATGCACCGGTCCAGCAATCTGTACTTCAGTTGCAAGATGAATGGTCAAGTGTTCCATGATGTCAAAAAAGGAAGGAGGGAATACTTTCTCCAATTGGCACATGATTTCAGGAATCTCATCCTCCAACTTTTGTATCTCACTCACGGTGATAACCTTAGAGTATAATTGCTTGAAGTAGTTACACAAACGAATCAATGGAATACAAACATCTTCACGCAAAGTTCTCCTAATGGCTAAGGGCAACAGGTCACGCATTATAATATGACAGCCATGGCTCTTTAGTCCATTTAATCTCTTTCTCACCATATCCACTTTGTTGTGCAAGTTGGATGCATAGCCCTCAGGAAACCTAGCATCCTTTAGAACCTGGCAAAACATCTTAGCACCATGTGAATCCAAGTAGTATAATGCTGGAGGTAGGTATGGTTTACTCCCAGTTAAATCTGGATGTTGGTCTTGGCGTATATTCAACTGTTGTAGGTCAAGACGTGCATTTAGATTATCCTTTGATCTTTTGCTAACATTCAGAAGGGTATGGGCAATATTCTCAAACACATTCTTCTCTATGTGCATAGGATCCAGATTATGACGCAATAGAAGTGTTTCCCAGTATGGCAGCTGAAAGAAGCAACTTCTCTTTCTGAATATTGAAGTGTCTTGCTGCACGCTTGTATCATTCTCATCTACCTGATTACGGTGTCGCTTCCTGCTGCTCTTCTGCTGCAGTTTCCCGTACGTAGTTTTCATGTCCTTTGTCAATATTGAAATTTCATGTGATGAAAGGGGAACGGGAGGCTCTCGATGTTCCTCAAAACCATCAAATGACTCAGCATCAAATCGAAACTCGTGATTAGGTTCCAAGAATCTGCGATGTCCCATATGGCATTTCTTGTGTCCATTCTTTAACCAAAGAGAGCATGTCTCTGATAGACAATGGGAGCAAACTGCTATATTTTCTCCAGACAAAAATCCACCCCCAGGCCAATCACTTATTGTCCATAGTAGTGCGGCGCGTAAGAGAAACTTCTTAGATCGAGAGGCATCATAAGTCTAGACTCCATCATTCCAAAGCTCCAAAAGATCATCTATGGTCAGCTGCATGTAAACATCCATGTCTTTCCCTGGAGATTTTTTACCAGGAATGATGACAGAGAGGATAAAGTTTGATTGCCTCATACAAATCCATGGAGGAAGGTTGTAGGGGATCAAGATGATAGGCCATATGCTATATGAGAGATTCATATTTCCAAAAGGGTTGAAACCATCAGCTCCCAATCCAAATCTAACATTGCAAACTTCTGAACTGAAGTCTTTGTGAATAGCATCAAAGTGTTTCCATGCAGGTGAACCAGCTGGGTGTCGTATCAAGCCGTCCTTAAATGCGGCCTTCGCTGTGCCACCTCATATCTGTTGCCGTCTTTGTAGAAGCGAACAACCTTTGGAGTCTCTTCTTTAGCGGGAAATGATGAACCACCTTTTGAGGCACCTTGTGGACACGCCTTCCATCAACTCCAGTATTTACGCTCTTCCATCTACTTGTGCCACACTTTGGGCATGATATGGCATCAGCATTTTCCTTCCTAAATAGAATGCAATCGTTTTTGCATGCATCTATACTATTATATCCAATACCAATGGCTCTCACAAACTTTTTGGCCCCATGAAAATTTTTGGGCAAGGCCTCACCTTCTGGAAGTGCCTCCTTAATTAGCGTCAATACCTCATCAAAGCAGACATTGCTCATTCCCCTCATATTCTTGATGTGAAGCAACCTCACCAAAAATTGCAGCTTCGAGAATCTTTTGCAACCTGGGTACAGCTCTTGGCGCCCATCATTAACTAATCTATAGTATGCTTCAGCATCATCGTCCAAGTCATGTTCAGACTCTTGCTCCTCTCCTAAAGTACGAGTATCATACATCTCGAATCCTTCCAGTAGCATCTCATCCATCTCATCACTATCAGCATATTCTTCAAATTGTGAACTAGGACCTTAAGTTGTTTCGGAGGGCCGCATACTTTCTTCATGATGAATCCATGTGGTATATCCAGCCATGAATCCATCATAAATCAAATGATCATAGACTTCAAGTTCACCTAACCAATGAGAGTTTACACATATCTTGCAAGGGCAGAGAATCCTATTATTTCTTGCTGACGTACGAAAAGCAAATTTTATGAAGTTGCTAGTTCCTTCAGAATACTCGGCGGAAGACCTTGCTGCTCGCATCCAACTCCTATCCATTCTCAACTGAACAAAACCAAGTTCTTCAACATGAGGTGCTTAGAAGAAGTTATGTAACATACTAAAGCAGAGGCCACATAAAAATTCTATAATAAATATTTGAATGTGAGCAGAAGCAAAGAGGAATTTCTAGAAGCAGTGTCAGTTTAACCAGCAAAAATAACAAATCAACTTTCAGTTGTTCCTTGTCGTTGTTGCACACTACTTCTGGGAGTACAACTAGCTTATTGTGCAAGTGCCAGTAATTAGTGTTATATATAGTACTAAGCTACATGTATTGATCAGTTCAGTGCTTCTCCAACAATAGTCAAACTGCACAATGTCGTGCCAAAATGATTGTTCATACAGAACATCTAGCACAAACACAAAAGGAAAGTAAAATGAAGTAGAAAACTTCAGGGGCATTACCTCAAACACCTTGTGTGCACCGGGGCGTTGGATCAAGAACAGCAACAGAACGTGGGCGAGTCTGGCATGGGAAGGATGAAGCTGATGCGTGCGAGGCCACCTTCCTCCTCCTCCTCCTCCTCCGTCGCCTCCTCTCCGGTGCCTGGATATCCCCTCTCCTTTGGGTCTCCTTCACTCGGCCGCTGCAATCCCACCGCGAGATCGGGAAGGAGAGAAGAAGAGGTCCAGTGCGGGATGGCGTTGCCGGCCGCGGAGCCGCGGCGGCCGCTACGCCTGCGGCAGTGCCGGTGTGGGACACCGGTGGCGGAGGCTCCGGTGGCAGCGACGACGCCCCAAGCGATCGATGCGAGCAGATCGAGTGGATCTTTTGTTTTTTGTTTTTTATTATTTCGATGGTTACCTATAGAAGACAGAGGTGGGAGGGTTATTTTGCAAATAGTCTAAAATCAAGGGTCAAATCTGTATAATAAGCCAAGCATTGGAGGCGCTATCCACCGAAACGCCAGCAGCAATCGGAGGCATTTTCTAAATTCGCCTTCAAAGGATGTGAGCATCGGAGGCACTTTCTCAAAGTGCCGTTAGTACTATGATTTTAAGGCATTTTAGGAAATCGCCGCTAATAAAATGCCCCCTAATGACGTACGTGTTGTAGTGAGCATTGCAGTCAGTTTCTTCGTTGTCTTCGGTGTTCTTATGGCGAAGGACCAAGTGAAATTGATGAAATTCCCAAGTCCCCGGTTTGTATAGGCGATTGTGTTCACATGAATATTTTTCATAATATATAATTATATTTTATAGTAAACGCTTCTATGATGGTGAAGTTTTTTTCCAGATCTGACCAAGGTGAACAATGTAACCTGGGACAATACTTTGTATCATAGGAAATTTTCTAAGTCTCCAGTGTTCTTATCTTCGACATATTCAGTGTTCTTTCCTTCAGGATCCCTGTAAAAAAATTCAAAAAAGGATCCCTGTAAATTTTTTTCAACATGACTTAGCATAGTTAACTGGAGATGTTCCGTCATTTAAACATGCTGATGGCCAAGCCAATATTCATGTATACCGGAAACCTCTGTAGCTATACACCTATAACTTGGTAGCACACTTTACTGTAGTAAGATGTTTATATGCAGAAGTATTAAAAACTGATATACCAAGACTGTTGGAATTCTGCCCACAGAATCGATCACATCAAACCACGATGAGCACGCGCACACAAAAACTTTTGGCCAAGGGCTCTTGTCGTGCCCTTTGTTTCTCCTCTTTTTATTTTCTGTTTTCTCCCGATGTTACAAATATCACGGCTGATCTCCACATATATATGCAGAATCAACCGACCAACAACCTTACTCGTATAGGACACGGCTAGCAAAACCTACCACAGATAACCTAACTCCTACACGGACACTTCAAACCAAACTATCTCACGTAACAACGGCAGGCAAGCCGTATCCTACTAGTACACCCGAACTAGTACTCCTTGCCAACATAAACTATGACGTTGATTTCTACTTGATACTAACTCAACTATACTAACTTGCCATGACCAGGGCAAGATTACTCTAACAATCTCTCCCTAATCTTGACACAATGTCTTCTGTGCTTCTCTCGTCTTGACTTGCTGATGATCCGCCCTTTGTTGACTCCTCCATCTCGCACCACGACAAGTCAAATTGCCGGCTAGATTGTTGCAAACATTCTCTCCCCAATTTTGACTTGACGAATTTACGGATCACCTCAAATATGTCTTGGACTACCTAGCCTCGCCAGTAACCTGTGGACTACACCATCCACCCACTAAGATACATGCCGACTCCTTGTGGATCACACCACCCCGTGCACTACACCATACACTTCAGCCTCATGTAGAGACATGGCCTCATTGAAGAGACTCACCTTCACTGGTTTACCGCCCCCACATAGTTGAACTCGATCCTCTCGTCTAGACACATAGACGACTTGGGCTGCTGGAAATATGCCCTAGAGGCAATAATAAAATGGTTATTATTATATTTCCTTGTTCATGATAATTGTCTATTGTTCATGCTATAATTATATTAACTGGAAACCATAATACATGTGTGAATACATAGACCACAACATGTCCCTAGTGAGCCTCTAGTTGACTAGCTCGTTGATCAATAGATGGTTATGGTTTCCTGACCATGGACATAGGATGTCATTGATAACGGGATCACATCATTAGGAGAATGATGTGATGGACAAGACCCAATCCTAAGCATAGCACAAGATCGTGTAGTTCATTTGCTAAAGCTTTTCTAATGTCAAGTATCATTTCCTTAGTCCATGAGATTGTGCAACTCCTGGATACCGTAGGAATGCTTTGGGTGTACCAAATGTCACAACGTAACTGGGTGGCTATAAAGGTACACTACAAGCATCTCCGAAAGTGTCTGTTGGGTTGGCGCGAATCGAGACTGGGATTTGTCACTCCGTATGACGGAGAGGTATCTATGGGCCCACTCGGTAATGCATCATCATAATGAGCTCAATGTGACTAAGTAGTTAGTCACGGGATCAGGCATTACGGAACGAGTAAAGTGACTTGTCGGTAACGAGATTGAACGAGGTATTGGGATACCGACGATCGAATCTCGGGCAAGTAAAGTACCGATTGACAAAGGGAATTGTATACGGGATTGCTTGAATCCTCGACATCGTGGTTCATCCGATGAGATCATCGTGAAACATGTAGGAGCCAACATGGGTATCCAGATCCCGCTATTGGTTATTGGCCGGAGAACGTCTCGGTCATGTCTGCATGGTTCCCGAACCCGTAGGGTCTACACACTTAAGGTTCGGTGACGCTAGAGTTGTTATGGGAAATAGTATGTGGTTACCAAAGGTAGTTCAGAGTCCCGGATATGATCCCGGACCCCACGAGGAGTTCCGGAATGGTCTGGCGGTGAAGATCGATATATTGGACGAAGGGTATTGGAGTCCGGAAGTGTTCCGGGGGTACCAGGCTATGGCCAGCATGACCGAAAGGTGTTTCGGGAGCCCCGACAAGTGTTGGAGGGCCTCATGGGCCAAAGGGGAAGGGGCAAACCAGCCCACTAAGGGGTGGTGTGCCTCCCACACCCTTTCCCATGTTATTTGGGGAGGTGGGGCGCATCCACCTGGCTTGGGAGGAAATCCTCCACCTGCTTGGCTTGGGGGGCAAGTCTCCCTAGGATTTTCCCTAGGGAGATCCAATCTGCTTGGCCGCCGCCCCCTAGGGGAAACCCTAGGGCGCCTCCCCCTCTCCCCTTGCCCCTATATATAGTGGAGGGGTGGGAGGGCAGCCGCACCTCTTCCCTGGCGCAGCCTCTCCCTCCTCCAACACCTCCTCCTCCTCCGTAGTGCTTGGCGAAGCCCTGCAGGAGAACCGCAAGCTCCACCTCCACGCGGTCGTGCTGCCGGAGCTCTCCCTCAATTTCTCCTCTCCCCTTGTTGGATCAAGAAGGAGGAGACGTCCCCGGGCTGTACGTGTGTTGAACGCGGAGGCATCGTCCGTTCGGCGCTAGATCGGATCTTCCGTGATTTGAATCGCCACGAGTACGACTCCATCAACCGTGTTCTTGTAACGTTCCGCTTAGCAATCTTCAAGGGTATGAAGATGCGCTCCCTCTCTCTCTCGTTGCTAGAATCTCCATAGATTGATCTTGGTGATGCGTAGAAAATTTTGAATTTCTGCTACGTTCCCAAACAGTAGTATCAGAGTTAGGTCTATGCGTAGATTCTATGCACGAGTAGAACACAAAGTATTTGTGGGTGATGATTTGTTCAATTTGCTTGTCGTTACTAGTCTTATCTTGATTCGGCGACATTGTGGGATGAAGCGGCCCGGACCGACCTTACACGTACACTTACGTGAGACAGGTTCCACCAACTGACATGCACTTGATGCATAAGGTGGCTAGCGGGTGTCTGTCTCTCCCACTTTAGTCGGATCGGATTCGATGAAGAGGGTCCTTATGAAGGGTAAATAGTAATTGGCATATCACCGTTGTGGCTTTTGCGTAGGTAAGAAACGTTCTTGCTAGAAACCCATAGCAGCCACGTAAAAACTTGCAACAACAATTAGAGGACGTCTAACTTATTTTTGCAGCATATGCCGTGTGATGTGATATGGCCAAAAGAATTGATAAATGATATATGTGTTGTATGAGATTGATCATGTTCTTGTAATAGGAATCACGACTTGCATGTCGATGAATATGACAACCGGCAGGAGCCATAGGAGTTGTCTTAATTTATTTTATGACCTGCGTGTCATGAGTAACGCCATGTAATTACTTTACTTTATTGCTAAACCGTTAGCCATAGTGGTAGAAGTAATAGTTGGGGAGACAACTTCATGAAGACACGATGATGGGGATCATGATGATGGAGATCATGGTGTCATGCCGGTGACAATGATGATTGTGGCGCCCTGAAGATGGAGATCAAAAGGAGCAAAATGATATTGGCCATATCATGTCACTATTTGATTGCATGTGATGTTTATCATGTTTGACATCTTATTTGCTTAGAACGACGGTAGCTTAAATAAGAGGATCCCTCGCAATAATTTCAAGAAAGTGTTCCCCCTAACTGTGCACCGTTGCGAAGGTTCGTTGTTTCGAAGCACCACGTGATGATCGGGTGTGATAGATTCTAACGTTCGAATACAACGGGTGTAAGCCAGATTTACACGCAATACACTTAGGTTTACTTGACGAGCCTAGCATATACAGACATGGCCTCGGAACACGGAAGACCGAAAGGTCGAACATGAGTCGTATAGAAGATACGATCAACATGAAGATGTTCACCGATGATGACTAGTCCGTCTCAGGTGATAATCGGACACGGCCTAGTTGACTCGGATCATGTATCACTTAGATGACTAGAGGGATGTCTATCTAAGTGGGAGTTCATTAAATAATCAGATGAACTTAATTATCATGAACATAGTCAAAAGGTCTTTGCAAATTATGTCGTAGCTTACGCTTTAGTTCTACTGTTTAAGATATGTTCCTAGAGAAAATTTAGTTGAAAGTTGATAGTAGAAATTGTGCGGACTGGGTCCGTAAACTGAGGATTATCCTCATTGCTGCGCAGAAGGCTTATGTCCTTAATGCACCGCTCGGTGTGCTGAACCTCGAGCGTCGTCTGTAGATGTTGTGAAACATCTGACATACACGTTTTGATGACAACGTGATAGTTCTGTGCGTAATGCTAACGGTTTAGAATTGTGGAACCAAAGACGGTTTTGAAACATCGCAGAACATATGAGATGTTCCAAAGACTGAAATTGGGATTTCAGACTAGTGCCCACGTCAAGAGGTATGAGACCTCTGACAAGTTTCTTAAGCCTGCAAACTAAGGGAGAAAAGCTCAATCGTTGAGCATGTGCTTAGATTGTCTGAGTACTACAATCGCTTGAATCGAGTGGGAGTTAATCTTTCAGATGAGATAGTGACGGTTCTCCATAGTCACTGCCACCAAGCTATTAGAGCTTTGTGATGAACTATAAGATATCAGGGATAGACATGATGATCCTTGAGCAACTCGTGATGTTTGACACCGCGAAAGTAGAAATCAAGTAGGACCATCAATTGTTGATGGTTAGTAAAACCACTAGTTTCAAGAAGGGCAAGGGAAAGAAGGGATACTTCATGAAACGGCAAATCAGTTACTGCTCTAGTGAAGAAACCCAAGGTTGAACCCAAACCCGAGACTAAGTGCTTCTGTAATGAGGGGAACGGACACTGAAGCAGAACTACCCTAGATACTTGGTAGATGAGAAGGCTGGCAAGGTCAACAAAAGTATATTTGATATATGTGTTATTGATGTGTACCTTACTAGTACTCCTAGTAGCACATGGGTATTAGATACCGGTTCAGTTGCTGACATTGGTAACTCGAAACAAAAGCTACGGAATAAACGGAGACTAGCTAAGGGTGAGGTGACGATGTGTGTTGGAAATGTTTCCAAGGATGATATGATCACCATCGCACGCTCCCTCTACCTTCGGGATTAGTATTGAACCTAGATAAATGTTGTTTGCTTTGGTGTTTGCGTTGAGCATAGACATGATTGGATTATGTTTATCGCGATATAGTTATTCATTTAAGGAGAATAATGGTTACTCTGTTTATTTGAATAATACCTTCAATGGTCTTGCACCTAAAATGAATGGTTTATTGAATCTCGATTGTAGTGATACACATGTTCATGCCAAAAGATATAAGATAGTAATGATAGTACCACATACTTGTGGCACTGCCATTTGAGTCATATTGGTATAAAACGCATGAAGAAGCTCCATGTTGATGGATCTTTGGACTCACTCGTTTTTGAAAAGATTGAGACATGCGAACCATGTCTATTGGTACATATGCATGAAGAAATTCCATACAGATGGATCGTTTGGACTCACTTGATTTTGAATCACTTGAGACATGCAAATCATACCACATGGGCAAGATGACTGAAAGGCCTCGTTTTCAGTAAGATGGAACAAGAAAGCAACTTGTTGGAAGTAATATATTTTGATGTGTGCAGTCCAATGAGTGCTGAGGCACGCAGTGGATATCGTTATGTTCTTACTTCAGAGATGATTTGAGTAGATGCTAAGTATATTTACTTGATGAAACACAAGTCTGAATTATTGAAAGGTTTAAGTAATTTCAGAGTGAAGTTGAAGATCGTCGTGACAAGAGGATAAAATGTCTATGATATGATCATAGAGATGAATATCTGAGTTACGAGTTTGCCACACAATTAAGACATTGTGGAAATTGTTTCACAACTAATACCGCCTGGAACACCATAGTGTGATGGTGTGTTCGAACATCATAACTGCACCCTATTGGATATGGTGCATACCATGATGTCTCTTATCGAATTACCACTATCATTTACGGGTTAGGCATTAGAGACAACCGCATTCACTTTAAATAGGGCACCACGCAATTCCATTGAGACGACACTGTATGAACTATGGTTTAGAGAAATCTAAGTTGTCGTTTCTTAAAAGTTTGGGGCTGCGACGCTTATGTGAAAAGTTTCAGGCTGATAAGCTCGAACCCAAAGCGGATAAACGCATCTTCATAGAATACCCAAAACAGTTGGGTATACCTCCTATTTCAGATCCGGAAGCAAAAGTGATTGTTTCTAGAATCGGGTCCCTTCTTGAGGAAAAGTTTCTCTCGAAAGAATTGAGTTTGAGGATGGTGGGGACTTGATGAGGTTATTGAACCGTCACTTTAACTAGTGTGTAGCAGGACACGGGAAGTTGTTCCTGTGGCGCCCACACCAATTGAAGTGGAAGCTGATGATATTGATCATGAAACTTCGGATCAAGTCACTACCAAACCTCGTAGGTCGACGGATGTGTACTACTTCAGAGTGGTACGTAATCCTGTCTTGTAGGTCATGTTGCTAGACAACAATGAACCTACGAGCTATGGAGAAGCGATGGTGGGCCCGGATTCCGACGAATGGCTCGAGGCCATAAAATCCGAGAGAGGATCCATGTATGAAAACAAAGTGTAGACTTTGGAAGAACTACTTGATGGTCGTAAGGCTGTTGGGTACAGATGGATTCTAAGAGGGAAGGCAGACAATGATGGTATGTGTCACCATTAAGAAAGCTCGGCTTGTCGCTAAGATGTTTCCGACAAGTTCAAGGAGTTGACTACGATGAGACTTTCTCAGTCGTAGCGATGCTAAGAGTCTGTTGGAATTATATTAGCAGTTATTGCATTATTTATGAAATCTTGCAGATAGGATGTCAAAACATTATTTCCTCGACAGTTTTCTTGAGGAAAGGTTGTATGTGATACAACCAGAAGGTTTTGTCAATCCTAAAAGATGCTAACAAGTATGCAAAGCTCCAGAAATCCTTCTAAGGACTGGAGTAAGCATCTCGGAGTGGGAATATACACTTCGATGAGATGATCAAAGATTTTGGGTTTATACAAAGTTTATGAGAAACTTATATTTCCAAAGAAGTGAGTGGGAGCACTATAAAATTTCTGATAAGTATATGTTGTTGACATATTGTTGATCAGAAATGATGTAGAAGTTCTGTAAAGCATATAGGGTTGTTTGAAAGGTGTTTTTCAATGGAAAACCTTGATTAAGCTACTTGAACTTTGAGCATCAAGATCTATAATGATAGATCAAAAACGCTGAATAGTACTTTCAAATGAATACATACCGTGACAAGATTTTGAAGGAGTTCAAACAAATCAGCAAAGAAGGAGTTCTTGGCTGTGTTATAAGGTGTGAGCATTGAGTAAGACTCAAGATCTAACAACGGCAGAAGAGAGAGAAAGGACGAAGGCCGTCCCCTATGCTTTAGACGTAGGCTCTACAGTATGCTATGCTGTGTATTGCACCTGAAGTGTGCCTTGCCAAGAAGTCAATCAAGGGGTACAAGAGCGATCCAGGAATGGATCACATGACAGCGGTCAAACTTATCCTTAGTAACTAGTGGACTAAGGAATTTTCTCAATTATGGAGGTGGTAAAAGAGTTCGTCGTAAAGGGTTACGTCGATGCAAACTTTGACACTAATCCGGATGACTCTGAGTAGTAAACCGGATTCGTATAGTAGAGCAGTTATTTGGAATAGCTCCAAGTAGCGCCTGGTAGCTGTATCTACAAGATGACATAGATATTTGTAAAGGACACACGGATCTGAAAGGTTCAGACCCGTTGACTAATAAACCTATCTGACAAGCGAGATATGATCAAACCAAATGGGTGTTGGATTCATTACAGTCACATAGTGATGTGAACTAGATTATTGACTCTAGTGCAAGTGGGAGACTTTTGGAAATATGCCCTAGAGGCAATAATAAAATGGTTATTATTATATTTCCTTGTTCATGATAATTGTCTATTCTTCATGCTATAATTGTATTAACTGGAAACCGTAATACATGTGTGAATACATAGACCACAACATGTCCCTAGTGAGCCTCTAGTTGACTAGCTCGTTGATGGTTATGGTTTCCTGACCATGGACATATGATGTCATTGATAACGAGATCACATCATTAGGAGAATGATGTGATGGACAGGACCCAATCCTAAGCATGACACAAGATCGTGTAGTCCATTCGCTAAAGCTTTTCTAATGTCAAGTATCATTTCCTTAGACCATGAGATTGTAAAACTCCTGGATTCCGTAGGAATGCTTTGGGTGTACCAAATGTCACAAGGTAACTAGGTGGCTATAAAGGTACACTACGGGCATCTCCGAAAGTGTCTGTTGGGTTGGCACGAATCGAGACTGGGATTTGTCACTTCGTATGACGGAGAGGTATCTATGGGCCCACCCGGTAATGCATCATCATAATGAGCTCAATGTGACTAAGTAGTTAGTCACGGAATCATGCATTACAGAACGACTAAAGTGACTTGCCGGCAACGAGATTGACCGAGGTATTGGGATAACGACGATCGAATCTCGGGCAAGTAACGTACCGATTGACAAAGGGAATGGTATACGGGATTGCTTGAATCCTCGACATCGTGGTTCATCCGATGAGATCATCGTGGAACATGTGGGAGCCAACATGGGTATCCAGATCCCGCTATTGGTTATTGGCCGGAGAACGCCCTGCTCATGTTCGCATGGTTCCCGAACCCGTAGGGTCTACACACTTAAGGTTCGGTGACGCTAGAGTTGTTATGGGAAATAGTATGTGGTTACCGAAGGTAGTTTGGAGTCCCGGATGTGATCCGGGACCTCACGAGGAGTTTCAAAATGGTCCAGTGGTGAAGGTCGATATATTGGACGAAGGGTATTGGAGTCCGGAAGTGTTCCGGGGGTACCATGCTATGGCCAGCATGACCGAAAGGTGTTTCGGGAGCCCCGACAAGTATTGGAGGGCCTCATGGGCCAAAGGGGAAGGGGCAAACCAGCCCACTAAGGGGTGGTGCGCCCCCCACACCCTTTCCCACGTTATTTGGGGAGGTGGGGCGCCTCCACCTGGCTTGGGAGGCAATCCTCCACCTGCTTGGCTTGGGGGGCAAGTCTCCCTAGGATTTTCCCTAGGGAGATCCAATCTGCTTGGCCGCCGCCCCCTAGGGGAAACCCTAGGGCGCCTCCCCCTCTCCCCTTGCCCCTATATATAGTGGAGGGGTGGGAGGGCAGCCGCACCTCTTCCCTGGCGCAGCCCCTCCCTCCTCCAACACCTCCTCCTCCTCCGTAGTGCTTGGCGAAGCCCTGCAGGAGAACCGCAAGCTCCACCACCACGCCGTCGTGCTGCCGGAGCTCTCCCTCAACTTCTCCTCTCCCCTTGTTGGATCAAGGAGGAGACGTCCCCGGGATGTACGAGTGTTGAACACGGAGGCGCCGTCCGTTCGGCGCTAGATCGGATCTTCCGCGATTTGAATCGCCGCGAGTACGACTCCATCAACCGCGTTCTTGTAACGCTTCCGCTTAGCAATCTTCAAGGGTATGAACATGCACTCCCTCTCTCTCTCGTTGCTAGAATCTCCATAGATTGATCTTGGTGATGCGTAGAAAATTTTGAATTTCTGCTACGTTCCCCAACACGGGCACGCTTCATCCTCAACGCCTCCTCACATAGACAAGCACTTGGACATGACGACGCTGACACGACGACGATGACGGCCGACTATGCAAACCCGCACGACTCCTTGACTCATGTATCTCCCGCGGACCACAATCTTGATGACTTTCCGTCACCGCACCACGGCACCACCGCTCCCGTCAACGATCTTCCACAGCCTTCCCGATGACAGCCTGCCGTCTCGCTCCTTGTCGCTTCGCCGAACGACGATCGCCAGATCCCTCCTCGTCGCTGCATCACCTAGCAACATCATGTCCCGCTCTTCATCGTCGCTGCACCACCCAGCGACCATATCACCCGCCCCGAGGCGCTAACCGGGTCGCGACGCCGGGGCAAGCGTGGTTTCAAATCGACCTAGCTCTGATACCAATTGTTGGAATTCTGCCCACAGGATCGATCACATCATACCACGATGACCACGCGCACACAAAAACTTTTGGCCAAGGGCTCTTGTCGTGCCCTTTGTTTCTCCTCTTTTTATTTTCTGTTTTCTCCCGATGTTACAAATATCACGGCTGATCTCCACATATATATGCAGAATCAACCGACCAACAACCTTACTCGTATAGGACACGGCTAGCAAAACCTACCACAGATAACCTAACTCCTACACGGACACTTCAAACCAAACTATCTCACGTAACCACGGCAGGCAAGCCGTATCCTACTAGTACACCCGAACTAGTACTCCTTGCCAACATAAACTATGACGTTGACTTCTACTTGATACTAACTCAACTATACTAACTTGCCATGACCAGGGCAAGATTACTCTAACAAAGACTACCGTGAGTGCATTCAATAAGTGCTAAAACACATAGCACACTTTCGGTAGGCTAAGTGCCCCCTTTCTTGTTCAGCTGGGCTATGTTCACTCTGAATGTAACTTGCATGCTTCTGTAATAAAGAGTACATGGGTCATAGACTAATGTCCAGCTTATAGAGATAACACAATGTATGATAATGGCGGTGAGAATTTACACAACTTTAACCGTTCACCCAGGCACATCTGTTGCCGGAACCTTGCATGCGGAAGCTGAACAAGATAAGATGTGTTCTCAACCAAAAAGCATATCATTTGTAAAATGTTGGTTCTGAAATAATCTTGTGAAAACAAAGTTGTATCCATCCTTGTCAAATAATTTCAGTCGAGACGTGCGTTGCACTTGCACGCTTACTAGTTGGCTTAAAAAGGAATTACATCGTCCACAAGGTTTGAGACTAGACAGCCCGGGGGCTCATCCGTCCAAATGCTAGAGAATTTATTACAATAACTATGATTAGCTAGCACATGCGCCGCTTTATTAGCATTACGAGGACAATGCTTAAATTTGACCTTCCCTATCAAAGTCGAAACATTGACACACTCCATGAAGATAGCAGCAGCTTCGTCCCACCATCTTGCCTGGCCACCACAGGAGTCAATCACTGTTAAAGAATCGGATTCCGCCTCTACTCGCGGGAAACCTAAAGAGTTGCAAACTTCAGGCCATCCCGCATTGCCAGCGCTTCCGTAGTGACCACACTTGATGCCACGGGGATATAGATACATTGAGCTACAAGAAACGATCCATTCACATCTCTGATAACCGCAGCCATTGCTCCCACTCCTTCTTCTACATAAAATGCTGCATCAACATTTAGTTTGACAAAGTCCTCAATTTGAAAACCGACAAAGGTGACTTCTTCCTTATTCACGCTAGGTTCCGGCATCTTTCATCTATCTTGTACTGAATCAGTTTTCTTCGCATTTGCCTGGACAAAATTATTAGAAATAGCAAGGACAGATGTAGGCCATTTGAATGGTGGTGGAGGGGTACCATTATGAGTGAACTGGCGTCGGTTCCACCATAGGTACCATCCTCCCACCTCTATGATTTTCTCCACATCCAAATTCGGTTTGATGGGCATTTGTCTTGGTGGGCCGACCAGGATGTGTTCTAGTATGATTGACCCCGAACGATCAACCCTTTTCGCTTCATTGATCATATCCAAGATTCCAAGCCGAGACCACATCTCCGTAGCATGGGAACAATCAAATAACAGGTGCCTAGCATCTTCAGCCACACTGTGACATATAGGACCAACACCATCTATGCCAACATGCGTGTTAGTGAGAATGGACTTTAGGGGTAGGATTCCATGTAGTGCTCGCCAGATAAAATTTGTACTTTACGTGGGATTTGAAGTTTCCACAGCATACTCCAAACCTATGATGTGCTAGACCTCCCTGGCTGCGCTATTGCATTTGCATGTGTCCTGAAAATCCGAATCCATTGAGTATGGTAAGCTGAACGTACTGAGAAAATACCTCTTCTGTCCGGATGCCAAGCTATGAAATCTTCAAAAGCATTGTAATTCAGCGAGATCTCTAGTATCCTTCGGACATCGACAGGATTAAAGATAGCTCTAATTATATCCTCGTCCCAGTTCCCACTTATGGGGTCGATGAGGTCGTTAACTTTAGACAGGATAGTATGACCCCGCGGCGCGATCACCCTCCTGTTCTCACTGCTTGGAACCCATGGATCACTCCAGATATTCACTTCCTCCCCTGTCCCAATATGCCATATATACCCCAACTTGAAAGTCTCCAACCCCTTCATAATACTCTGCCAGGTGAAAGAGGCACCATTTTTTAAAGTAGCTTGAAGTAAACTACCATTAGGAAAATATTTCGCCTTCAGTACCTTTGCACATAAAGAATCCGGGTTGTTGAGTAACCTCCAGCATTGCTTTGATAGCATTGCTAGGTTAAAAGAGTATAGGTCTCGGAATCCCATCCCCCCTTCACTCTTCAGATAGCAAAGTTTCCACCAAGAATACCAATGCATTCTCTTATGTTCCTCATCATCACCCCACCATACCTGGGAAATTAAATTAGTAATCTCTTTGCATATTCCTTTGGGTAAACAGAAGACTGACATAGCAAACACCGGAATGGCTTGTGCCACAGATTTCAATAGGATCTCCTTTCCACCAGTAGATAACTGTTTTTCCATCCAACCTTTGAGCCTCTCTCTGATTCTCTCAACAAAATGCTTAAAGCAGTCACTTCTATCCGCTCCCACCATTGTAGGTAGACCCAGATATTTATCAGATAGTGCCTCTGTATCAATGTGTAGCTCCTGACATATCTCATCCCTAGTGACAACAGAAGTATTAGGGCTAAAGAAAAAACTTGATTTAGCAAAACTGACCATTTGCCCCGAGCTTTGACAGTAAGTCTCCAGAACATGCTGTAAGGAAGCTGCATTAAGCGTGTCTGCCTTCATGAGAATTAGAGAATCATCAACAAATAAGAGTTGTGATACTGATGGTGCATTCCTGCACACTCTAATCCCTTCTATGCCACCAGCTTCTTCTTCATACTGCAATAGACTGGAAAGACCCTCTGCACAAATGAGGAATAGATAAGGGGAGAGGGGATCCCCCTGCCTAATTCCCCTTGTAGGGTTAAAGACATCTGTTTCTTGTGAGTTAAACCTCACTTTATAACTAACTGATTTCACACATTCCATAATCAATTCCACCCACTGTTCATGAAATCCCAATTTGATCATCATGTCATGCAAATACGACCACTCCACTCTTTCATAGGCTTTATGCATATCGAGCTTTACTGCACACAGCTCGGATTGGCCTGTCATTTTATTCTTAATCTTATGCACACATTCATATGCAATCAAGATATTATCCGTGATCATTCTTCCAGGAACAAAGGCGCTTTGAGTAGGAGAAATGATATCAGGAAGTATATTTTTCAGACGTAGAGCTAGCATTTTCGATATTATTTTGTAGAGGACATTGCAAAGACTAATGGGTCTGAATTGCGTTACCAGCTCCGGAGCATCAGTTTTCGGTATCATCACAATTGTTGTGTCATTCCAATTTGCTGGAATTTTCCTCGAATTTATGGCCATCAAAACCTCTTGAGTGATCTCATCACCAATTATATGCCAGTATATTTTTGAAGAAAATTGCGTGTAGCCCATCAGGCCCGGGTACTTTAATATCTCCAATACTAGAGATTGCTTTCTTCACATCCTCCGCTGTATATGGGGCCATGAGAAAATTATTCATCTGATCTGACACCTTTCGCTGAACTCGCTCCATGATGACCGGATTAGTTTGCTGGACTTCAGAGGAGAAAAGGTGAGAAAAGTAATTTAAAATATGGGCATTTAAGTCATTAGTACCTTCCAGCCAATTCCCCGCCTCATTCCTCAGTCTCTTAATAAAATTCCTTTTCCGCCTTGCCGAAGCGAAAGCCTAGAAAAAAGCAGTGTTACGGTCTCCAGCTTTTAGCCAAGTTGCTCTGGACTGTTGCCTCACCTGGATCTCTTCCAATTCCAGCAAATATTCTATTAGTTCAGCTAATTCTCTTCTCTTTTCTTCATTCTCATCATCCATAGGCCCTGCCATAACTCTCTCAAGATCTCGCTGTGCTTTACGCAGACGCTTTTTTGGTTTCTTGAGAACTCTCTGGTCCCAATCGTGGAACTGGTTATGCATTTTATTCAGCTTGTCATAAATATTAGTCACAGTTGGATCGGCTGTAACGTCATTCCACGCCACCGTCACCGTCTCCTCAAAACTCCTCTCCCTCAACCAGCGCGCCTCGAATCTTTCACGTTATTCTAGCCGGTTGTTGGGTGTGTGTAGAACTCTGTATCCACAAGAAGAGGTCTGTGGTCAGAGTGGTTAAATTCCAAATTCTGCAATGCCGCATTAGCAAACAAGCTCGCCCATGCATCATTCACCACGCCTTTGTCTAGTCTTTCCCTTATTCTTCCATGTCTCCATGTGAACAGGTCTCCGAGGAAGCCCATATCATGTAATCCACAGTCATCAATTGCTTCTTGGAAAGCCTGCATATATTGTGCCGGACGTGGATTGCCTCCCTCCTTCTCATGAAGAAACTGGATTTCATTGAGGTCGCCAATCAAGAGCCACGGCAAATTCTGACTGTGGTGAAGTTGCTGCATACGTGACCAGGTGAGATGCTTGTTTGCCCATCTAAACTCATCATACATCCACGTCAAACGCCAAACCGGATTGTTATTATTATCCTCGATTATTACATCAATGAACATAGCATCTAGAGCAAGCCTACGTACATTGATATGACTATTCCAAAAAAGAACTAAATCACCACTTCTACCATTACTCGTGCACACAAGTTTCTACCGGATAGCTGTCTAGGTGGGTCTCCGACAAAAACACCACGTCAGGGGAACATCTCGCTGGACATCCAGCAGGGCACGCACTGCCGGGGCGTTCCCAAGACCCCGACAGTTCCACGATAATATTTTCATTGTGTCCGGTCATCCCCCTCTCGGGAGGATGCCGATATCTCATTGGTTTGCTGCCCTTCCGAACTGTCTATTGCTTCTCCATCAACACCTTTATACTTCTTCCTGTTTGCATTCTTCTGAGGTGTGGTAGCAGCCTCCAAGGTAATCCCTGGCATTGTTTCTCCTTCAAACTGGTCAACTATTGCTGCCACATTCGATATCTTAGCTGTACTTGGGACTAACACTAAGGTGTAGACCCGCCTGACAACACCTGTTGTGTATCAACTGCTGTTCGCTTTCCCAGAATTTGACCCTGGCGCATGTCTTGGTCCTCCATCTCCTGTCCTGACCCTTGCCCCGGTTCCATGTCAATAGTCACCAGATTGTACAGCGCGTTATGACGCCAGCTCTGCATTGTACCCCTCCCCGTTGAAGCAGAAGGAGGGGCTCCTCGGCCACAACCAGTGCCAAAAGATGGTTCATCCTTCCCTCTTTCACCTCTCCCGCGTCCAGTATTCCTCCCTGCACCGCGACCTCTACCTCGGCCTCTTCCTCCGTCGACCAAAAGGAAATCACCCCACTCCAGCTTGGATACATCATGTTCCCCAGTGCCACATTCCTCATACCAATGTCCCATTAGACCACAGTTGCCACAGTAATCGGGTAGTTTTCTCATATTGAACTTGGTAGAAATCTGTTTGCTCGTTCTTTGTAACTGAAACAAATCTGATGAGCTTCTTCGAAACCGTAAGCTCAACTCTGACCCTCACAAACTCCCCTACGAAACCAGCAGGCAGGGTTGTTTGAACCTCTAACACCATGCCCATTCTGCGACACATACCTTTGATTGCAGCAGGAAATATGTAGTTATCCGGCAGTTTTAGTATCCTTGCCCATACCACAAGCTTATCCATATTGTTTTTTTAATGCGTGCATGGGGTGGGGAGGGTCTGGTGATGCGAGGCGACGAAAAAACCGATGAAAAAAAGTCAACGAAAAAAACCCGGACGAAAAAGATAAGACAGAAATTGACCGACGAAGACTACCAACTGCTCCATTAAAAGTAGAGATAGGTGTGGTAAAGTGAACCTGAGCTCAATGCGCTTATTCTACGCTCCGGCTTAACAGCGTGCAACCAACCAGAAAACATGCCCGTCATGTGGTGTGCACCTGCGCAACCAACCAGCTCCGCGTTATTTTTTCTTTCTTTTTTCTTTTGGATTTTGGCCGGGTCGTACGTCCACTCGACTCAACTAATCCATCGACCGCCTGCACCAAACGTGGCAAGTCGAATGGGAGAAAAAAACAACTTTGTGTTTCGTCTCGCCCAAAACAGAGTCCTCCTCCGCCGCCCCGCGCATTGCCCGCCGTAGCTTCCTCTTCCTCGCCTCCCCTCCGCCATGCCTCTCTCACCTTCCTTCGTACGTGTCATCTCTCGCCGGCCGGCGCTATTTTCAAGATCCCCAAAGCTGCTCCAGTCCCACCCAAGCGGCAGCAACTCCGATTGATTCCGCCGCCGTGCCTGATTACACGCACGACGATCGTCCATGCATGCTCTCGCCCCGCCCGGACAACTCAACGAATTCCCTCACCAAGTTCCTTCCTTCACGAGCTCTCTGCCCACCATCGCTATCCCCCAACGCCAAGCTCAAGTTCCACCACCGCCGAGGAAACCCGACCTTAACAGATTCAAAAGGATCCTCTTTTTGCTTCACCAACACGACACAAGATGGACAACGCCGTCGAGTCGAGTCGAGCATCGCTCACTCCATCTACCTTGTTGTGCCGTCCGTTGCTTCCCTCATCGCCCAGGGAAGATGCGACCTCCGACTAACAAAACATGGCAGCCCCCACGCTTCCAAGCAAAGAAGCGGCCTCTAATTTTCTCCGGTTCCTCCCACGCCCAATTTCACTGGAGCCAACGATAACCCAATCTCTTTCCCCACCGTGGCCGCCCGCCCGCCCGATTCCACGCTCACCGTCCTCCATGCTCTCGTGCCAGACAACAACGCTGTCCCTGACCACGTTACCCCATGTGCTCTCCGATCTGCGGAATGACCGCCGGGGGTCGTCGTCGGACGCCGATGTCTTCCTCTCCTCTGTTCGTCCCCGGCAATTTGGCCCCCAAAGTTTGGACGCACGCGCATTATTTCCGTAATATGCATTATGCATCACCTCTTTTATTCCCAAGATTTTTTTCCTATGCTCATTCCCGTACTTACTCCTTTTTTGGGTGATTACTATTTTTTTTCCTTTCAGAAACTTCATTTCCCTTCGATAATCAAATACTTTATGTTCCCATGTGTTTGGTGACTTTTAAAGCTCGTTGCTCGTTGATGTTGAGCATCCGCCTACACATGTGTTTTTGTCATGTCCTGATTTTTTTTATAGGAAACAAAGGTCGACTAAACCTTCCCGAATATGACATGCACGCCCCCTTTCGTCAAATTCGAGTCATTGCAGCTGAGCAAAACCCTCAGCGCAAACGGCTGATGTGAAGGGCACCCCACGGATGGTCAAAAGCGCTTATCTATAAGTGAGTTGGATTTGTTTTATATGTGTAATAATAAAGGTGATTTCAATCACAAAGAAAGGCGATAAGCATTATTGCGAAAAAAATATCAGGCTAATGGGATTAGGAGGAAAAACACAATTGCTTAGCCTATACCAAGATGAAGGTTTTTTTTTAGAACTACCAAGATGAAGGGGTTATTGAAGGACAATATAATTTGAAGGATTTTATCACCGATTCTAAACAGTACTATCTGGAAAGCAAGAACAATCTTGTTTGTTCCATAACAAAAGCATATGTTGGAAGGATGACTAGTAAGGATATAGAGATATTGACAAGGAATAACTTATTTTAACCACTAGAAGAGTTTTATGATAATAATATTGAATTGACACTAGTGCAAAATGGTCAATAGAGGTTTTCCATGGAGGCGGTTCCAAATGTCAAAATCATCGATGGTCTCTAATTTCCTTGCCCTCCAAGGAGCTGATACACTATTGTAGGCAGTCCATTAATAGAAACCGCCTCCAACATGAAATTATTTGAGGAAGTTTCCTAATATGAACTACCTCCGGTATGTATAAATCCTAGGCTACATAACCCTCAAACCCTCGCCATGTCCCTTCTACACTCCCCTTATGTGTCTTGTGCCACTGGCATTGGTTTTCCCGACAGCCGGCTAGTTTAAAATGGCCATGGCGGATCATCCCACCTGGTGTGGATGAAGGCATGATTTCGTGGGCTAGAGTTGCCCGAGATCCAATTTTACTGGGGGTATGTACATGGTTTTTTGTCGGAGAATCTTGCGAGAGGCGATAAAAGCCGTCGACCTGATTGAGGGATGTGAGCAATCGCTTCCAAGGAGATTCTTTTCCATCGAAACAATTTGTCAGTTAAAAACAGTGTACTTGATGCATCCATTTTTAGGATGGTAATAAGGTCTTCTTTTAGCCCCCAATTTCACTGAAACTTACTGAAACTTCCTTGCGAAAAAATTGAACCTGGTACCTAACTTCGACCTGCAGGCTGCAGCTCACATTTACATGATAGAACATTTTCTTTGAGAATAATTAACAAGATGGAACATGATGGATAAACGTGAACAATTGTATATGTATGATTACACTAACTGATCGACGTCGTTTCCTAAAGGGCAAGCTTACTCTGAACTGAACTGAGGTAAGCATCACAACAAACCACCGTAGCTAAGCATCACCATCAATGTCCATGGCAACAGACTGGGTAACATCCTGGCCATATTCCGGACGGATAACGAAGTAGTATTGGTATAGCGCAGCGGCAGCGGCAGGCATGATCACCAACTGGCGCCGGCACATGGGGCAGCTCCCCTTGGCCTTCAGCCACTTCTCCACGCACCGCCCGTGGAACCGGTGCCCGCACGGCGTCTCCTTCCACGCCGCCGTGTCGTGGTCCTCCAAGTAGATCGGGCAGTTGAGGCCGTCGTCAGATGACGGCGCGTCCACCGTCTTCAGCGCCTCATCCACCGCCGCTGCCAACACCAGGTCCAGGCCTTCTGGAGCCTCCGCGGCACCGACGTGTGGGATGATGCCGGCCGTGTTCAGCAAGACGCGTAGCTCTAGCTGCAGCCACTGGAGAGCACGTTGGCGCCTAAGCTGGCGAAGCACGACAACGGCGTACTCCGCTAGGATGCCCGCGTGAACTTCTTCTTGCTGCAGGTGGTCGCCGTCTTCGGCGACGTCCATGGCGTCCGCGAGAACTTCTTCTTGTGCCAGGTGGTCGCCGTCTTCACCAATGTCCATGGTATCCGACGACTGCACGTACGTGATTGTGAACTAAGCTAGGTCGGATCCTAGGAGATCGATGCTCGGGGAAGCGATGGATATAAGCTCGCGGGCGGCAGTGTCTATATGGAACCACAGTGCCTCGACGCGTGTTGGAGTAGGATTTTTCTTACAGTTTTGCTAGAACTCATTTAGATGAGATATAATTTGGTCTCATTCATCTTTTATTGCCATTGAATGTGATGCTATAAGATGCCTGTGTGCTGACGTGGGTTGTATCTGTTCTTGTTTTCAAAGTGAATGAGACCAAATTATATCTCATCTAGATGAGTTCTAGGTACTCCCTTTTTCTTATTATGGTGCGAGTAGCGATTCTTGAGGAGACGCGTGGCGGAAACATGTCGCAGGAAGGGAGACTCCACGTCAAGCTCTTCTTGAGGTGGGCCAGCCCACTAACGCGGGTTTTTTTCTTCCTTTTTTCCTCTTTTTTCTTTTCCTGTTTTATTTATGTTTAACTCTGGTTTCTCTTTTGGTTTATTTGCAATTCTATTTTTATGTTTTTATTTTTTGGAGGAATATGGAAACACTTCTTCAATATTATATGAACATATAATCTAACACACATGAACAATTTCTTGCAAAAGTGTCAAAAATTTAAATGTATGATTTTTTCTATTCGCATGCAGAAAGATTTTCTAAATATGACATATTTTTATGTAATATACATTTATATCTTAAAGTTATTTTTAGAGTGATTATTAAATTATCAAATAAAATAATGTTTTATTTATACAAAACAAAATAAAAATATGAATGAATGAACCTCGCCTATGGCCCACTATTACTTTTCCTACTGTAGGCGCTATGTTAGTTGCCGCTTTGAGATCCTAAAAAAACAAGTAGTTGCCACTTTGAGAAGCATATAGGAGCACCCCATGGCGAGCAGATTTTTTTAGGGAAACATGGCGAACAGTTTGAGTCCGCTAAGGCCTTGTACAATGAGAGGTGCTTACGGGAGGTGCTTAGAAAAATAAATCAGACTTTTTTTAAGTACCGGTTCTTATTTGTACAGGATAGATGCTTAACTAAGCGTCTCTTCTGTAGAAATAGGCACCTGTGCTTTCGAAAAACCCGGTTTATTTTTCTAAACATCTCTCTAAGCACCTCCCATTGTACACGGCCTAATAAGATGGACTTCAAAACGAGATTTTCCAATGGACCCATTTGTATTCCCCATGTAATCAATCATGCAACTCTACCTTAAGATTCTTGTACGTGTATTATCCATCAACGGGTTGACTCTTCCCCAAGAAAAATCTAGGGTTTCCTTCATCAGTCCGCCTTTTCTCTGGTGGCCTTGGGGCCATGGCCACGCAGCGGATCTTGGCCCTTGCATGGGAGGACTCTATTCTCAGTTGTCTCTTCACGCTTTGTTAGGGTTTGTGTCCTGTTCAGGAATACGAGATGGTGACAGCTCCCTGAAGATGAAATAAGGTTCTCCCCGCCTATTCCCCGTCTCGATGGTGTGTCTAGCATCATCGATGGGCGTGTGGAGGTGTGTCTCCGGCGGATCTATCCTTGGTGGATTTGCTCGGAATTGGTCGTAGTCTGTCTATGTTCATGTGTTTTCAGGTTGGATCCATCCAATCTACGCTACTTTTCATCGGCGGCAGTTGTTGTTCTGCTGCGCTGGTCCTATGGGGCCTTAGCACGATGACTCCCCGATTGTCTAGTACAAAAAGTTTTGCCCGGCTCTAGCGAGGGAGGGGCAATGGCAATGACGCCTTCGCCGGCTCGCTTTAGTGTTTGTAGTCGTCGCTAGATGATCTACGGATCTAGATGTAATTTTCATCATTTCTGATGTTCGTTGTATTACCATGATTGAAGATGAATAGATTGAGAATTTACTCAAAAAAAAAAACTCTACCTTGAGATTGGTAAGCCTCTTAACATATTCATGATATTCTTTGGCACTTCAGTATAAGACTTTTAGATCACTGCGGATTTAAAAAGTCTTATTATGTTACTTCACAGAGGGCTTGTTTCTTTGGTGAAAATGAATAGGTATGTGCATCGATTGGCGAAATCAGCGGGTATGCCGGGCGTGCCTTAGCACACCCAGAAATTTAAGACTTTCTTTCACATACACTATTTGGGCCTGACAGCCCAACTCAATCTGAGACAGAGCAGTCGTGCACAACCCGAGTCGAGCAGCGCGCCTGCTGTGGTGCTGCCACCTGCGCCTGCTCCGCTCAGGCGCGCGCCGCTCCTCTCAAGCGCTCACCTTCTCCACGACTCCGCGGATCTCCTTCCACCACATCAAGACCTAATAGTACATAGAGACACCAGCTCTATGACTTCATCTCCCTCTCTTCACACACTCTCGCATCCTCTCTCTCTTTCTCTCTCTCACATGCGTGCGCGCGCACACACACAAACATTTGTGTGTCACACACTTGCCGACTTCGACAACCCTGCTTCCTTTCACGTCTAGATTCAGCTTCCATGAGACCGTCATGTCTAGATCCGTCAACAACGCCGACTACAATGATTATAGCCAACTTTCATGAGATCACCGTGTCAAGATCTGTAGGCTTGATCCCGGCTGATGTGCAATGGTGGTTGTGGTTGAACAAGCACATGGGCCTTGGAGGTGTGTCACGCCAGTGGAGAACGGTTGTGAGCGGCAGCGGCGCTTGGCAAAGATCAGTTGTGCATCCTCAAAAGTTTCAGTTTTTTAAAAAGAATTCGCTACTTGTTTGGACGCTGATAACACCCACACATGTGGCATATTAGACATCCGCCCACACGTCGTGTGTGTGGTGTAAGTAGGAGGCAGCCCACATGGGCCATGTGTGGGCGAACATTAAAATTGCTCACGAGTGTGGGCACAGCTACTTCGTGCCACATGCCAAACAAATTGCTACTCATCCTCACTCCGCGTGTGTGGCACGAAACAAATCTGCCCACACATCCTGGCGCACCCGTGGGATGGCAACTTTAGTCGCCCGGGATGACAAATGTCATTGCCATGCCTAAGTAACGGTAGTTGACGCATGTATTCAAACCATAGTTGGCATGTATGACAAACTACTTGCCCTACGTGGTCGAACAATAGTTACCATGTGTGATTAACTAGTGTCACGTGTGGTCCAACTATAGCTGTCATGTATGATTAATCACAGTAGTAATGTGTGTTTACCTAGTTGCCACATATGCACAACGGCACTTGCCATCTAGCAACGGATCATAGTTGCCATGTATGTTAACCTAGTTGCTACGTACGCGCAACTGCAGTTGCCATCTCACAATGTGCGATGTACATGGAGGTTCAACGCATGGATGAATTCAAGGTGGTGAAAAATATTCGCGAGGAGGAGTTTGTTAAAGTTGTGTCGAATATTATTGTACAAGATAGGTTACCGTTTGACTTGGTTTTGGACTGTGTGTAGATAGAGTAGGAGTTGTGTCCTAACGGGACACTTGTATCCCGGGCCTCTCATATATAGTGGGGATAGACACACGATGTAACCTATGCTAACATAATAGCACGGGCACGTAGGGGAGCCGGTGGCGGGTGTCAGCGTCGCGCGGCCGGGGTGCGGTATTGTGATGGTGTCATGGGGAGGAGCGCCTGTAGTCAGGCCCCGGGGATGTAGCCATATGGGTGAACCTCGTTAACAAATCTCGGTGTCGTGCTAGTGTGATTGCTTGGTCCTCCGAAGATCGACGGAGCGACTCGGATTTATTCTAACAAGTGGTATCATGAGCAAGGTTTAGAGAGGTCGTGGAAGTTGATCTAGACGATGGATCGTGTCAGATTCAGTGCAAAGATGGCGGTCGTGAGAATTCATTACCGAAGCTAGGGCTGAGGAATTTCTCCATAGTTTTAAATAGCCGGCTATAGCCCCGCTATAGCTCCGCTATAGCTGTTTGAGGGTGTTGCCGCTAAATGATTTCATGTACAATTTGCCGCTATAGCCCCGCTATAGCCCGCTATAGCCCAGCTATAGCTGTTTTTAAGGGTCGCTGCTAAATGCCATAGCCCGCTATTTAAAACATTGAATTTCTCTCGTGCAAGCTATCGGTTTGCTAGTAGACCGAAAAGAAAAGCAATCGGGAAGGAGGCGAGCAGCGTGCAGCGGAAGTCTCGACGAGATCGATGGAAAGCGGCAGCAACGTATCGTGGGAGTGGCAGGCAGATTGATGGGAGCGGCGCAGTGATCGTGATCGTGAGGCCCAGCCGGTGTGCACGCGGTTTGTGTAGCAGTCAGGTCGATCATGAGGCCCAGCCGGTGTGCACGCGGTTTGTGTAGCAGTCAGGTCGATCATGAGGCAGCGAGTCGCCATCAAGGCGAGGAGGTAGCACACAGCAGCAGTTGGAAGGCTGGTATAGGCTCAAGCCAGGAGCGGCCACGATGCTGGGCTGCGTGCTCGGGCTAGCGGACGTACTGTCCGGGAAGTTGCGAACTGGACATGCGGAGGTGTGGTGTGGTCATCAGGTGCTTGTGTGAGGGGAAAAAAGGAAAGGGAAATTTTTTGGTCAGCTTGTGCCACGTGAGCACGGGAGGCTGCCAATGACAGATCTTTTTTGCGGTTTTCCCTCTGTTGCGCATACAGGATGGCAGCGGTCAATACACTGCGGAGAATAAAGACGCGGAGTCGTAGGTTCAGGCGCAGATTGCCTGGTATGATAAGCTACGAGTATTCAAGTGTCGTAGGAATCTTTTATGCGACGGATACGCTTGATGGAGTAGCAGGATGCCAGGTTGATCAAGATGGACATCGTGCGGCGAGAGACGATGTGTGTATAAGGCTCGGAGGAGTCTGGAGCGCGTCGTGGAAGGATCATGCATATACAGGACGTCAAGCAATGCACCGAGATGTGCGGGACGGACACGACGCAGGGTGGAGCATGGTTGCAGTCAGATAATTTCGGCTGGGTCGGACTGCATAGTCTGACGGATCGACGGGATATCGGTCAAAGTAGAAGATGACGGTGATTTCAGCGACGGCGACATAAGAGCGTGATGCTGAAGATGGCTGACTTCTGGGGCGTGGAAACACGTGGTGCAGCCTGAGAGCTTGTGCGGCTTTGACAAGACGATGACGTAGTAGGGTTGACTCAAGGCAGTGTACACATAAGAGCTTGAAGTCGATAAGGTGCACGGTAGCATGGCCAGCTACATGGGGTCATGTTGAAGGTGGAGCTAGAGTCTGATAGACGACTTCGTTCTGTGTTGATGGAGGGGCTAGGTGTAAGACGTCAGAGAAACGAAGCCTATTTCAGCGGGATAGGGAGAGACACGTGGATCGGACTAGGACCCAGTGGTCTGATGGAGACGTGATACTCAGCGTCGGTCGGTGATGATCGGTGGTTCTCTACACTGGGGGTTTGAGTGGTGTGGGTTTGCGACCCAGGAGACTCGACCGGGACAGTACAGGCTCGACGCGGTGATAGCGGCGAGGCTTACGGTAAGCACGGGACACATCGACAGCCAAGGCACTAATAGTGAGACATGTGGTCAGAAAAAGTGTGCAGGGGTGCTGAAGCAGTGTTGACAAGTACCAGATTCAAGTTGGTGACTAGGTCTATCGGTGCCGGTTGATGGACAGGAGTTGACCATGGATAATCTGAGAAAGTGGCGGAGAGTCTAAAATTGTCAAAAGCTCAGAGAGTACATGGCCGTATATTCTGTGGTGTTCATTGCACATGGCAAAGTGCGGATGACAAATACAGAAGGAGGCGGAATGCTATAGTTGTGGGACATGCCAGAGACTATCCGGAAAAGGGGTGAGGCAACTGTGAATTTGACTCAGTGTGACACAGGGCGACGGTGAAATTCCTTCAAATTTCAGACAGACGGTCATGAAAGAGCGGTGACGTTGAGTTCAGGTAATTCTTATATGTGACGTCCAATATGTGAGTTGTTCACTTTCACGCAAACAGTGGTCGGTGTGTGATGGCATTGAACGGATTCTTCCGAAGTTGGGAGCACAAAGTAGAGTAATGAGGAACTTAACTTTGCTCAAGTATTGACAGTGAAGAAGATGAGAATGGACTACTGTTGCAGGTGGAGTCACATGGAGTCTGGGAGTAGCAGCGGTGCTCACGGCGCATCTCAAGTCCAATTTATATGGACGTTCGACGCATTGATGAATTCAAGGTGGTGAAAAATATTCGCTGAGGTGGAGTTTGTTAGAGTTGTGTCAAATATTATTGTACAAGGTAGGTTACAGTTGGACTTGGTTTTGGATTGCGTGTAGACAGGGTAGGAGTTGTGTTCTAATAGGACACTTGTATCCCAGACATCTCATATATAGTGTAGACACACGATGTAACCTATGCCAACATAATAGCACGGGCACGCGGGGGAGCCGGCGGCGTGTGCCGGCACTAGGGCGGTCAGGTGCGGTATTTTGACGGTGTCATGGGGAGGAGCGCCGATAGTCAGGCCCCGGAGATGTAGCCATATGGGTGAACCTCGTTAACAAATCTCAGTGTCGGGCTTGTGTGATTGCTTGGTCCTCGGTAGATTGATGGAGTGACCCGGATTTATTTTAACATAACCTAAGCTCAGGCAAACGATGCTATTGTTCAGAACGTCTCACGCTTAAAAAAATAACATAATATCTCAGATTTAAGAGTAATTAAAAAGTTAACATGACAACTCATGACCAGGAACATATATAAATATCTGAACAAACGTATAATTACATTTCCAGACATATCATGTCCCTGCTAAGTTAGCCGATCGAATTGAATTTAAATTGAGTCTATCAAAAAAAGGGCAATTGTCTAACGCACGGGTATCAGAGGTATGTCATCACAATCACAATCCAACAACCCTAAGCACTCATCGATTTGCCATGATGTAATCATCATCGAGGCAAGTAATATAGATATTCCATGATGTCATCATCGTCATAGTTTAAATCAGGCAATAGAGCGATACCCTCGTAGACACTAGTGACGGCGGCAGCAGGCATGGTCACCACCAGGTGCCCACACATGGGGCAACTGCCCTTGGCCTGAAAAACAGAACATTCAACATTCTGCAGAGATTGTTTTGATGGCATATGTGCAAGTTAACTTCAACTTTCATCACCAAATAAAGTTTGAGGTATGTGCGGGATGAAATGAAAATTGTTTACGTCTCTCTCTCTGTGCAGTTAGTTGCCAGCCAACTAAAATGAATGAAAAATGTCGTCCGGCCAGCGGTGGAGTACTTGTAATGGCATGCGGTGTCTCCCTCCCTTCCATGTGAAATATGAAATACAAGAAGACATGTGACTCTTTCCCACGCGTTATGCTGCCGAAATTTCTAGTAAAATTTCTCCCGACTTGTCAAAATTTTGTCCTTATTTGTAAGAAAACAAAAAATTTAGGGTGGTGGCTACCAAATGTTAGGGCCTCGTTTGTAATGAAACGAAAATATTAGGGTGTGAGCTGCAAAATGTTAGGGCCTTGGATGCATTTTCTCACCCGACAAGCCTAATTAAGTACTCATCATTTTGCCTACAGGAGAGAGGCAAGTAGTAACCTAGAAATTCCATGATGCCATGATGGCATCATAGTCAATGTAAGCCGGTAGCTCTATATTATCTGGCCATCCAGTGAAATCATTATAGATAGTACTAATGGCGGCTGCTGTGGGGGGCATGGTCACCACCTGGCGCCGGCACATGGGGCAGCTCCCCTTGTCCTGCAGCCACCTCTCCACGCACCGCCCGTGGAACCCGGTACCGCAAAGGCGTCTCCTTCCATGCGCCCGTTGTCGCCGTCATTGTGCAGACAGATCGGGCAGCAGTCGAGTCCATCGACGGCGCCTCCACCGTCTTTAGCGCATCAGCCACGGCCACGGCCAACACCGGGTCATCCGGAGCACCGGCGACGACGACGTGTGGCCACTCCAAAATAAAACTGTCGTCGCGGATAACCTCGTGAAACTGCACAGCAGAATCATGTAGAATGTTGGCATCTTCTAGTAGTTGTAGTTCTGGTACCACCACGTGTAAATAAATAACCCGTGTTGGGCGATTTCTTGTACCTGGGCCTCAAGTAGAGACTCTTGTGGTTGGGACGCGAGTATAAAGTCTTGTGATTTTTGTTATGATGACATGTACATGGTGTAAATTTAATCAAAATATAGTTTAGTGAAAGGCCATATAGTTAGCATCGGAAAGGGTTAATCTAGCCGCGCAAATGCGCGGGAAACCCTGCTAGTTAACACAATTTAGTTAGTGAATTCCTCATCTCCCTCTATTTCTAGGTTATCGAGTTGCCTTGTTGATTTTCAGGCAATTTGCAATCACATATAAATTAGCATTTTCTCATGCAAAGAATCAAGGTTGGACAATTTAATGAAATAATGTACCTATTTGGTAGCACAAGCGCACACTAACTCAGTTGGTTGTGGTTTTTGGGCATGGAGGGGACATCATGAGTTTGAATCTCACAAAATGCAACCGTTTCCTCGTTCTTTGCGAAAAACACAACAGACGAACCTCGCATAAACCTGGACCGCGGGTTAATTAAAGAAAAAAGTAGGGTATTTTCTTGCAAAACATGAGACGGATGGGCATAAATGCTCCTTATTTTATTAGTAGGTATAAATAGATAGATAGATAGATAGATAGATAGATAGATAGATATAAATAGATATACATATAGATAGCATATAGATACGTGGGTTGTCGTTGTACTATGTGCTTTTTTGCTAGTTATGCTATGATATAAAAATGTTTCTGCATGTTGTTTTCTTGCATTTTGCTTATCTTCGTCTGAAAGAGTCCTGACTAAATCTCACTTGTCTTAAGCCGACGGATTTAGTTTGCACATCATTTGTTTATTTGATTTACTTTTTTCAGTTTTTCAGTTTTTAACTTTTTCCATGTTAGTGCTATTACAATCCTATATGACGTCAGCCCACAACTGGCAAATCACCAACTGGGAGATGTGTGTTAAATAAACAAGTGGGCGATCTGCATGTAGATGAAAGAGCATAATAGACAATCGAGTCAAAGCACCACAACCAAAGGATTTGAACTTTGTAAATATGCAAGACAACTAGTTACTCGGATTTCTTTCATCAAATTTTTCCTTGTTGGATCTCCACGGAAACATACGGGCTATCTAATGTTTAACTGGAACCTAATTGCCCAAACCATATAAGGTGCCTTTTATTACCGATGGACAAATTTTCCGAGCATATGGAATTCTATCCCAGAGACCCCGATGAAGGTGGGCATTAACCGTTGTAGGAATGGCACTTCTGCAGGCACTCACTCTTCGTCTTGTAACAGTCGCCATTCTTATTCTGGCAACAGTAGCACTTAGCACGGAGCTCAAAGTTGAAATAACATACGAGATAGAGGCTGCAAAATTGCTCGGTTTTCTTGCTCTCGCCTACAGATGTTGAGTTGACGATGGTAGTGTTGGTACTTGTGTTCGCCGCATGATCATCTTGGTTGACCATCATTTGCTTATTATTGACAACACCTGTATAGTATATTTAAACTTAGTATGCAGTACTTCAGGCGTGTGTGTGAGTGTATGTATGTCTGATCCGAAGAATTAGTGGCAAGAAGTTAACACAAGATTCTAAAGACAATGATGATATATACTTACACTGCGCACAAAGCACAAGGCATCCAATGAAGAATATCATGGTCGCCTGCACTAGGCTGCTCCCTCTCATATTGGTAGTCGAGTGTAAGGTTCCACTAGGAAATAGTTGGACTCCAAATGTGGCAGACACGGACGACAAGTCTATAAATAGCAAGGGTTGGAAAATATTTTAAATATTCATTAATGTACTACAAAAGATTGCAAGTGCACGAGATATATGTTCATTAATGTCGAGATTTTTGCACATATATATACACATACTAATAGGCACTCCCAAGAAATTCCCACATTAAATAGAGGAAAATATAAAATGGAGGCCGTTGATTTTGTGGGTCAAGATTATAACTGTGTAGATCAAATTTTTAATCATAGAAACGGAAAAAATTAAAACGGCTTTAATTCTCACGTATCTCTCTTATCTCTCTATTTCTCGTGCGTAGCTTTTTAATTGTAGCAAAAGAAAGAAATTAAAACCGCTTTAGTTTTCACGTATCTCTCTCTATCACTCTATTCCTCACGTGTCTCTCTATCAAAGTCCGCTTTAATTCTCATGTATCTCTCTATATCCCTATTCCTCACATGTATCTCTCTACATCTCTCTATTTTGCACGTGTCCCTGTAGCAAATCTCTATGCCAACCTCAGTTCTACTCTATCTCACATGTCTCTCACAAATTCTCAGGCCTCTCTCTCATGCATATCTTCTTATCAGGGTGCTGACAAAAGGGGCACAAGTGTTTCTGCATCCCCTGTTGCCTCTCGGTGATGTGGTAGATTACGCTACAGCAGCAGTGCAGGCCGGCACTGGCACCGAGTTCATAAAGCCATGCATAGCAGCTTTGGTGAGGGCGCTCTAATGGGACCTTGTGACAGTCTCACCATTTGCAAGTACAGAAAGGTGTTGTAGCACCCGGGAGTCCCGAACCCCTTTTATCTGGTCATTCAATGTTGATGAGATTGGTGAAGGGGTCAGTCAAACAACAGCCGTGGTATCATATTAAGTCCTATCCATTTTGACCGAGCCAACAGCGGTACTCCTAGGGACAAGCTGGGTAGGTCTACGCACGTAGGCAGAGGCCCTCTCTCGAGCAGGTCTGGCAGGATAGGTAGATTACTGTTGAAGTGACCACTCATAGGTTATGCATGCGGTTGTGCCACATATGGCGAGGTGAACAAGGGCCTAAGACGTCTCGTGTTTAAACAACTCTATTCTCTCAATGTCATACTATTAAAAATCAGGATAGTCATGAACAAGAGAATATGCCAGATCTGAACGTATCTGTCTTATCTCTCGGTGGCTTTAATTCTCACGTATCTCTCTTATCTCTCTATTTATCATGCGTATCTCTTTAATTACAAAAAAGGAAAAAAGTTAGAACCACTTTAATTTTCATGTATCTCTTTCTATCTCTCTATTTCTCACACGTACCTCTCTCTATCTCTGCACGAACAAAAATACATGACAAAAGTTCAAAGTGAAAACAATGAGCAGTTCAACTGCTACACTGAATACATTTTGGAAGAGAATAAAAGAATACAAAACTAAAAGACTAAAAGTTTTGTTGCAAAAAGTTCCCGTGCTTCTACATGCACGGTTCAAAATTTCTAGTGCGAAATATCCGTCATTCATTTGCATGTTAAAAAAGGCAAAAGCAACCGTTCTTTTAGCCGTTTCTAAAATTATTCGCAAACGGGGCAATTTGTGACAACTGTCTACATGAAAATGTTCTCCTATTCATAAGCTTTCCAATGGTATATTATATGATTCACTCCAATGAACGGTTTCAAAATTTCATTTATACCATTACAAACAAGTGTTTATGTATTCAGAAAAATCTATTTAACCGTCGTGAATATGAAGAAATGATCAATACGGGGCGTTGTTCGCTTCCAACAGCTTACCATCGGTATATCGTTTGCTCAATTCCGATGAGTGGTTGGGGAGCTACGTGCAAAAACTAGTACGTGAAAACAGAGTGATGTTCAAACATGCATGTTTGAGAAGTTCAACTTCTTCATGGAGTGCGTTTTTGAAGACTGTTTTCGCGATAAAGACAGAATGCGTAATCTAGTCGGTTTCAAAATAACTTTAAAACGGCTGGGAATTAGAAAAACTTTCAATAAGAAAACGTTTCGCATTTTCAATAGCTTTCGGACGGTATATTATTTGCCTCGTTCCGATAAATTTTGCGAAAACACGTGAAAAACATGTTTTCTACCATTTTCAAAATTGAGATAAAACTGTAGATAATTGGGAGAAATAGTCTATACATGAAAGTTACGCATTTGCTCGGGCTTTCCAACAACATATCATTTGCTGCATTCCAACAAATCATTGTGAAACTAACTTGAAAAAAGGTCTTGGTACAACTCCGGCCATTTTCTAAATTACTTTAGAACAGTTTCAAATTGGAACAAACTTTTTATATGAAAAGGAGTGCATTTTCATAAGCTTTCCAACGCCATATCATTTGCATCAATCGGATGAGCCGTTTTGGAATTAACTCAAAAATACGAACTCGTCTATTCGGTTTCAAGAAAGCCCACCATTTTTCAAATTGCTCTTTAACCGTAGGTAATTTGGGAAAACTTTCGATATGTGAAATGAGCAGATTTGCAGCAGATTTCCAACACCGATAAATGATTTAGAAATAGGCTCGAAAATACAATTCACGTTTATTTGTGTGAAGAAAAGGTTTGCACACACTGCTCTTAAAGAGTGTAGATTTTGCCAAAAATTCAACTGAGGTTGTGATCCTCATGTCCAGAACTTTCCAATGGCATATCGCAAGCCCATTTGGACAACGTTTGCGGAAGTTCAACATGTCCCAAGGTGCAGTTCAACTAGTACAACTGCGACGGATCGACTAGTTATCAGAATATTATTTTGGTCCTATGATCAGAATAGTGTTTATGTGTATGTCTATATATATATATAGGTGTGCTAAAGTGAACCTGAGCGCAATGCGCTTATTCTACGCTCTGGCATATCAGCGCGCAACCAACCAGAAAACATGCCTGTGATGTGGTGTGCACCTGCGCGCCACGCCCGTCGATCGTCTTGTTGTTGTTCACGGTGAGCTAGCTCCTGGGAGGGGCTGATGAGCATGGTCCACGCGCGCGAAGGCAATCCTGGACCACGCCGATCGAACCGGACGTCGTCGTCGCTAGCTGGGGTCGGTATGCTGGACAAGTACTACTAGTATAATCGAGTCCTTTTTTCTCTCTCTTTCTTTTTTTCGAATTTCTTTTCTGATCTGATGGAAACGAGTTGACCAATACTCTCTTCCGTCGTCTCCTCACGCGCGTGTGGCGTATGGACGGACGAGTCGATCAACTGGCGAGGTACGTTCCGCGTTATTTTTCCTTTCTTTTTTTGGATTTTGGCCGGGTCGTACGTCCACTCGACTCGACTAATCCATCGACCGCCTGCACCAAACGTGGCAAGTCGAATGGGAGAAAAAAACAACTTTCTGTTTCGTCTCGCCCAAAACAGAGTCCTCCTCTGTCGCCCCGCGCATCGCCCGCCGTAGCTTCGTCTTCCTCGCCTCCCCTCCGCCATGCCTCTCTCACCTTCCTTCATACGTGTCATCTCTCGCCGGCTGCCAGAATGGCACCGCCAGTCCCGGTCGGCGCTATTTTCAAGATCCCCAAAGCTGCTCCAGTCCCACCAAGGCAGCAGCAACTCCGATTGATTCCGCCGCTGCTATGTCTTGAGCTTGCGTCGGTTTTCCTTGAAGAGGAAAGGGTGATGCAACAATAGTAGTGTAAGTATTTTTCTCAGTTTTTGAGAACCAAGGTATCAATCCAGTAGGAGGCTCCTCAAAAGTCCCACGCACCTACAGAAACAAATAAAGAACTCGCAACCAACGCAATAAAGAGGATGTCAATCCCTTCACGGCCAATTGCGAAAGTGAGATCTGATAGAGATAGTATGATAAGATAAATATATTTTTCGTAATTTATAATATAGATAGGAAAAGTAAAGATGCAAATAAAAGTAGATTGAAAACTTATATGATAAAAGATAGACCCGGAGGCCATAGGTTTCACTAGTGACTTCTCTCAAGATAGCATAAGTGTTATGGTGGGTGAACAAATTACTGTCGAGCAATTGATAGAAAAGCGAATAATTATAAGATTATCTACTACTATTACTCCACACATCGACCGCTATCCAGCATGCATCTAGAGTATTAAGTTCATAAGAACAGAGTAACGCATTAAGAAAGATGACATGATATAGAGGGATAAATTCATACAATATGATATAAATCCCATCTTTTTATCCTTGATGGCAACAATATAATATCTGCCTAGCAACCCCTGTTGTCACTGGGTAAGGACACCGCAAGATTGAACCCAAAGCTAAGCACTTCCCCCATGGCAAGAAAGATCAATCTAGTAGGCCAACCCAAACTGATAATTCGAAGAGACTTGCAAAGATAACTCAATCATACATAAAAGAATTCAGAGGAGATTCAAATATTTCTCATAGATAAACTTGATCATAAACCCACAATTCATCGGATCTCGACAAACACACATAAAAAGAGTTTCCATCGAATAGATCTCCACAATAGAGGGGGTGAACATTGTATTGAGATCCAAAAAGAGAGAAGAAGCAATCTAGCTAATAACTATGGACCCGAAGGTCTATGGTAAACTACTCACAACTCATCGGAAGGGCTATGGTGTTGATGTAGAAGCCCTCGGTGGTCGATTCCCTCCGGCGGAGAGCGCCGACAAAGCTCCAAGATGGAATCTCGCGGATACTGAGAAGGTTACGGCGGTGGAAATTGTTTTCGTTGGCTCCTAGATGTTTTCGAGTGCGTGGGTATATATAGGAGGAAGAAATGCGTCGGTGGCCGCTCGTGGGGCCCAAGAGACAGGGGGCGTGCCCAGAGGGGGTGGGCGCGCCCTCCTATCTCCTGGCCGCCTCGAGTGCTTCTTGACTTGCACTCCAAGTCCTCTGGATCACGTTCGTTCCAAAAATCAGGCTTCCGAAGGTTTCATTCCGTTTGGACTCCGTTTGATATTACTTTTCTTCGAAATTAGGCAAAAAAACAGCAATACGGATTGGGCCTCCGGTTAGTAGGTTAATCCTAAAAAATGATATAAATGTGTAAAATAAAACCATAAACATCCAAAAAGGGGTAATATAATAGCATGAAACAATCAAAAATTATAGATGCGTTGGAGACGTATCAAGCATCCCCAAGCTTAATTCCTGCTCGTCCTCGAGTAGGTAAATGATAAAAAAGAATTTTTGATGTGGAATGCTACCTAGCATAATTCTCAATGTAATTTTCTTTATTGTTTCATGATTGTTCAGATCCAAATGATTCAAGATAAAAGCTTATAAAACATAAAAATAATAATGCTTTGAAGCATGCAAACAAATAATCATGTCCTATCAAAATAGCATAGACAAAGGAAGCTTATCCCTACAAAATCATATAGTTATGCCATGCTCCATTTTCATTACACAACATACTCCCATCATGAACAACCCCGATGACGAGCCGAGCAATTGGTTCATACTTATTAACGCGCTTCAGCTTTTTCCACTCTTATGCAATACATGAGCGCAAGCCATGGACATAGCACTATGGTGGTATTTGGTGGTGGTTGTGAGGACAAAAAGGGAGAAGATAGTCTCACGTCAACTAGGCGTATTAACGGGCTATGGAGATGCCCATCAATAGATATCAATGTGAGTGAGTAGGGATTGCGATGCAACGGATGCACTAGAGCTATAAATATATGAAATCTCAACAAGAGAAACTAAGTGGGTGTGCATCCAACTCGCTTGCTCACGAAGACCTAGGGTATTTTGAGGAAGCCCATCATTGGAATATAAAAGCCAAGTTCTATAATAAAAAAAATTCCCACTTAGTATATGAAAGTGACAACATAGGAGACTCTCTATCATGAAGATCATGGTGCTATTTTGAAGCACAAGTGTGGAAAAGAGATAGTAGCATTGTCCCTTCTCTCTTTTTCTCTCATTTTTTTCTTTTTTTTCTTTTTTTTCTTTGGCCTTTCTTTTTTTCTTTCTTTTGGCATTTTCTCTCTTTTTTTTCTTTTTTTTCTTTTTGAAATCCGAAGTCTCATCCCGACTTGTGGTTGAATCATAGTCTTCATCATCCTTTCCTCACTGAGACAATGCTCTAATAATGAAGATCATCACACTTTTATTGATTTACAACTCAAGAATTACAACTCAAAGCTAGAACAAGATATGACTCTATATGAATGCCTCCGGCGGTGTGCGGGATATGCAATTAATCAAGAGTGACATGTATGAAGATTATGAAGGTGGCCTTGCCACAAATACAATGTCAACTACATGATCATGCAAAGAGCAATACGACAATGATGAAGCGTGTCATAATAAACGGAACGGTTGAAAGTTGCATGGCAATATATCTCAGAATGGCTATGGAAATGCCATAATAGGTAGGTATGGTGGCTGTTTTGAGGAAGGTAAATAATGGGTGCATGATACCGGCGAAAGTTGCGCGGCACAATAGAGGCTAGCAAAGTGGAAGGGTGAGTGTGCGTATATCCATGGACTCACATTAGTCATAAAGAACTCATATACTTATTGCAAAAGTTTACTTAGCCCTCGAAGCAAAGTACTACTACGCATGCCCCTAGAGGGATAGATTGGTAGGAAAAGACCATCGCTCGTCCCCGACTGCCACTCATAAGGAAGAAAATCAAAAGAGCATCTCATGCAACAAATTTGTCACACAACTTTTACCATACGTGCATGCTACGGGACTTGCCAACTTCAACAAAAGTATTTCTCAATTTCATAATTACCCACTAGCATGACTCTAACATTACCACCTCTATATATCAAAACAATTATCAAGCATCAAATTGATCCTAGTGTTTTATGCACTTTCTATGATAGTTTTTATTACACCCAACTTGGATGCTCACCATTCTAGGACCAATTTATAACCATAGCAAATACCATATTGTTCTAAAATACTCTCGAAATAATATAAGTGAAGCAAGAGAGACTAGCAATTTCTTCAAAATTAGGCCACATGCGTACTCTAAAAGATATAAGTGAAGTACTAGAGCAAAAACTATCAAGCTCAAAAGATATAAGTGAAGCACATAGAGTATTCTAATAAATTCAAATCAAGTGGGCTTCTTCCAAAAGGTGTGTACATCAAGGATGATTGTGGTAAACTAGAAAGCAAAGACTAATATCATACACGACGCTCCAAGCAAAACACATATCATGTGGCGAATAAAAATATAGCTCCAAGTAAAGTTACCAATGAACGAAGACGAAAGAGGGGATGCCTTCCGGGGGCATCCCCAAGCTTAGGCTTTTGGATACTCTTGAATATCTTGGGGTGCCATGGGCATCCCCGAGCTTAGGCTTTTTCCACTCCTTATTCCATAGTACATCAAATCTTTACCCAAAACTTGAAATCTTCACAACACAAAACTGAACAGGAAATCTTATAAGCTCCGTTAGTGAAAGAAAACAAAACCACCACATAAGGTACTGTAATGAACTCATTCTTTATTTATTTTGGTGTTAAACCTACTGTATTCCAAGTTCTCTATGGTTCATACCACTTAATACTAGCCATAGATGCATTAAAATAAGCAAACAACACACGAAAAACAGAATCTGTCAAAAACAGAACGGTCTGTAGAAATCTGTAACTAACGCAAATTTCTGGAATTCTAAAAATCCTACCAAAATAGTAAGTACTGGACAATTTGTCTATTGATCAGCATCAAAAAGAATAAACGAAAAATCACGTTTCTGTGATTTAAAAAAACTAACTTCATGCGCGCAAAGTTTCTGTTTTTCAGCAGAATCAAATTAACTATCACCATAGGTTATCCTATAGGTTTTACTTGGCACAAACACTAAAAATAACACATCTAAACAGAAGGTAGATGCCAAATTTATTACTAAACATAAACAAAAACAAAAAACACAGTAAAATTGGGTTGCCTCCCAACTAGAGCTATCGTTTAACGCCCCTAACTAGGCATAAAAGCGAAGATAGATCTAAGTAGTGCCATCTTTTGCACTCAATTCATAAGTAGCCCGCATGATAGATTCATAAGGTAATTTAACTTTATTTCTTGAAAAGTTCTCCATGCCTTTCCTTAATGGAAATTGGAATCTAATATTCCCTTCCTTCATATCAATAATCGCGCCAATCGTTCTAAGGAAAGGTCTACCAAGAATAATAGGGCAAGAAAGATTGCAATCTATATCAAGAACGATAAAATCTACGGGCACCAAATTTCTATTTGCAACAATGAGAACATCATTGATCCTTCCCATTGGCTTTTTAATGGTGGAATCCGCAAGGTGCAAATTTAAGGTGCAATCATCAATATCATGGAAACCTAGAATATCACATAAAGATTTCGGAATTGTGGAAACACTAGCACCCAAATCACACAAAGCATAATACTCATGATCTTTAATTCTAATCTTTATAGTAGGTTCCCACTCATCATTAAGTTTTCTAGGTATAGAAACTTCCATATTAAGTTTTTCATCATAAGATTGCATCAAGGCATCAACAATATTGTTGGTAAAAGCTTTATTTTGACTATAAGCATGAGGAGAATTAACAACGGATTGCAACAAGGAAATACAACCTTCTAAAGAACAATTATCATAATCAAATTCCTTGAAATCCGAGATAGTGGGTTCAATGCTATTTAAAGTCATGACCTCTCCAATCTCACTTTTACCAAATTTAGCATCAAGATCTAAAAACTCCGAATTATTGGGACGCCTTCTAACTAAAGTTGACTCATCTCCAGTCCCCTTATTATCAAGATTCATATTGCAAAACAAAGATCTAATGGGAGACACATCAATAACTTTAAGATGTTCATCATTATTTTCATGAAAACTAGAAGAACACGCCTTTACAAAACAATCTTTCTTAGCACGCAATTTAGCGGTTCTTTCCTTGCACTCATCAATGGAAATTCTCATGGCTTTGAGAGACTCATTGATATCATGCTTAGGAAGAGTAGATCTTAGTTTAAGAGAATCAACATCAAGCGAAAGTCTATCAACGTTCCTAGCCAAATCATCAACTTTGAGCAATTTTTCTTCAAGCAAAGCATTAAAATTCTTTTGATAAATCATAAATTCTTTCACACTATTCTTAAAATCAGAGGGCATCTTATTAAAATTACCATAAGAATTATTGTAGGAATTTCCATAATTATTAGAGGAATTACTAGGAACGGTCTAGAATTAAAGTTTCCTCTATAAGCATTGTTTCCAAAACTATTCCTACCAACAAAATTCACATCCATAGATTCATTAGTATTATCAATCAAAGTAGAAAAAGGCATATCATTGGGATCAAGAAGAGCACTGTTAGTAGCAAATAATTTCATAAGTTCATCCATCTTTCCACTCAAAACATTGATTTCTTCTATAGCACGCACTTTTTTACTAGAAGATCTTTCGGTGTGCCATTGAGAATAATTAGCCATAATATTATCAAGAAGTTTTGTAGCATCTCCTAAAGTGATTTCCATAAACATGCCTCCTGCGGCCGAATCTAAAAGATTTCTAGAAGCAAGTTCAAACCGGCATAAATTTTTTGTATGATCATCCATAAATTCAAACCATGAGTAGGGCAATTGCGAATCATCAATTTCATTCTTTCCCAATATTGGGCAACATGCTCATGATCAAGTTGTTTATTCATAATATCGTTCCTAAGAGTGATGATCTTAGCGGGAGGAAAATATTTAGAGATAAAAGCATCTTTGCACTTGTTCCAAGAATCAATACTATTTTTAGGCAAAGAAGACGGAAACCAAATTTTAGCACGATCTCTAAGTGAAAACATAAATAATTTCAATTTAACAATACCGTTATTTGTATCTTTCTTCTTTTGCATATCACACAAATCAACAAAGTTGTTTAGATGAGTAGCGGCATCTTCACTAGGAAGGCCGGCGAATTGATCTTTCATAACAAGATTCATCAAAGCAGTATTGATTTCACAAGACTCAACATCATTAAGAGGAGCAATCGGAGTACTAAGAAAATCATTATTATTGGTATTGGATAAATCACACAATTTGATATTATCTTGCGCCATGGCAACAAGTAATCCAACACACAAGCAAACAGAAAAGGCAAGCGAAAAAAGAGAGGAGAAGGTTGGGAAAGAGAGGGCAAATAAAACGGCAAGGGTGAAGTGGGGGAGAGGAAAACGAGAGGCAAATGGCAAAGAATGTAAATGCGAGCGAGATGAGTTTGTGATGGGTACTTGGCATGTCTTGACTTGAGCGAAGACCTCCCCGGCAACGGCGCTAGAAATCCTTCTTACTACGTCTTGAGCTTGCGTTGGTTTTCCCTGAAGAGGAAAGGGTGATGCAGCAATAGTAGCGTAAGTATTTCCCTCAATTTTTGAGAACCAAGGTATCAATCCAGTAGGAGGCTCCTCAAAAGTCCCACGCACCTACACAAACAAACAAAGAACTCGCAACCATCGCAATAAAGGCGTTGTCAATCCCTTCACGGCCACTTACGAAAGTGAGATCTGATAGAGATAGTATGATAAGATAAATATATTTTTGGTATTTTATAATATAGATAGGAAAAGTAAAGATGCAAATAAAAGTAGATTGAAAGCTTATATGATAAAAGATAGACGCCGGGGACATAGGTTTCACTAGTGACTTCTCTCAAGATAGCATAAGTATTACGGTGGGTGAACAAATTACTGTCGACCAATTGATAGAAAAGCGAATAATTATGAGATTATCTAGGCATGATCATGTATATAGGCATCACTTCCGTGACAAGTAGACCGACTCCTGCCTGCATCTACTACTATTACTCCACACATCGACCGCTATCCAAAGCATGCATCTAGAGTATTAAGTTCATAAGAACAGAGTAACGCATTAAGAAAGATGACATGATGTAGAGGGATAAACTCATGCAATATGATATAAATCCCATCTTTTTATCCTCGATGGCAACAATATAATACCTGCCTTGCAACCCCTGCTATCACTGGGTAAGGACAGCGCAAGATTGAACCCAAAGCTAAGCACTTCCCCCATGGCAAGAAAGATCAATCTAGTAGGCCAAACCAAACTGATAATTCGAAGAGACTTGCAAAGATAACTCAATCATACATAAAATAATTCAGAGGAGATTCAAATATTTCTCATAGATAAACTTGATCATAAACCCACAATTCATCGGATCTCGACAAACACACCGCATAAAAGAGTTTACATCGAATAGATCTCCACAAGAGAGGGGGAGAACATTGTATTGAGATACAGAAAGAGAGAAGAAGCCATCTAGCTAATAACTATGGACCCGAAGGTGAAAGTGCGTTATATCGACTAGAGGGGGGGTGAATAGGCGATTTTTATGAATTCTTTACTGAGGAATTTGCCGGTGAGGAAATTCCTTAGCGAAGAACTACTTGTAGCGGAATAAGTACTTAGAAGTAAGCATAAGAGAATGCGGGCATGGTCATCATGATGAAATGAAGACAAACAAAGAGTACAGAAAGCGTAAACACAGGATAGCACAAAATGAAGACAAACAGACTGAAGAAATTGAACTGAGGAGATTGAGAAAGTCTTCAGTCAAAGTCTTCAAACACAGATATGAACAAACACTCAAAACAATAATGAGGAAATGAAAGGGTTGAGGAAATAGAACCAGTTAGGTTGGTGAAGACAATGATTTGGTAGACCAGTTCCAACTGTTGTCTCAGTTGTACGTCTGGTTGGAGCGGCTGAGTATTTAAACTCGAGGACACACAGTCCCGGACACCCAGTCGCTGAGCCCGCAGCTCAGGAAACCAAGTTCTCGCTGTATTCTCCTTGAACTAAGGTCACACAGACCTCGTCCAATCACTCGTGGTAAGTCTTCAGGCGACTTCCAAACCTTCACAGACTTGGTCACTCGGCGATCCACAATTCCTCTTGGATGCTCTAGACCATGACGCCTAACCGTCTGGAAGAAGCACAGTCTTCAAAGGTAACAAGCGTCGGATCCACGCAGTTTCAATCTCTTCAGTGATGCTCAATCACTTTGGGTTTGTAGGGGTTTGGTTTTTGGGTTTTTCCTCACTCGATGATTTTCTCTCAAAGTCCTGGTAGGATGGGTTGCTCTCAAATGACAAGTGTCAAGTTCACTCGGAGCAGCCAACCAGCTAGTGGTTGTAGGGGGCAGCTATTTATAGCCTAGGGAGCAGCCCGACATGATAAGACATAAATGCCCTTCAATGATATGACCGTTAGGTGGATAAGATATTTTATGCGACGCCAAGAGCACAAAGAACGGTCGGAAATTTGAATCTCGAATTCCTCAGGGCTATCATGTTCCTCACTGTGTAGGCAATTCGCACTGGCGAATTCCTAACTCCTCAGTCAGGACAAATTCCTCAGCGACCAGAAGAACTTCGTCTCTGTCACTGAAGAAATTGACTGAACTGTATGAGATTTCCAAAGGCTTCACTCGAAGGGATTTGGTAGGTGTAGGATTTTGAGTTGAGCATCACATGGAAATTTTTCCTTAGTATTTCCTCGACCCCCTTTAACAGTACGTTGTTTCCTATGACTCAAGAAAGATAAAAATGAAACTATGAAAACAAAAGTCTTCACGCTTCATGTTCCTCAAATGAATACAAGGTCTTCAAGGTCACACCAATTTCTTCACTTTCAAAGTCTTCAGAATATCAAAGTCTTCAGTCGAAGAACTTCATTTTTAGGGGTCGACTTTCTCTGTAAATATCAAACTCCTCATAGACTTATAGACCTGTGTACACTCACAATCGCATTAGTTCCTTAACCTATAAGTCTTCAATACACCAAAATCACTAAGGGCACTAGATGCACTTACGATCTCCTCCTTTTGGTGATTGATGACAATATAGGTTAAGTTTTCAACGGGATAAACATATGAAGTGTAAATACTGATATTGAGGAATTTGATTGCAAGATATAGAAGAACTCCCGAAGATGTGCATAGTGAGGAATTTGCTTTTGAGGCAATGCACATTTGAAGAGTTGAATCATGGAGATCTCCCCCTATATCTTGTAATTCATACACGCATTTGACATATAATATGAAGAATTTGAAATGCATGATGATATGGTGCTTGATGTAATTCAGCATGCGTGCGATAACATTAATGAGGAACAAGCATGCAAAATAACGCATCAAGAGTACCAGGGTTGAAGAAGCTCAAGAGAATCAGAGCATAGTGCATCAAAAGTATCAAAGCACCATCGGGTTTAAGATTACAAATCGATCCAATAAAAGTTTCAGAAGAACGAGAGTTGTAACTTAACAAAAAATTGCCCATATAATAGACCCGCTTGAAGACTAACTCAAATTTCTCCCCCTTTGTCATCGAATGACCAAAAGGATCGAAACTGAGGACTAACGCCCCTGAAAAATTTCAAGTTGAAGAAGGAGCGCCAGCGTTGTTGGGGTCGGTTGTTGTAGTAGGGCCTGCCGCAGTGTCGTCCAAGTCTTCATTTTCATTAGTGTCGCGCGATGAAGAATAGGAGCTGGCCACCAAGGAAGGAACTTTGACCTTCTTGTATTTCTTCGGAGAAGGTGCAGACCAGTCAAATTCTTCCTTGAGTCCCATTGTCGTCAGTTCTTCCGCACTGTAGACATTTAAAAGAACAGCCCAGGTGCGTTTGAAGGTTTCATGGAGGTAGTAGTGGTTTTTCTTCACTACATTGTGTGTTGAGGTCATGTTGTGAAGAATTGAACCAAACTGACGCTTGACCCATTTATGATTGCGATCAACCTTCTGATGAAGACTGAGGAGTAACTCACGATCAGTCATCACCCTGGGTGCTGTGGCTTGAGGCCTTTGCTTGACTGATGTATTTGCGGCAGAGTCATGTGTGGCAGAGTCATCATTGGTGGAGTAGGATGCTGCTTTGCGAAACTGTCCATCCAATGGACGAGTGCCTTCATCGATCACAGCAGTAGCCTTGCCCTTGTCATCAGCTGAGGTAAATGTTCGTTTGAGGACTTCAGTCGGGGGCAAGTAGCTGTAGTGGTTCAGACTATCAGCTTTGTAATTGAGTGAAGACCTTGTCCTGATGAATCTCATTATCCAAGGCGCATAAGGCTTCAGCTCAAATGGTGACATAGCAATGTTTGCCAGAGTCCTCATGAAGAAATCATGGAAGTTGACGGGAACGCCATGGATGCTGTTGAAAAGCATATTCTTCATGATGCCGACGACTTCTTCATCATTCGAGTCGTGGCCTTTGATAGGACTCATTGTCTTCGTCAGAATCCGATAGACAGTCCGAGGCACATACAATAATTCCTTGACGAGGAATTTGGTTCTTGGGGCCTGCCTTGGCTTCAAAGGCTTCATCAGCACTTGCATATAGTGATTGGAAAGTTACGGTTCGTTGTAGATACAACGAGCACCGTCAAGTGGAGGATCGAGTGGTAGAGCACGAAGCAATTCGATTCTTTGGTGCCTTGTAGTGAGTATTTTCAGACATCTAGTCTAATACCCATGAGTTCACGTCTTCAGCGTCTCCGTTGATGTGCAGCGTTGCATAGAATTGAAGAATGAGTTCTTCATTCGATCCTGAGATATCAATGCAGAAATTCAGAAGTCCTGCGTCGTGAAGAACATTGAGGACTGGCTCGAAGCCTGGCAGAGACTCCATGTCCACATGAGGAATATGAGCATGATCGAAGACTTTGTCTTTATTGAAAAGCACCGAGGAATAGAAATTGGCTTGACTGGTAGTCCAGAAACGCCTCTTCCTTATGCGAGCAGAATCATATGGATTGTAATCAGTGAAGAATACGTGCTCGCTGAAGAAGTCTTCAGCCTTGAACTTTTGCTTTGTTGAGAAGGGATCCTTTGGCTTTGGCAGTGGAGTGTCATTTAGTTGCATCACGACCTCTGGAATCGCAATCTCAGGTTCTTCAGACTGAGGAATTTCTTGTTCCTCAACAGTGCGATCCCGAGGATCAGCGATAGGTTCATTAGCGCTAGTGGCTGGAATTTCTTCAGGGACAGATGAAGTGGGATGAGTTTCTTCAGAGCCCATTTGAACAGTAGGAGCAGGGGACTGAGGTATCTGTTGGATTGGGGTGAAGAGTGGAGAATTTGGATGCTGACTTTCCCAAAAGTCATCATTCATCACTGGCGTTGTGCTTCCAATATCCACATCTTCTTCAAGTTCTCAACACCGGCCTCTTCAGTTGTGAACTGAGGCATAGGTGAGGAAATGACTGGGGTTGAAGGGATTGCTTCCACTTCAATTTCTTCATCAATCTGCTCTGACGAAGCAGCAGAATGATTTTTTTCATCAGATCCGCTTGGGATCACATAATCTTCATCAAAAGGAACAAGGTCCTTTGATGGAATTGAGGAAATTGGAACGACATCAATAGGATTTTCAAAGGAGCTGGTCATAGGCTTCATTTTCTTCGCAGTTGAAGAATTTGGCCTTGGTGATGCTTTCCGTTTCTTCACAACAGCTCGTTCTGCAGCCTTGGTTTTCTTCACATCAGAGGCAGATGGAAGAATTGGAGTTGGTGTTGGCGCAGGAGGAGCTGAGGAATCTGGTTGAATTTCCTCAGGCGCAACTGATGCAGTTGCCCTGTCTTGTTCAGTTTCTTCAGGCGCACCACTAGTGGATGCCCTGGCAATTTCTTCAGCGGCTGGAATGGGATCATCAGCCCTGGAACTGGCATTTTCTTCAGCAGCCTGAACTTCATCAGCGGTGCTGGCATGTTCTTCAGTCGGCTGAGCTGAGGCTCCAGCCTGAGGAATTTCATGTTGCGTTGGGGCAGCAACATTGGTGAACTTCTTCGTCAGGTTGACGAATCTGACCTTGGCTCCTTGCCAATCAGCATAATAAGCATCGAAGTTTTTGCTGAGGGCTTGGATTTCATTCTGGACCTTGAGAAGTTCCTCAGGTGTCATTTTGACAACGTTTTTCTTCAGGAACTTCTCCTTTCTGTATTGAGCTTTCTTGATCTCTCTTGCCTTTTCAAACTTCCATTTCTCTTGATGATGAAATGGGTCAACATATGACTTTGTCCAGGTCGAGATGAAAATCAGGCATAGGGGTATTTGGATCCTTGTGCGAGATCAATATAATCGAGGATTTTCCTCGGATCCAACAGCGATGTACAGATGTGCCTTTGGCTCTAGACCCTCTCTTGGCGATCTCGATGATTTCCGCAAGTTCATCATCATCAGCCTCATCATCTTCAATTGGCTCTTGGAAGGCGACCTGTTTCTTCTTGGGACTTGGCCGAGGACCTCGTCCACTGTGGCCTTAGTCTTCAAAGCAGAGTTGGGCCAGATGAAGACTTTGGTGCAGTGAGGAACTTCTTTGAGACACGGAGGCAATGGAGAAGCCTGCAGTCCTTTGGCACGTGGCCAGATGCACAGGTGCTGAGGAATTTGTCGGAACTGCTGAGGACTTGGGAGGAGCTGCTGAGGACTTTGAAGGAGCTGAGGATTTTGGAGGAGCAAGAGCAGCATGAGGAATTGGCCGTGAGGGCAATGCTGAGGAACTTGGCCGTGAGGGCACTGTTGGTGAAGCACTTGGCTTGTGAGCGGGCTTCTTTGCCATAGATTTTCTTGGCTTAACAGAGGCCTCAGGGCAGCAGCGATGTGAGTCCTCATTGAATTTCCTCACTGCCTCATTGACTTGTCTTGCCAACTTGGCTTGGCGCTTGGCCAATTCTTCAGGAAAGTCCTCAACACGCTTGATGCTGGTGGGGTCAGCTTCTTGGCCAGGTGCCAATGGAGCTATTGGGCATGGAGGATTGAGTGAATTTCTTCATGTACTTTGGAGTTACATATTGGTACTCCCTCCATTCCCGTGCCCATCTCCTTTCAATCCTTTGGATGCGCACCTTGCACTGATTTTTGTTCTCTTTGCCGAACTTGGCTTCATCAGGTGTGCAATAATCAGCATATATTTCCTCAGGGATTTCAAACGCAGTCATGACCTCAGGCCTCTTTCCTCCTTTCTGTGGCTTCTTTCCTTCTGCCATATTCTTCAGGTGAGGAATTTGAACAAACGAATTCTCTGAAGAAGTATGGAGTTTTTTTCGAGGAACGCTGCAAATGAGTTAAGTTGATGAGAACCTAGTGATTCAGCAGCGGACATGAGTACCTGTGAACAGTATAGTTGCGAGGAATTTGGAGAGGTCATATGCGTTCTCAGAAGGTTTTTCAAAAAGAACAAGTTTTGAGGATTTTGACCAGATGAGCCTTGAAGAATTTCACTAAGCGTTCTTTGTCTTAGGTTCCAGAGTTGTACAGATCGGGGATCCACACAATTGAGGAATCTTGAAGAAAAATGATTGCTTAGAGAAACGAATCAAGAGCATATAACTAGTGAGGTGTTTGTGTGTGAGGATTTGAAGAATAAAACACCTTTGAAGATTTTGTAGTGTAAAATTTGGATCAACGAGGTTAGTAAAAGTAACTTTTAATTACCCTAAATGAAGAACACGACGAACTGGGTGTTGTAGATGTGAAGCTCGTCTGTTCAGATCTTCCACGCCCTAACTTGGCGGAGGAAGACAGCTACGGCGGCGGCGAAGTGAGGATTTCCGCAGTCGGCGTGAGTACGTCGGCGACGAGGTCGAGGCAGCGAAGCTCTTCCTCACCGGCGACGACGGAGTAGCGGCAGCACTAGGGTTTGAGGAGCTCGAGCGGGAGAGAGAGGTCGAGCGGAGTAAAAGAAGTGAGGATGGAGAGAGGGGTATTTATAGAGGCAGTGAAAACTGTTCGCCCGAAGATTTAGGACGAACGTGCCCCTGACCATTCTCCTTCTCACGACATGTGTCACCCACGTACTGTGTAGTGGAGATCGTGTACGATCGTGGGTGAGTAAAATAATGCATCGTGGGATGCGGAAAGGTTTGAGCGTTAAAGTTCCGTTCGCAATTTCTTCAGCTGACAAGGACTCAGTGAAGATTTTGAACGAGTTTCAAATAGATCGCACATGAAGAATTTGTGAATAGATTGGGTTGAGTATAGCATAGAGGGGGAAGGGTCCGATCACATTCACTTAGCAGAAAAAAGCGACTTGAAGAAATAGCCATAAGTGAATGCTGTAGAGGACATAAACCCATATATATATATATATATATATATATATATATATATATATATATATATATATATATATATATTGCCAATGAAGAAAGACGACGGAAACAGTGAAGATTTTGCAAAGTTGAAGAATTTGAAAAACTGAAGAATTTCAAAACTGAGGAAAAATTCAAATTGAAGATTTTCAATTTTGGTGGTGGCGTGACCCACCGTATAAGAATGATGATTTCAGACACCGCGTACAATTGTCGTAGGGTTCTCAGAATCAAATTCTTCACACTTAGAGTGTTATTCTTCATTGATTGAAGAAAAACGTTTCTTCATGTGTTGCACATCTAAGTCATCAATTTTGCATAAGTGTCAGGATGTGTGTCCTTTTCAAAGAACATTTGGAGATTCTAAGATATTTAGCTCACACCGCAACTTGCTAAATCTCTTCTCATCCAAGGGCTTAGTGAAGATATCGGCTAGCTGTTCTTCAGTCTTCACATGCTTTGTCTTCGAGTGCTGAACTGGGTTGTGAGCAATCTTGATGGCACTCTCATTGTCACAGTAGAGAGGCACATACTTCACGTTGATGCCATAGTCCTTGAGAGTTTGCTTCATCAAATAAAATAATGTTTTATTTATACAAAACAAAATAAAAATATGAATGAATGAACCTCGCCTATGGCCCACTATTACTGTTCCTACTGTAGGCGCTATGTTAGTTGCCGCTTTGAGATCCTAAAAAAACAAGTAGTTGCCACTTTGAGAAGCATATAGGAGCACCCCATGGCGAGCAGATTTTTTTAGGGAAACATGGCGAACAGTTTGAGTCCGCTAAGGCCTTGTACAATGAGAGGTGCTTACGGGAGGTGCTTAGAGAAATAAACCAGACTTTTCTTAAGCACCGGTGCTTATTTGTACAGGATAGATGCTTAACTAAGCGTCTCTAGGCACCTGTGCTTCCGAAAAACCCGGTTTATTTTTCTAAACATCTCTCTAAGCACCTCCCATTGTACAAGGCCTAATAAGATGGACTTCAAAACGAGATTTTCCAATGGACCCATTTGTATTCCCCATGTAATCAATCATGCAACTCTACCTTAAGATTCTTGTACGTGTATTATCCATCAACGGGTTGACTCTTCCCCAAGAAAAATCTAGGGTTTCCTTCATCAGTCCGCCTTTTCTCTGGTGGCCTTGGGGCCATGGCCACGCAGCGGATCTTGGCCCTTGCCGGCGGGAGGACTCTATTCTCAGTTGTCTCTTCACGCTTTGTTAGGGTTTGTGTCCTGTTCAGGAATACGAGATGATGACAACTCCCTGAAAATGAAATAAGGTTCTCCCCTCCTATTCCCCGTCTCGATGGTGTGTCTAGCATCATCGATGGGCGTGTGGAGGTATGTCTCCGGCGGATCTATCCTTGGTGGATTTGCTCGGAATTGGTCGTAGTCTGTCTATGTTCATGTGTTTTCAGGTTGGATCCATCCAATCTACGCTACTTTTCATCGGCGGCAGTTGTTGTTCTGCTGCGCTGGTCCTATGGGGCCTTAGCATGATGACTCCCCGACTGTCTAGTACAAAAAGTTTTGCCCGGCTCTAGCGAGGGAGGGGCAATGACGGCGGCTCGCCTTAGGCGCGCTTTAGTGTTTGTAGTCGTCGCTAGATGATCTACGGATCTAGATGTAATTTTCATCATTTCTGATGTTCGTTGTATTACCATGATTGAAGATGAATAGATTGAGAATTTACTCAAAAAAAAAAACTCTACCTTGAGATTGGTAAGCCTCTTAACATATTCATGATATTCTTTGGCACTTCAGTATAATTAGATCACTGCGGATTTAAAAAGTCTTATTATGTTACTTCACAGAGGGCTTGTTTCTTTGGTGAAAATGAATAGGTATGTGCACCGATTGGCGAAATCAGCGGGTATGCCGGGCGTGCCTTAGCACACCCAGAAATTTAAGACTTTCTTTCACATACACTATTTGGGCCTGACAGCCCAACTCAATCTGAGACAGAGCAGTCGTGCACAACCTGAGTCGAGCAGCGCGCCTGCTGTGGTGCTGCCACCTGCGCCTGCTCCGCTCAGGCGTGCGCCGCTCCTCTCAAGCGCTCACCTTCTCCACGACTCCGGCGGATCTCCTTCCACCACATCAAGACCTAATAGTACATAGAGACACCAGCTCTATGACTTCATCTCCCTCTCTTCACACACTCTCGCATCCTCTCTCTCTTTCTCTCTCTCACATGCGTGCGCGCGCACACACACAAACATTTGTGTGTCACACAGTTGCCGACCGACAACCCTGCTTCCTTTCACGTCTAGATTCAGCTTCCATGAGACCGTCATGTCTAGATCCGTCAACAACGCCGACTACAATGATTATAGCCAACTTTCATGAGATCACCGTGTCAAGATCTGTAGGCTCGATCCCGGCTGATGTGCAATGGTGGTTGTGGTTGAACAAGCACATGGGCCTTGGAGGTGTGTCACGCCAGTGGAGAACGGTTGTGAGCGGCAGCGGCGCTTGGCAAAGATCAGTTGTGCATCCTCAAAAGTTTCAGTTTTTTAAAAAGAATTCGCTACTTGTTTGGACGCTGATAACACCCACACATGTGGCATATTAGACATCCGCCCACACGTCGTGTGTGTGGTGTAAGTAGGAGGCAGCCCACATGGGCCATGTGTGGCGAACATTAAAATTGCTCACGAGTGTGGGCACAGCTACTTCGTGCCACATGCCAAACAAATTGCTACTCATCCTCACTCCGCGTGTGTGGCACGAAACAAATCTGCCCACACATCCTGGCGCACCCGTGGGATGGCAACTTTAGTCGCCCGGGATGACAAATGGCATTGCCATGCCTAAGTAACGGTAGTTGACGCATGTATTCAAACCATAGTTGGCATGTATGACAAACTACTTGCCCTACGTGGTCGAACAATAGTTACCATGTGTGATTAACTAGTGTCACGTGTGGTCCAACTATAGCTGTCATGTATGATTAATCACAGTAGTAATGTGTGTTTACCTAGTTGCCACATATGCACAACGGCACTTGCCATCTAGCAACGAATCATAGTTGCCATGTATGTTAACCTAGTTGCTACGTACGCGCAACTGCAGTTGCCATCTCACAATGTGCGATGTACATGGAGGTTCAACGCATGGATGAATTCAAGGTGGTGAAAAATATTCGCGAGGAGGAGTTTGTTAAAGTTGTGTCGAATATTATTGTACAAGATAGGTTACCGTTTGACTTGGTTTTGGACTGTGTGTAGATAGAGTAGGAGTTGTGTCCTAACGGGACACTTGTATCCCGGGCCTCTCATATATAGTGGGGATAGACACACGATGTAACCTATGCCAACATAATAGCACGGGCACGTAGGGGAGCCGGTGGAGGGTGTCAGCGTCGCGCGGCCGGGGTGCGGTATTGTGATGGTGTCATGGGGAGGAGCGCCTGTAGTCAGGCCCCGGGGATGTAGCCATATGGGTGAACCTCGTTAACAAATCTCGGTGTCGTGCTAGTGTGATTTCTTGGTCCTCCGAAGATCGACGGAGCGACTCGGATTTATTTTAACAAGTGGTATCATGAGCAAGGTTTAGAGAGGTCGTGGAAGTTGATCTAGAGGATGGATCGTGTCAGATTCAGTTCAAAGATGGCGGTCGTGAGAATTCATTACCGAAGCTAGGGCTGAGGAATTTCTCTCGTGCAAGCTATCGGTTTGCGAGATAGACCGAAAAGAAAAGCAATCGGGAAGGAGGCGAGCAGCGTGCAGCGGAAGTCTCGACGAGATCGATGGAAAGCGGCAGCAACATATCGTGGGAGTGGCAGGCAGATCGATGGGAGCGGCGCCTGGAAGCGGGCAGGTTGGATGCATGTTGGCACAGTGATCGTGAGGCCCAGCCGGTGTGCACGTGGTTTGTGTAGCAGTCAGGTCGATCATGAGGCAGCGAGTCGCCATCAAGGCGAGGAGGTAGCACAAAGAAGTAGTTGGAAGGCTGGTATAGGCTCAAGCCAGGAGCGGCCACGACGCTGGGCTGCGTGCTCGGGCTAGCGGACGTACTGTCCGGGAAGTTGCGAACTGGACATGCCGAGGTGTGGTGTGGTCATCAGGTGCTTGTGTGAGGGGAAAAAAGGAAAGGGAAATTTTTTGGTCAGCTTGTGCCACGTGAGCACGGGAGGCTGCCAATGACAGATCTTTTTTGCGGTTTTCCCTCTGTTGCGCATACAGGATGGCAGCGGTCAATACACTGCGGAGAATAAAGACGCGGAGTCGCAGGTTCAGGTGCAGATTGCCTGGTATGATAAGCTACGAGTATTCAAGTGTCGTAGGAATCTTTTATGCGACGGATACGCTTGATGGAGTAGCAGGATGCCAGGTTGATCAAGATGGACATCGTGCGGCGACAGACGATGTGTGTATAAGGCTCGGAGGAGTTTGGAGCGCGTCGTGGAAGGATCATGCATATACAGGACGTCAAGCAATGCACCGAGATGTGCGGGACGGACACGACGCAGGGTGGAGCATGGTTGCAGTCAGATAATTTCGGCTGGGTTGGACTGCATAGTCTGACGGATCGACGGGGATATCGGTCAAAGTAGAAGATGACGGTGATTTCAGCGACGGCGACATAAGAGCGTGATGCTGAAGATGGCTGACTTCTGGGGCGTGGAAACACGTGGTGCAGCCTGAGAGCTTGTGCGGCTTTGACAAGACGATGACGTAGTAGGGTTGACTCAAGGCAGTGTACACATAAGAGCTTGAAGTCGATAAGGTGCAGGGTAGCATGGCCAGCTACATGGGGTCATGTTGAAGGTGGAACTAGAGTCTGATAGACGACTTCGTTCTGTGTTGATGGAGGGGCTAGGTGTAAGACGTCAGAGAAACGAAGCCTATTTCAGCGGGATAGGGAGAGACACGTGGATCGGACTAGGATCCAGTGGTCTGATGGAGACGTGATACTCAGCGTCGGTCGGTGATGATCGGTGGTTCTCTACACTGGGGGTTTGAGTGGTGTGGGTTCGCGACCCAGGAGACTCGACCGGGACAGTATAGGCTCGACGCGGTGATAGCGGCGAGGCTTACGGTAAGCACGGGACACATCGACAGACCAAGGCACTAATAGTGAGACATGTGGTCAGAAAAAGTGTGCAGGGGTGCTGAAGCAGTGTTGACAAGTACCAGATTCAAGTTGGTGACTAGGTCTATCGGTGCCGGTTGATGGACAGGAGTTGACCATGGATAATCTGAGAAAGTGGCGGAGAGTCTAAAATTGTCAAAAGCTCAGAGAGTACATGGCCGTATATTCTGTGGTGTTCATTGCACATGGCAAAGTGCGGATGACAAATATAGAAGGAGGCGGAATGCTATAGCTGTGGGACATGCCAGAGACTATCCGGAAAAGGGGTGAGGCAACTGTGAATTTGACTCAGGGTGACACAGGGCGACGGTGAAATTCCTTCAAATTTCAGACAGACGGTCATGAAAGAGCGGTGACGTTGAGTTCAGGTAACTCTTATATGTGACGTCCAATATGTGAGTTGTTCACTTCCACGCAAACAGTGGTCGGTGTGTGATGGCATTGAACGGATTCTTACGAAGTTGGGAGCACAAAGTAGAGTAATGAGGAACTTAATTTTGCTCAAGTATTGACAGTGAAGAAGATGAGAATGGACTACTGTTGCAGGTGGAGTCACATGGAGTCTGGGAGTAGCAGCGGTGCTCACGGCGCATCTCAAGTCCAATTTATATGGACGTTCGACGCATTGATGAATTCAAGGTGGTGAAAAATATTCGCTGAGGTGGAGTTTGTTAGAGTTGTGTCAAATATTATTGTACAAGGTAGGTTACAGTTGGACTTGGTTTTGGATTGCGTGTAGACAGGGTAGGAGTTGTGTTCTAATAGGACACTTGTATCCCAGACCTCTCATATATAGTGGAGTAGACACACGATGTAACCTATGCCAACATAATAGCACGGGCACGCGGGGGAGCCGGCGGCGTGTGCCGGCACTAGGGCGGTCAGGTGCGGTATTTTGACGGTGTCATGGGGAGGAGCGCCGATAGTCAGGCCCCGGAGATGTAGCCATATGGGTGAACCTCGTTAACAAATCTCAGTGTCGGGCTTGTGTGATTGCTTGGTCCTCGGTAGATTGATGGAGTGACCCGGATTTATTTTAACATAACCTAAGCTCAGGCAAACGATGCTATTGTTCAGAACGTCTCACGCTTAATAAAATAACATAATATCTCAGATTTAAGAGTAATTAAAAAGTTAACATGACAACTCATGACCAGGAACATATATAAATATCTGAACAAACGTATAATTACATTTCCAGACATATCATGTCCCTGCTAAGTTAGCCGATCGAATTGAATTTAAATTGAGTCTATCAAAAAAAGGCAATTGTCTAACGCAGGGGTATCAGAGGTATGTCATCACAATCACAATCCAACAACCCTAAGCACTCATCGATTTGCCATGATGTAATCATCGCCGAGGCAAG